>CM042170.1:34152390-34209890 GCA_023376005.1 Doryteuthis pealeii | reverse complement strand
ACCTTTGTTTATCAAAATGACTTGAATCGGCTTTAAATGATCCGAAAAGGGTTCATATGTCGTCAAACAAAACAACTTGCGAGTTCACAGGAGTTAAGCAGTGATGAGCCTGTTCAATACTTAATTGGGTGATCATCTCAGCAACATCACGTACTGTAAGCAACCTGAGTATTTTGCCTATCAAAATTACTTTTAAATGAATTAGTGTTCCAAGTTGTATTTACTAACCGTTCCACACGAGCAAGATGAAACACAAGGGCAGATTTTATGTGGGATTTAACAGGCCTTTTTTCTTCTACTATACATGTTGACATACCAATGTTAAAGATCCCAGACTGCCCTACTATTTACCCATTGTTGTAGGAGAATTGTTGGATTCATACATTTCGTAAGAGTAGGGCATCCCAACTGGTTAATAGCTAGCAAATTAACCAGAAGGAAGGAGAGACAACTGCAGTCCTAGCAAGCATTACTGTTTGTGCACAGCCAGTTCACTAGAGACTGTCATTCAAAATTTTGGTTTGCCCAGCCACTCGCGCACATGCAGATGAAAAAAAATTTTGGACTCTACGCCATCGTCTTTAGTAGACGGAAAGATTCCAAAAGCGCTATGGTAAATTCAAACAGTTCCGTCCAGGTCACCATGTCCATATTTAAATGATAATAACCGTTTCACATAGAGCGGAGTTGTTGTCTGAATAGTCAGATTCCAAATGTGTCTGCGAGGGACCAATTCTTTTGTTTCTGTTTATCCGAGATTTTCCATGGAATCTTCCTATTTAGCCCCGACGCTTCGTTCTGTGGGTTTAATTGTGTGATGATATACAAACGCTTTTCTTCTGAAAAATTCCGAATCTCGTCTCTTGCTTTTGTCTCTTTCTTTTCACAATCTTCTTGGTCCTTCGTGATATTGTTTGGAAACCAACTTGCAGGCTCTGCGATTGTTGTGGAATTAATCAATTCTTTTGTTCTGAATTATCGTTCCACCATCTTCAAATTTCCAAATTCTTTAACTTTACACTTTCTCTAGAAATTCAGATTTAGTGCTTCACACAAACACGGTGAATCACACGGCATAAAAAGAAGCATGGTTGGTTAACTTTCTATTCGCTGATATCTCTCTGATGAAATAAAACGGTGTTGCCTTGTCAGTACTACTGTATGGCTGAACGACTAAGTCTCTAATGAAACATTTGAAATGAAAACTACACAAGGATTTTACGGGCTGTTTTGAACAAATCCCTGTAGCAACACCCAACAGAACAGCATCTACACGGCATCCACACAACTAATACATATTAGTGGAGTAAGGACGAACTCATAAGTGATGTTCTCTTATGGACTCCTACACAGGGGCTCAATAGTATTTGCCGACAAGAAAAGACTTATATTCATCAGCTGTGTGCAAAAACTGGATGCCATTTAGAGGGCCTATCAAGATCGATCGTCGATAGGGCAGGATGGTGTGTGTGAGAGAGAGAGAGAGAGAGTGGGGGGAGAGACAATGAGAGAAAGAGAGAATGAGACAGAGAAAGAGAGAGAGAGGAGAGGGAATATATATATATATATATATATATATATATATATATATATATATATTCGTGACTGTCCGGTAAAGCAAATATTACGGATGCAGCGGTCAGTAAAGAAGGTTATGCTGACAGTCTTTTTGGACATTAAAGGACAGACCACTATCGATTTCCTTGAAAGAGGTGCAACTGTAAACAGTGTTTCCTATTACAAAATCCTTTAGCAATATTTAACCTTATTTATTGAATGACCGTTGTATGCATTTGTGAACTGATTAGGAATAATTAAAATGTTTCAATCCTAAGCAGATTGCTTCATTAAAATCGACAGTTGGCGGTTATTCTCGGGAAAGGGAAAACAATAACAACAACAAAATAACACAAATTACTTTTAAGTCGAATTGCATAAAAACGAGATTGGGTTTACAAAAGAAAAAGGAAAATCTAGAAAAGAGAGAGAGAGAGAGAGAGAGAGAGAGAGAGAGAGAGAGAGAGAGAGAGAGGGGTGGAAAGATAGTGACAGAGAGACAGAGAGAGACAGAGAGACAGAGATAGGAAAAGAAAAAAAGAACAAGAGAAAAATAGACAGAGATAAATATAGAAGAAGAAGAAGAAGAAGAAGAAGAAGAAGAAGAAGAAGAAGAAGAAGAAGAAGAAGGAAAATGGGGACAGAGAGGGAGAGAGACAGACAAATAGAGAGAAAGAGAGAGAGAGAGAGAGAAAAGAAAAAAGTGAGAAAAGGAGTGTGTGTGTGTGTGTGTGTGTGTGTGTGTGAGAGAGAGAGAGAGAGAGAGAGAGAGAGAGAAGAGAGAGAAGAGAGAGAGAGAGAGAGAAGAAGTAAATAAAAATCCCCACCCAATCATCCCCTGGCAAATGGAAACAATGTTTCTTCTGCAAATAACAAAAAGAAAAAGAAAAAGAAAAAGAGAAAAAAAAGTTCCATTGCGTTTTTTGTTTAATCGGATTTTCTTTTCCTTCTAATAATGAGTCACGTGATTTCAAATCGACGATTCTATTTGATCGGGGTCATTAGTACACGAAGATTTCTTCTTTCTTTTTCTTTCTTTTTAATTAAAACTAAGGTCAACTAATTAATTAGTAGTTATAATCACAATCCCCGATTTCGGCTTCGATTTCTGTTTATCTATTAACTTTCTTTCCTTTGTCTTTAACACTAAGTCGAAATTTAATTAACTTTGAGCGGGAAATTTCATTTATATTGAAAAAAAAATGGTTGCAGTGGGATTAAAAACAAGAAGAATTTTTTTCTCTGGCCTACGCAAAAAACTTAGTAAATTATTTCGATGCAGTTATCAAAAATATTACTTTTATGGCTTCGAAAATTACTCTTTTATCAATTTTAGGTTTGGTTTGGTTTGTGTTTGCTTTGCGTCATATTAACCCTTTTCGAGTGATTTAAGGCTGAATCAACTCATTTTGATAATCGATCTTTTACAGTTCCTGGTCTGCTTTAAATAGTCGCCCGTCTGAGTGATGGAGTGACTCATCGCTGCTTAGCTTCGTTGGAATTTAATTAATTCTAAACATTAAATTTAATCGCCAAACTTCTTGTAGTAATCGGGAGCCATAACGGAACTTTGAACCCTTTATTCAGTCCACGAGGGTATCCTGTTCTCATTCCGCTAACAATAGCTGGAGTAGAAGGTTCCCGAGTCCGAGAAGGTTCCTGAGTCCGACAAGAAATATCTGAAGAAGGCCGGAGGGCACATCGCTCGAAACGTTGTACAGATAACAATAAAGATGAGAACAATAGTTCGAATAATACAAATATTACTAATCAGTAAGCCTCATCTAAAAAATTCAGAGAAACTAAATTTAATCTCTAATTAAAAAAACACACACAAAAAAAAATTTAGTGCAATGTGATTTAAAACAAGAAGATAAATCTTTCTTTTTTTCTGTAGCCTACGCAAAAATTTAAGAGAATTTAAGGTATTTATTAAAAATATATTTTTAAGGCTTCGAAAATTACTATTTTATCAATTTTAGTTTAGTTTTACGGTATATCAACCCTTTTTGGGTGATTTGATGCTGAATCAAGTAATTTTGATATTCGGTCTTTTACAGTACCTGCTATTGCATTAACGGTCACCCATCTAAGTACTGGACACCTGCATCGCTGTTTAACTTTGTCGAAATTTAATTAACTCTAAAAGTTAGATTTAATTAATGATGAAAAAAAAACACAAATAAGTGCTATGGGATCTAAAACAAGAAGAATATTTTAGGAAAAAAAAATCTGTAGCCAACGCAATAAAAAAAATGTGGCCTACGTAAAAAAAAAAAAAAAAAAAAAAAAAAGTTCTGGTGCCTACGCAAAAAATTAGGAGGGATTCGAGACATTTGTAAAAAAAACATTACTTTCATGGTTTCGAAAACCATTGGTTTGATTTGATTTTTTTGTTTTGCAGTTTATCAATTCTGTTCAGGGGATTTAATGCTGATTCAAGTCATTTTGATATTCGGTTTCTTACAGTACTGCTTAGAAATTTTCCCAGTCATGTTTTTGACACTTTTTTTAATCTGCAAATCAATGTAGATATTTTAAACGCCCCCTCAGTTAAGTATGTTTTATTGAATTCGTACACATTTCAATTGATTTTTTTACAAAACTCGAACTCAAATTTCAAAACAATAATACCATAATAATTTATAATAATTATAATAATTATAATATAATTTATAATAATACATAATACCATAATAATTTATAATAATTATAATAATTTATAATAATACCATAATAATTTATCATACTATGTCTGTTTTGATTTTCCAATTCGTTTTGTGAAAATTCCACGGGTCCCGCTAGTTTCTATTAATCCTTAAGTTAGAAACTAAGTCTTTCTCTCTTCCATAAAGACATTTTGAAACATTTCACTTTCTTCTAGAACTGGTAATTGCTGAGACCTAAGCAATGTATTTCGTTATTCAGTATTTTAATTTTTTTCTAAATGTTTCTTCCGCCATTTCTTTTGATATAACCCCAAATATTTTCCACTATCGAAATTTACAGTCTTCGTTTTATATTGCATTCCTATCAATTTTGCTCTAAGAACTTTTTTAGACCCACCATCTCATATTAAAATATTGTTCAATTTTTTTCCGTCCCTCGATATTACTGTAATCCATTTTTATTATCTTATAGTTGATGTTTTTTCTCTTTAATCTCCTCGTTTTATTAACTGGAACTTGAATTCTAATAGTTTAGTTTCTTTATTCAAGGGCATATCAACCTTCGTGGGTTATTTACTGTCAAAGACATCCTTGTAGTAGAATAGTACTGGTAGTATTTAACCCACAGATGGAAAGAGGAGACTGATTCATACTTATACTAAGGGTATTAGTCCGAAAGTGAACATATATAGTTTAGTTCCATTGTTTAATGGCATATCAACATTCATGTGTTATTTAATTCCATCCTTGTAGAAGAACAGTACTGGTACTATATAACCCAACACCGGAGGGATAAGGGGGGGTCATACCTTTCCCAGGAGTATTAGTTCACGTTACTTCCTGTTTGTTGCAGCTAAAAGTTAAAAAGTGTCAGTCGGGGAATGGGTGTTGTCCGGTCAACTTTTACAGTCTTCATCGTATATTTCGGTTTGGAGGTTATCGGTTATCGTCGAAGGAAATGGACTCGGCGACACGAGTTCAAATCCTGGACGAGGCTGTTTGCAATTCACATAGTGTTAATACTCTAGGGAAAGTTATGAATCCAACTATTCTCCCTCCCACGATGAGTAAATAATAACCATTTGGGAAAGAATTTAAACAATAAATGTAGAAGGAAAGAAAAAATAAGAAAAGGAAAAGAAGAGAAACAAAAAAGAAAGATAGCTTTTTAATCCGGTTATGGGTAAATAGTAGGGCAGACCGGGCTCTTTAACCTTGGTTAGGAAATAAGTCTAGGAGAAGGAAAAGTCTGAATTCAAACCTGCTATACTCGGCTTAAGAAATTGATCTTGTGTCACATAAAGCTCGTGCTGGAGAGTTGGTATATATATATATATAATATATATATATATATATATATATATATATATATTATATATATATATATAAGGAAAACTTAATATATATTATATACAAATGTATATAAATACGTAGGTATTTATCCAACCCGTTAGCCACGTATTCTTGATTCTGTTTAATATATATATATATATATATATATATATATTAATCAGAATGAAGAATACGGAGAAGCATTTCACTTGTCCTACATCTTCTGTCTAAAAGTGAAATTGTATTTTTATATTTGTAGATTCATCAATTAAAATATTCCTATTCATTTTTATTAAAGCCAGAAACTAAACATACTGTCTTCAATTAAGGTATACCACTGTGGAGAAATGGTTAGCAAGCTAGTCTCGCTAATCCATTACTATTGAATACCGAATTTGACCCTACTTGCGATCTTGTGCCACATCCTACCCGTGGTTAACCGGGTTGGATAAATACCTACGTATTTATATACATTTGTATATAACATATACTCAGTTTTCCTTCTAGACCAATTGTCATACCAAAGTTAAATAGCCTAGTCTGCCCTACTATTTACCTATAACCAAAGGGAGAATACCTTTCCCAAATATATCAGGGTGTCCCGTCTTTGTTTAATGGTTAGTAAGCTGGTCTCCTAGCGACGTTGATCTTCACTGGATGCCCTATACTTACAACCTTGTGTTACACCCCACTCATTGGCGAACGGGTTGGGTGAACACCTACTATATTCATAAAATATCTTATATATATTAATATTCGTGTTCATTAATTGTCCGACCGTTCTCATCTTGCAACACCCTCCGGTTAAAAATGACACCGTTAAATTGTCCAAGATGAAACACAAAAATGTAAATCCTGATTAACTGGTGATGCTTTTCTGTCGAATTCGTATTTCTTATGAGTGTCATCACCCCAGTTAAATAATGGACTATTCCGTTTTTATTATAAAGAAAGAAAGGGGAGAAAATGACATGATACACAGAACAAATATGATAAGGTAGAGAGAGAGAGAGAGAGAGAGAGAGAGAGAGAGAGAGAGAGTAGGGGAAAGAAAGAGAGAGGGAGTGAGCACGGGGAAGCGATTACACTAATCTGTTTCAATCGAACATTATGAAAAGAAGAACAAAAGAAAAAAAGACTGAGAGGCTTATTATACTTTTTACATATTGAAGTATTTAGCTCTTAAGTAAACAAATTAAACGTTGTAATTATTAAATCATCATACCATGGTATATTCACAGGTCCCGCTAGTGTTAGAATATTTCCCTTTCCTCTATATGTGGTAATTGGTGAAACCTTAGTGTATTTCACTGTTCTGTATTTGCTGATTTTTTTTCTATCAATATTCTTCCGCCATTGATTTTGATATAGTCCCAAATCTTTTCCTCTATCGAATTGTTCAGTTTTTGTAGTATACTTCGGATATTAAAAAAAGACAGAAGCGAGAATACAGAGAAACATTTCATTGTCCTGTATTTGCCTCTGTACTGTGTGAAAGATTCATTTTATTTTTATATAAGTAGATTAACTAAGTACAATATTCCTATTGGTATTGAAGTCTGTACATTAATGTTCTAATAAAATAGATTAATCAAGTCATCATCATCAGGTCGTGCTGACAGCACGAATACGCATGACTCTCTCACCGCCCGTCCCTATTGGTCATCACCTCTGGCAGGTCTTCCGCACGACAATCAGAATACGCACAGAGCTGATTAGTGTACATTTTTGCTGGTTGGTCTACACTGGTGTATCCATGCATAGGTGTCTACAGAAGAACGTCATTTATGAGTTCGTTCTTGCTTCTCTAGTACAGTAATTCCCCACACTGACACCTATGGCTTTAGAACACACCAACTGCTCCTGTGCAGAGGGCCACCTGTTGGCCGTGATGGCGCCCCGTGATTTTTCGCAAGGACGGAATCCTGGTGGCTGAGCAGTCTATGACATACAATACATTGGTCCTTATTCAGGTTAGATGAGCGGTCGGAGAGGCTCTCACCAATCAATTGGCTGGTCACGTCAAGACCTAGCACTTATATGATTATCCCAAACCTATTGCTCTTATGGCAAATCCGAACCCTTTTCATCATATATGTGCTAGAAGGCTGTGATTGAGGGTCAATGTACTGGGTATGACCTTAAACAGCATCTAGTGGTTAAGATCCAATTCTGGAGCTCTAGGGCATATGAAGTACCTCTTCATCACCATTACTCCCAGGCTCACTATGACACAAAGTGGTAGTACCAGTTAGGATCACATCTATGAGTTAAATAGAAAAAAATGAGTATTACAGTGTTTAAAAAATTGAGTTTAAAAAATTGAGTACCCATGAAAAATCAATCAAACACTGTCTTTGGCATAAAATAACCCAACAAGGTTTGACATGCCATAAAATCCAACCAACTAACTAATATTATTCCTATTCATCTGGAAGTCAGTATATTAGTGTATTTTTAAAATCTGCTATATCTAATCAGACTCAAATGTTCTACAATTCTATCTTCGTCATGTCCCACTGACAGCACGGGATACCCATGATTCTCTCACCACCCATCCCTATTGGTCATCGTCCCTGGTAGGTCTTCCGCACGGCACCAAGAATACACACAGAGCTGATTGATGCCAGTTTTTACTGGCTTATCTACACAGATAAGTCCGTGTATAGGTAACTACAGGAGAACGTCATTTATCTATATTTACCAATCCGTCTGCACGAGCAGAATGTGACAAAAGGTCAATTTCTTAACGGAGTTTAACAGGTTTGAACTCAGTGTTTTTCTTCTTCTAGACTCGTTAAAAGGCCCAGTTAAACCTACTATTAACACATGGTTGGAGGAAGAATAGTTGGATTCATACATTTCCCAAGGTTATTAGTGCTATGTGAAATGCAAACAGTCTCATCCAGGATTTGACGAACCCATTTCCTTCGACGATAACCATTACAACACGCGCTTTCGTTACTTGCTTTTCAAGTACAGTATTCCTATTCATCTGGAAGTCAGTACATTAATATACTTTTAAAATCTGTTGCATCTGATCAGCCACAAATGCTTTACACGTTATGTACCTGTCATAATTCTATTATCATCAGGTTTCACTGACAGTACGGATGCTCATGACTCTCTCACCACCCGTCCCTATCGGTCATCGCATCTGATTGATGCCAGTTTCCATTACACAGATCTTCTTTGACCAAGAATGGTAGTACCTGTTAGGGTGCCCACTATGGATCAAATAAATCTTGTTAAAAAATTATTCATATTCAATAGAACTGTGTGCAAAGAAAAGAAAAACTCCTAAGGAACAGTTACACAAAAATATAAATCTGAATGTACAATGAATGCCATTCCCTAACCTCTAGGCATAAAATAATCCTAGATGCATTGATGTACCATTAAAATCAATCAATCAATCTTCTCAGAAAAGATTATTAGATCGATTCTCACTGGGTGCCTTATACTTTTGACAAACTTAGCTAAGTTTAGTAGAACCTCACTTATGAGTTCGTTCTTGCTCCTTTAGTACAGTATTCCTATTCATCTGAAAGTCTGTACATTTCTGTACTTTTAAAATCTTATCAGGCAAAAATATTCTACTCTCATGTTCGAGTTTATAATTCTATCTATCTTGCATCCCCACCCTCCTTTCTTTGCACACCTCAGCTTTCTAAACTCCCTTTTTTATTTTAATTCCTTTTCCTTGTTTTTATTCTTTTCTTCTAGCATCGTCGAACCTGCTTACTGCAATTTTCCGCCTAAAAGCCTTGCTTGCATATCAACACTGTCGTCTTTTTTGTTCGTTTCTTATTCACTCGCATTCATACAAATCTCTTGATCGGATCTTTCAAATACAAACAATTTTCTCAGAAGATTCCCAGCATTCGTCTAAGATTTCTATTTTCCCGCGTCATTGCTTTGTACGTTGACTGACAGCTTTTTCGTCCGGCTGCGTCCCAAAGCCTGATTAGCGCCAGCCAATATCGTCCTGGCTGCTCCTCCTGTGCCGCGCCGCCATATTGCTCTCTCTCTCTCTCTCTCTCTCTCTCTCTCTCAAGCAATTGTACGTTTAGTGATGTGCCTGGCCGTTGCATATTGTGTGTTTTTATTCAATGTGTTGTTGAATTGGCAGGAATGGGAAAGGCACGAGAAATAGAAAATATAATTGTAAAGAAGAGAAAGAAAGAAAGAAAGAAAGAAAGAAAGAAAGAAAGAAGGGAAATAAAGAAGGAGAGAAAGAAAAGAAGGAAAACAAGAAAAGAAAGAAAGAAGGGAAGAAAGAAGGAAATAAATGAAGAAGGAAATAAATAAAGGAGGAAAGAAAAAAGGAACAAGGAAAGAAAGAAAGAAGGAAGGAAAGAAGGAAAGAAAGGGAGAAAGAAGAAAAGAAAGAAGGAAGGAAAAAAGGAAAGAAAGGGAGAAAGAAGGAAAAAGGAAAGAAAGAAAAAATAAAGGAAAGAAGGAAAGAGGGAAAAAAGAAATAAAGAAGGAAAGAAAGAAAGAAAGTGATGGATAAATGAGGATGTTGTGAAAGTAGAAAATAAATGTATAAGGAAAGAAAAAAAGAAAAGGAAAAGAAATAACAAAATAGAAAGAAGAAGTAAAGAAGAAAGAAAGGAATGAAATAGATTATATAAAAGAAAAATGAAAGATTTAAAAAAAATTAAGAAGAAAGAGACAAAGATAAAGAAATATTAAAAATGAATAGTTTAAGAATGAAGGAGATAAAGAAGAATGAAAGAAAAATGGACGATAATTATAAATGAATAATGAAAGACAAAGAAAAAAAAAGAAAAAGAAAAAGAAAAATTAGGGAAAAGGAAAAGAAAAAGAAAAAGGGAAAAAGAAAAACGTTGCAGAAAAAGAAAAAAAAGAAAACAAAGGATAATAATTAAGCACGAAAAAATAAAAAAGAATCAAAGAATCAAAGAGAAAAACAAAGAAAAGGAAGAAGAAGAAGAAGAAGAAGAAGAAGAAGAAGAAGAAGAAGAGAGAAGAGAGAGAGAAGAGAGAGAGAGAGAGAGAGAGAGAGAGAGAGAGAGAGAGAGAGAGAGAGAGAGATAATGAATGAATGAATGAGTAAAAATAGAATGCGTAAAAAAGAAAATGATTGTAAAAAGTGAACGAGAAATAAACAAAAGAAAATCCAATGTGTAATGGAAGAAACAAATAAAGAAATGAAATATGAAAAAATTGAAATAGAAAATGAAAAATGGAATGAGAAAAAAAATCTAATTTCAAACGATGTGAGTTGAAAAATCATCGAGACTGAAGAATTTTACCAAAACAGACATGAATAATGAAGGAAACGTTCGTGAAGAATTTGAACTCGTTTACTACGAAGCTGCAGTCCAGCACGCTAGCCTCAACGTCACTGTGACTCACCCACTGATGAAGAACAATAGTGGTGCTATTTAACCCGCAGATTTGGAGGAAGGTGAAGAGGTTTGTACAATTTGTGAGGGTATTAGTCTGAAAGTGAATGTAAAAGTAAAACCGAAGTTCGAACTCTTTTGCTACAATGTCGCAGTCCAGCACGTTAACCACTATGCAAGGAGAACTCCCTGATTCTCTTTAGAGTATCCTTACAACACCGACCGTAAGAATATGCAGGTTTGACAACATTATTATCCCTAACATGAATACTGTGCAACCACTTTCTATTCTTCTCATTTTCTAATGAAATCGAGGAAAAAAGTGAGTTATGAAAGTTACAAGAACAATTGAAGATATGTTAACGAATCTTAGGATAGAAGCTAAAAACTAGATAACTGACTTTGCTAACAAAGAATAGAGACAATGTTGCTGCAAGGCGATAAAGATATGACAATAACAAAAAAAAAGGTAAACATCTCGAAAGCAATTAGTAGAGTGTTTCTTTTTTGTTTCACTATAAGTATTATTCAATTATATAGATTGAAGACGCAGCAAGAATGATGAGGTTGATAATAATTGATTCGATCTATTTGTTTATCTATCTAGCTAGCTAGCTAGCTAGCTGTTTGTTTGCATTTCTATCTATCTATCTATCTATCTGTTGATATTTCTTTTTTTCTATCTATCTATCTCAGTTTGTTTATTATCTATCTATCTATTTATCTATCTATTTATCTATCTATCTACTAGTCTGTTTATTATCTATCTAGCTAACTAACTGTTTATTATCTATCTATCTATCTATCTATCTATCTGTCTATCTATGTCAGTCTGTTCAGAGGTTAGAGTCGTAGGTAATGGACTCGTCGACCAGAGTTCAAATCCTGGACGAAGCTCCAGTTCACATAGCGCTAATACCCTTGGGAAGAGTATGAATCCAACTACTCTCCTTCCAGCTATGGAAAAATAGTAGGGCTGAGTGGGATCTATGTTTACTTAGTTACGAAATAAGTAGTTATATAATTTAACTACCTATTTTTGTAAAAGACTTTGTTTTTCTAAAACTCTTTTGTATATATACGAAAAAATTAAAAACAAAGTTGAGTTAAATTATTATTGTTATTTACTTTGCTTATTATTCATTTCGCTTTTTATTGTTATTTACTTCGCTTATTATTTATTTCGCTTATTATTGTCATTTACTTCGCTCTTTCTTACCAAATAAATATTTGTAAGATAGATTATTTCATTTCATTTCTAACAAAATTAATATTTTAAAGACATGAATAAAAGGATTGTGATATGAATAAGATTTGATTTATCGTTAAAACATACTTTTGCTGTCCGAAGCAAAATAATTTTTTTCTAACTCGCTTTAAAAAATAATTCAATGGATAAAGACTCATACAAATTATATATTGAGCAAGATTATTTTCTCTTCTTTTCAACCATATGGATATTTTAAAGATTGGACTACAAATAGGCGATAAATTCCGAGCTGAACGGCTTAAGACTGCGAAATTTATTCACTAAAATTGAATTCACTGCTTGCTTATCAGCAGTGAATTCAACTTATCGCTTTAACAAAAGGTCAGGCAGGGGACAATATCTTATCATCAGCAGGAGTTGGTATACGGACAGTTTCGCAAATTGGGTGATTTTGGCTTAATTAATTAATTATATCCCTTAATCAGTAAAAATCAATAACCAAATTTAGCGTGTTTCTTAGTTAGAAGGATATTAATATGTATGCAAGATTTCGAATCAGAGTGACCTCCCGTTTTGATCTTATACGTTGACACGTACATACCAAAAACTTAGTCATATATATATATATATATATATATATATATATATATATATATATATATCCTTGGGGAAAGGTATGCTCCCAACTATGGGTTAAATTAAGTACCACTAATGTTCTTGTAGAAGGATACCTATGGCATTAAATAACACACGACGGTTGATATGCCATCAAATCAAGCTCGATAAGAATCAATGTCGTGTCTTTATGTGGAATAAGTTTGAGTGCAAGCAAATAAGAATAAAAAGGTACGAAAATAATTTACAATACTTTAGAAAGAACAAGACAAACCGAAAATAAACAAAAAGAAACAAGAATTGGAATAAAAAGAAAGAATTTTTTAACTGATTTGGCAGAATGAGAAACGGTACAAGAAATAATAGGAATTTCCCAGAGAGAAAAAAAGAGAAACACACGATGATATTTTATTTAGTGTAGTCTGATGGTTACAGATAATTGGGAAATGGTTTTAAAAAAAGAAAATGGACAATAACGTAAAAGTTTCGGCGATAATGAGGAATGATTTATGAAACTTTTAAAGAACAATCATTTTCATAATCAGGTTGGATTGACAACCAAGATAGCCATGACTCTCTTGACGACGATATTTCATTTAATGTGTTGGTTGTCAACTCACAAGTTGACAGCCAACACACATTTCCTGATTGCAATTCTTTTTTCATTTGCAAAAACAAGAGAGACTGTGAGCACGAAGTTGGCTCTTCAGTCCGCTGAGACTTCTGAAGAATCTGCTACATAGTAGACATATATGAGTGCCAGTAGCACTTGGCAATGTATCATTGTGTCTTCTTAGATGACTCACCGGACCAGTTCAAATAATAAAACGTACAAGTATCAACTTCAATTATTTCCATGTGCTGATTAAAAGCAGGACAAGGCAAAAGGAAAGACTCATTTCCTTTTCAATGAATGAGTTAGCGTCTCACTTTCACAACTTAAAGAAAGGAATCAGAGACAATGTGTTAACCGACTGTTTCTTGATAATATATTTCCCTTGTGAAAATAAACAACCGTTTTCGACGAAAGGATGTTTGGAAATAACTTTTAAAAACCTGGGAAACTGTAAAAGCGCCGTATGAGAGCGCAATATGTGCACTTCTGCTGGCTGAGGGCCACATGCAACCCGTGGGCCGCCTGTTTGATATGTCTGGCTTACACTCTCAAATATTTCTTCATGGACTGTGGACTTTTCGCTCCAATTAGAGAGAAATATTTCAACGCAAATAATATGAGGGATCTATTTGAGAATACTAACATTGATGATATCTTATCCTTCTTGAGACAAAGAGAAATAGGTCGAAAATTATTAATCAGATATAAAACACATCCACGAAATACATCTACAAAAATACACCTGTAAACCAGAGAACCAACTTTTATCTCACACTCTAACAGCATTAAATAACCCACAGGGTTATTAATATACCATTAAACAAAACAAAACGAACCAAACGAAACCAAATGAAGTTAATGAAACTTATTTATACCAACTAGCAAAAGTATGCACCCACTAGGCACAAGTATTTAAGTTTTAATGTAATGAAATATTTCATCAAATTAGAAATACTAAGGAAACTAAATAAGAATGACAACCTGGTGACATCATCCGTGAATCCATTGACCCAGTATCACCTCAAGAATGGAAGAAACGGTAAGGGGGTCAACTGAAAACATGGCTCAAAACAGTCAAACAAGATACCGAGCTGATCTTGGGGCCCAAGCCTTTATGGGGTTGGTCGATGGAACCGCAAATGGCTGACACTTAAAACCTCAATTGCTTTGGATCGCCGCGCATGGTCTGCATTCATTTGGGATATGGTGAATTTGTTGGGTGGAACTGGCTCAATCGACCCGGGGTGAATGCCGCAGCAATAACAATAGTAATTCACTCTGTCAGAGGGGGTGGCGGTGGCGGTGGTGGTGGCAGCGGCGATTGCAAATCTTTGTACGGTAGGTAAGTAAATAACATTCTGCAGTATCAGCTGAACAGCGAGGGAATATATCCCCTTTTCGCTAGCGTTAGACAATAGAGATTTTGCTGAGATGGGGTGCCACACCTACATTCAGTTCCCAGATGCTTTATCGCACAGATCAGATTACCCAAGCTATGCTACTCATGTGCTGAGTTGGTGGGGACCGATATTGAACTTGGAACCTTGTGATTTCTTGACACACTGCACTAAATCGGCAGTAACTAATCGATATATTTTAGTAAAGTCGACGGAGTGGCCTATTGTCGATATCTGCCAAACAGCGATGGAGTATATCCCATTTTCGCTAGTGCTAGCCTAGGGAGATTGTTTTGCTTAGATGGAACGCTACACCTACCTTCAGCTCCCAGATGCTTTATTGTACAGAGCAGATTACTCAAGCTGTGCTAGTCATACGCTAAGTTAGTGGGGACCGATATCAAACCAGGAACTTTTCGATTACAAGGCGGATGCTCTACCGGCCTTAACACAGTTTCTTTGTGAACTGTTAATTTGGGAGATTGTAAGAAGCGAAATAAACATTGATGTGGTTGTTTTTGTGGTCGGATAGAAGTAAATATAAAACAAACAACAATCATCTTAAACATCGGATCTTTCATTGTTTATTCTCTTTGTGTTCATTTGTTTAAAGGCGTGACAACCGATTAACGTTGGGTGTGTCCATTCCCCCACCACCTCACCCACATCCACTTCCTAATTCCGTTTCTTCTGGCTGATGGAATTCTCTTTACTTCTCTCCTATAAATTGGTAATGGAAATAACTGACCGCCTGATTTTCCGGATGTGTCGTAGACATCTGTTGACAAAGGTCTGGAGTTCTTGCTAATAATGGTCACTCTCTATGACACAGATTCACAGCAGAGATGAACGAACTTTGAATTTGGTATTGAAGGTGCCAAACACCCGACACCAGGCATGTCAAACTGAGTTGACACTTGGGGCTGCATCGATTACACATGTATGTTATGAAGACTGCATGAATTACAAATGTCTGTCATGAGAGTCGAACATGACAACTAAGTCTTTAAATCCTTCTTAATAAAAAAAACAAAGTGATGATTCAAACACACAAACACACACACACACACGCACACACACACACACACACACACACATATATATATATATGTTTACCAACCCCTCTACACGAGTAGGATGTGACACAAAGCCAATTTCTTTTGCAGAGTAACAGGTTTGAATTCAGAGTTTTGCTTCTCCTAGACTGATTGAGATACTAATATTGAAGAGCCCAAATTAAAATGCAAACAGAATCGTCAACGATTTGAACTCGGATCGCTGTGTATATTTGCTAGGAAACACCTGTCTGTCTCCCTTTCCCTCTCTTTATATATATATATATATATATATATATATATATATATATATATATATATTATATATATAGCTCTCGAATAAACTGGATGTGAACTCTCAAGCGACTGTAACATATATACCTATTTATATATTTATCAGTTAAAATCTACCCCTTTCATGTAGGTAGTTCTTGGCTAAGTGGTTATGAGGCGGAGCGCCACACCTACTATGAGCTCCTCACTTTGCAGTACAGATCCATGTGCTAATTATATGCTGTTGGCGAAGGCCGGTATAGAACCCTGATCCATGTGGTTCCTTGTCGGACGTACTACCAACAGATTTAAACAGGCCCTATATATATATATATATATATATATATATATATATATATATATATACATATGTGTGTTGTGTGTGTGTGTGTGTGTGTTTGACAGAGAGAAAGTGCTTGTGTATAAGAGAGAGACAGAGATAGAAACAGACAGACAGATAGACAGAGTGTGCCAGGGTAGTATTTGTATATATAATACTCCCAGCTATCCGACTGTGTGCATGAGAGAGAGAGAGAGAGAGAGAGAGAGAGAGAGAGAGAGAGAGAGAGAGAGAGAGAGAGACTAAAGTCACGAGACGTATATGTTATTAAACACATTCACCTGCAGTTCAACCCGCTTACAATAGCGTTTCCCCCAATTTTTTAAACTTCCCAAACAGAAAAAATGAATAAATAAATGAAATAAAAAAACAAATAACAGAATAAAATGACGGCCATTTTGTTTTTTGTTCAGTTTTGCCTCGTCTACATTTAACTTAACGACTTTACACAAACAAATGCGCCGCTCATTTTTTTTTCGCTTTCGCTTTTATTCAACAAATAATTACATTAAAAAGTTATAAAACTCATCCTTCATGCAAAATACCATGTATAATTTCATAAGGCGTTAGTGAATGCTATTTTCTGTCATTAGTTCCAATACCCCCCCCCCCTCGAAAAACTTTCTGTGTGATAACAATTAATAGAATATATTTATTCTACGGTTTGTATATTACCGTTAAATGAATTATCTCCCTTTATGACAGTTTTATACGCAAGGAGACAAATTATTATCGATTTAATTTTCTTAGTCTGTAGAGCATACGCCTCGTTACTACAAAGTTCTGGCATGCTGGTTGGTCGGATGGTTGGTTGGTTGGTTGGTTGGATTTTACGGCATGTCAACCCTTTATGGGTTATCTTATGCCGAAAACGTTTTGTTTATTCATTCTTGATGGGTATTCAATTATAAAAAAAATATAATCTTCTATCTAATTCATAAATTGGATCCTAACAGTTACTACCTCTCCGGAGCAGAGTGGACCTGGGAGTAATGAAGCAATGAAGAGGTACTTCACATTCCCAGAGCTCCAAATTTGGAACTTGACCATTAGATACAGTTTAACGTCATGCCCAGGACAACAAGATTCTGGGTTCAATACCGTCCCTCACCAGGGTGAGTAAAAAAGGAATGCCATTTTGTTTAGGACAGGTATAATTACCAACACAGAAACAGATATCTTACATCAAAATGAAGCTAGTCCTCTGTGGATCACATCCCTACTTAGCCACATAGTACCCGTTTCTCTTAATAACAACGTTCTACCTTCGAATGAGAGCCCGTAAAATTCTGTTGACATTTCATTTGAACCAGTTCTTTACTATATATTTCACTTTTCATACTCACCTGATTAAGCGCCTTCAGACTATTATCTCTTCAGCCGCGTGAAAGAGGATTTGAAAGGCAAACATTATTCTAGTGGCGAGGAAATTGCATTACTTTTTTACTCATCCTCGTACGTTGTAAAATTCACTTCATTTATTGAATGAACCTCTTATATTCATTGAATGGAAATGTATCATATTGATGAATGAACATCGAACTAATCGCATTTACTAATGTTTCATTGAACAATTTCTTCTTTTTTTTTTATAAAAGAAGTCTACTCTCTTAGACTAAATTGCATTCTGCTACTAACTTCGTAAAATATTCGAAGTGGTAAATTTTTACAGATAATCGAATTTCATACGGCTTTCATTTTTTCCCTTCTTACTTTTTCCTTTTTTCTTTCTCTTCCTCTTTCTACTTCTATTCATCTTCTTTCTCTTCCCTTTTCCTACTTCTTCCGTTTTCTTCTTTCTCTTCCCTTTTCCCCCGCTAAACTTTATCCTTTTCTTTTCGCTCGATTCTTTCTACTTTTCTTTCTCTCTTTTATTTTATTTATTTATTCCCATACCTTTGTTTTCCATATAAAATATTTTCATTTCTTTCCTTCACCTACATTCTATCTTTTTCTCCTTATTGATCAGTAAGTTTAGTTGGTTGGTTGATTGGTTGGTTGGTTTTTACGGTGTTTCAACCCTTGTTGGCTTATTTTAGGCCGAAGATGTTTTCTTTTATTCATTCTTGATGCTACTCATTTTATAAACTCAATTTTTTAAACCCAAGTTTTTCTATTTAACTCATAGATTCCCATCTATGAGTTGAATAGAAAACTTGGGTTAAAATTGAGTTTATAAAATGGTAGCACAAGAATGATAAAAGAAAATATCTTCGGCATAAAACAGGCACTAACACCCTGAATCAGCGTGAACCTGGGAGTAATGGTGATGAAAGGGTTCTTTATATTTCTCAGAACTCCAGAATTTGAACTTCACCATTGGATAGAGTTTAACATCATACCAGGACATTAAGATTCTCAGCCAACGCCTCCTAGCGCATAAATGATAAAAAGGGTTGGGATCTTGCCATAAGGGCAATAGTGTTAATATACCGCCCATCTAGCCTAATTAAGGGTCTTCCTTCCGAGTCGCCACCCACGGCCAATAGGTGGCTCCATTAAGGGGTCTTAATAATTTGCAGAGGTGCAGTCGGTGTATTCTAAATCCCCATCCGATAGGGACTGACATTTTTTGGGTTCTCTGTTGATCAAAAGTCAGTTATGCTACTATCTTCAAAATCGTTTGAAACAGCATGGTTTTCATTTTTTTTTTCTTATGTTTAACGGCATGCGCAAGTCTTGGTAGTCTTTTTTTAAATACATGAACTCCATTTTATCTGAGTTTACATATAGGCCATTTTTTTCTGCCTTAACTAAGCTATGCGGCAGTGATTCGGCTTTTGCAGGTGTATTTGCAAGAAACTGTGTCGTAACAAATCATTAATTCTACGATAAGCAAACAAGAAAGATGAAAGAAAATACCAACTCCAATTTCTACAAATCTATAAATATTTTTGATGGACTTGAAACACATTAATAATATTTGTTATTTATCAATATTGCACTCAATACACAAGTTTAATCAAAAGAAATATATCTCATGTAATTTTATACTTGGATAAGACCTTTTGTCACATCCTACCCGTGGCGAACGGGTCGGGTAAATACATACTCTCTTGATCACTGGAGTGTTACAATGTGCGTAATAGTTAGAAAGCTATTCTCGCAGATCCATTTCTACTGAACAGTGACTTTGATCCTAGCTGGATGCACCCTACTTGCTACCTTGTGTCACATCCGTGGAAAACCTACTTGTGAATTTACACAATTTACCAAATGAAGTTCTAAAAAATGACCTTTTTCATGTATTTATGTATGTAGAATCTTCTTATTTCTTTCTCACTTGTATTTCAACATGTTTTCCTTCTCTTAAACTGGTTACCTAACCAAGGTTAAAGAGCCAAGTCTGTCTAACTATTTAGCCATAACTAGAGGGATGATAGTTGGATTCATACCTTTCCCAAGGGTATTAGCGCTATGTGAAATGCAAAGAGCTTCGTTCAGGATTTGAACCCGTCTCGTCGTGTCTTAACCATTACACCACTCACCGAGGATTGTTGTTATAGGTATTTATTAAGATTATAGTTATTATGTTGTTATAGTTATCAACTAAGCTTCGCTTAGATGTGACACTAGGCCAGAAGTATGGGACACCCAGTGAGAATCGAACTCACTAACAATGCTTTTCGAATTAGATTACACCAAGTAAGGTGCCCAACAATTGTTGTTATAGTTATTTATTAAGTTTAGCTTAGATGTGGCACAAGGCCGAATGTAAGGGGCACCGAGTGAGAATCGAACACACTAACAATGGTTTTCGAATCTAACTTGCTAACAATTACAAATCTAGCTTGCTAACCATTACACCACATGAGGTGCCCAAGGATTGTTGTTATAAGACTCACACATAATCACCACTTCTACTTATAGACTGGATAGCAGCAACAGCAGTAGCAACGGCCTTCGGTAAAATAGCCAATAAAAGCAGCAGATATCTAAGCTCATTCAGTGTCTGTCTTACCAAGATGAAATATGAACTACTGCGAATTGCTACTAAAGACGTCAGACTTTTGATTGTCAACAAAAATGGTGGTAAGAATTCCAACATTTAGTTTAACCGGGTAAATAACATTCATTTTTCGATTGTGTACAAGATAAGAATTTGGGTTCGTTGGAAAATTTGGAAACAACAAAAATCAAATTTTTTTTTTTTAGTTTAGAATAACATAAAACAAAACAGTAACAAAAACTTGATTATCTGATTCTGACTTGTAGAACAATTCTTTTTTTTTAAACACTGGCAAAATAAGGATAATAATCTACCGTTTTTTTTTCTTTGTAAAAGAAAGTGATACACGTGTTTTGCGGCTCAGAGTTAATCATGCAATCCTAGCGGAGGAAAATGCCTTGTCGGTGGGGCTTAGAATAAGTTGACTTATCCTCTGCAGAGGAGGATGACCGCTCCCACTACAAAAGGTGTTGAGTATTGCTTAGTCGTATTTTCTTATTACCTCTTCTAAAATATCTAACATCTGGCTTGGTTGAGTTCTCAGATCGTTTCTTCTCGGGTCGTCTCTGGTGTTGTATCTCTCCTCGTCCATTTTGTTCTTAATCCTGAACACGAAGACATAGTTCTACTTTTGATGCGTTTATTACTCCGAGACCCAGACTTTTACCACCGTGGAGAAGAATCAAGAATGGAGAAGAATTTTTCGCGTCTGACCATCAGGTCGTCTGCAAGTCAACTCAATAAAATTCCCAAGGATTTTAGTCACGTTATATTCTCAACCAATGAGAATATCACATCACGGTCAATCAGGGTGTCAAAAGCAGCCAGTAAAAACCCTGGTGTTTTTCCATGTTTTCTTTTTAGTTAATCGTTAACCGTTAAATTGTAACATTCTTCACTACATTAAAAAATGAATAGGCTACTCCATTTATGATGTGACTGGGAATTACATTAAACTGAATTGCTACGTTGTTTATTTTCTGTTTGTTGTTCACTTATTTTTTCTCTCTTTATTCTTATTGTTGTATACTCATTGGTTGGCGAGTCCACGTATGCTTCTTTGTAGATATATATAATAGATGTTGATAAATTTGTTTTTGGTTGTCTTAGAAGCATGGAAAAATTGTGAAGCCACCCGAAATATTAGAAGAAATAAAGATTAAGCATATGGTATCCATCACTTTGAATTTCGTTTTTTCCTTCTTACGATATATTTTCTATGCCATGTCCATTTCCTATGACGATTTAACACATTTATGGGTTTTTTAGCTTATTTTAGTACAAAACCAGAAGTATGGTGCAGCCAGTGAGAATCGAACACGCAAACAATGTTCCGTTCACGACTCACCCCGCGAGACATCTATTGTTACTGTCTGTGTTGAAAAGCACGTTTAGACTTGAAATGAAATGATTACCTTTAATCATGCATTTAATTACAGGTTGTTTCTCATTTTGATTAAAAAAAAAAAATTAATTATACGAAAAGAATAAAGAAAACTTCAACGGGGAAAAGTCATTTAACATAAAAGAAAATTGCGCACTTTTCAAAATGTGTCTAAAAAATCTAATGAGCTCAGGTAAAAACCAAAAACAACAATAACAAAAAAAAGACAGTAATTATTGTCATTTTTCATTTCATTAGCAAATCTTGGCTGAAGTGAATAAAGACACCGCTAAAGTAATATAATTGAAGTTAGAAAGATTTCTTTTATAAGATATGGAGAAGAGATATGAGGTATACGCAAGTTTTGCTATTTACTGGTAGGTAATATGACCTTTAGAAATTTGATAAACAAAAGCGTGTACATTACACTCTAATCATAAATGAAAATTTCAGTTTGTCAGTGTGTCACATTTTAAAACATCATTCCTACAGGCCGTAGCCCAACAAATCAAACTATTTTAGAAGCAGGCTGATTTCGTCAACAAATCAAAAATTAAAAACATTTCGGGACGAATCCGAACCTGCATTCATTATCTAATAATAAATGCGAATATGTGTCACATCTTTTCACTTTTATTCCTAGAGGCCGTAGCCCAACATATAATACCATTCTGGGATCAGGCCGGATTCGTAAATAAATTAAAAACCTTCCAGAACAAATTCGAACCCGCAATACTGAATTTTTTTTACGTGAATTTTTTTCGAAATAATATAATAGAAATTAATTGCGAAATCCAGAGAGAGTAACCAATTAAATAGAGATTATTGTTTTTACGGAAAGTAAGGACCTATGTACATGAAATTGTCTTTAAATTCAGTAACAGCAGAAGAATTATCGTTGAACTTTTAAAAGTTAATTTTGAGATCTTCAGTAGTTTATAGGCGATGACAAATAAGAATGATTGGAGAGAGAGAGAGAGAGAGAGAGAGAGAGAGAGAGAGAGAGAGAGAGAGAGAGAGAGAGAGAGAGAGAGAGATCACTTTTAGAGAAGCAAAAACTCTTAAGTAATGTTCTCTAGAGGACCCCTACACATGAACACACCAGTGTAAGATGACCAGCAAAGGCATACATCAATCAGCTCTGAGCGGATTCTGGATGCCGGATGGAGGACCTGTCAATGCCAATGACAAATAAGGACGATTGACAAGAGAGAGGGAGAGAGAGAGAGAGTCATGAATATGCGTGCTATAACTGCTGGAGAATAAATGTGACGTTCTCCAGTGAACACATACACATGGACACACCAGTGTTAGCTGGTCGCAAAAACATATATTACTCAGCTCTGAACAGATTCTAGATGCCGCTTGGAGAACCTGTCAAGGGCGATGATCGATAGGGATGGTTGGAGAGATAGATAGATTGATAGATAGAGAAGGAAAGAGAGAAATTGGGGAGAGGGTCATGGATATGCACACTGTTACTGCTAGAGAATAAAAAACGAATTCATAAGTGACGTTTTCCTGTAGATACCTACACATGGACACACTCGTATAGCCCGACCAGCAAAGACATATTAATTAGCTCTGAGCGTATTCTGAATACCATGTGGAGGACCTGTCAGGTGTGAAGATGGGTAGAGATGGTTGGCGAGAGAGATAGTCATGGATATCGTGCTCTCAGCGTGACTTGATGATGATGATGAGTATAATGATGATGATGATAATGATGAATGATGATGATGAATGATAAATCCTTCTCTACAATTGCTCCTTCTTTCGTGTCTGTTTACTTGTTTGCACACAAACACGTCACATGATTTTCCCGCCTTCCGGTGTATATTCTGAAGTTTAATGGAAAACCTGAAATTTAACGAACTGGAAAGCAACAGGAAGAGTGAAAGCCCCCTTCACCCCGTCGCTAGTTGGCATCGTCGTGACTGTCTACCAATTACAATTGCCTATTAAGATGAGAATTCCTACGAGGCCCTAATTGGTTAGTATTTCCTGGCGGTCATTGCTGACACTTCAACACAGCGCCACCTGTCGTTTAACGACTGGTAATTAGAGAATACGAACATAACTTTGTTTGGATCTGTCTGCACATATCAAGTATTTACTTAAAGTCAACGATTTGATGGAGACCGAAGTAACTATGTTAAATATGAAAGAAAACAGGGTAGAAATAAAAACACTATCTGAAAAATTTGTTGTCTGGAATGTGTTACTTTAAATCTATTTTAAGCCGCTCACAGCTGCTCGCCCACCACTGCAAAGCAAAGTACCAAAACTGATGGTTAGTTCATTATAATTGAGCAGAAGAACTCAGATTACAATAATAATAATAGGACTTTATTTGAATAGAATGAGTTTAGCTCACTCAGTTTGGTTTAATGGTATATCAATCCTGCAATCTTCCTGATCGAGTTCTAACGCGAAAAATGGATAAACTCCCACGCTATTCGGCTAATACCGACATTAGACCACTTCGCAGACTTTACTACTACTTATATAGTTACGCATATTTTCATTTTCTTTTCAAAAATAAAATTAAAACAATAAAAGAATACGAATAAGTAGAATCCTTTCGAATCTTTTGAAGAATCTGATCTTATACCAATCAAATAACAAGAGTCTGATGATTTAATGAGTCGTTTACTTGTTACGCTTTTTTAATTATATTTTTTAATTGGAGAGAGAGAGAGAGAGAGAGAGAGAGAGAGAGAGAGAGAGAGAGAGAGAGAGAGAGAGAGAGACAGAGAGACAGAGAATAACATTTGTTTGGAATTATTCACAGATGTTTAAAAAGTGGTACATTGACTTACGAGTTTAATTCGTTCCGCTCTTAACTCAATTTCTTCGTATATCAAATCAAACTGAAGTGTCATTAATTCATTCCAGTCCCTCACCCTCACAAAAAAACACTATTTTTTTGTTATTTCTAATAATAAAACTAACATTGTATCATATAAAAACATAATAAAATAGAATGTAATGAATTACGTGCTGTGATATGTTTTAATGTTTATTTTTTATAAATGATATTTTTCTTTGGTGTAATAAATTTGTCAACTTAAATATTTCTAGTGAATTTAATAACATAAGTTTGATCGTACTTAAATTTTAGTTCTTAACACAAAGCAAAAATCGACCGAGTGACAGCTCATACCTTGGAAAAATTTTAATATATATATTTTTATGCAGATAGTGCTTAATATCATAGATAGAGCGTTTGTATTTGGGTTAATCTAGCGTGAACATGAACTCAACACATGGTCTCTGACAGTTTCCCGCCTCTGAGATCTTCAGACCATTCTGAAGATTGCATGGGTAAGAAACTGTCATATATTATTATTCACAGACACCATGTTTCGACGTATCATGTCTCCTCAGATGTGTGTGTGTGTGTGTGTGTGTGTGTGTGTGTGTGTGTGTGTAAAATGAAACTGGAAGTGAATCCGACAGTATGTTGAAAAAATTAATAAAGGAAAGAAAGTATAGAATGGATAATATAGGATATTTTAATCAATATTACTTACACGTGTTTCGGTCAGGAGTTTATCCATGCGTACATTATTCAAACTATTATTATTTTTAAATAATCAAATGAAATGAAATGAAATAATAATAATAGAAAAAATGTAGAAATGTTCCGCACACAACTACTCTGATGAAGGTCGAATTTTCTTTGTGTGCGGAACATTTCTACATTTTTTCTATTATTATTATCTCATTTCATTTGATTATTTAAAAATAATAATAGTTTGAATAATGTACACATGGATAAACTCCTGACCGAAACACGTGTAAGTAATATTGATTAAAACATCCTATATTATCCATTCTATACTTTCTTTCCTTTATTAATTTTTTCAATATATATATATATATATATATATATATATATATATATATATATATATATATATATATAAGAAGGTCCGCAAAATAGATTATGTTTTTTAAAAGATTGTTCTTATTTTACATTAGCCACACGTGTTTCAGGTCTTCTTATATCTTCTTCAGGTTTCGATCAACCACATTTTGTGTCCGTATATAAATATGTATATGTAAACATACACATATTTCTCCTCGTGCTTCTTCTCCAGTGGGAGGCGCAGAGATAGTTAATTTGTAAAATTTATGAGTTTGCAAGTGTGTGTGCTTTTGTGTTGCTTTGTTGTTTTTGATTATATATATATATATATATATATATATATATATATATTATATATATATATATATATGAAAACAAACTATTTCCCTTTATATTCGTTATTGAAGATGAATAGCCGCACTGATCCGAGTCGATTAATTCCTTTTGTTCCCACTTTTCTTTCCATTGACGCCCGGTAAATTCCTTTCTGTGAAGTGAAATGAAAATAGAGAATGTAATAACGATTAAATTGGAAATGAATGGGAGTTGTAAAACGGTCGATAAACTTGACCAAGGGAAGATCACTTTTCACTGTTTACACGTTTTATATCTATTTATTTTATATCGATGTATTTCTAGTCGTGATTGCAATTTGAAGAAGGGTCGTCTAATTAGCCCCTACCTCGACACACAGACAGACATCCACACACTGACACACATTAAATTTAGGGACTGTAAGAAAACAGAAGATTTTAGGTGAACCAATAGAACTATGAACAGCTCTTGAAAAAAATTGAGAACCATGACATAATTACGAAT
Organism: Doryteuthis pealeii; assembly: GCA_023376005.1. Lineage (NCBI taxonomy): Eukaryota > Metazoa > Mollusca > Cephalopoda > Myopsida > Loliginidae > Doryteuthis > Doryteuthis pealeii. The sequence continues at coordinate 34,183,425 of CM042170.1, read as the reverse complement.
CGAGGGCGTCCCACTGTGGTGTAATGATTATCAAGCTAGTCTCACAGATCCATTACTACTGAAAAGTATGATCCTTGCTGGATATCTCATACTTGTGACTTTGTGCCACACCCTACCTGTGGCGAACGGGTTGGGTAAAATGAAGCGTTCTGTTGTGGTGTAATGGTTAGCAATGTCGCCTCGCAGATGAATTACTACTGATAAGCGAGTTCAATCATCGCTGGATGTGCCGTACATGCAACGAGAATCGAACTTGCTATTCAGTAGTACTGGGTCTGTGAGACGAGCTTGCTTTATGCCATGATGGGACGCCATTTTTGATGGTTTAGAATGTAAAAACAACGAAGTAGTATTAGTATTACTATTTACACTAAGATACTCTCCAGTTTTAAGTGTGAATACAAGTTCCCCGTCCTCTAAAAAGCCAGGCTCTTATATACTATTGAAGGAGGTAAGTGGTATAGTTTAGTGCTTCCTACAGAACCCCCATTACATAATAGAACAGTCCAATTCTACTCTATAAATGGCAGATAGTATTTCATGTCGTTACTTTCTTTTTCTCAACCTTTAAATTAAAAAAAACAACCTTTTCCCTATAGCCTCATTTTCGTATTTCTTTAACATCGTTTTCTTTTTTCTTCAAGCACGATTTTTTGTTTATTTATTCTTTTTGCATTAATCTTCACAATTCTGTAATTCTTTTTTTTACTTCTCTTTCTTTCCTTTCATTACTTGATAAGAGTAAATATTTTCCCGCTAGAATTTCTTCCTTTACCTTCTTTTAAATTTTTTTCTCAAAAAAATTCTTCTTTTTTTCTCGGTATCTCAAAATCTAAAAAAAGGCTTCTTTAATATGGTTTCAAGTTCTGTAACAGCCGGCATCCAATCAAGAAGCGCAGGTTTTTAGAGAATTCTAGAAAAAGGTTTCATTGGAATCCGCGTGAAAATCCGCGGGAAAATAATCCTTTCTTTTAACAGAATAAAAAAAACAAAAAAAAAACAAAAAACAAAAAAAAAAAAAAAAAATGAAGAAGCGAGGAATCGTTTTTCAATGATTTCAATCTTTTATTTGTTCCTACAGAAACACGGCCAGGTCTCTAAGCAACTGTAACATACCTGGGTATTTAAGCCAGCAATAAATTATGAAAGTCGTGGTCACCGTTTCTTTCAGACGTCCAGAGTATAGTTATTTACTAAGCTCAGACGTGGCACAAGGCCAGAAGTATGGGCGCCTAATGGAAATCGAAATCAACAACAATTGTCTGCGAATCTACCTTGCTAACAATTACACCTCGTGAGGTGCCCAGAGTATAGTTATTTACTGAGCTTAGCTTAGATATAGTTATTTACTAAGCTTAGCTTAGATATGGCACAAGGCCAGAGTATGGGGCGCCCAATGAGAATCGAACTCACTAACAATGGTCTGCTAATCTAGCTTGCTAACCATTACACCACGTGAGGTGCCCTAGACGTTCAGAGTCTAATGGAAATGGATGATGACGTCTCAATATTTATTGTGACCTGTCCAAGGGCAGATCACCCTGATCAGCCTATATACAGGGGCAGATAACTCTATTTTAATTATACACCAACATTTTTGGATATTAATTTCTCAACAAATTCAAATTTTTTAATTTACACGAATTGAGAGTATTTATTTTCCTGACCTCCCACCATGTCAGATTAACACAAAATCTCATGCGGTGGCCAGTGCAAAAAGTCAGAAAACGGGCAATAAACACGGCCCCGAAACTTATAGGCAAGGGGAAGGTGCTGCATTGGGGACAGGAATTTAGAGTATATGAGTACGGTGGTACCTTGACATACGAATTCAATTCGTTCCGTTTGTAACTCAATTTTTTCGTATATCAAATCAATTTTTCCCATTAAAACTGAAATGCCATTATAGCAATGTATTGTATAAAACATAATAAAATAGAATGTAATGAATTATGTTCTGTAATATATTTTACTGCTTCTTTTTTTTATAAATAGTATTTTTCTTTGGCATAAGTTTGGAAACTTAGATGTTTTAGTAAATTTGAAGCTCGCTCATACTCAAATTTTAGCTCTCAACACAAATTTTTAAAAATCGACCAACTGACAGCTCTTAACTCGGAAATCTCGTAAGTTGGGCACTTGTAAGTCAATGTACCATTGTAGTTTGATTTGATTGGTTTATTTGTTTAACAGTATATCAACTCCGTATGGGTTATTTAAAGTCAAAATATAATTCATCTATAAATGTTTTATTATAGTTATTTACTATGCTTAGCTTGATGTGGCAAAATATTTTTATTATAACTATAATGTGCGCCTTTCGGATATAAGTATTTGAATTTTAATGTAATGAAATATATCAAATTAGAAGAACTAACAAAATTAAATAAGAACGCATATAAAAAGATTACACTAATTTAGATTTTATTCTAATTGGTGTCTATATAAAATCATTCATAGGATTGATTTTAATACGTTGGAGAATAAAACAATAATTTTAGAGATCAATAACACCAATTAATTATTTATTAAACCCAGTTTTGTTAAAACCACTTTGCAAATTAAACACACCATACATTATGTAAACCTTTATTTCTTAGGGATATATAAAATATTTAGCAGGATTTTAAACGCACTAATAACATGGGATGTTTTGAGGCAAATCTGATTCAGGTTTTCATAGAGAAATATTTAATGGATAAGATTTATTCTATTATTATTGATTTTGACTCTAAATTAAATACTCATTGATAAACTTACACAATTCATGGGAGTATTGTGTCGTAAACAGTGAGGTAGTTAATCTCCTTTATAAGATATAGGAGATGAGAGAGAAGAGAAGAATAGGAGAGACATTAAAAGTGACGGCTCGTAACTCGAAAAACCCGTACATCTTGACGCTCGTAAGTCAAGATATCCCTATATATGAATCTGCCATGTATTGAAATGCGAGTGTCAGTGGTGATATCATTTACACAAATGTATTTGTGAAATACTTTTGTGTAAATGAATAAAACGTGATACTGAACACGTTGGAGTGCATTGTTGAATCTAACAAAATAAAAATCGAATAAAATCCGCCTGGATCATTCGAAATAAATCATTTTAAACGTGTTTGTCAAGTAGAACAAAACAAAAAGGAAAGTTGAATTCAAAATAAATATTCAACTTGTAAATCTTAAAACTTAGCTGATATAACAAAAGTATTCTATAAGAATGTTATGTACAAAACTATGTGATAAAAATATGCATAAAACTAAATTATGAAAAATGTATTATGCATAAGACGATACTATAAAGATATTATATACAAATTTATATAGATGCAACGTATAAAACTATAGAACAAAGATATTATATATAAAAAAAACTAATATGAAAATATCTGATACAAAACTATACTATAAAAATATAATGTATAAAACTATAGTATAAAAATATTATATATATAAAAGTATACCATAAAAATACAATATATAAAACTGTAGTATCAAGATATTATATACAAAACTATACTCTTCTTCTTCTTCTTCTTCTTCTTCTTCTTCTTCTTCTTCTTCTTTCACTCCGAAATATAAAACTAGGGTTTATTTTCGGGGGATGTCATATTCTTGATATATCAAAAACGACATTACGAAGTAGAAAATAAACAGAAATTACGGAAAACGATCTATATTTATTTACAATTAATATGTTATTATTTCAAAAATTCATTAGCAACATTTCTCTGAATGTTTGAGATTAGGCTTGATGATTAGTATTATCTGCGTTATTCGGACTATTGTTCTCATCTTCATTGTTATCTGTACAACATTTCGGCCGATGTGCCCTCCGACCTTCTTTAGGTATTTCTTGTCCACTGATGAGACTCTAACAGTGGTACGGGATAAGTTAACTTCAGATTCAGATTTAGAAGAACGCACCTGTATCCCAATAGATAATCTGATGGAGATGCTGACATTCTGTGTTGAAACAACCTACTTCGAGATGGGTTCTGACATATACTGACAAGAGGAGGGCCTGGCTATGGTATCACCATTGTCCCCAGTGTTGGCCAATATATACGTGGAATACTTTGAAGAGATGGCCTTAGGATCTACATCACTAGATCCATCAATGTGGTTTAGATACGTAGATGACACATTCATTCTCTGGCCACATTAGGAAGATGTTCAAATACTAATGGATCATGTGAACTCAATCCGTCCATCTATACAGTTCACGATAGAGAAGGACCTAGACAACAAATTGTCCTTCCTAGATATGTAAATAACTCGCACAGACCAAGGAATCAGTTCATCCGTGTATCGTAAGTTTACCTTCACCGGACAGTATCTCAACTTCACACCATCATTAGAAAGGAATCGTCCGTTGCTTACAGCATCGAGCAAAAGCCATCAATAGTGATGAGGTATACCCGAAGGAAATGGACAACTTAAGGGATACTCTCCGTCGTAACAATTATCCTGAGAGCATAACATCAGCTATAAGAAATCTGGATCGCAAGACAGAGGATGATACCCGAAAACTTACCACAGTCTGTTTGCCCTATGTCAAAGGCTTGGTTGAAAAGATTCAAAAGATATGTAAACCATCTGCCCTTATGGGATGAAGTTAGGATAATAGATGGGGAAGAACATTGGAAGAGAAGACGCCTCAAAGAATCAGCTCATATGATAGGCTGTAGTGAGTTGTTAAGTAGACCGAGCATAGAAAAGAACACCATATGGGAACCCATGATTAAAAAGGCTAGATTAAATTAGAGAAAAAAAACCACCCAATATGAGTCTAGGTAAAAAATATTACATAAGTGAATAGGTAGATATTCTAGCCAAAACAAGCCATTAGGTTTATAAGTTCCCAAAATTCACACTGGATCGTCCAATTAGACACATGGCCTAGTGGATAAAGAATTTAGGTTAAGACAGTTCTAAGTGACAGTTATCTCTGGACTGCAGGTTCAATCCTAACCAAGAGCAGCAGATATTCTAGCCAAAACAAGACATTAGGTTAAAATAGAATAATAACGAACACAGCTTAACGCCTCTACCCCAGCTATGGTTAGCGGAATGAGAACAGTATATCCCCGTGGATTGAATAAAGGGTTAGGTTCAAAGTTCTATGATGGTTCCCGATTATGACTAGAAGGTTCCCGAGTCCGAAAAGAAGGTTCCCGAGTTCGAAAAAAATACCTGAAGAAGGTCGGAGTGCACATCACCGGAAACGTTGTACAGATAACAATGAAGATGGGAAAATAGTCCGAATAACGCAGATAATACTAATCATTAGCAACAATTCATTAAAAGATAATCATATCATCATCCTCTGGAATGTTATTGTTCTTCAAGTCACTGGATTCCAAAATTTCTGCCGAGTTTTTGTATGACTCAATTTCCTGCAGAATTTTCGTCCCTACTCTACACATGTCTTATGTTATTGAATGAGAAGTTCTTATCCAGGTAACCTGCTTGTAGCGCATTGGCAACACAGTTGTCTGTGATTCTCTTCCATGAATTCGTCACCCATGTCACGACCTCAACTAGGGTTTATTTTTAGGGGAGTGCCTATATCAAAATCCCCCTGAAAAATCACGGTAGGTCTTATTTTGCAAGTAGGTCTTATTTCCGGGGAAATTCGGTAGACCCATGATAAAAAAGTATCGATACAGTGTGATTGAAAAGTAACTCGATATTTTAAACTATCTATATTTTTTATATGCAGTTACATTTTTTCAATTCTTTAATGTTCGTTCCTTAATATATGATAATTAATTCTGTGTTGTTTTTCTTTTCAGATTGGTTATTTTGTTACAAAATTCAAAGCCCTATAATAATGTGTGGACGTTAAAAGAGCGTGCTTTGAAGTTTGGAAATCAATTGTTCAAGTGCAAAGATGGTGGAAGACCATAAAAAAGAGAGGCTCAAATTAATCTAAAGACCATCAAGAATTTTTTCCTGCTATTCCACAAGAGTTCCTGGGAAGACTATTTGATGCGATTACCGAGCCACTTGAGAGGCTGGGAGCGAATGCAAGTACTCATATAGAATTTTAAAATAAAACTCCATGTTTTGTGTTCTTTTCATAGTCATTTCTTGTATGATTGAGAAATAGATTATAAGATTTTAAATAGATAATTGGGAGTTATTTTACAACCACCCTGTGTTGTATTGACCGTCTTTTTACTTCGACGGTATCTATAGTATGGACATATACCCGTGATCGTATTTCTCATACTCATTGTATACTTATTTTTTCTGTAGCATCTTCTTACGATATTCTTCTGTTTCTGAGTAGCACCTTTCTTACTTAACTGAATTGTTCTTCTAACTTCTTATTCTGGATCTGTCTGGTTTCTTCTTCTTAAGATATTGTTGAGATGTCCTGCATTGTCCTTTGTTTTTAGTGACAAAACACTTCTTTAGTGAATTCACATTTATTTTATTTTCTTGAGTCTGGACTACTCAACCACATGTGTGTGTGGGAGACTCTAGCTAATCAGTAGCCATTGCGTCTTCATTCACCAGCGGCCAGCAAGAGAATGACAAGGACTTAACTATTTCTCCCACACTTTCACGGCAACAGAAAGAGAGGGACCAAAATAAGATTATGGGAGGTCCATAAAAACCTCAGTAACCGTTGTTAACTGTTATGTTTGAATTCAAATAAATTCTCTTCACTAACCATGCATAATTAACAGGGTACCCATCAATTATGCAAAGAAGGTTCCCGATTTCGAGAAGGCCCCAGAGTCCGACAAGTAATACTTGAAGAAGGCCGGAGGGCACATCGAACGAAACGTTGTACGGATAACAATAAAGATGAGGACAATAGCCCGAATAATACCTGTATTTTAATATCAAAAAATCAAATTTCGATGAAGACACGTGACCACAGCTGGGAGCTAATTGACAATACCAACAGAGATTTTACGTTGCAATTGCAGACACATACTTAGAAAATTTTATTGATTTTTCTATTCATAAATGAGTTAGAACTTTGAAATCTTGCTTTAATTGACGCAACATAAAACACCACGTTAAGAATTATATATTTTCTTTATTTTGATAGCATTTAGTTCGTTGATGTTTGTATCATCTAAAATTGAAAAATAAAACACTAATATGTTAATATAGACGTTAACTGTGACTACCATTCTGTAAGAGATATTATTTTGCCTATATTCGAGTGTTTCGTTCATATATATATTATATATTATATATATATATATATATATATATATATATATATATATATATGCTGTGCACGCATACACACACACGCGCGCACACACACACACACACACACACACACATATATATATATATTATATATATATATATATATATATATATAGTCATCCACAGACACGTGTTTCGACTTATCAAGTCTCTTCAGTGTGGCTAGACATTTGCAAGCTAGCTTAGAAATCCGATCGATTCAGCACCAGGACAGCTTAAATGCTCGGCTATCGTCACCCACAGAATGCGAAGGAGATTTTAACTGTTTTAATACATACATCTCTATGTATGTAAAGGCCGCCATAGAGTGCTCCATTTCTTTATATATATATAAAGGACTTTGCCATAATCAGGAATCTAACCACATTGAAGAGACGTGATACATCGAAACAACAGTCTGTGGATGACTATATATATAATATATATATATATATATATATATATATGGATGCCCTATATTTTCGACCTTGTGTCACACCCTTATCGTGGCGAATGGGTTGGGTAAATAATTACAGTTTCAGCTCGATGACTACTTTATACGGTTAAACAAAAAAATATAAAGATTCTGTTTAGCTTATCAGACGCACACACCATCAGGGTTCAAACTGTATTTATAGTTGAGAAACCAATCTGATAATGGAATGCTCCGAGGTTCCATTAGTGAACCTATCAAATTTTACTTCCTTAAGTTATGGGATGTCTTATCTTTCTTTACGCGTTTGTCTTATCTTTCTTTTTTTGTTTTTGTTTTTATCACAATATTTATTTATTCAAGGAAAGTAATGAAGTAACCCAAAAAACAACAAGATGCGTATAATAAAATATATTCAACTTAAAATCTCGATACTAGTTGTAATAAGAATGAAAGTAAACTCTGGGGGTGGGGGCACCGACGCCAACAGACAAAGTATTCAGTCTGCAACAATCTCTCACAAAAGTACTACTCTCTTCTCAACAGCAAGATCCAAATACAGTTTTCTCTTCCACTCGTCTTGACAGCAAAATACGACAACGGTTGTTTCTCCCTCGATCTGGGAGGGCAGGCCCTTAAATACTCAGTAACTGGGTACATCCGGGAAACTCACTCTGCATTGTCCGTGCAGAACTGCGACATTCAGCAGCACTTCAAGTACGCGTCAATCCTCACGACGAGACTGTTTACATCCGGGTTACTCTGCACTGCTTGTGTGGAATTTCAACAGTATTTCAACGACAAGGAGGTGGCGAGTTCAATTTCCGTGTTCACTCGCCACCCACCGCCATAAGAGTGCTCCATTTGCACAGGCCAAACATATCCTGACGCGCTTTGTTCGTGGGGGGTTGGGAATCTGCTCGTCCACTCTAGTTGATATCAAATTTTGCTTCCTTAAGTTATACAATGACAGACGCGTTTGTCTTTGTAGAGTAGGAATGTACTGTCGTATTAAATAATGGGGCCTTCTACAGGGAGCACTAAAATATATAATTTACTATAAATAGTATTCAGTTATTTACTAAGCTTAGCTTAGATGTGGTACAAGGCCAGAAGTATGGAACGCCCAATGAAAATCGAATTAACAATGGTCTGCGAATCTAACTCGCTAACCATTACACCACATGTGGCGCTTCCTTCAATAGTATATAAGAGTCTGGTTTTTAGAGTCCGGGGAACCCATATTCACGCTGAATCCTTGGAAGTAAATTCTACTACTACTACTACTACTACTACTACTACGTTGTTAAAACTGACAATCTTATCTTTCTTTCATGTTTTTATTACAATATTTATTCACTGGTGTATTCAAGGAAAATGATAAAGCAACCAATGAAAACAACAGTAAGATATGTATAATAAATTTATTCAATTTAAAATCTCAAAACTAGTCGATATCTAGTGACACTAACGTCTTAAATGTCTTCCCCAGGCGATCCAGTACTTCCGGCTATAAAGTTGCTCCAACCCTATCCCGCCCCACTCATCGACCGACTGAATATGGTGTTGACACAATTCCATTATTATTATCATTATTATTATCATTATCATTATGGGTTGTAAAGTCGAGCTAAGAGATAACGAGTGACCGACAAGAGACAAGCTGTCACTTTAATATTGCTTGGCCTCTAATAGAATTGACTTATATACAATGACGAGCGACGCCTTACAAAGTCACGTGGTTTCTACTTATTTCCGCTTTTTGCAAACGTAGTGAAAAAAGAAAGAAAAGCGAGGAACTAAGAAAGAGAGATAGAAGGAAAGAAAAACACGATGTGAAGCGCGGGTCTGGTGGCATGGAAGAAAGAGGGGTTATGGGTTCAAAATTTGACTATCTAAATAGTTTGTCTTGAGTTTAAAATAGGGGAAAAGAATAGCCAATAAAAAAAGCTAAAGATAAATAGATATGAACAGAGACAGACAGACAGACAAATAGATAGATAGATAGATAGATAGATATGAACAGACTGAGATAGATAGATAGAAAGAAAGATAGATGAATAGATAGATAGATATGAACAGACTAAGATAGATAGATAGATAGATAGATAGATAGATAGATAGATATAAATGAACAGACTAAGGTATATTGATAGATAGATAGATAGATAGATAGATAGACAGAGAGAGAGAGAGGGGGGAGAAAGAGAGAGCGGATGAGATTGAATAAAACAGGCGAGGGAAGAGGAACGGCCTTTGTTTCTTTTGCTTAATGGCATATCAACTTTCGTGGGGTATTCAATACCAAATCCACTTTTATAGAAGAACCTTAGTGATACTATTTAACCCGTATCTGGGAGGATAATATCTGTCAGAAATATATACTACCACCCCCCACACACACATGAGTGTGTAGGTATGTATTTTTTGTTGGCTGGTTTTAATGGCATGTCAATCTGTCAAGGGTTATTTGTGGCACATTACTGTCTTTCCTATTTTTTGTTTTGGCAAAAAATTATATGGTTTCAAAAATTAATAATAATAAACATTTATAAACAATCATGGCTTCAAGCAATTATTATTAGTACAAATAATGTTCCTTTTGTTAATGGCATATCGACATTCGTGGGTTATTTAATGCCAAAGCCATCCGTATAGAACAGTAATTGTATTAATAACTGGGGTGTATTAGTTTGAAAGTAAACGTAATAGTAATAGCGCAACTGGAGTGCAAACTAGCTTATGATATCGCAAGTCCAGTACGCTAGCCAATATGCCACGAGAGCCACCCCATATATATATATATAATATATATGTGTGTGTGTGTGTGTGTGTGTGTGTGTGTGTGTGTGTGGTGACAAGTGTGAATTCAGAGTTGTTTTCCTTCTCCTAGACTGGTAGCCTAACCACAGTTAGAGCCCTGTCTACCCTACTATTTTCCCATAGCTGGAGGGAGGAATAGTTGGATTTATACCTTGCTGAAGGCTATTAGTGCTATTTGAAATGCAAAGTCTCGTCCAAGATTTGAACTCATCTCCACCGTGTTCATTTCCTACAACGTTAACATCACACCACCATGTGTCATATATATATATATATTAAAAACGAATCGCTTAAAATATTCCCACTGCAGTTTCACGCAATAGAAAATCTTCAGGGAATACACACACACACACACACACACACACACACACACACATATATATATATATATATATATATATATATATATATATATATATATATTATATTTGAAACCTTTGTTTAATGACATATCAACCTTCATATGTATGTAATGCTAAAGCTAACTTTTGTTGGTTGGTTGATTTATGGCATGTCAACCTTTGGGTTATTTTATGCTGAAGAAATATGTTTTATTCATTCTTGTTGGATATTTAATTTTCTTTTTTAAACATTTTTAAAGCTCATTTTTTTTACTTATCTACCATAGAGATGGGACTTTAATAGTTACTACCACTCCGGTTCAGTTTACCTGAGAGTAATGCAATGAAGAATTACTCCACACTTTCCAGTGCTCCAGAATTAGAACCTTACCACTAGATACAGTTTTTAGAGCTAGGACACAAAAACGGTAGTGGTACTACTTAACCCGTAGCTGGTAGATGAAGGGTTTCATACCTTTTCAAAGGTATTAGTCTGAAATTGAACTTAATAGTGAGACCGGAACTCAAACTCTCTAACTAGGATATCACAGTCTAGCACATTATGATGTAGATTTGTGGCTAAAATGTCGACTCCGGAAAGTTTCATTAGGTTTCTTTGTTTAATGGGTTATTTAATACTAAAACCATCCTTGAAGAAGAACAGTAGAGCCGATGTTGGAGAATAGTGGAGAATGAGGAGAGGAAGAGAAGACGTAGATGGAAATGTAAACAAATTTAACCCTTTCTATAAGGAACGAGTGTTTATTTTAAAACGAAATCCAATTGTCCGTGGCGAGTAGATACGCTATACAATCTCGCCCATAAATAAGTACAACCCCAACAATTTAAAAAAAGTTAATATTTTTTTAAAACGTACCAGGCACTGAAAAGGCGGGGGTCATCACATATGGGATAGCTTTTATTTTGTGTGAATTTAGAAGATGAGACTTGATCATTTGTATTATTTTAATTTTACGCACTGCTGTCCTCAACTTTATTGACATATACACAACGTTTGCACCGATTTGCCTCTACGGCTCTTCAGGTGTTTTTTTTCGAGCTCGGAAACCTTCTCATCGAACTCGGTGGGCCTTCATATTGTAATCGAGAGACTTCACTGAACTTCGAACTGAACACTTCATTTAATCCATCGAGGTACTTAGTTCACATTCCGTTAACTATGACTGAGTACAAGTGTTAAGAAATAACTGAAGAAGGCTGTAGTGCACATCAGCTGAAATGTTGTGTATATATTGATAAAGATGCGGACTACAGCTGGAAAAATCTAAATAATACAAATAGTTTTTATTTGAACAAATTTTATATTCATCTTTTATTGTGTATAAACACAATGTTCAGGCCAATGTAACCTCGGGTTCTAATTAGGTATTTTTTTTTTCAGTTCCATTAAATAAGTCATCTTCAGATAATATCAAGTCTCATCTCATAATAAAGACAAGTATAGTCTTTATTTGTCAACACTTTTGTGAGAGACAGTGCGACGGATAATTGTATAGTCTCTCTCTCTCTCTCTCTCTCTCTCTTCTCTCTCTCTCTCTCTCTCTCTCTCTGCTCATCTCTCTCTCTTCTCTTCTCTCAATATTGAAGTAACGCGGCCGGTCGTTTCTGTGATAATGGCGGACACTTTCATTTCATATCAGCTGATCATCCTTCTTGGGTTTTTTTTTTCATCTCTTCTTTTCACCGGTTGATCTGTCTCTGTCTTCTTCAAACTCGCATCTCTGTCGAGCGAATTTCCTCTCAGCATTTCGTACACTACTATTTTGACCAATTTACGTCCATTAATTGCTCTATGATCGACCGTTTGTCACGATCAGTGCTATTCCATTCGATCTGATCTTTCTGATTGTGTCATTAATGTTTATCTCTGTCTACTCAACAACTCACGAGTCATTTCACTTTTTTTACCATCGTAATCTTTCTTATAGACACACACGACAACAAACTCTTTCTATAAAGAAAAGGACAATTTTTTGTTTTGTTTTGTTTTCTCTTTGCTCATTAAAAACAAAAAAGTGAATAAAGAATAGGTATTTAACCCAACCCATCCACCACGAGTAGGATATGACAACAGTACAATTATTGGATATCAAATGACGAATAAGACTGATTAATTAGGTGGTTATCTTTGTTTAATGGGATATATCAACCCTTATTGTGGGTTATTTATAGTATTACAAACAAATTTATAGTATTTACAAATTAAGATCCTATTTCTCTTGAATTTTCAGTTGAGGCTTGATTAATTTGGTTATTGGATTCATTCGGACATTCTACCCCGTGCGATTGAAAAAAAGTTACGTTCGAAGTTCCGTGAAGGACTCCCGATACCACCATGGAAGAACCCCGAGTTCGAAAGAGCGTCCCGAGTTCGAAGAGAAGGCTTCCCTAGTTCAACAAAATACCTGAAGAAGGACAGAGGGAACATCCGACTGAAACGATATGAGATAACAATAAAGATGAGGACAATTGTCCGAATGAATCAAGATGATCCAAATTTAGGACCCATTTCTAAAAAAAAAAATTGAAATTCCAATTTTTTTTATTGGTCATTCTTTTTTCAAAAGATAATCAGATCCATTTCTAAAAATAAAATCAAAACAATAGTTCCATTGTTTTCCAACCCCATTTTCTAGATCCATTTCGAAAATATTCGAATCCATTCCAAAAAAATAAATACAATTTTTATATGTCGTTTCTTCAAAAATAAATGAGGTCTTTTTCTACTAAAAAGATACTATCAAATCAAAACGACCAATTAAAAAATTGTAATTTACTTTTTTAAATGGATCTTTATTTGATTGGAATCCTATAATGCCAAATCTGTGCTTTTTGTTTTGTCTTGTTTTTCTTGTTTTTTTTGTATAAATGATTTGTGAGCAGATAATTTGTAGGTAAATATTTATGTTTGAGTTTTGGTTTATAAACAGTAGAAATAATTTTCATTGACTTAACTAAACTGTTGTTGACCCTCAGCCACCGCCTTTTAGCACCTTATATAAAAAAAACGGTTGTGTTTTGCCATGAGAGTAATTGAAGAATACAGTGGAAAATCATATAGGTGTGAGGCAGCTGATTGTTTGGGTCTGATCTCTCCAACCATTCGTCTAGCCCAATAAAAGGCCGAAGCGGAGTGTTTGGCGAGTCACGGACTATTTAGTACCCGGATCACTATAATCATAACTTGCATTCATATTTTTGTTTATGAATTCCGAACACAAAACGTTATATTATTTTTCCGAAAACACCATAAAGTAACGTTTTTGTTCGGGAATTCATAAAAAAAAAATATGAATGCAAGTATGATATATAGTGATCCGGGTACTAAATAGTCACGTGAACTCGCAACACTCCGCTTCGGCCTTTACTTGGGCTAGAACGAATGGTTGGAGAGATCAGACCCAAACAATCAGTGCTCACACCTATTATGATTTTCCCAACTGTCATTCTTCAAATTACTCTCATGCAAAAACACAACCGTTTTTTATATAAGCGTGCTAAAAGGCAGGTGGCTGAGGGTCAACCAACAGTTTAGTTTAATTCAAAATGAAAATTATTTCTTACCTGTTATAAACCAACCAAACATAAATATTTACCTACAAATTATCTGCTCACAAATCCATATTATACAAAAAAACAAAAAACAAGACAAAAACAAAAAAAGCAACAAGATTTGGGCATTATAGGATTCCACATCAAATAAAGATCCATTTAAAAAAAGTAAATACAATTTTTATTGGTCGTTTGATTTGATCGTATCTTTGTTAGTGAAAAAGACCTCATTATTTTTGAAAAAAGAAACGACACTTATAAAAAAATTGCTATTTATTTTTTTGAAATGGATTTCGAATATTTTCGAAATGGATCTAGAAATGGGTTTGGAAAAACAAATGGAACTATTTGTTTGAATTTTTATTTTTTAGAAATGGATCTGATTATCTTTGAAAAAAGTAGATGACCAATAAAAAAAATTGGATTTGCATTTTTTTTTTTTAGAATGGGTCTAATTGGTATTTTTCATTTGTTATTCGGACATTGTCCTCATTTTATTGCTTATCTTCATATCGTTTTCAGTCGATGTCCCTCTGTTCCTTCTTCAAGGTATTTCTTGTGAACTAGGGAAGCTTCTCTTCGAACTCGGGAACCTTCTTTCGAACTCGGGGCTTCATGTGGTAATCGGGGAGTCTTCACGAACTTCGAACGTAACCTTTTATTTCAATCCACGGGAGGTAGATGTCCGATATATCCAGGATAATCCAAATTATCAAGCCTCAACTGAAAAATCATGAGAAATAGGATTCTTAATTGTAATACAATAGAATTGTTTTGAAACTATAAATAACCCACAATAAGTTGATATACCATTAAACAAAATAACCAACATAATTTAATCAGTCCTTATTCGTCTTTGGATATCCAATAATTGTGACCTCTGTGTTCATATCCCTACTCCTGGTGGATGGGTTGGGTAAATACCTAATTCTTTATTCACTTTTTTGTTTTTAAATCGAGCAAAAAGAGAAAACAAAACAAAACAAAAATTGTCTTGTTCTTACTAGAAAAGAGTGTTTCGTGTGTGTCTATAAAAAAGATTACGAAATCGGTAAAAAAGTGAATGTACTCGTGATTGTGCAGTGACAGAGCATAAACATTAATGACACCAATCAGAAAGATCAGATCGAATGGTAATAGCACTGATCGTGACGAAAAGGTCGATCATAGAAGCACTTAAATGGACGTTAAATTGGTCAAAATAGGTACGTGAACGAAATTGCTGAGAGGAATTCGCCTCGACAGAGGATGCGAGTTATGAAGAAGAAGACAGAGACAGATCAACCGGTGAAAAGAAGAGATTGAAAAAAGAAACCCAAGAAGGATCGCATCAGCTGAATGAAATGAAGATGTCCGCCATTATCACAGAAACGACCGGCCCGTTTTACTTTCAATAAATTGAGAGAGAGAGAGAGAGAGAGAGAGAGAGAAGAGAGAGAGAGAGGAGATATGAGAGAGAGAGAAGAGAGAGAGAGAGAGAGAAGAGACTATAAATTATCCGTCCGCACTGTCTCTCACAAAAGTGTGACAAAGATTAAAAGGAACATTACTTGTCTTTATTTATGAGATGGGACTTTGATATTATCTTGAAGATGACTGTATTTTAATGAACTGAAAAGAAAAAATACCCTAATTAGAACCGAGAGTTACATGGCCTGAACATTGTTTTATACACAATAAAGAATGAAATATAAAAAAATATTGTTCAAATAAAAAAACTATTTGTATTATTTAGATTTTTCCAGCTGTAGTCCGCATCTTTATCAATATATACACAACATTTCAGCTGATGTCACTACAGCCTTCTTCAGTTATTTCTAACACTTGTACTCGAGTCATATGTAACGGAATGCTGGAAAACTAAGTACCTCGATGGATTAAATAAGTGTTCATTCGAAGTTCAGTGAAGTCTCTCGATTACAATATGAAGGCCACCGATCGATGAGAAAGGTTTCGGAGCTCGAAAAAAACAACCCGAAGAAGCCCGTAGGAGGCGAGAGAGCGGGTTGCAACGTTTTGTATATTCAAAAAGTTGAGGGACAGAGTGCGTAAAATTAAAATAATACAAATATCAAGCTCATCTTCTAAATTCAACACAAAATAAAAGCATCCCATATGTGATGACCCCGCCTTTTCAGTGCCTCGGTAACTTTTAAAAAAATATTAACTTTTTTAAAATTGTTGGGGTCTGTTACTTATTTATGGGCGAGATTGCATTTGCGTACTACTCGCCACGGACAATTGGATTTTCGTTTTTAAAATAAAACACTCGTTCTTATAGAAAGGGTTAACATTCTGTTTACATTTCCATCTACGTCTTCTTCTTCCCTCTTCCTCATCTCGTCCAAACTATTCTCCAACATCGGCTTACTGTTCTCTTCAAGGATGTTTTTAGTATTAACTAAACCCATTAAACAAGAAACTAATGAAACCTTTCCGGAGTCGACATTTAGCCACAAATCTACATCACTAATTGCTAGACTGTGATTATCCCTTAGTTAGAGAGTTCTGAGTTCTCCGGTCTCACTATTAAGTTCAATTTCAGGACTAATACCCTTTGAAAGGTTATGAAACCCTTCATTCTACCAGCTACCGGTAAGTAGACCACTACCGTTTTTGTGTCCTAGCTCTAAAAACTGTATCTGTGTAAGGTTCTAATTCTGGAGCAGCTTGGAAAGTGTGGAGTAATTCTTCATTGACCATTACTCTCAGGTATAACGTGAACCGGCAGTGGTAGTACCTATTAACTTGAAGCCAACCATCTTCCCATTATAATGGATACGATCTACAGTGTTTACAACTAAATAATCGAGCAATGTTAAAAATGTTTATAAAAAGAAAATCTTGAGGTCAAAATCGGCAACCCCAAGATGCCCATTGAATAAAAATCATATGCCTTCAATCTAAGAGCATATAATATACAATATTAATCGCAAAAGGTGTACATTTCTATCGAAAATCCTATATGGCCTAAGCCAAACAAAAAGTTGCTTTTAGCATTACATAACATATGAAGGTTGATAGTCATAAACAAAGGTTTCAAATATAGTAACTAATGGCACACGTACTATACAGATATTTATTTATTATATATATATGTTGATCTTACTGCAGTGCCAAGTATATATATATATAATAAGTAATTATAAGTATACTTATGTGGTGTATGATGCTATAGAGATAGGTATTGTGTGTGAGGTATGTTGCTATGATGATCTTTGAGTTGTGTGTTTGGGTTGTGTGTGGGTATTTTTCCTCTGAGATTTCTCTATTGCGTGAAACTGCAGTGGGAATATTCTAAGCGCATTCGTTTCTAGATGCTATATTTGATACTATATATATATGACACATGGTGTGTGATATGAATCTTATAACGTCTTGTAGTGAACAATGATAACCATCTTTTTTAGGTTGTAGATGA
The DNA here is from genome assembly GCA_023376005.1 of Doryteuthis pealeii. Lineage (NCBI taxonomy): Eukaryota > Metazoa > Mollusca > Cephalopoda > Myopsida > Loliginidae > Doryteuthis > Doryteuthis pealeii. The sequence goes on along the minus strand of CM042170.1, from coordinate 34,165,617 downwards.
TGAGTTCAAAATTCTTGACGCAGGACTTTGCATTGCAGGATTTTAGCATCCGAATAGCCTTCTAGCAAGGGTATCAAATCCATAAACTATTTCTTCCTCTCAGCATTGATGGGAATATAAATAGGTACTAGGGTGAGGACATGCCTGCTCTAGTACTGTGGGTTAGGCTACTCAGTCTATGACCGAAGGAAACCATCAACCTTGCTGAATCACACTTTCACACACAGCAACACGAACACATCACATCATCCCACTACTCACCACATCTACCTAACCCATATAGGCTCATTTTATCTAGCTTTCTTATTCAGTCCATACATATTGACCTTATTGGGATGGTCTCTCGTGGCATTATTGTGGCTTAGAACTTTGACTTAATCGGTATTATGTCCATCATAGCCTTAGTTTGCCACTCTCAAGTGTTGCTATAAGTGCTTGATTACTAAAGTACTGTGAATATCTCGCTATCATTGAAATACTCAAAATACACTCCCCAAAGTATCACTATGATGGAAATACAAATTTACCCTGTTCATACGGAGTGGCTGTTTGTCAGTCTATAGATAACCAAGTTATTGCGACATTAGCGACTTCAATGCCGCATCGACTCATTAACAGCATTAAAGAGTATAGCATTATTTGTACTAAGACAGATTAATAATTGCTTGAACATCCGTATTGATCAAGCTCTAAGCATGTCTGAATAAAAGACGAGGATGATGGAGTCGCGCTGTTAATTTTATGTATTAATAATCTTGACCAACTTCATATGAATGTTGTTTTGCCAAATTAACAAAAATAGAAAGACGTAAATATATATAAGATGACACACGATCGAAGTAAACTCATCCAATAGACACGAGGAATTGTAGACGATAACGCAGGTAAAAACCAGCAACAAAAAAGAGAGTAAACAAGTGAACCTACACACTCATGTCGTGTGTGGGGGTTGAATCCAGGAGAAGTGAGATGGTGGGGTGAGAGTGAAATATGTATGAATAACCTTCTGGACAGATATTACCTCCCAGATACGCGTTAATATATCACAGGTTCTTACTTATAAAGTGTATTTTGCGTTAATTGAATCACCCCATCGTAAATCTGTTTACTATTGCCATTATGCAAAGACAACGGAAAGGCGTCGCTCTTCTCATACGCAAGTCTTTTTATTCAAAGATCTGCTTAATGCTTCTCTCTCTTTTCTTGCCCGCCTCTTCAATCAATCTCTCTGAAAGATACCTAGTCTATCGTAAATCTATCTAATCATATCTATTCTAATTATTGCAATACCTTAGTCTTTCATATTTATTACCTAATCAAATCGTAAATTCGTAAATCTTTATACTATCTAGTTCTATCTTACTAGTTCGTTCTATATCCTAAAATGATCTATTCGATCTTACTGTTACATTTTCTACTCGATAAAGTCTATCTCAAAGTCATGTCATAATCCTTACATTAAATCTATCTGATCTAATCATTGCTCTGTACTTAGTCCCATGTCTCTTTTTTTCATCATTTCTCATATCTATATAGCTTATTTTTTATTGGCTATTCTTTTCCCCTATTTAAAATCTCTCAGAACATTACACCACTATTATAAGATATTGGAGTCCATAATCGATTCGAAACCCATAACCCTCTTTCTCCTATACACCACTCAGACCGCGTCGTAATCTATCATCGTATGTTTCTCGTTCTTGGAATTCTGTATCTGCTTCTTCTCTTAGTTCTCGCATTGTTTCATATCTTTATTCTATTCACTTAGCGTATGTGTGCCAAATAAGCGGAAATAAGGTTAAACCATCCATCGTTGACTTAGATTTTTTAATTATAGGCGTGGTCGCTCGGTCATTGTTATATACAGCTCAATTAAGGTCTATTAGAGCGCAAGCAATATTTTAAAGTGACAGCTGTGCTGCTTGTCGGTCACCGTATCTCTTACTCGACTTACAACCCATACTATGATAATGATAAATAATAATGATAATAACAATAATGGAATTGTGTCAACACCATATTCAGTTCGGTCGATGAGTGGGCGGAGATAGGGGTGTGAGCAACTTGTATTAGCCGGAAAAAGTTACTGGATCGCCTGGCGTGAAGTAAGCATTGAAGACGTTAGTCACATGTCAGAGATATCGACTAGTTTTGTAGATTTTTATTCAAACTGAAATTAGAATTTTATCATATACAATATCGTTTGTTTAATCTGTATGTATTACCTACATATGGAAACTTAGCTTTATCATTTTCCTTGAATCACACCACGAATAAATATTGTAAAAAAACATGAAAGAAAGATAAGATTGTCAGTTTAACAAGCGTAGTAGTAGTATAGTAGTAGTTAGTAGTAGAATTTTAACGTTGCCCATAGGAATTCAGCCATGCGTGACATATGTAGGTATCCACCGACCGGACTCAGTAAAAACCAGACTGTAATCTTCACATACCACAATTGTAAGAGAAGGCGCCACTATTGTGTTATATGTTAGTCGCAGTTGAAGATTTCTCAGTACCTTATGTGATAGATTCGATTTATCATTGCGCAGCGTTCACATACATATCTGGCCTTATATTATATGTACCACATTCTAAGCTAAGCTTAGTAATAAATCTGTAAAATACTATTTATACCGAATGAAAATATTATATTTTAGTGCTCCCTTCGTTAAAGAGGTTCCACCGAATTATTTATATTTGACGGACAGTACATTCTCGTATCTCTACAAGAGTGACAACCGTGTGTGACTGTTCTATTTGGTATAAGCGTCTAAGGGAAAGTCTAAATATTTAGTTATAATTCAAACACTAGGAGTGGCATCAGATTAAAAGCAAAGAAAGAGGTTCATCCATACCCCCCTTACTGAAAATCAAATTACATCTCCTGTTTAAGACACAGTGTCAATTTCGAGAATATATGATTTTGGCATTTGAGCTATAGCAAATGGAGACTACTTCTTATGGCATGTGATGAGTCGTAGAGACGAATTGGTGGAACACTAAGAGAAAGTAGACTGTCGCGCGATCCTCCTTGTCTGATACTATTGATAATACTGTGATTGAAATTAGCCACTAACAAGCAGTGCAGAAAGCTAACCGAAGAATGTAAAACAGTCTCTCGTAGCAGGTATTTCCTTCGCTAATACTTAAGCTGCTGTCTGCAATGTCGCAGTTCTGCACGGATCAATGTACAGAAGATGAGATTTCCCGGATTAAGTACCCAGTATATAATATAATTGTATCTGTATGTATAATTTAAGTGCCTGCCCTCCGAGATCGTGGGAGAATCATTCTTAATTATCTGTTGTCTGTGTTATTTAAGCTGTGTTCAACGTACAGTGAGTCTGGAAGAGAAATCTGAATATTATTATCTTACTTGTGAGAATGAGAAGTACTACTTTTGTAGAAAGAGTATTGTGCCAGACTGAATACTTGTTCTGTTTGAGCGTTCAGTATTTGCGCCCCTAACCCCACTGTAGGTTTTACTTTCATTCTTATATACAACTAGTCGTAACAGATTTTAAGTGAAATATATTTTATTATACGTCAATTAACTTTGTTATTGTTTTTTGGGTTTGACTTTCATACTTTGTTCCTTGAATAAATAAATTAGTGTGTGATGTGAGAAAGTACTGAATAGAACAAAAAAAGAAAGATAAGACAAACGCGTAAGAAAGATAAGACATCCATAACTTAAGGAAGTTAAAATTTGATAGGTTCCTAATGAACCTCGGGATCATTACCATTATCAGTGGTTTCTTCAACTATAAAATACAGTTGAACCCGATGTGTGTGCGTCTGATTAAGCTAAACAGAATCTTTATATTTTTGTTTAACCGCTATAAAGTAGTTGCAATTCGTAGCTGAAACCTTTGTAATTATTTACTCCAACCATCGCCGACGTGATTATAGTTGATTTCGAACACAAGGTCGAAAATATAGGGGCTATCCATATAATATAGTATAATTAATTTCATTTTATCTAATAATAATTACTTATTATGAACAAAGTTATATAATAGTCATCCACAGAACTGTGTTTCGATGTATCACGTCTCTTCAATGTGGTTAGATTCCTGATTATGGCAAAGTCCTTTATAATATATATATAAAGAAATGGAGCCACTGCTATTGCGCCTTTTACATTACATAGAGATTGTATGTATTAAAACAGTTAAAATCTCCTTCGCATTCTGTGGTGACGATAGCGAGCATTTAAGCTGTTCCTGGTGCTGAATCGATCGGATTTCTAACTAGCTTGCAAATGTCTAGCCACACTGAAGAGACTTGATAAGTCGACAAACACTGTGTCTGTGGATGACCGTATATATATATAGTATATATATATATAATATATATATATATATGTGTGGTGTGTGTTGTGTCTTTGGTGTTGCCGCGCGTAGTGTGTGTATGCGTGCACACGCATATTATATATATATTATAATATATATATATATATATATATATATATATATATATATATGAACGAAACACTCGAATATAGCAAAATAATATCTCTACAGAATGGTAGTCACATTAACGTCTATATTAACATATTAGTGTTTTATTTTTCAATTTTAGATGATAACAAACATCAACGGAACTAAATTGCTATCAAATAAAGAAGAAAATATATAATTCTTAACGTGGTGTTTTATGTTTGCGTCAATTAAAGCAAGATTTCAAAGTTCTAACTCATTTATGAATAGAAAAATCAATAAAATTTTCTAAGTATGTGTCTGCAATTGCAACGTAAAATCTCTGTTGGTATTGTCAATTAGCTCCCAGCTGTGGTCACGTGTCTTCATCGAAATTTGATTTTTTGATATTAAAATACAGGTATTATTCGGGCTATTGTCCTCATCTTTATTGTTATCCGTACAACGTTTCGTTCGATGTGCCCTCCGGCCTTCTTCAAGTATTACTTGTCGGACTCTGGGGCCTTCTCGAAATCGGGAACCTTCTTTGCATAATTGATGGGTACCCTGTTAATTATGCATGGTTAGTGAAGAGAATTTATTTGAATTCAAACATAACAGTTAACAACGGTTACTGAGGTTTTTATGGACCTCCCATAATCTTATTTTGGTCCCTCTCTTTCTGTTGCCGTGAAAGTGTGGGAGAAATAGTTAAGTCCTTGTCATTCTCTTGCTGGCCGCTGGTGAATGAAGACGCAATGGCTACTGATTAGCTAGAGTCTCCCCACACACATGTGGTTGAGTAGTCCAGACTCAAGAAAATAAAATAAATGTGAATTCACTAAAGAAGTGTTTTGTCACTAAAAACAAAGGACAATGCAGGACATCTCAACAATATCTTAAGAAGAAGAAACCAGACAGATCCAGAATAAGAAGTTAGAAGAACAATGTCAGTTAAGTAAGAAAAGGTGCTACTCAGAACAGAAGAATATCGTAGGAAGATGCTACAGAAAAAATAATATACAATGAGTATGAGAAATACGATCACGGGTATATGTCCATACTATAGATACCGTTCGAAGTAAAAAGACGGTCAATACAACACAGGGTGTTGTAAAATAACTCCCAATTATCTATTTAAAATCTTTATAATCTATTTCTCAATCATACAAGAAAATGACTATGAAAAGAAACACAAAACATGGAGTTTTTTTTAAATTCTATATGAGTACTTGCATTCGCTCCCAGCCTCTCAAGTGGCTCGGTAATCGCATCAAATAGTCTTCCCAGGAACTCTTGTGGAATAGCAGGAATAAATTCTTGATGTCTTTAGATTAATTTGAGCCTCTCTTTTTTGATGGTCTTCCACCATCTTTGCACCTTGAACAATTGATTCCAAACTTCAAAGCACGTCTTTTAACGTCCACACATTATTATAGGGCTTTGAATTTGTAACAAAATAAACCAATCTGAAAAGAAAAACAAACACAGAATTAATTATTATATATTAAGGAACGAACATTAAAGAATTGAAAAAAATGTAACTGCATATAAAAAATATAGATAGTTTAAAATAGCGAGTTACTTTTCAATCACACTGTATCTAAAATTTCAGTTTCGATACTTTTTTATCATGGATCTACCGTATTTCCCCGGAAATAAGACCTACTTTGCAAATAAGACCTATCGTGATTTTTTCAGGGGGATTTTGATATAAGCACTCCCCTTAAAATACACCCTAGTGAGGTCGTGACATGAGTGACGAATTCATGGAACAGAATCACAGACAACTGTGTTGCCAATGCGCTACAAGCAGGTTATCTGGATAAGAACTTCTCATTCAATAACATAAGACATGTGTAGAGTAGGGACGAAAATTCTGCAGGAAATTGAGTCATACAAAAACTCCGCAGAAATTTTGGAATCCAGTGACTTGAAGAACAATAACATCCTAGAGGATGATAATATAATTATCTTTTAATGAATTGTTGCTAATGATTAGTATTATCTGCGTTATTCGGACTATTTTCCTCATCTTCATTGTTATCTGTACAACGTTTCCGGTGATGTGCCCTTCGACCTTCTTCAGGTATTTTTTGTCGGACTCGGGAACCTTCTTTTCGGACTCGGGAACCTTCTAGTCATAATCGGGAACCATCATAGAACTTTGAACCTAACCCTTTATTCAATCCACGGGGATATACTGTTCTCATTCCGCTAACCATAGCTGGGGTAGAGGCGTTAAGCTGTGTTCGTTATTATTCTATTTTAACCCTAATGTCTTGTTTTGGCTAGAATATCTGCTGCTCTTGGTTAGGATTGAACCTGCAGTCCAGAGATAACTGTCACTTAGAACAGTCTTAACCTAAATTCTTTATCCACTAGGCCATGTGTCTAATTGGACGATCCAGTGTGAATTTTGGGAACTTATAAACCTAATGTCTTGTTTTGGCTAGAATATCTACCTATTCACTTATGTAAGATTTTTTACCTAGACTCATATTGGGTGTTTTTTTTTTCTCTAATTTTAATCTAGCCTTTTTAATCATGGGTTCCCATATGGTGTTCTTTTTCTATGCTCGGTCTACTTAACAACTCACTACAGCCTATCATATGAGCTGATTCTTTGAGGCATCTTCTCTTCCAATGTCTTCCCCATCTATTATCCTAACTTCATCCCATAAGGGCAGATGGTTTACATATCTTTTGAATCTTTTCAACCAAGCCTTTGACATAGGGCAAACAGACTGTGGTAAGTTTTCGGGTATCATCCTCTGTCTTGCGATTCAGATTTCTTATAGCTGATGTTATGCTTGCTCTCAGGATAATTGTTACGACGGAGAGTATCCCTTAAGCTGTCTATTTCCTTCGGGTATACCTCATCACTACTGATGGCTTTTGCTCGATACTGTAAGCAACGGACGATTCCTTTCTAATGATGGTGTGAAGTTGAGATACTGTCAGGTGAAGGTAGACTTACGATACACGGATGAACTGATTCCTTGGTCTGTGCGAGTTATTTACATATCTAGGAAGGACAATTTGTTGTCTAGGTCCTTCTCTATCGCGAACTGTATAGATGGACGGATTGAGTTCACATGATCCATTAGTATTTGAACATCTTCCTAATGTGGCTAGAAAATGAATGTGTCATCTACGTATCTAAGCCACATTGATGGATTTAGTGATGTAGATCCTAAGGCCATCTCTTCAAAGTATTCCATGTATATATTGGCCAACACTGGGGACAATGGTGATCCCATAGCCAGGCCCTCCTCTTGTCGGTATATGTCAGAACCCATCTCGAAGTAGGTTGTTTCAACACAGAATGTCAGCATCTCCATCAGATTATCTATTGGGATACAGGTGCGTTCTTCCAAATCTGAATCTGCAGCTAACTTATCCCGTACCACTGTTAGAGTCTCATCAGTGGACAAGAAATACCTAAAGAAGGTCGGAGGGCACATCGGCCGAAACGTTGTACAGCTAACAATGAACATGAGAACAATCGTCCGAATAACGCAGATAATACTAATCATCAAGCCTAATCTCAAACATTCAGAGAAATGTTGCTAATAAGTTTTTGAAATAAAGAACATGTTAATTGTAAATAAATATAGATCGTTTTCCGTAATTTCTGTTTATTTTCTACTTTGTAATGTCGTTTTTGATATATCAAGAATATGACATCCCCCGAAAATAAACCCCAGTGTTATATTTCGGAGTGAAAAGAAGAAGAAGAAGAAGAAGAAGAAGAAGAAGAAGAAGAAGAAGAAGAAGAAGAAGAAGAAGAAGAAGAAGAAGAATAGTATAGTTTGTATATAATATCTTGATACTACAGTTTTATATATTTGTATTTTTTATGGTATACTTTTATATATATAATATTTTATACTATAGTTTTATACATTATATTTTATTAGTATGTTTTGTATCAGATATTTTCATATTAGTTTTTTTTATATATAATATCTTTGTTCTATATAGTTTTATACGTTGCATCTATATAAATTTGTATATAATATCTTTATAGTATCGTCTTATGCATAATACATTTTTCATAATTTAGTTTTATGCATATTTTTATCACATAGTTTTTGTACATAACATTCTTATAGAATACTTTTGTTATATCAGCTAAGTTTTAAGATTTACAAGTTGAATATTTATTTTGAATTCAACTTTCCTTTTTGTTTTGTTCTACTTGACAAACACGTTTAAAATGATTTATTTCGACATGATCCAGGCGGATTTTATTCGATTTTTATTTTGTTAGATTCAACAATGCACTCCAACGTGTTCAGTATCACGTTTTATTCATTTACACAAAAGTATTTCACAAATACATTTGTGTAAATGATATCACCACTGACACTCGCATTTCAATACATGGCAGATTCATATATAGTACTATCTTGACTTACGAGCGTCCAGATGTACGGGTTTTTCGAGTTACGAGCCGTCACTTTTAATATCTGTCACCTTTTCTTCTCTTCTCTATCATCTCCTATATCTTATAAAGGAGATTAACTACCTCACTGTTTACGACACAATACTCCCATGAATTGTGTAAGTTTATCAATGAGTATTTAATTTAGAGTCAAAATCAATAATAATAGAATGAATCTTATCCATTAAATATTTCTCTATGAAAACCTGAATCAGATTTGCCTCAAAACATCCCATGTTATTAGTGCGTTTAAAATCCTGCTAAATATTTTATATATCCCTAAGAAATAAAGGTTTACATAATGTATGGTGTGTTTAATTTGCAAAGTGGTTTTAACAAAACTGGGTTTAATAAATAATTAATTGGTGTTATTGATCTCTAAAATATATGTTTTTATTCTCCAACGTATTAAAATCAATCCCTATGAATGATTTTATAATAGGACACCAATTAGAATAAAATCTAAATTAGTGTAATCTTTTTATATGCGTTCTTATTTAATTTTGTTAGTTCTTCTAATTTGATATATTTCATTACATTAAAATTCAAATACTTATATCCGAAAGGCGCACATTTATAGTTATAATAAAAATATTTTGCCACATCCAAAGCTAAGCATAGTAATAACTATAATAAAACATTTATAGATGAATTATATATTTGACTTTAAATAACCCATACGGAGTTGATATACTGTTAAACAAATAAACCAATCAAATCAAACTACAATGGTACATTGACTTACAAGTGCCAACTTACGAGATTTCCGAGTTAAGAGCTGTCAGTTTGGTCGATTTTTAAAAATGTGGTTGAGATCTAAATTTGAGTTATGAGCGAGCTTCAAATTGCTAAAAACATCTAAGTTTCCAAACTTATGCTAAAGAAAAATACTATTTTATAAAAAAAGAAGCAGTAAAAATATATTACAGAACATAATTCATTACATTCTATTTTATTATGTTTTAATACAATACATTGCTATTTTACTTATTAAAAAACGTAAAAAAATAGGTTGTTTTTTTTGGGGGGGGGGTTGAAACGGATTAATGGAATTTCAGTTTATCTCAATGGGAAAAATTGATTTGATATACGAAAAAATTGAGTTACAAGCGGAACGAATTGAATTCGTATGTCAAGGTACCACCGTACTCATATACTCTAAATTCCTGTCCCCAATGCAGCACCTTCCCCTTGCCTATAAGTTTCGGGGCCGTGTTTATTGCCCGTTTTCTGACTTTTTGCACTGGCCACCGCATGAGATTTTGTGTTAATCTGACATGGTGGGAGGTCAGGAAAATAAATACTCTCAATTCGCGTAAATTAAAAAATTTGAATTTGTTGAGAAATTAATATCCAAAAATGTTGGTGTATAATTAAAATAGAGTTATCTGCCCCTGATATATAGACTGATCAGGGTGATCTGCCCTTGGACAGGTCAACAATAAATATTGAACGTCATCATCCATTTCCATTAGACTCTGAACGTCTAGGGCACCTCACGTGGTGTAATGGTTAGCAAGCTAGATTAGCAGACCATTGTTAGTGAGTTCGATTCTCATTGGGCTCCCCATACTCTGGCCGTGCCATATCTAAGCCTAAGCTTATAGTAAATAACTATATCTAAGCTAAGCTCCAGTAAATAACTATACTCTGGCACCTCACGAGGTGTAATTGTTAGCAAGGTAGATTCGCAGACCAATTGTTGTTGATTATTCGATTTACATTGGGCGCTCCCATACTTCTGGCCTTGTGCCCACGTCTGAGCTTAGTAAATACTATACTCTGGACGTCTGAAAGAAACGGTGACCACGACTTTCAAATTTATTGCTGGCTTAAATACCCAGGTATGTTACAGTTGCCTTAGAGACTGGCCCGTGCTCTTGTTTCTGTAGGAACAAATAAAAGATTGAAATCATTGAAAAACGATTCCTCGCTTCTTTCATTTTTTTTTTTTTGTTTTGTTTTGTTTTGTTTTTTTTGTTTTTTTTCATCTGTAAAAGAAAGGAATTATTTTCCCGGCGGATTTTCACGCGGATTCCAATGAAACCTTTTTCTAGAAATTCTCTAAAAACCTGCGCTTCTTGATTGTGATGCCGGCTGTTACAACTTGAAACCATATTAAAGAAGCCTTTTTTTAGATTTTGAGATACCGAGAAAAAAAGAAGAATTTTTTTAAGAAAAAAATTTAAAAGAAGGTAAAGGAAAGAAATTCTAGCGGGAAAAATATTTACTCTTATCATGTAATGAAAGGAAAGAAAGAGAAGGTTAAAAAAAGAATTACAGAATTTGTGAAGATTAATGCCAAAAAAGAATAAATAAACAAAAAATCTGTGCTTGAAGAAAAAAAGAAAACGATGTTAAAGAAATACGGAAAATGAGGCTATAGGGAAAAGTTTTTTTTAATTTAAAGGTTGAAGAAAAAGAAAGTAACGACATGAAATACTTATCTGCCATTTATAGAGTAGAATTGGACTGTTCAATTATGTAAATGGCGGGGTTCTGTAGGAACACTAAAACTATACCCACTTACCTCCTTCAATAGTATATAAGGCCTTGGCTTTTAGAGGACGGGGAACTTGTATTCACACTTAAAAACTGGAGAGTATCTTAGTGTAAATAGTAATACTAATACTACTTCGTTGTTTTTACATTCTAAACCATCAAAAATGGCGTCCCATCATGGCGTAAAAGCAAGCTCGTCTTCACAGACCCAGTACTACTGAATAGCAAGTTCGATTCTCGTTGCAAGTATGCACATCCAGCGATGATTGAACCCGCTTCATCGTAGTAATTCATCTGCGAGGCCGACATTGCCTACATTAACACAACAGAACGCTTCATTTTACCCAACCCGTTCGCCACAGGTAGGGGTGTGGCACAAAAGTCACAAGTGTATGAATATACAGCAAGGATCATACTTTCAGTAGTAATGGATCTGTGAGATAGCTTGATTCATTAACACCACAGTGGGACGCCCTCGATTCGTTAATTATGTCATGGTTCTCAAATTTTTTTCAAGAGCTGTTCATAGTTCTATTGTCACCTAAAATCCTACTGTTTTCCTTACAGTCCCTAAATTTAATGTGTGTCAGTGTGTGGATGTCTGTCTGTGTGTCGAGGTAGGCGGCTAATTAGGACGCCCTTCTCAAATTGCCAACCACGACTGTTAGAAATACACGCGATATTTAAAATAAATACGATCATTTAAAACGTGTTAAACTCAGTGAAAAGCTGATCTTCCCTTGGTCAAGTTTATTCGACGTTTTTACAACTCACCATCATTTTCAACAATTTAATCGTATACATTCTCTATTTTCATGTTCACTCTCACAGAAAGGAATTTACCGGGTCTCTACCCATAGCCGTTCAATGGAAAGAAAATGGGAACAAAACGGAATTAATCAACTCGGATCAGTAGCGGCATATTCATCTTGAATAACGAAATTAAAGGGAAATACGTTTGTTTTCATATATATATATATACCATATATGCTGAAAATAAATGGAAATTAATCCGACAAATATGAATAAATAAATGACAAAAACAACCATGTTTACAATGAATAGGCCTCATTAGAAGAGAAATTGTGCAAACCGATTTCGGGCCAATTCTCTTGACGGAGTGTTGCTTTTTTAAAAAACCGTTCAAGAGAATTGCCCCGAAAACGGTTTTGCAACACTTTCTCCTTTGATGAGCCTATTTCCAAGTGTAAAACATCGGATTTTTTTTCATTATATCTTATTCATACTAATTATATTATAATATATATATATATATATAATATATATATATACATCCAAAAAAACAAAGCAAACACAAACGCCACACAACATTGGCAAAAACTCATAAATTTTACAAATTAACTATCTCTGCGCCTCCCACTGTAAGAAGCACGAGGAGAAATATGTGTATGCTTTACATATACATATTTATATACGACACAAAATGTGTTGATCGAAACCTGAGAAAGAAAAAAGGGGGGAACAAAGATTTAATAAAAAAGAAAAGGCCTGAAACACGTGTCGCTAATGTAAAATAAGAACAATCTTTTTAAAAAAATTAAATCTATTTTGCGGACCTTTCTATAATAATATATATAGTATTAATATATTATATATATTATATATATTATATATTGAAGAAAATTAATAAAGGAAGAAAGTATAGAATGCGATAATATAGGATGTTTTAATCAATATTACTTACAGTGTTTCGGTCACGGAGTTTTTCCAGTGTAATTATTCAAACTATTATTTGTTATTTTTTAAATAATCAAATGAAATGAGTAATAATAATAGAAAAATGTTAGAAATGTTCCGCACACAAAGGAAAATTCCCGACCTCATCAGAGT
>CM042170.1:34132691-34152290 GCA_023376005.1 Doryteuthis pealeii | reverse complement strand
AACAAGAGAGAGAGAAATAAACAGAAATTACGGAAAGCGATCTATATTTATTTACAATTAACATGTTCTTTATTTCAAAAAACTTATTAGCAACATTTCTCTGAATGTTTGAGAGTAGGCTTGATGATTAGTTATTATCTGCGTTATTCGGACGATTGTTCTCATGTTCATTGTTAGCTGTACAAACGTTTCGGCCGATGGTGCCTCCGACGCTTCTTTCTTTAGGTATTTCTTGTCCACTGATGAGACTCTAACAGTGGTACGGGTAAGTTAGCTGGCAGATTCAGATTTGGAAGAACGCACCTGTATCCCAATAGATAATCTGATGGAGATGCTGACATTCTGTGTTGAAACAACCTACTTCGAGATGGTTCTGACAATATACCGACAAGAGGAGGGCCCTGGCTATGGGATCACCATTGTCCCAGTGTTGCCAATATATACATGGAAATACTTTGAAGAGATGGCCTTAGGATCTACATCAACTAAATCCATCAATGTGGCTTAGATACGTAGATGACACATTCATTTTCTAGCCACATTAGGAAGATGTTCAAATACTAATGGATCATGTGAACTCAATCCGTCCATCTATACAGTTTCGCGATAAGAGAGGACCTAGACAACAAATTGTCCTTCCTAGATATGTAAATAACTCGCACAGACCAAGGAATCAGTTCATCCGTGTATCGTAAGTCTACCTTCACCTGACAGTATCTCAACTTCACACCATCATTAGAAAGGAATCGTCCGTTGCTTACAGTATCGAGCAAAAAGCCATCAGTAGTGATGAGGTATACCCGAAGGAAATAGACAGCTTAAGGGATACTCTCCGTCGTAACAATTATCCTGAGAGCAAGCATAACATCAGCTATAAGAAATCTGAATCGCAAAGACAGAGGATGATACCCGAAAACTTACCACAGTCTGTTTGCCCTATGTCAAAGGCTTGGTTGAAAGATTCAAAAGATATGTAAACCATCTGCCCTTATGGGATGAAGTTGGATAATAGATGGGGAAGAACATTGGAAGAGAAGATGGCCTCAAAGAATCAGCTCATATGATAGGCTGTAGTGAGTTGTTTAAGTAGACCGAGGCATAGAAAAGACAACCATATGGGACCCATGATTAAAAGGCTAGATTAAATTAGAGAAAAAAAACACCCAATATGAGTCTAGGTAAAAAATCTTACATAAGTGAATAGGTAGATATTCTAGCCAAAACAAGACATTAGGTTTATAAGTTCCCCAAAATTCACAACTGGATCGTCCAATTAGACACATGGCCTAGTGGATAAAAGAAATTTAGGTTAAGACTGTTCTAAGTGACAGTTATCTCTTGGACTGCAGGTTCAATCCTAACGCAAGAGCAGCAGATATTCTAGCCAAAACAAGACATTAGGGTTAAAATAGAATAATAACGAACACAGCTTAACGCCTCTACCCAGCTATGGTTAGCGGAATGAGAACAGTATATCCCGTGGATTGAATAAAGGGTTAGGTTCAAAGTTTATGATGGTTCCCGATTATGACTAGAAGGTTCCCGAGTCCGAAAAGAAGGTTCCGAGTCGACAAAAAAATACCTGAAGAAGGTCGAAGGGCACATCACGGAAACGTTGTACAGATAACAATGAAGATGAGGAAAAATAGTCCGAATAACGCAGATAATACTAATCATTAGCAACAATTCATTAAAGATAATTATATTATCATCCTCTAGGATGTTATTGTTCTTCAAGTCACTGGATTCCAAAATTTCTGCGGAGTTTTTGTATGACTCAATTTCCTGCAGAATTTTCGTCCCTACTCTACACATGTCTTATGTTATTGAATGAGAAGTTCTTATCCAGATAACCTGCTTGTAGCGCATTGGCAACACAGTTGTCTGTGATTCTGTTCCATGAATTCGTCACTCATGTCACGACCTCAACTAGGGTGTATTTTAAGGGGAGTGCTTATATCAAAATCCCCCTGAAAAATCACGATAGGTCTTATTTTGCAAGTAGGTCTTATTTCCGGGGAAATACGGTAGATCCATGATAAAAAAAAGTATCGAAACTGAAATTTTAGATACAGTGTGATTGAAAAGTAACTCGCTATTTTAAACTATCTATATTTTTTATATGCAGTTACATTTTTTTAAATTCTTTAATGTTCGTTCCTTAATATATATATATTAATTCTGTGTTGTTTTCTTTTCAGATTGGTTATTTTGTTACAAAATTCAAAGCCCTATAATAATGTGTGGACGTTAAAAGAGCGTGCTTTGAAGTTTGGAAATCAATTGTTCAAGTGCAAAGATGGTGGAAGACCATAAAAAGAGAGGCTCAAATTAATCTAAAGACCATCAAGAATTTTTCCTGCTATTCCACAAGAGTTCCTGGGAAGACTATTTGATGCGATTACCGAGCCACTTGAGAGGCTGGGAGCGAATGCAAGTACTCATATAGAATTTAAAATAAAACTCCATGTTTTGTGTTCTTTTCATAGTCATTTCTTGTATGATTGAGAAATAGATTATAAGATTTTAAATAGATAATTGGGAGTTATTTTACAACCACCCTGTGTTGTATTGACCGTCTTTTTACTTCGACGGTATCTATAGTATGGACATATACACCGTGATCGTATTTCTCATACTCATTGTATACTTATTTTTTCTGTAGCATCTTCTTACGATATTCTTCTGTTTCTGAGTAGCACCTTTTCTTACTTAACTGAATTGTTCTTCTAACTTCTTATTCTGGATCTGTCTGGTTTCTTCTTCTTAAGATATTGTTGAGATGTCCTGCATTGTCCTTTGTTTTTAGTGACAAAACACTTCTTTAGTGAATTCACATTTATTTTATTTTCTTGAGTCTGGACTACTCAACCACATGTGTGTGGGGAGACTCTAGCTAATCAGTAGCCATTGCGTCTTCATTCACCAGCGGCCAGCAAGAGAATGACAAGGACTTAACTATTTCTCCCACACTTTCACGGCAACAGAAAGAGAGGGACCAAAAATAAGATTATGGGAGGTCCATAAAACCTCAGTAACCGTTGTTAACTGTTATGTTTGAATTCAAATAAATTCTCTTCACTAACCATGCATAATTAACAGGGTACCCATCATTATGCAAAGAAGGTTCCCGATTT
Source organism: Doryteuthis pealeii (assembly GCA_023376005.1). Lineage (NCBI taxonomy): Eukaryota > Metazoa > Mollusca > Cephalopoda > Myopsida > Loliginidae > Doryteuthis > Doryteuthis pealeii. The sequence continues at coordinate 34,149,153 of CM042170.1, read as the reverse complement.
CGAGAAGGCCCCAGAGTCCGACAAGTAATACTTGAAGAAGGCCGGAGGGCACATCGAACGAAACGTTGTACGGATAACAATAAAGATGAGGACAATAGCCGAATAATACTGTATTTTAATATCAAAAAATCAAATTTCGATGAAGACACGTGACCACAGCTGGGAGCTAATTGACAATACCAACAGAGATTTTACGTTGCAATTGCAGACACATACTTAGAAAATTTTTATTGATTTTTCTATTCATAAATGAGTTAGAACTTTGAAATCTTGCTTTAATTGACGCAACATAAAACACCACGTTAAGAATTATATATTTCTTTATTTTGATAGCATTTAGTTCGTTGATGTTTGTATCATCTAAAATTGAAAAATAAAACACTAATATGTTAATATAGACGTTAACTGTGACTACCATTCTGTAAGAGATATTATTTTGCCTATATTCGAGTGTTTCGTTCATATATATATATATATATATATATATATATATATATATATATATATATATATATATGCGTGTGCACGCATACACACACACGCGCGCACACACACACACACACACACACACACATATATATATATATATATATATATATATATATATATATAGTCATCCACAGACACGTGTTTCGACTTATCAAGTCTCTTCAGTGTGGCTAGACATTTGCAAGCTAGCTTAGAAATCCGATCGATTCAGCACCAGGACAGCTTAAATGCTCGGCTATCGTCACCCACAGAATGCGAAGGAGATTTTAACTGTTTTAATACATACATCTCTATGTATGTAAAGGCCGCCATAGAGTGCTCCATTTCTTTATATATATATATAAAGGACTTTGCCATAATCAGGAATCTAACCACATTGAAGAGACGTGATACATCGAAACACAGTCTGTGGATGACTATATATATATATATATAATATATATATATATATATATGGATGCCCTATATTTTCGACCTTGTGTCACACCCTTATCGTGGCGAATGGGTTGGGTAAATAATTACAGTTTCAGCTCGATGACTACTTTATACGGTTAAACAAAAATATAAAGATTCTGTTTAGCTTATCAGACGCACACACCATCAGGGTTCAAACTGTATTTATAGTTGAGAAACCAATCTGATAATGGAATGCTCCGAGGTTCCATTAGTGAACCTATCAAATTTTACTTCCTTAAGTTATGGGATGTCTTATCTTTCTTTACGCGTTTGTCTTATCTTTCTTTTTTTGTTTTTGTTTTTATCACAATATTTATTTATTCAAGGAAAGTAATGAAGTAACCCAAAAACAACAAGATGCGTATAATAAAATATATTCAACTTAAAATCTCGATACTAGTTGTAATAAGAATGAAAGTAAACTCTGGGGTGGGGGCACCGACGCCAACAGACAAAGTATTCAGTCTGCAACAATCTCTCACAAAAGTACTACTCTCTTCTCAACAGCAAGATCCAAATACAGTTTTCTCTTCCACTCGTCTTGACAGCAAAATACGACAACGGTTGTTTCTCCTCGATCTGGAGGGGCAGGCCTTAAATACTCAGTAACTGGGTACATCCGGGAAACTCACTCTGCATTGTCCGTGCAGAACTGCGACATTCAGCAGCACTTCAAGTACGCGTCAATCCTCACGACGAGACTGTTTACATCCGGGTTACTCTGCACTGCTTGTGTGGAATTTCAACAGTATTTCAACGACAAGGAGGTGGCGAGTTCAATTTCCGTGTTCACTCGCCACCCACCGCCATAAAGAGTGCTCCATTTGCACAGGCCAAAACATATCCTGACGCGCTTTGTTCGTGGGGGGTTGGGAATCTGCTCGTCCACTCTAGTTGATATCAAATTTTGCTTCCTTAAGTTATACAATGACAGACGCGTTTGTCTTTGTAGAGTAGGAATGTACTGTCGTATTAAATAATGGGCCTTCTACAGGGAGCACTAAAATATATAATTTACTATAAATAGTATTCAGTTATTTACTAAGCTTAGCTTAGATGTGGTACAAGGCCAGAAGTATGGAACGCCCAATGAAAATCGAATTAACAATGGTCTGCGAATCTAACTCGCTAACCATTACACCACATGTGGCGCTTCCTTCAATAGTATATAAGAGTCTGGTTTTTAGAGTCCGGGGAACCCATATTCACGCTGAATCCTTGGAAGTAAATTCTACTACTACTACTACTACTACTACTACTACGTTGTTAAAACTGACAATCTTATCTTTCTTTCATGTTTTTATTACAATATTTATTCACTGGTGTATTCAAGGAAAATGATAAAGCAACCAATGAAAACAACAGTAAGATATGTATAATAAAATTTATTCAATTTAAAATCTCAAAACTAGTCGATATCTAGTGACACTAACGTCTTAAATGTCTTCCCCAGGCGATCCAGTACTTCCGGCTATAAAGTTGCTCCAACCCCTATCCCGCCCCACTCATCGACCGACTGAATATGGTGTTGACACAATTCCATTATTATTATCATTATTATTATCATTATCATTATGGGTTGTAAAGTCGAGCTAAGAGATAACGAGTGACCGACAAGAGACAAGCTGTCACTTTAATATTGCTTGGCCTCTAATAGAATTGACTTAATATACAATGACGAGCGACGCCTTACAAAGTCACGTGGTTTCTACTTATTTCCGCTTTTTTGCAAACGTAGTGAAAAAGAAAAAAAGCGAGGAACTAAGAAAGAGAGATAGAAGGAAAGAAAAACACGATGTGAAGCGCGGGTCTGGTGCATGGAAGAAAGAGGGGTTATGGGTTCAAAATTTGACTATCTAAATAGTTTGTCTTGAGTTTAAAATGGGGAAAAGAATAGCCAATAAAAAAAGCTAAAGATAAATAGATATGAACAGAGACAGACAGACAGACAAATAGATAGATAGATAGATAGATAGATATGAACAGACTGAGATAGATAGATAGAAAGAAAGATAGATGAATAGATAGATAGATATGAACAGACTAAGATAGATAGATAGATAGATAGATAGATAGATAGATAGATATAAATGAACAGACTAAGGTATATTGATAGATAGATAGATAGATAGATAGATAGACAGAGAGAGAGAGAGGGGGGAGAAAGAGAGAGCGGATGAGATTGAATAAAACAGGCGAGGAAGAGGAACGGCCTTTGTTTCTTTTGCTTAATGGCATATCAACTTTCGTGGGGTATTCAATACCAAATCCACTTTTATAGAAGAACCTTAGTGATACTATTTAACCCGTATCTGGGAGGATAATATCTGTCAGAAATATATACTACCACCCCCCACACACACATGAGTGTGTAGGTATGTATTTTTTGTTGGCTGGTTTTAATGGCATGTCAATCTGTCAAGGGTTATTTGTGGCACATTACTGTCTTTCCTATTTTTTGTTTTTGGCAAAAAATTATATGGTTTCAAAAAATTAATAATAATAAACATTTATAAACAATCATGGCTTCAAGCAATTATTATTAGTACAAATAATGTTCCTTTTGTTTAATGGCATATCGACATTCGTGGGTTATTTAATGCCAAAGCCATCCGTATAGAACAGTAATTGTATTAATAACTGGGGGTGTATTAGTTTGAAAGTAAACGTAATAGTAATAGCGCAACTGGAGTGCAAACTAGCTTATGATATCGCAAGTCCAGTACGCTAGCCAATATGCCACGAGAGCCACCCCATATATATATATATATATATATATATATGTGTGTGTGTGTGGTGTGTGTGTGTGTGTGTGTGTGTGTGACAAGTGTGAATTCAGAGTTGTTTTCCTTCTCCTAGACTGGTAGCCTAACCACAGTTAGAGCCCTGTCTACCCTACTATTTTCCCATAGCTGGAGGGAGAATAGTTGGATTTATACCTTGCTGAAGGCTATTAGTGCTATTTGAAATGCAAAGTCTCGTCCAAGATTTGAACTCATCTCACCGTGTTCATTTCCTACAACGTTAAACATCACACCACCATGTGTCATATATATATATATATTAAAAACGAATCGCTTAAAATATTCCACTGCAGTTTCACGCAATAGAAAATCTTCAGGGAATACACACACACACACACACACACACACACACACACACATATATATATATATATATATATATATATATATATATATATATATATATATATTTGAAACCTTTGTTTAATGACATATCAACCTTCATATGTTATGTAATGCTAAAGCTAACTTTTGTTGGTTGGTTGGATTTTATGGCATGTCAACCTTTGGGTTATTTTATGCTGAAGAAATATGTTTTATTCATTCTTGTTGGATATTTAATTTTCTTTTTTTAAACATTTTTAAAGCTCATTTTTTTACTTATCTACCATAGAGATGGGACTTTAATAGGTACTACCACTCCGGTTCAGTTTACCTGAGAGTAATGGCAATGAAGAATTACTCCACACTTTCCAGTGCTCCAGAATTAGAACCTTACCACTAGATACAGTTTTTAGAGCTAGGACACAAAAACGGTAGTGGTACTACTTAACCCGTAGCTGGTAGATGAAGGGTTTCATACCTTTTCAAAGGGTATTAGTCTGAAATTGAACTTAATAGTGAGACCGGAACTCAAACTCTCTAACTAGGATATCACAGTCTAGCACATTATGATGTAGATTTGTGGCTAAAATGTCGACTCCGGAAAGGTTTCATTAGGTTTCTTTGTTTAATGGGTTATTTAATACTAAAACCATCCTTGAAGAAGAACAGTAGAGCCGATGTTGGAGAATAGTTGGAGAATGAGGAGAGGGAAGAGAAGACGTAGATGGAAATGTAAACAAATTTAACCCTTTCTATAAGGAACGAGTGTTTATTTTAAACGAAATCCAATTGTCCGTGGCGAGTAGATACGCTATACAATCTCGCCCATAAATAAGTACAACCCCAACAATTTAAAAAAAGTTAATATTTTTTTAAAACGTTACCAGGCACTGAAAAGGCGGGGGTCATCACATATGGGATAGCTTTTATTTTGTGTGAATTTAGAAGATGAGACTTGATCATTTGTATTATTTTAATTTTACGCACTGCTGTCCTCAACTTTATTGACATATACACAACGTTTGCACCGATTTGCTCTACGGGCTTCTTCAGGTGTTTTTTTCGAGCTCGGAAACCTTCTCATCGAACTCGGTGGCCTTCATATTGTAATCGAGAGACTTCACTGAACTTCGAACTGAACACTTCATTTAATCCATCGAGGTACTTAGTTCACATTCCGTTAACTATGACTGAGTACAAGTGTTAAGAAATAACTGAAGAAGGCTGTAGTGCACATCAGCTGAAATGTTGTGTATATATTGATAAAGATGCGGACTACAGCTGGAAAAATCTAAATAATACAAATAGTTTTTATTTGAACAAATTTTATATTCATCTTTATTGTGTATAAACACAATGTTCAGGCCAATGTAACCTCGGGTTCTAATTAGGTATTTTTCTTTTCAGTTCCATTAAAATAAGTCATCTTCAGATAATATCAAGTCTCATCTCATAAATAAAGACAAGTATAGTCTTTATTTGTCAACACTTTTGTGAGAGACAGTGCGGACGGATAATTGTATAGTCTCTCTCTCTCTCTCTCTCTCTCTCTCTCTCTCTCTCTCTCTCTCTCTCTCTCTCTCTCTCTCTCTCTCTCTCTCTCTCTCAATATTGAAGTAAAACGGGCCGGTCGTTTCTGTGATAATGGCGGACACTCTTCATTTCATATCAGCTGATCATCCTTCTTGGGTTTTTTTTTCATCTCTTCTTTTCACCGGTTGATCTGTCTCTGTCTTCTTCAATAACTCGCTATCTCTGTCGAGCGAATTTCCTCTCAGCATTTCGTTACACGTACTATTTTGACCAATTTACGTCCATTTAATGTGCTTCTATGATCGACCTTTGTCACGATCAGTGCTATTCCATTCGATCTGATCTTTCTGATTGGTGTCATTAATGTTTATCTCTGTCACTCACAACTCACGAGTCATTTCACTTTTTTTACCATTCGTAATCTTTTTTATAGACACACACGACAACAAACTCTTTCTATAAAGAAAGACAATTTTTGTTTTGTTTTGTTTTTCTCTTTTTGCTCATTTAAAAACAAAAAAAGTGAATAAAGAATAGGTATTTACCCAACCCATCCACCACGAGTAGGATATGACACAAGGTCACAATTATTGGATATCCAAAGACGAATAAGGACTGATTAATTAGTTGGTTATTTTGTTTAATGGTATATCAACCTTATTGTGGGTTATTTATAGTATTACAAACAAATTTATAGTATTACAAATTAAGATCCTATTTCTCTGAATTTTTCAGTTGAGGCTTGATAATTTGGATTATTTGGATCATTCGGACATTCTACCCCCGTGGATTGAATAAAAGGTTACGTTCGAAGTTCCGTGAAGACTCCCGATTACCACATGAAGACCCCCGAGTTCGAAAAGAAGGTTCCCGAGTTCGAAGAGAAGCTTCCCTAGTTCAACAAGAAATACCTGAAGAAGGACAGAGGGAACATCGACTGAAACGATATGAAGATAACAATAAAGATGAGGACAATTGTCCGAATAATCCAAATGATCCAAATTAAGACCCATTTCTAAAAAAAAAATGAAATCCAATTTTTTTTATTGGTCATCTTTTTTCAAAGATAATCAGATCCATTTCTAAAAAATAAAATTCAAAACAAATAGTTCCATTTGTTTTCCAAACCCATTTCTAGATCCATTTCGAAAATATTCGAATCCATTTCCAAAAAAATAAATACAATTTTTTTATATGTCGTTTCTTCCAAAAATAATGAGGTCTTTTTCTAAAAAGATACGATCCAAATCAAAACGACCAATAAAAAATTGTAATTTACTTTTTTTAAATGGATCTTTATTTGATTGGAATCCTATAATGCCAAATCTTGTTGCTTTTTTTGTTTTGTCTTGTTTTTTGTTTTTTTGTATAAATGATTTGTGAGCAGATAATTTGTAGGTAAATATTTATGTTTGGTTTGGTTTTATAAACAGGTAGAAATAATTTTCATTGACTTAACTAAACTGTTGGTTGACCCTCAGCCACCGCCTTTTAGCACCTTATATAAAAAAAACGGTTGTGTTTTTGCCATGAGAGTAATTTGAAGAATACAGTTGGGAAAATCATATAGGTGTGAGCAGCTGATTGTTTGGGTCTGATCTCTCCAACCATTCGTCTAGCCCAAGTAAAGGCCAAAGCGGAGTGTTGCGAGTCACGTGACTATTTAGTACCCGGATCACTATAATCATACTTGCATTCATATTTTTTTTTATGAATTCCGAACAAAAACGTTATATTTATTTTTTCCGAAAACACAAAAGTAACGATAGACTAATTTGAAATAGAACGCTATTAACGTCGAAGAGCGCAAAAGGATTTCTAATTTTTCGTTTCATTTTTGCATTTCAAATCTTTTTCAGATGAAATATTAAACAATACATATTATATATATTAAATAATATATATAAAAAAGTAAAGTCTTTTGGGTGGCCTGAAGCCGGTATCAGCCACACAGCGATGAAGTATATTCCCTTTTCACTGGCGCTAGACCAAGGAGATTGTTTTAGTGTCTGATACGGAGCGCTACACCTACCATCAGCTCCTCACTTTACCACACAGATCCTTTCCTTGTGCTACTCATACGCTGAGTTGGCGAGAGCAGGTATTGAACCAGGAGACTTGTGGTTCCTAGTCGGACACTCCACCGACTGAGGTATATACATATATCAAACCTTCTGTACAAACAGGATGAGACATAAGGTCAATATTTAAGTGAAATTTAACAAATTCGAATTTAGAGTTTTCCATCTTCTACACTGTTTGCCCAACCAAGGTCAAAGAGCTCATCTGCCCTACTATTTACGCACAGCGGGAGGGAGAATAGTTGGATTCATACCTTTTCCCAGGGAATTAGCACAAAAACGGTTTCTTCAAGAGCAACCATATTGATGAAAGAAACCGTTTGGCACGAGAGGTTCAAATAATGCGCACATTCTGGGCCGGAATGTCTTTTAAAATTTGTATAAAAAATGCGTATTTTGGATTAAAAATAAAATTAATTTAACTTTTAAAACTAAGTCTCAACATCAATGAGAAAATCTCAATAAACTCATTTTGTGGCTGGATTGCATCTTAAACACTTTTGATACAACTTTTATCTTCTATTACACTTTTACATCAAACTTTATTGATTTTTTTCTTAACATTTTTTTTCAATCATATATATATATATATATATATATATATATATATATATATATATATATATATATATATATATTGAAACCAGGTTATAAACCGCATTTGACAGCTAAAATCTGGCGTCCATGGTAAATCCGTAATTATTTAGTTAATCGTATTGGAATGCCCACGTTGAACACACAGACACACACACATAATTGAAATGTTGTAAAACCTGCCTAGGTATCCGCTGTCATAGAATTCCTATGCAATTATAACCAGAAGTAGAAAAACCATTCAACCACAGACATAAAATCTCACATCCACAACATAAAGAAAACCATAAATCAATTACTAAGTATCTTTTGTATCTCGATCTTTATTCAGTAACGTGTCGGGTGTCGGTAGTCAAATAAAATAAAGCATTAAGCAAGAACGGCAGCAACGGCACCAGTAGCTGCTGTAGAAGGAAGTGGGAATTGGAAGTTTCAAACCGGAAGTTAACTTTTTGTTTGAACAGTTGATGGAAAAGTATGTAAATTACTCAAAGGGGACAAATATATTTCCGGTAATGAAATAAGTGTTCAGCGTTGAGGCGAAACACAGAAGTTGAAAGTGCTAAAGTAAAAGTAAAACTAGTGAAATTGAAAGTGAAATTAGCAAAAGTGAAAGAGAAACAAGCGAAAGTGAAAGTGAAACTGGCGAAAGTAAAGAAAGTGAAAGTGAAAGTGAAAGTGAAATTAGCAAAAGTGAAAGTAAAACAAACGAAAGTGAAACTGAAACTCACTAAAGTGAAAGTAACTGGTCCCTGATCAAATAATTGAGCTAAATGTATACAGCAATTAACTTCAAAAACATCACCTGTGAATTTGTCTTACAGCATCAGTCTGTTTAACCCACTCCATGGCCAGAGACTAAATTCCATGGCAAAAATGACAGTTAATTAATTCCTTTGTCTAATGACATATCAATCTTCGTGGGTTATCTAATGCCTAAAGTATCCTTGTAGGAGAACAGTAATCACAATTTAACCCATAGCTGGGAGGATGAGGAGGTTCATATCCTTCCTAAGAATATTAGTCCGAAATTGAAAGTAATAGCACCTCAGGAATTCAAACTCGTTTACTACAATGTTAAACAATTAATGGTCATATGACATTAAAAATAGGGCATATTTGTTCAGGTTTTGTTCTAACGAGAAGACGTGTTCAATACTAGATCAACTGCGGAATAACGACGTAAAATTCACAGACGTGTTTTTCATCATGCTTTAATAATATATATATATATATATATATATATATATATATATATATATGTGTGTGTGTGTGTGTGTGTGTGTGTGTGTGTGTGTGAGAGAGAGTATTGGAGAATTTTAAAAAGTGCTCGATTACAGGTGTAAGAGCTGTATTTATTTATTATAGAGTACAATGCATTCAAGATGCGATCGTTACCATTGGTTTCAAACCAGAGTATTAGCCACTTAACATTAAGACAACGCGCCCGTGAAGCTGGTTAGAACTCACAGAGAAACATATTACAATTTTCTGGAAAAATACATGATGGTTTGGTTTGGTTTGTTTTACGGCATATCAACCTCAGTGGGTCATTTAATGACGACTAAGTTTTAAAATAAATAAATTCTTAATGGATGCTCAATTTTTTTATAAACTCATGTTTTTTTCTATTTAACCCATGGATTGGACATTAACAGGTACTACCACTCCGGGTCAGAGTGGACCTGGGAGTAATGGCGATTACGTGGTGATCCACATTCCCCAGACCTCCAGAGCAAGAATCTCGCCACCAGATAAAGTTTAACGTCATTCCCAGGACATCAAGATCCTCTGCCACCGCCTTTTAGCACCCATATGATAAAAAGATTTGGGGCTTGCCATAAGGACAATAGGGTTGGGACAATCATATAGGTGTTAGGGCTTGACGTGACCAGCTGATTGATAAGAGCGGGCCTATCCAACCGCCCGTCTAGCCTAATTAAAGGTCTAGGTGGAGTGTTGCATGTCATGGACTGCTCATCCACCAGGATTCCGTTTTTAAGCATCGCGGATCGCCATCCACGACCAATAGGTGGGCCCATTTGATGGTGGTAGGTCTTACCTCTCTGCATATCCTATCTATATCCAATGGACATGGACACCTACACACGGACACCCCAGTGTGGGTCGGCCAGCAAAAAATACACCGATCAACTCCGTACGGATACTGGATGCTGCGCAGAGGATCTGCCAGCAGCGATAGCCAATAGAGACGGGTAGTAAGGAAGAGTCATAGAGATCCGTGTTGTTGGCACGACTTTATGATGATGATCATCATCATATGACATATTTGTTTTTGTCGCACCATAATCAAACCTATAATATACCATAACCCTATCATAATCTACAGGGTATCCAGAAAAATTGACTTCATGAGAAGTGTGAATATCTATTGATAATGGAGATTCGCTTCCAGTTTTTGTCTGTAACAAAAATTACGTCACTGCTTACGTCACATTACCAAAATCATCATAACATCGAATAAATACACTCAAAATTTGAACATGCAACATTCGACAGTCCTCATTGTTTTTTTAAACAAGTTTTAATAAATACATGACTGGTATTATATATCTATATATAGTTTGTTTTATTTTAATACATATTTAAAGTTTACATTTCGAATTGTTTTATTTTTTAATCCTTTAATGAATTTGATGATTTTACTTATTGAATTTTTAACTCCCACCCCTCAGGCAATATGTTTCAAAAATCTATTTTTACATCGCCCGGAGGGTGTTTTTTATTTTGCTAGTATAAATAATTATAAATCCTAAACAAACAAAATTAAATAGGCTTCATGTTGAATAATAAAATATTTATATATCAGAATTTAAACAAGATACTCTGAGAGGTGTGGGGCATCCCTTTGGCGTAGTGGCTAATCTGCTTGACTGTGATATCGTGGTGAGTTTAAACTCCAGTTCACTTTTGGAATAATACCCCTGGGAAATGTATGAATCCCCTTTACCCTTCCTGCTATGGGCTAAATAGTACCACTAGTGTTAGTGTTCTTCAACAAGGATGACTTTGGCATTAAATAACCCTAGAAGGTGTATATGCCATTAAACAAAGATTTCACAAAGCCTTACACTGTTCATTGAGTTTTTAGAGCAAATTTACCCTGAAAAAAGTAATAGATTAAACTTTAAATTTAGTTTTAACAAAATTTTATCATTTGAGTGAGAATATATATCATTACTTATTAGAAATTATGTTAAATTATGTCATTTTTTTAGGACCCTCTATAATCTGTAACTTTCTATTCCTTCCCAACGCAACACTATTCATTAATATGTCAAACTGCAATCAAAAATTTAAAGAATAAATTTCTGAAAATAATCAGCGTAGACGTGACATACTGGTTTTGGTATAGAGGTGCGTGGTGTTAGAGACGTACAAAATGAACTCACCGACCCGAGTTCAAATCCTAGACGAGGCAGGTTTACATTTCACATAGCGCTAATACCCATCGGATAGGTCAGTTTTATAACAAATATAAACTTTCAAAATGATGCGTTCATTCACTGCAAAAATGTTTTCAACGTCATAATTGCAATATTCACTTCCACAATTAACTGTGATTAATCGATATCTTGATTAATTCATTGAATTGACCCTGAAAAATCCTTAATGATGAAACTCGAGTAGATTATTTCAATACACGCTGTAAAACGTACGCATATATACTATCAATATCTTGATATATATAATATATATATATATATATATATATATGTGTGTGTGTGTGTGTGTGTGTGTGTGTGTGTGTGTGTCTAAATACATATATATGTTCTGTATCATTCTAACCTTCCCTACGCAACATTATTCGTTAATACATCAAACTGCTAATCAAAAAATTTAAAGAATAAAATTTCTAAAATAATCAATGTAGATGCGACATTGTCGTTTCGGTCTGTAAGTGTCAACATCCGAAAACCTGTTAACATAAATCAGAACTTGAACGAGGAAACGGGCAATAATGGCTTAAGGGAATTTTATATTTTCGCATTAGAAGAGAAATATTGAGTTGAAGGTTAAGAGTACTTGAAAGAGTTTATGAGAAGAGGTATGAAAGCGAAACTGTTGACAATAATTGGTTCGTGTTTACCCACGAGAAGATGGAAGATGCATTGCAACATGCTTGCTGCATCTGTAAATCACATCGTATAAATTGACAACAGGAATTTCACTGACACAAACTGATTTTGTCGATACTAGATTCCCAAATAAACATGTCGGATAGAATTAAAAAGTAACTGTTGGGATCATTTGCACACACACACACACACACACACACACATATATATATATATATGTATATATTTGATGGATCATGTATATCAAATTTAGGGCATCGAAACAGTTTTCGCCTATGCGATTTCCAAACCAAGCATTTGGTTTGAATATCATATAGACGGAAAACTGTCAGTTAGCAAGCGCCGTTGACTTCATGTCTTTGCTACCCAATATACATAGAAATATTCCTGATTGTCTAAATCTTTTTGTTAACTATATATATATATATATATATATATATATATATATATATATATATATATATATATATATATATATATTATATATAATATTCAGATTGATAATATAGTTTGCTGTACTTATAAGTATAGAGTTCAATATCCTCTGGAGGCGCGTGGTGTAATGGTTAGAGTCGTAGGAAATGAACTGTTGGACCTGAGTTCAAATCCTGATCAAGGTTGTTTGAATTTCACATAGCGCTAATACCCTTGGCAAAAGTATGTCCCCTGCTATGAAAAAAACAGTACGGCTGACTGAGCCCTAACATTGGTTAGGCAACATCTAAAGAAATTAACCGTGTCACATCCTGCTCGTGCGGAGGGGTTGGTATATATATATATATATATACTGATGTCTGTTTATGTTCTGTTTATCTTCATCCCATTTCTGTCTCCATTCATTGATTTTCATCCGGATTTTCATTTTCTTTGAATTCTTCGTTTCATTTTTCTCTCTTTTAATCTGGCTAGTTTGACCCTAGAGACATACCCTCCCAGCCGCTCTGGTGGAACCCCTCCCCTACTTCCAGTTCAGATTAATCAGTGTGTAGACGATAAAGAGACATCTTTATTCATTGTCTCATTGTCAAGGAAACAGTGACGTCATATTTGTGCGTACAATACAAAGGTCTATACAAGATGCTTATTTCTAGATTATGTTGAGAAATTATCGGTCATTCATTCTGTCATCTGTTTTGGTGAGTTGACTATTAGATATACAATTTTATGATCTATCAATCTATATATCTATCTGTATATCTATCTGTCTGTCTGTCTGTTAGTCTGTTCATATCAATCTATCTCACTTTGTTCATTATCTACCTATATATCTATCAGTCTGTTCATATCTATCTATTTATATCCGTGTGTTCATTATCTACGTATCTATATCCATCCATCTATCTACCTATCTATCTGTTCATTATATATATATATATATATATATATATATATATATATATGTGTGTTGTGTGTGTGTGTGTGTGTGTGTGTGTGTGTTGTGTGTGTTTGTGTGTGTGTGTGTGTATCTACCTATCTCAGTTTGTTCATTATCTATCTATCTATCTATCTATCTATCTATCTAACTAACTATGTATATGTTTATTCATACCTATCCATCTGTCTATCTATCTATATAAATTTGTTCATTTCTATCTATTTATCTATATACTCAGTTTGCACTATTGTCCAAACTCAGTCCAAACTGGGTTATTTAATAAACATTGGCTTATAACATAAATCCTTATAAAACAACATTATTAGTACTATTTAAACCCAAGTTGGGCATATAGAGGTTCATACCTTTCCCAAAATTATTGATTTGTAAGTGAACGTAATATAAAGTTCAAATACTGGACGAGTTACCAAGTCCATTTCTTACAACAATAAAAAATGCACAACGCGCTGTCAATACTTTAAATACATTTAGTATATTCTGAAACACAATTGCTTATTAGATGGAAATGTTGTTTGTGTTGAGAAACAAAGGAAAAGAAACTTTAAATGATCATGTCTATAGAATTTAACTCAAGATTCTCATTTTGTTGTTCTTCAAACACAACATGAAAATTCTTTGAAGTTTCGTCTGCGACATTTTTGGTACAGTTTGTTTATCTAAAACTAATGATGTTAAATCAAAAACAGTTTTTATTCTTTATTTTTATGATAATTTATGTGATAAAACTTTGATTATAAGGTTTTATTCATTGATTCAGTTTAATTTTCATTGTCATTTCCATGCAATGATTCATTAAGATTAGTTTATTATTATTATTATTATTATTATTATTATTATTATTATTATTATTATTATTGGTCCAGCGCTTGTGTAAAGAGGATAGACTCCCTCACTGTGAGGCTGATACCGACTTTAGCCCATCTCGATGACTTTACTTTAGTTTCGTACGAGATCAAAAGTATGAGGTGTCCATGCTGTAAATGGTTATCCTCGCAGAAAATAGACACAGTTACGCGAGTTTATAGCCTGGATGAGGCAGTTAGTATTTCATAAGCGTTAATACCTTTGGGAAAGGTATGCATCGAATTATTCTCCCTTCAGCTATGGGTGATTCAGGTAACTTTCTACAGTTGTAATGATCTACAAGGTTGAAAGTCAAAACTCGATGGTAGGTTGATTTCTTTCAAAAACGCAATTTAAAAAGTTATATTTTATAAAAAAGATTTCACACCTTTATTAACAACAAGACGCACGTAATGTAATGTGTAGAGTCGTAGGAAATAAACTCGTCAGCCCGTGTTAAAATCCTGGATGATACAATTTGTATTGTATTTGTGTCTCTTTCTTCTTCTTGGAACTTTTTCTTTCCTTTCCTGACTTATTCAAACTTTTTATCCTCTTTCTTCTACCTCTATTTTTAACGTTTCTTCTTCTTCTTCTTCTTCTTCTTCTTCTTCTTCTTCTTCTTCTTCTTCTTCTTCTTCTTCTTCTTCATATAACCTTTTCTTTTTCGCTAATACATTTGGCAAAGGTATGAATCCAACTTTTCTCCGTCTAGCTACGGATAAATAGTTGGGCAGATTAGGTTCTTTAAGCTTTGTACGGTAACTAGTTTAGAATAAGGAAAACTCTTATTCAAACCTATTAAACTCCGATTAAAAATTGACCTTGTCTAAAATCCTACTCATGTGGAAAGGTTTGGTAAATACATACAAGGCCAGAAGTATATGTCACCCAGTAAGAATTGAAATCTTCAACCATTTAACCACCCAATGCATTCCATGTTATTTATACATATATAAAGGGCAGGTGGGTGTATGTATAAGCGGGTGTATGTATGTGCGCTGGAAACTTCGAAGATAAAACAATTAACGGCAAAGTAAATCTATATACAATTTCACTATTACCAGATCTTGTTTTTTGAGCAAAAATAATGAATATTTGATCTATATCTGTGAAAATAATTTTTTTTTAAAGATTTAAATAGTAAAGTCTGGACTTTTTTGCGTTTAATATTTTAATTTGGTTTGTTTTACGGCTTATCAGCCTCAGTGAGTTATTTAATGCCGATAAGGTTTTGAAATAAATCAATTCTTAATGTATAATACAATTTTTTTATAAATACATTTTTCTATTAACCCATAGATGGGACCCTAACAGGTACTACCACTTCGGGTCATAGTGGACCAGGGAGCAATGGTGATGAAGGGGTGCTCCACATTCCCCAAACCTCCAAAACTGGAACCTCACCATCAGATAGAGTTTAGTCATTCCCAGGACATGTGCTATAAGAGCTAATAGGGTTGGGGCAATCATATAGGTGCTAGAGCTTTACGTGACCAGCCGATTGATCGGAGGGGGCCTCTCCGACCGACCGTCAAGCATAAGTAAGGTTCTAAGTGGAGTGTTGCAGGCCATGGACCAAGACTCCACCAAGACTCCGTCCTTAAGCATCACGGGTCGCCACTACGGCCAACAGGTGACCCATTTGGGGGAATCTTACCACCCTGCAGAGGTGCAGTCGGTGCATTCTAACGCCCCAGCCGACAAGGCGGTTTAATATTTTAAATAGGAGACATTCATTTTTCTTTTTCAGAGTGTGTGTGCACTTTTATTCTGACGTCTCACCAAGCCGGAACAACGCAACGTCCTTTTAACGAAAAGAATTTAATGCAAGGATCAAAC
>CM042170.1:34107691-34127691 GCA_023376005.1 Doryteuthis pealeii | reverse complement strand
CATTTTGTGAATTGTTTGCTTGAATTCCAGCCAGAGAAAATCCCGAATGTTAAATATTTTGGGGGATTGTTAGGTTAAAATTCCATTATACTTATATAATAACAATATATAATGGAATTGAAATATCCAGAAATAAGTTGGGTAATGACGTAAGAAAAATAATCAGCTGATTAACAGTAATCATAAAATAAGGGACGAGGATTCAAAGTGAATAAATGAAGGACAGAAAGTGACTGAAGAGTAACACGACGCCGACCTTAGTTTAGCCGAAAAGCAGCCTTTCTTTCTTTCTTCTCCCAAGTTTGACAGCTAACTCACAAAGTTTATATATATATATATATATATATATATATATATATATATATATATATATATATATATATATGGGAGTAATGTGTGGAAATTATATACATATATATATATGATGTTGTTAGGGAGACGACATGTGCTTTCTTTATTCTTATGTTTGGGATATTTCCTGACTCCAGTTGTGTAGGGGATGGTCTCTCTTGTTATGCCTAGTGTTCATCTCTGTGAGAACTACTACGTCTGTAGTGGAAACTTGTGTGTTATATTAATGTTAGTTAAAGTATTCGTGTGCGTTCATGTAGCGAAATTGAAAGGCAGAACCCACTGACTGCTGCCTTTGATGAACTAAACTACGGTTCGCGTTCAAAGAGACAACGAGTGGCGTGCTGCGCGTGTATGCAGAGACAGCGGACGTTTACGTAAATTTAGCAACCGTCCCTGGTTGGATAAATACCGGTGGTGAGCCGGTCGAACAAGAGAAATGAAATGTGACGAGCGAAATGGCCTACCTTAAAGTTCAAAACAAGCGCGAACGTGTTTTGCGTGCAGAGTGCCGGAAGTAAAAAGAAAAGCGTGAGCGTCCTTGGAGGTGCATTTTATAAGTCACGAATCTCGTCGCTGGCGAGACGAGATTTGTAACATATACAAATTTCGGCCAGCCAGAACTGGTATAAAAGGAGTAATTCCAGCGGACTGCGGGGGAAGACAGTCGTAGAGAGCGGTCGAGTATAACTGAAAAAGACAGGACCAGTTGCCAGTTTATCAGAATCTATTTTCCCACAATTTAGGCTTTTTAAAGTTCATTCTTCCTTATCTTTAATTTTTCACCGTTTCCAATGAAACCAGAAACGTTTTCCAACATCCATCAAAGCACACACACCACACATTACACACACACACACACACATATATATATATATATATATATATATATATATAATTGAAATAATCACGACAAGCAAACTCGATGAATACAGCGTGCAACGTGCGGAACACTGTACAGCTGTTTCGACCTAATTAGGTCTCATCAGCAGTGTATACCTATGATCTCCCCCGACAGACATCGTATGCTCAGCCACCTCAGAGCCTCTACCCAAACCCAACCATTGTCAGTTTGATTGGGAGACCGACATTAGAATAAGCTTTGAGCCGCCAGTGCTGTAGGGTTGAAAACTACATACTTCCAGTTCGTTAAACCTGTACGCTAATATATATATTATATATATATATATATATATATTAATAATTAATAATAATTAATAAGTCATCCACAGACACGTGTTTCGGCATATCATGCCTCCTCAGTGTGGCTAGACACAACTATCCTTGGGTAGCGGTTCGAACTCAGACTGACCGTATGGGTAGTTCGATATCTTATCCACTCGCCACTGACAGCTGATGCGGGACTGGTGTTTTTAAACTATTTAAATACATAGAAAGTGTATGTATCATTCGGTGCACTGAGAGATCAAATTTCCGGAGAAATGATCATTGCTTATTTGCTTAGTAGTGAGAGTTTAATTTAAATTACCAATTAGAGACCTCATTACAAATTTATGGCAGCATATATATTAATAATTAATAAATAATTAATAAGTCATCCACAGACCACGTGTTTCGGCATATCATGCCTCCTCAGTGTGGCTAGACACAACTATCCTTGGGTAGGGTTCGAACTCAGACTGACGTATGGTAGTCCGATATCTTATCCACTCGCCCACTGACAGCTGATGCGGGACTGGTGTTTTTTAAACTAATTAAATACATAGAAAGTGTATGTATCATTTCGGTCACTGAGAGATCAAATTTTCCGGAGAAATGATCATTGCTTATTTGCTTAGTAGTGAGAGTTAATTTTAAATTACCAATTAGAGAGCTCATTACCAAATTTATGGAGCACACACACACACACATTATATATATATATATATATAATATGTGTGTGTGTGTGTGTGTGTGTGTGTGTGGAGAGAGAGAGAGAGAGAGAGAGAGAGAGAGAGTTAGCAAAGAATCACACTCGAGGTGAGGCGGTCTAAACCGAAATTAACCAAGTTGCTAGTTAGTCGTAGTTATCCCTGCACCGTTTCGTAATCTATCCTTCAATGTACCCATCTTCGCTGCGCGCACAGTCACAGCGCGCTATGTGGTTCCAGTATTACCCTGCTCATCGTTCGATTGTGGGGGAGTCTGAGGGTGTGTGGTATGTGTCTTGTGTCTACGCCTGGCTTCACTTTTTCACTCCTCTGGGTGATGGTGTCGTGTGTGTGTACTGTCTGAGTCGACCGGCGCGTCTATACGTTTTATTGTGGTTGTACCAGATCAATTCCGGTATCATATTATGCCTTGACATACAACTATAAAATCCGACATTTTTCACGATGAGCGGGGCGGGGGCCAACAAGCTTTTTAGTGGAAAACATGAACATTTCTTATTTTTTCTTGCTCGAACCACAGAACTGGGCTAAAATAGAATGTATTGCGGATAACTGTTGCAAATACGCGATCCACACCACACACCACCACCACCCCACACACACACACATAGTAACTAATATATATATAGTATATACTATACTAATATATTGACTATACTTATATATATATCTAATTTTAATAGTTCAATTAACCGAAAGCTATGAAACGAAAGGAAGTACACAACTATATAATATATATCATATATATATAATATATATATATATCATATCATAATAGTTATATATTGTTGAACTTCCCTTTCGTATCATACTTCGTTAACATAACTTATTCAAAAAATATTAATTAATATATCTATATAATATATATATATATATACTATATATATATTAGTATCATAGGCACTTTNTCACACACACACACACAACACAACATACATCACAATAAACACACCACCAACACACCACAACACACACACACCACACAGTATAATATATATTATATATATATATATTATATATATTTGGTACGTGGTCAACAGCATTGGGTAAAATGACAATTTCGCCTATGCCGAGTTTCCAAACCTTAACGTTATGTGATGTTACAATATTCAGTTCGAACCCATCAAAGTTATTACCCCTCCTCACCCGACCATTTGCCTGTTAGTTCTGAATTTAAACGCCCCACTCAGTGTGATTATACAGAATGAGCCAAATTTGTCCAAATTTCAAAAATAATGAATTCCTCACCTTTCTGATACCATGTTAAATAAAATTTAGCGGCTCTGAAATACTCCATATGTGTGTGGGTGCATATAAATATGGGGTGAAACAAATTTAAACTGTTTAATACGGACTGATTAAGCGTTGTTCTTTATTCATAATATAAATATATATATATATATATATAATATATATATATATATAATATATTATTATATATTGTAGATAATTTGGGTGCTATAATAAGCAATATTATTGATAAAGCGTTTATATTTGAGTTAAAGTAGCGTGAACATGGAGTCAACACCTGGTTACTGAGAGTTTCTCGCCTATGCGATTTCAGACAAAAAAGTGTCTGGTCTGGAGTTCGCATTGACGAGGGGCTGTCGGTGGCAGTGTTGATTCCATGTTCACATTCCATGTCCACATTACCTGGCTCAAATAAATACACACACACACACACACACACACACACACACACAATATTATATATATATATATATATATATATATAATATATTTATAATATGAATCGTTTATCTGGTTTTCTATATTCCTAGTAATGCGTTCAATGAATTCTATGCCAACATCTAACTTTAAAGAAAAATCTATAATCGTACGATATTACATTTATTATATTATTATTATTATTATTATTATTATTATATTATTATGTAACCTGCTATTTTAGACTTATCTTAAGCATAAAATATACATTTCATTGCCGTGGTTCCCAACTAATGGAATTTAAATATTTACAAACAAGAATCTTAATCTCTTTGCAACTAAAAATGTATATTGAAAGAACGAAACTTCTTGGAATAATGTTCCTTACCATTGATTCTGTACAACTAAGTAACAAATTGTCAAAAGATTTCCATTCCAATTCCATCCCTTTCGTCTTTATTAAAGGTTTTTTAAAAGAAAGAATACTCGTCTAAGTAATACTTTTGTTCTATCTATCTAACTTATAAAATGGTTAAAATAAGTTAATCTATTTATTAATACGCTTGTTCCTAATCTTCCGTTCGTTATCATCCTCTGCCGTTTCTAAATCTAAATTGAATACAGATTATCTGGTGTGCTTAATTGCAGATTCTTTATTTGTCGCAGTTATTTCATCCCAATTTTAAAATGAAACATTCCAAATAGTCTTGCGTTGCTTAAATGCCAAGCATAAATTTAAAATGAATAAAACAACAACAATTTGTTTATCTTAATATTTAAATTTGTGAAATACGGAAGATTTTTGGTAATTTTGATCTTATGTTGTCCGTCTCCTGTCCTAATTTACGCTATGTTTTAGCAGTTAGCTCAGGTGAATTTCAGCCCAACTTTTTTCAACTCCGCCCAAAACAAAATAACCCAACACGAGTTGGCATGTCGTAAATACAACCAACTAACCATAATTTGAACAATGCTAATCTGAAATTGAACAATTCTGTAAGATTCCTTGTGTATTTCATAAAGCTTCCATAAATGATTTTGTTCATTTATTTTGTCCTTATCTGAAAAAAGAAATATTCAATAGAAAGACCACAAAAGAAAATGTCTTCCGAGCTGAAATGCTGTTGCAGTTGCATTAAATAAGAAGCCGCATAAATATGGCGTTAAGTTTAGAAAGAGGTTGAGAATAAAATAATGAAACAGTTCAAATTGTTAACGGATTAATTTCTGTGGAAATAAACATATATTTGGTGTTAGCTATTGAGGATTTACTTTCGTTGATCCGAGAAAAGGGAAAACTATGACTCTCTCAAATGTGAACGTTCATATCACGGAATTTAGAATCATGAAATATAAATTCGACGAAAGGTTTTGTTCAACAACAAACCTCGGTGATGAAGATGTAGAGAAACGTTATTGACGTCGTAAAAGGATTAACAAAAAACAAAATGCTACAAGTGTATCATGAATATGCCTGTTTTGTGTGTGTGTGTGTTTGAGAAAGCGTGAGGAAGAGTGAGAAAGAGAGAGAGAGAGAGGAGAGAGAGAGAAGAGAGAGAGAGAGAGAGAAGAGAGAGAGAGAGAGAGAGTTTCTAATCTATATGTAATTAGATATAATAGAAATTATCTCACTCTAATGCTAATTACGATACTGCTACCCATGGTTTCCAGCATCAAATAACTTAAAAGGTGATATACCGCAAAAATGACCAAACCACATTTGTTCTATAATATAATAAGACTATCTTCAAGTATTGACATTGATATCCTCGTTATTTTTCTATAATAAATTATTTATAATTATGGACAGTTTTTTTTTCGCAACAACTTCCTACAAATCTTCTCATCGATAGAGAATTTATTTCAATCAACATGAATACTTCAACACTTATTTATCTTTATTTTAATTCATAAACATTTTATTATATCATTAGGACCCTTGGATGATTAAGGGTCGAAAAGGATAAGTTTTAGTAAAAATAAGTTTTTAGTAAAAATAAGTAGTGATGAAAGAAGAAGGAAAAAAGGTTTGAAAATATTTGGAAAGAAAGAATTTATTTTGAAAACGTTTTATTAGAATGTTTGTTGAAGGGATTTGTCAGAGATTTTCTAAGGTCGAATATTTTCGGGGAACTTTAAACATTAGCAGAGGAATGTCGAATTGTTTGGCTAGAATTCCAGTGTGGCAATTTGACAATGGACATAGAGTTAGAATATGACGTACGAAAGTAATCAGCTGATTATCGGTACATAAGACAATAATCAGCTGATATTTTGTAATTATAAAAGATGGGGTGAATAGAGAACTTGCAGAACTAGAAAAGAACTAGTTGAAAACGAGAGGGAACGAACTCCCGACCACGAGAGGAACACCACGACACGCATCTAAACATTAGCCAATAGAGTGACAACTCTTCCTATCTCTATCCTCTTCTAAGCCACCCGTGATAGGCAAATGACAAACTTAGCATATATAATATGACTGGGATTTGGAAGAAGCAGAAAAAAACGAGCCCACACTTAAGGAAGACAAAAGACTCGTAACGTAACAATTTGTTAAATTCTTTGGTTTTTCTCTCTGTATCATATTTCTTTCTATGTTTTTATCAGTTCTTTTGCAATATTCTATTATTCTGACATATATTTTTTTCTTATTTCCATTTTAATTTTTGTTCTTCTTATTTTTCTGCTTTATTTTGCTATTCGATCTTTTCGAGTATTTTTTCCTAGTTTATTAGTAATTCAGACTTCACGGCGTTGTTTTTTTTGAGAATTCATATCCTTTACATCTTTTCTGATTCACTATAAATCAAGTGTTTCATTCTTCGTTGATTATTTTATTCCTCTTGGATTTTGTGAATTTCCAACTGTTTGGCTATTTCAACTTGATCTACTCCTATTTTTCTATCTACTTTATCTGGTTTTGCTATTTGCAATACTATTTGTAGCGATGTATTTTTTACTTTCGTTGACGATCCGAGGATCTGTTCGGCAAAGTAATTTGTGAAAAGTTACATATTCTCATTAATGACTCTTTACTTCTATCATAAAATTTTCTTGTTTGCAACACTTTTCATTTTATCATCGCGAATTTTTTCATGATACTTAGCTCTTGAAAATATAATAATTTTCACCCGACGCAAAGGATTATTGTTTTTTCATAGTCTTATAACACAATAACCCTCGTCGTGTTACGAATGTTGTAATATGTCAGGTAGTGAAAAAAACTTTCGTTACACAGAAACGACTCGTTAAAAGGATAACAAAAAAAAACAACTATAATGGCAATCAAGTTTTTGTGTATTCTATGGGAATTAATATCGTGCCTGTCCGACATTTATTTTGTGTGTGTGCTGTTTGCGAGCAATACAGAACAGTCGAGAACAGAAAATAGTCGGGAAAACATTTCAAGATATCTTTGCAGAGGACTTTGCAACGAAATCGTAACTCAAAAGAGGGAATCAAGAGTGTCATCGAAGAAGAGGGAGAGAGAGAGGAGGAGAATAGAGTGAATGGTAGATAGTTTAAATAACATTTTCGGATCTTTATCTATTCAACTCTCCAGGAAAAATCAAGAGTAATACAGCATAAATTAGCACACGTTCGATAGGGATTTTATAATGTATATTTTTTCTCCTTTTGTGATTTAATCTATTATTTGTAATAAAAGGATTAGAAATTACTCACTCTAATGCTTAATACGATACGCTACCATGGTTCCAGCACTCAAGTTATTCAATTATCCTACTTTGTAAGTTTTATTTCTTATTAACCTATTATTCATATTACTTATATCTAAACGTATAATTAATTGTTCATATCAGCCCGTATACACAAGACGAAATAAGAGACACATTTTATTTTGCATGTATTTATATGATCCAAAATTAATAACCAGAAAATAATCCCACATTATTATGAACATTCTATCATTAATTTATAATAATAGATTGTTAATTGAGATCACTTTAAATTTCTCTCTATTATTTATTTGTGCTTTCTGTCTTATTTTTTGAGTGATTCATGACTTACTCGTGTGAGTAGTGTCACCCTTAGCGCGTTTAATTTAATCAACTTCTGTGTATACTATTCAATTCTAAGCTATTTGCTAAATACGCTATCTATATAAGTTCCAAATATATATAATATCTATATATAATAGTAGTAATACAGTATATATATATTATATAATCTTCTTTTTAATAAGTTATTCGAAGCATGAACGGCGAAAACAAGAGCAGTTACCATCAAACAAAAATAAATATATACTTTATCATATTACAGATCTGAGATTAAAGAGAATATATAATTATTATTAATTTATCAAAATATCATATAATTATACTATATGATTACTTCCTTTACGTTTCATGCTATCCGTATACATAAAACCTCATTAAAAAACTTATTTAATTTATATTACTTTATTATTTATATTCATAAATCATAATATATTTAATATTATTATTCATTTATTAAGTAACTACCTTTGATGAATATTATTAAAGGGTCGTAATATAAATAAAGTGAGTGAATTATAAGTATTGGTTTGTAGGTGTAGAGAATGTGTAGTAGGTTTTGAGTTTATGCTGTTAGTAGATTGAATGGTGGAAAGGTGTGACGTGCGTATTTTGCACAGTTTACTCCGACATACATTGTCTGTTTGAGAGACCGCGAAGTATCTCTATCTCGTCTCGTTACGCGTCTACATATATACATCAACACTTCCGTACTACATTTTCATTTCTTCTACCTACTATAAATTCTCAATTTTGCCATCTATCTCGCTTCCCCTCCTCTATGTGTTCTGAAAACACTTTATTCGCAGTGTCTACTTTTTTTATTAATTTCATAGCAAATTATATTATATACACTACTTACATTCCATCAATACCTACAAGCATCTATATATGAAACTTTTCCGTTATTTCAATACAGTATAAAAAACAGAGCCCAATTTCTCCTCTCACATTCACTCCATTTCTTACTATCATCTGTCACATCTAACGATACATCATCACTTCACTATAACGAGACTCTCTTTACCCGACATCACCTAACCTACCCCTATTCCATCCCAACTTCTCCTCATTCACTACATCAAGCTATGTACTTGTATGTCAAGACTTGAGATCTAACACATTGTTCTCGTTTCTTTCATATACTCAACATACCTATATTTCATCTTCTATTTCGTCAATGTAATCTTCACCTTCAATCTATCAGCATAATAACTTAATATTTTTTCATTATTCTATAAGAAATAAAAACAAATTAATCCTTTCTGTTCTTTTAAACAATTTCGGACATGTGAGTCTGTTATTCTTTTCATCGCAAGCTTTCTTCCTAATGAAGACGACAAAAATTCAAAACAAAGAAAAAATCCAGCTACCTCAACAGCGCATATGAAAAAAGTGGAAGAAGACAGGACAGAAGCGAGAACGACAAAAAAAGTGGAAAGGATTTAATTGAGGGAAATGATGTAGGTCTTACAAGCTCAAACATACGGACAATGTGAGAGAACAATATCAAACTAAAATATGTCTCTGCATGTGAGTGGATGCGAAATCGAAATAACATGTAAAAAAAATATCGAGAGACACTAGATGACCCTTGATCATCTTCAGTGATTTTATTGTCTAAAGAGCTACTAGACCAATGTAAAGTAAATTACAGAGAATGATGTATCGCAAGATTAAAACTAACAATGAGAAATAACTCGCCAATCATATAAGCGCGTATAAGTACGAGAAGCTTAAATCTAAGCTCGATTTATTCGTATAGTTTACATAATACACAGATTGAATCATAAGAGTTCTTGATTATATTAAGTGTGTGTAATTTATACAGTATATAAAATCACCTAACGATTATGCACGTGAATTAGACGGAAACCTATGCATGAAACTTATGAAAGTATACTTATGATCATATAAACTAAGTGAAAATCACTCATGTATATAACGTATCTGCGGATACTCGATCACTACCTACGACCACTGAGATGACAATACTTCATATCCTTACCTGACCTATCATATCACTATCTTCTCCACTAACTTCAACGTACTCCACAACAACATAACTAGTAATACACAACTTATAATCCCAACTTCCCTATTAATCTCTACACTCATACTTATACATTATACATCACACACCACATCTACCTAACAAATGAGTATCCAACCTCAAGTATGATAGCGAATATATGTAACTAATAAACTTATATAATGAGGCAAGTATATTAATGTTATGACCTGGGATTGTATAAGTAGTCAAGACAATAACAAACGACAGCTCTAATCACTATTATAGATACATGAGTCTATTAGTAGAAGTACTTTCGATATATCATATACACTCCTACAAAGATAACATATATTAAGTTATAATTTGGTTACTTTTGCGATATATTTGTCCCAGCTACTCCTTATTTAATCTAATATTTTATCATTTATTCACAATTTCACCTTACTCAACTTATCTCTTATCATATTAATATAACACCCATCTATCATTACGTACCATCCATCACTTATAAACTCATTTCCACTAATCTATTTATAATATCTATTAATAGTCCGAATTCTATATATTTCACATGCCTAATGTCTGTAACTATATGAATCCATCCCTATTATCCACTCATAATTTATATTCTGAGATATTATATTTTTCATTATGATCCTCACTATCTTCTTATCTCAAGGTTTCTCGCATTTTCCTTGTTACAATTATTACTATCAATTATCTACTTACTACTTTATAATTACGTATTATATTATGTTCTTATATTTTATTCTCTTTATTGTTGTTCTAACAAAATTATTATGTAGTCTATAACTTATTATCATTAAGCCAACAACTTCCCCTGTCCAATAAAGACATGCCTCTAACCTAATACGTGCAGATACAAAATAAAGACACAATGTAAGTTTACCTACATTATGTACATTAGTGTGGATATCCACAGTCTAAGTTTTACCACGGATTCAGTTATATCTAACTGTCTGTTAGATGTATAGTTATCATATCAATCAATCTTGTGTACTCAAATCTCGGTTTTTTGTCAAATCAGATACTTACAAATATTTTTCCCAACTCACGTTCCAACCTATGTTCAGTGTATAGTTACTAATTCCGTTCCTAGGTCAAACACCTTATTCTCTTTACGATTTCAAATAATAAGAACTTTAATTTTTTTGTTTAAAGTCGGCTCGCATAATATGACTTTCTTCAACCGCTCAAAATACTCATCCAACAAAAATGTGCGAGGAAAGCTATTATCAATCTATTCTACTATCTAGAAATCGTAACTCAGAGAGAGGTAATCCCGAAAATATAACTACACTTTCTTATACACTTAGTATATACTCTTGCGGCAGTGATAACTAATATATATAATACTCGAAATAGAGAACATATTATGAAATTGGAGAAATATAAGATTGTATTATTATTAAAATTCATTAAACTATGTATTCATATCTATAAATTAATACTGATAATCTATATTTGCCGTACCGTCGTGCCGGACAAGAGAGAGCACTATTAAAGAATAAGTTCTTGGACAATTATCTATTGAAAGTGAATAATCATCTCTCTATCTAAGTTATATATCATGACCGGCTAATATAGTCGATATAATATCATCGAGAGGAATCTGAGTTTGTCTCAGTGTCTACTGACGCGCGTGTGTGGTATTTGTGGGCATAATGAACCAATTTCATGTCTCGTTTCATTGTGTCATATACATATCTACTTATAATAATTATACGAGTACTATACAGCGTGTTATTCAAATACACATCCCAAAATAATTCGTCTTCCTATCACACTTGTCTATCGATGACATACTGAAAATCTGAAGTAGTCTAGACTGCGTGTAATAGTTAACATAGATAGATGTCTGAGTAGTCTTACTGATAAATGCCTACTATATGTCGCACTTTCTAACGTCGAAAGTACAATAGATAAGTAGTTACGATAGATGTGTGGTATAAGTATGCTTAGTGAGAGTGAGCTAAGTAAGATCGCATAGAGTACAGGTGCTATAGAACTAAGGCAGCTAAGTGTCAATGGCGAACGCTTCGTTGCAATGCAATGTATGTCTTATCTGTAGCTTCCCATCTATAGTTGTCATCTTACTGCACAGTGCAATAAATGCCAGTCGCGTCTAACATATGGACATGTAATGCACTCAGACGTCTGAGTGAGAGAAAGTATATAAGTGAGTACATCAATAACTAAACTACATTGCGCGATTAACCTGTTCCACTTACCATCAAGTGACTATCTAGGTCTAGCGTCACATCTCACTCCTGAGGCTTTCATAGATTCTATTCCTATCACACGTACCTATGCAAGATTGCCATATTGCTGCGTACAAATGTGAATATCTATTTTAACGCTCCTGCATCTTATATTGCTATTACGTGATAGCATTTACAATGAAAAGTATAAACTACTATAATTCTATCATATGAATTAGTACATAATTTCGATGACACAATGGCGAGAGATGTGATCCTTCAGGCGTAGAATAGTCACACACACATAGGCTAAATGATTATACCTATCTAGTATGATTTCCAGAAGCATTCAGACTATTTTTATATGTTCCAATAAACACTCATCCAGAATAGTATCTTTAACATATGATCTGATCTTCATAGTTCATGATATAATATGGATTACTATAGTACTTCTCCATTCTATCTATCTAGTATAATAGGTAATATATCTCTCACTCATTTTATATCATGTTAACGGGATTACTTGTTGCTAAGGTCGTCCTATCCACTGGATAATACTAACCTAAAGTACACTGGAAAAACACAACGATGATCTTCTTTAGGGTCTGAGATGTGAAGACTGATTTATTTGACACGCATACAGATGAACGAGTATAATCAGTAATTGCATAGGTGTCATTACACAAATCCAAAAAGTCTCGCATACTATCTCTCATCCGATGAGCGTTATCTTCACATATATTTTATAGAAAATATTAGATAGAATTTCTTATAAACTCATTTATTCTTAATAACAGCATTATAAACATATACAATTCAGTATCATGGTAGACTTCCTAGTGTATATTATGGTTACTAACCCCGTCCGAGTGCAGATGAGTGTGACGCTGACGATACTGTGAATATAAATGTAGCGTAAATGACAGATGGATTCTCTCACACACACCAGCGAATATAGCCTCCAGACCAATGGAACACTCACACCTATACACGTATTAGCGAGAGTTGTTTCTACATGACTTCAGTATCACGAGTGACTCATATTGATTACCCTGCGAACAGCAGCGAGCTAGCAAACTCCAACCATAACTTCTACCAAACAAGCAAATTGGCGTGTTCGTCTTGAGCGTGCATTAAGGATCCACAAGGGTTTGATACAATCCAGATAAGTAAGCACTACTAGATGTGTTTGTATGTGACCCAGCCGCCCCTCCTAGTCAGTATGTGTAGCGCAATACCGACCGCCAACAGTCAATAGCTCTACCAATAATGTTCTCAACCAGTATGGCGTAGTCATGCATTG
Organism: Doryteuthis pealeii; assembly: GCA_023376005.1. Classification (NCBI taxonomy): domain Eukaryota; kingdom Metazoa; phylum Mollusca; class Cephalopoda; order Myopsida; family Loliginidae; genus Doryteuthis; species Doryteuthis pealeii. The sequence goes on along the minus strand of CM042170.1, from coordinate 34,114,219 downwards.
TGCTATTGTGTCACATGGCCCAGTCCAGCCAGCGGTTCCATCTTGTAAGAGAATTTACACGTGGTCTCGCTCACCCACGTCCAACAAGTAGTTTGTAACCACATATGTGAGACGGGGAGGGCTGCGGTTGCAATGTATGGACTGAGCATAACGAATTATACCGTTCTCCGCCTCTGCGAACGATACCATCCAGCGTAGCAGGACAGCGGCGACACTACTGTAATCTACCCAGGTCTTTAAGAAGCCATTCCACGAATTTATCACCGAGACACGGATAGTGTGGTATATAGCGTCAGCTAACTCGAACTACTCAATCTTGTGAATATGCGAGTCCTACGTAGTATAGAGTCTCAGGAGTACAGAGTCCAGTGTTAGATGCACTGACAATACGAGTCGATGTCCTCAGCACTGATACGCTGAGTCAAGAAATGCATGAATACCGAGACGTAAAACCAATTCCTAATGTAGCGACTAGATGTAAATTTAGAGCAATCGGACCTTAGGCAAATAACAATCAATCAAGTGTGTGAGTAAACATATAATAAATAAATCCTATAGGAATACAGAGAAGAGAGAGTAACAGAGAGAAAACTGACTATTAGGAAAACATATTATATTCAAGTTAAAGCTGGAAAGGTGCATTTTGATGAAATATGTTTTTGCTGTAATTTCCACGAGCACAGAGAAACCATCCCGTACTGTTAACAATAATTCTCCTGGGAATGTGTATAGCTGTTATAAAATTTCTCTATTTACTTACTTTTAATATAATCAACATATTAAAATAATGAATCGAAAATTTAAATCCAGACTATGCATAAGCTTGCGGTAATTGACGATAAAGAAACCTCCACTCTCTGTGCCTTACGTAACCATTCCATCATGAAAATAAGGGACGATCATCTCCAACATGAACACAACATGAAGCGACAGAAAACAGTCGAACTCAAGAAGTAACCACGACAGCTCAGACCTCTAAGTTCAGTCCCCGAAAGAGCAGGCCAGTGAGCACTTTTCGTTTCTTTCTTCTTTCCAAGTTGACATTAGCTAACTTCTTACAAAAGATTGAGTTTGTAGTGTATATATTGATTAGGTGATATACCGTTATATTAGGAGTAGGTGTGTTAGGATTATAACAACCGTGATTTGTACCTTTATCATTGTAAGATCTATGAGTAGTAACTTTCCAAATAAAATAATATCAAGAGAAGAAAGAATCTACTACTTGTAGTAAAATTAATAATAAATAATATGGGCGTGCGACTTAATCGTGTGGAAAAAAATTCAGAATACAAGATAAGGCAAATAGAGCCCTCAATAGGTATATAATCATACTCATCATGGAATTGAAATTAAGGCTGAGACCGACTTATGTGCGACTCTCACTTTATAATGTGATCTTCGGGATACTTATCCTGAACTCCACCCACCGTTTTGGTTAATGCCGTGGACTTTTCCTCGACAAGTCGTCATTATCTTTGAGTTAATCGCCTATGTGGTTCAAATCTCATGATAGAATAGCTACTACGTCTGTCCGTTCTGCTTGCTGTGTACATCTAGAGTCAACTAGTCCCAGTTATCTCATATGCATGCAGCTGCCTCAGCCCCGTCCCGCGTTCGATGTGCGAAAAACTGTGAAAGCAGACCGAGGATCTGAACTGCTGCCTTTGCATGACCCACGTAGATACTAACGGCTGTGTCGGGCGTCTACACTAAACGAGACAACGTAGCGGCGTGCCGAGGCTCCATGCAAGAGCAGCATGATCGTTTTACACGTCAAAATCTCTAGCCAACCGCTACCCCACGTCTGATAAATACTCTGGTGGTCGTCGTAGGCCGCGCCAGCGCAACACAATCACGAAAGTGAATAGAATGTGTGGTCACAGTGAGATACTGAGAGATCGGTCCCCTACGCACTATACTATTCTCGAACTTAGCGCGGAGACCCTGTCTGCGAGCGACCTGCCAGTGAGTAGCGCCGAAGTCTAAATCAGAAAGAGCGATTTGATTTGCGTCCTGGAGCGAGTGTCATTATTATTAAGTCAACGAAGATCACACACACACAAGTCACTACATCCTTTCATCCAAACAACACACAAATATTTCGGCCCTACCGAGCCTCAAGTTAAAAGCCTCACCTTATAAAAAAGGTATTCATGCCGAATGACGGAGCGAGCGAGAACGGAGTGTGGAAGAAGACACCCTTGCGTCTCAACGTAGAACCGCGCTGACGGGCAAGCATCATACAGTGAGTAAAATGACAAACCGTGTACCAGTTGCCGATAGTTATTCCAACGAGGAGAGATACTATATTCCCCAACCAGAATTTCTTTAGGTGGCACCGACAGCACATCCGTTCGCTGATCTTTTAAAAGTTCACATACTTCTTCGCTGAGTAGTCAACTTTAATATTTCCACCGTTTCCAATCGAAAACAGAGAACACACGCTGTTTCCCACTCCCACTTCAATACCAACACACTCAACACAGCAAATACGATCGGACAGGACACAACTACAACGAGCAACCGTCGTTACACATAGACTGTACAATAGGTAACAACACTAATACAGATAGAAGGCTAGCACCTATATAGACAGTAATTGAGATGATTAAGCAACTCGATGAATCTAACCAGGTCGGTAGCAAGTATTGCCCCGGTTAACACTTACAGACTCGAATTCTCGACCCTAATTACGGTAGCTGCTAGACATCAGCAGTGATAATACCATAATGACTTACAATCCCCCAGGACAGACATGTAGTTGAACTACTAGCCACCTCAAGCTCTAACCCAAAACGACCAACCATAGTCAGTATTGATTGGAAAGAGACCGACATTAAAGATAAAACTTGAGTAGCACCCGTAACGGTTGTGAATCTAGGGTGTGAAACTATTCATAGACATTCCCAAGAATTCGCGTGTGGAAAACCTGACTGACAGCCTATATGTAAGTTCATCTTTCTAACCCTACTATATAAATAAACCCCTCAATCAATATGATCGTGACTACCCGTTAAATATGATACTTACATACAATTCTAAATCAATCAATTATAATAAGTCATCCAACAGACACGTGATTCCGGCGTCATGATCATGCCTCTCCAAGTGTGGTAGACACAAACATATCCTGGGATAGGGTAATCGGAACTCAGACTGACCCGTATGGTAGTCCGCATATCTTATCCACTCGCCCACTGACAGCTGATGCAGGGACTGGTGTTGTTTAAACTATTAAATACATAGAAAGTGGAATGTATCATTCGGGTCACTGAGAGATCAAATGTTCGCGGAGAAAGATATGATTCATTCGCTTATTTGCCTTAGTAGTGAGAGTTAATTTAAATTACCAATTAGAGACCTCATTACCAAATTATGGAGCATAATATATTAATAATTAATAATAATTAATAAAGTCATCCCAGACACGTGTTTCGGCATATCATCCTCCTCAGTGTGGCTAGACACAACTAGCCTTGGGTAAGGGTTCGAACTTCAGAACTGGACCGTATGGTAGTCCGATATCTTATCCACTCGCCCACTGACAGCTGATGCGGGACTGGTTGCTTGTTGAAACTATTAATTACATAGAAAGTGTATGTATCATTCGGTCAACTGAAAGAGATCAATAATTCCGCGAGAATGATTCATGCTTATTTGCTTTAGTAGGTGAGAGTTAATTTAAATTTAACCAATTAGAGAGCTCATTACCAAATTTATCGGCAGCACACACACACACACATATATATATATATTATATATATATATATATGTGTGTGTGTGTGTGTGTGCTGTGTGCTGTGGAGAGAGAGAGAGACGGAGAGAGAGAAAGAGAGAGATAGCAAAAGATCACACTTCCAGTGAGGGTCTAAACCAAATTAAACCAAGTTGTCTAGTTAGTCGTATTATCCCTGACCTGTTTCGTAATATTTCTTGTCATCTTGCGTGGCCCACAGTAACAGTGTATGTTTGTCAGTTTTACCTGCATTGTATGTAGTCTGAGATTGTGTGTATGTGTTTGTGTCTACGTGTGTGTGTGTGTGTGTGTGTGTGTGCGCGCGTATACGCTTCTATGTGTTTGTACTTATTCGTATATATTTGCTTGAATTAATAAGAATACCGATTTTTTCCACATGAAAGGGAGGGGGGCAAAAAGCTTTTAGTGGAAAAATGAAAACATTTCTTTTTTTTTTGCTCGAACCACAGAACTGGGTAAAATAAAGAATGTTTGGATAACTGTGGCAAATACGCGCCATTCCACACACACACACACACACACACACACACATATATATATATATATATATATATATATATATATATATATATATATATATATATATATATATATATAATTTTTTAATAGTTATTCGAAGCATGAACGAAAGGAGTAACAATATATATATATATATATATATATTATATATATATTATATATATATATATATGTTACTCCTTTCGTTCATGCTTCGAATTTAAAAAATTTTATTATATATATATATATATATATATATATATATATATATATATATGGACTTTTAGATAGCTTAGACAAATAGCTAGATTGAAGTTACACAAGTTGATGCTGCACCCCAGGTAAGTCAACAAAAAAAAAGACAAAAAGCAAAAACAAATACGAATTAGATATATAAATCTATAATTTAGATTTCTATAAGATTATTCTTTTTATTATTTGGACATATAAAACATGCAAAATAAAAAGTCCTTATTCGTCTTGTATAGACCGATGAACAATAATTGTTTGAAAGAAATGAATAGTTAATAAAGAATAAAACTTACAAAAAGGAAATTGAAAACACAAAAGGAGAAAAAATATAATTATAAAATCTATCAAAGGTGAATATGTGTATATTGATTTTTCTGGAGAGTTGAATAGAAAAATCGAAAATGTTTTAAACAATCTACATTTCTCTATTCCTTTTCGATGAATTGATTCCTCTTTGATTTGTGAAGGAAAGAATTGAAAGTTTCCGACATTTTGTTGATTATTTGAGCGGAAATAATTCGGCGATTAAAACAAAAAAATAAAAGTTTTTTTTTTAAATCTAAAGAAAAAATGTAACGGATGTAAAAAAAAATTCTTGGACGGTGAAATATTTAGCTGAAGAAAAAAAAAGTTTGAAAAGAAATTAAATAAATTAAAGAAGTTAGAAATGAACTAAAATTGGAAATCCAATGAAAAAAATGAAATATTGCAATGAAAAAGAGAAAATATGGAGACAAGTGAAATAGACAAAAATTGGACAAAAAAAGGAAAAAAATAGAAACAAAAATGACAAGGAATGAAAATGAAAGGAACGAAAAAAAAGGGAATGAATAAAACTAGAAAAAATATGAAAAATGATAGACAAAAAAGCAGAAAAATAGAAACAAAAATTAAAAGAAATAAAAAAAAAATTAGAAAAGTGAATGAATAAAACTAGAAAAAAGATAAGGGAAAAACCAAAGAAATTTACAAATTGTTACGTTACGAGTCTTTTGTCTTCTTAAGTGTGGGCTCGTTTTTTTCTGCTTCTTCCAAATCCCAGTCATATTATATATGCTAAGTTTGTCATTTGCCTATCACGGATGGCTTAGAAGAGGATAAGAGATAGGAAGAGTTGTCACTCTATTGGCTAATGTTTAGATCGTGTCGTGGTGTTCCTCTCGTGGTCGGGAGTTCGTTCCCCTCTCGTTTTCAACTAGTTCTCTTCTAGTTCTGCCAAGTTCTCTATTCACCCCATCTTTTATAATTACAAAATAATCAGCTGATTATTGTCTTATGTACCGATAATCAGCTGATTACTTTCGTACGTCATATTCTAACTCTATTGTCCATTGTCAAATTGCCACACTGGAATTTCTAGCCAAACAATTCGACATTCCTCTGCTAATGTTTAAAGTTCCCCCGAAAATATTCGACCTTAGAAAATCTCTGACAAATCCCTTCAACAAACATTCTAATAAAACGTTTTCAAAATAAATTCTTTCTTTCCAAATATTTTTCAAAACCTTTTTTCCTTCTTCTTTCATCACTACTTATTTTTACTAAAACTTATTTTTACTAAAACTTATCCTTTTTCGACCCTTAATCATCCAAGGGTCCTAATGATATAATAAAATGTTTATGAATTAAAATAAAGATAAATAAGTGTTGAAGTATTCATGTTGATTGAAATAAATTCTCTATCGATGAGAAGATTTGTAGGAAGTTGTTGCGAAAAAAAAACTGTCCATGAATTATAAATGAATTATTAATAGAAAAATAAACGAGGATATCACAATGTCAATACTTGAAGATAGTCTTATTATATTATAGAACAAATGTGGTTTGGTCATTTTTTGCGGTATATCAACCATTTTAAAGTTATTTGATGCTGGAAACCATGGGTAGCAGTATCGTAATTAGCATTAGAGTGAGATAATTTCTAATATCTATATCTAATATATATAGATTAGAAACTCTCTCTCTCTCTCTCTCTCTCTCTCTCTCTCTCTCTCTCTCTCTCTCTCTCTCTCTCTCTC
>CM042170.1:34097691-34102691 GCA_023376005.1 Doryteuthis pealeii | reverse complement strand
TTCAATCAGGCCATTTATTGCTTTTACAATAGTGTTCGATGGATGCAGACATCATATGAAAAATAGGGGCAATTTATTTATTTATCTCAAATCAATCTATCTATCCATCTATCTCTTTATCTACACCCAGTATTTTGGGAATTAGTAAATAAACTCATTTGTAAAGAAAATCGACTTTCTTTGCACATATCTTGAGTGATGTACATATTTTCTGAGGCTACTGTTGCAAAACACGCAATTTTTCAATTAAGCAAAAGACAGTGCTTTTAAAGTTCTCGTTTTCTGCACGTCTAACTTCATGTATTAAAAAGCGTCAATTTTGTTTTTCTTATTTTATTTATAATATTTATTCACAGTCAATCGTTATCAGTGCAGTAAGAAGAAAAAAAGAAGTGATGATACTGAACCCATTTTATATCTTTCTAGTACCTTACCAGTTCAAACATTATTTACGTTATCTTACCTTTGGCCTATCACACACACACACCACACACACACACACACACACACACACATATATATTATATATATATATATAAGATTTATTTTGAAGATTTATCACTATTCGAAGGAAGAAAAGGTAAAGAGTATGTTGTTCACTTGTATTTTTTTATTTTTTCAGAAGACCTCGGCACCCGTAAAAAGATGTTCACGACTGTCCATATTAATCCCATGTTATTATGGTGTGTGTTGCTGTATTTATTTTTAATGTTTGAATATATTAATATTAATACATTAATCTAATATTAATCTTATTCTTATTACTAAGTCTTCAAAATCAATCTAATTTAATTCGGGTGTGGTGAGATTTTGGCTTTGTGTGTGTAGGTTTTTCTATTAGTAAAATTTAAAGTGGTTATGTCACCCCACCCCCCACATCCACACTAACGCACGCCACCATCCAACACTCTTAATTTTACTACAAGCAAAACATACACCCACAGAGTGAAAATCTCACCCCCACCTAAATCAACACATCTTGAAACCAATTAGACGTCTCGACCCACACATTATTACAATCTTCACCCTAAATCTCTTTCACTAAAGTTTAACGATACTAACTTTAACAATGTTGGACATGTCTCATCCAATATATCTCTATGCCCCTAAGGAATACAACACACTTCTCATCGTTTCACGAAACATCTGCACGTAGCTCAGAACTAATGCCATGCCAAAAATTACCATTCTCCCATTTTTCGTAAGTCATCCAGACATTCTACACAATTCAAGAGTCAGGACTAACCCCCCCCCCCCTGAATTCTGGACCCCATTGCTGAGCGACACCGGGCTGGAAAATTTGCTAAATAGGTAGGGAATTTGAAGTCAAAAATCTTAAGCAGACACCATATACATGTGACATTTACAACAATTCATCAACGTGCTACTCATGTGATTGTGTGACATCAAGGTCAGTTTATAACGGTTAATACAAGCGCATAGTGTCAGCAACGGCCGAAAGTAAATGCGTTTAGAAAATCACAAAAATACATGGAACTGCTAAGATGAACGGACATTATTTATTTATTCAGCTATTCATTTTAACTTATATTTTTTCTTTTTTTTAATACCCTGTCCGGTAGCCAAAAGGCTACTTAGCGACACAAGGTGTGGCATTCCCGCTTTTAGCCGTCGAAACTGTGTTATTACACCTAGTTAGCGGCTGACGAGGGCAGGGTATCGCACGTGGTATTTATTACACGTTGTATGATGAAAACTCTTTTCCATTATAACTATTACTATTATATATATATATATATATATTATATATATATATATATATATATATATATATAGTCATCTACAGACACTGTGTTTCGATGTATCACGTCTCCTCTGTGTGGCTAGACTTAGCTGAATACCTACAGCCCGGTAACGAAACGTGACTGATTTTTCATCAGTCAGATTCTATAACCCATCAGAACATATTAGCAAAAAGCAGGATTTTAACTGATAAATACATACATAGGTATATATGTTACAGTTATCAAGAGCTCATATCTGTAAATAAAAGAGAGCTTTGCTTTCGCGAATACAGTGACCGTCAGCTAAATTTCCTTCCAAAGAACTCTACCAGGTTTGTAAGCATATATATATATATATATATATATATATTATATATATATATTAGTATTTAGAACAAAATCGGCTTAGTCTTTTAGAGTTTATGTTTTATCTGTGCCACACACACACACACACACACACATATATATATATATATATATATATATATATATATATATATATATATATATATTACATATATATATATTACACACACACACACACACACACACACACACACACACATATATATATATATATATATATATATATATATATATATATATATATTTCATTCGATACTATATGGATTGAAACAATAGCCAACCATGAGATAATCTTATTATCAAATGTCAGATTATTTTGAAGATATATATCATGATGTACGAGTAGAAATCACTTATGATATTATTCGAGACATTGTGTCAATTCCCAAAGTATTCATTTCTAAATGCTGTCACAGGATTACTGGTAATACCGTAAATAGAGTCTGTGATACTCTTCAGAAATCAGACGAATTTGTTCTTTTGGATCAACTGACTTTATGTGTGTGTTTCAAGGAAATTGGGAAAGTTGGGTTAATCTCAATTTAAACAAGTCGAACATATCCGTCTGGAAATGGAATAGAAGAGGAATTATACACTTATCCTGGATTTCTTCGATATCTATCTGTCTATCTCTGTCAGTCGGGTTATTATTTATCTATCTCTGTCTGTCCATCTATCTATCTATCTATCTATCTGTCTATCTATCTATCTATCTGTCTGTCTATATATGTCAGTCGGGTTATTATTCATCTATCCATCTCGGTCTGTTATCTATCTATCGATCTATCTCGATCTGTTATCTATCTATCTATCTATCTATCCATCTGTCTGTCAGTCTATTTGTCTATCTATTTCAGCCTGTTTATTATCTATCAACCTATAAACCTATCAATCTATCCATCTATCTCGGTCTATTATCTATCTATCTGCCTATCTATCTATGTCAGCCTGTTTATTATCTATCTATCTATCTATCTATCTATCTGTTCATTTATGTCAGTCTTGTTATTATTTATCTATCTATCACGGTTTATCTATCTATCTCGGTCTGGTATCTATCTATCAACCAATCTATCCTTCTATCTATCTCTCTGTTAGTCATCTATATATCTGTATATCTATCTTCTATGGATACACTTATTCTAATATATTCAAAGGATTTGAAATATATCTACATACATAGATAGATATATATTTATGCATTTCGCTCACATCCTCTTTCTCTATCTTTCCCATACTTCCTTTCTTTCTTTCTTATCATATTTTTCTGTGTAGCATGTACTTTTCTTCCATTTCTTTATTCATAATGAATTATTATATGATAAATATAATAGGAATATAACATGTAATAAAATATTATATGATTAACTGACACTCATAAGAAATAAAAATCCGGCAGATAAGCAACATCAGGTAATCAAAATTTAAATTTTTGTATTCCATCTTTGACGATTTGGACTGTCTGATTTTTAACCAGAGGGTGTTGCAAGATCATAACGGTCGTACAATTAATGAACACGTGTATTGATATATAGATCAGACATTGAATCCCGTTGTTTATGAATAGATCAGCACAAACAAGTGAGGAGACTTGTTTATCAGTAAATTTCGCCCTGCAGAAACACATTTTCAGAAGAAATGGGATAAATCTTTGCAGAAATAAAATATCTTTAACATAGATAATTGAAGTCGAAGGAAATAAACAAAACAAAAAGAAACAAAGTGTGATGATTTTTTTCAAAATTCTTAATTGACAAAAGCAAAACAAGACAGAATGCATGTGGTGTGAACAACAACTTACTCTATACTAGCAGACGTATACATCTTCGCCGGGAAAGACGTGTATCTCAGCTGGTTACAATGACAGTAAAACGTTTGTTTTTAATTTGATTGACACAGAATATTAATTGAGTCCTGGGTATGACGTTAAACTGCATCTAATGAAGTTCTAATTCTGGAACTCTGTCATCATCATCGCCATTACTCTCAGGTCCACTTAGTGTCCTGGGTATGACATTAAACTGTGTCTAGTAGTGAAGTTCCAATTCTTCAACTCTGGGAGTGTAGAGTAGCCCTTAATTGCCATTAATCCCAAGCCCACTCTGATCCAGAGTGGTAGTACCTGTTAGGGTATTATCTATAGTTTAAATAGAAAAAGGGTATAAAAATGTGTTTAAAATTGAGTTTAGAAATAAAAAATGAATATCCATCAAGTAAGAATCAAACAAAATGTCTTTGGAATAAAATAACCCAACAAGAGTTGACATGCCATAAAATCCAACCGACCAATCAACCAACAAATATCTTATTGATTTAGATACTTTTGCTTTTATTTCTGGACATGTTTCCCGATAGTTAGTCTTAACTTAGCAATAATGCTGTTTAATTATTTAACCAATTATTTAACCAAAGATGATTATATTAAAAAAAGTATTAAAAAAAAAAACAATATTCAGATCATGTATTTATGAATGAATGAATATTTCTGCAAACATTCGATTACTTTATTTATTTATTTATTCATTTAGATATATTGAATATATACAAGGATGCCACATACTGTCTTAAACAAATCCTAAAAGCAGTACTCCACAATAATACAGTTGTATGACCATTTGTCTCTTATAACACAAATCATCCGGGTAAGATTGACACTGCTGGACACTGCTAGAGAACCACGGACGACTTCATAAGTGACACTCTTCTGTGTAAGCCAATACAGGAACACACCAGTGTGGGTTGGCCAGTAAAACCTACATCGATCAGCAAAAACAAGAGAAAATGCACGTGGCGTAATGTGTGGGCCTTCGCCGTGTAAGACCTTTTTCTCTCGACTGGTATCACCCCTGGTTATTATGACAGTAAAACGTTTGTTTTTAATTTGGGTGA
>CM042170.1:34075191-34090191 GCA_023376005.1 Doryteuthis pealeii | reverse complement strand
CAATCAATCTATCTATCTATCTATATTATTATTATTATTATTATTATTATTATTATTATTATTATTTACTCCTTTTGAGTTTTCACATCAGCGTTAGCTGATGGTCTTTAACTGGAGTCTGAGTGACAGCAAGTCTCCTCATGTCTCCAGGACTCTTCTGAGTATTCTGGCAGATTGCAGCAGTGCAGTGTTCTGAATGGTTTCAATCCTTCCTCTGATTTCCAGACTTTCCAAACCCTTTTCAATCCTTTTGGGACCGTTCCAAGTGCACCAACTACAATTGGTATCACTTTGACTTTCATATTCCATAACTTTTTCAGTTCTCTGGCAAGGTCCAGGTATTTGTCCATTTTTTCATTTTCCTTTAGCTTCACCCTGTGATCTGCTGGAACTGCAAAATCCACTAGTTGACAAGTTCTTTCTTTTTTGTTAATCAACACTAGGTCTTGTCTTCTTGCTGGGATAAGGTGATCCGTTTTTATCTTAAAGTCTCGGAGAATTTTATGCATTTCATTCTCAAGAACAGATTCTGGTTTATGCATATACCATTTAATTTTTTTCATAATTCCCAGTGGATCATCTTTCCAACTCAGTTGTGCCTAGTTTTGTGCTAGTTTGCTACATTCGCTTAGTACATGGTTTACAGTCTCATCTCTATCACCGCATAGTCTACATTTATTATTTTGTTGGGTCTTATCAATTCTTGCTTTGATATAGTTTGTCCTTATGGCATTAGTTTGTGCAGCAATTATTAGTGATTCAGTTTCTCTTTTGAGGTTTCCTTTTCTTAATCATGTCCAAGTCTTTTCATGTGCAACCTCTCCGATTTGTCGTTTGAAGTGTCCATATAATTGTTTTTCTTCCCATTTTTGTTTTCTAGTTTTTGTTGTCTTTCTGTTTGTCCATATATTACATCTACTATTGTTGGCTGCCATAAGTAATCTGTCTTTGCTCTTTCTTGTGTAGTCTTTTAGTTGTTGGATTGTGGTTTCTACACAGTCCTCTATGTTGGCAAGACCTCTTCCCCCTTCCTTTCTATATAATCTATCTCTATCGTCTCTAGGGTGGAGAGCCTTGTGCATGGTCATTAGTTTTCTCGTCCTTTGGTCAATCTGTCTGAGTTCTTCCTTTGTCCATTTTAAGAATGGTCCTGAGTATCTTATAATGGGGACAGCCCAGGTATTGATTCCTTTGATTAGATTTCTGCTGTTAAGTTTGGTTTCTAGAAGTTTTCTAGTTCTCCTGAGATATTCTTTTTTACCTTTTCCTTTCATTCCTGCTTGCTTGATATTGTCCGCTTCTAAAATTTCTAAGTATTTGTAACTTTCATTTTCATCACGTGATTTTATAGTGTCCTGATTTGGCAGTTTCCATCCATTAATTTTCCTTCACCCCGTTTTATTACTAGCATAGCACATTTTTCAATTCCAAATTTCATTCCTATATCTTGGCTATATATTCTAATAGTTTGTACCAGGGTTTCTAATTCTTTTTCATTTTTTGCAAAATTTTTATGTCATCCATTTACATAAGATGATTTATCTTTTCTTGTGAGTTGGTGAATTTGTATCCCGCTGTAAAATTTTTAAGTATATGATTGAGTGGCATCATTGCTATGATAAACAGTAGTGATGATAACGAGTCTCCTTGGAAGATACTTCTGTGGATTTTTACTTCTGCCAGGGATTGCTTTCCGGCTTTTAATTGAACTCACCAGTTTTCCATAGCTTTTTACATGAAATTTATGATGTTGTTGGAAATGTTGTACATTTTTAAACATTCTAAAATCCAGGTATGTGGGACCATGTCATAGGCTTTTCTGTAATCGATCAAAGTCCATTGCAATATTTTTTCGTCTATTTTTTACTTCTTTAAGAATGTATTGGTCTATATACAGTAAGTCATGTGTACCTCTTTTTCCCTTGCGGCATCCTTTATTATTACTAGCAAATATATGCACCCTCCGGGTGCAAGTATTTAAGTTTTAATGTAATAAAATATTGTATTAAATTAGAAAGGCTAATGAAACTAAATAAGAATACAGATAAAAAGATTTGAAACAGAGGGAGTATAATAAAAGATTTGAAACAGAGGGAGTATAATAAAAAATGGAACAACTGAAACTTACTCTTCCATCACTCTCGTCTTTCATTGTTATTTTTTCTAATTTAAGTATTTAGTTATAAGAGGAAGTAGAGAATAAAATGACAGTTATTTTATCTTGTTAATGGATTTCATTTAAGATTCATTGAAGAGATTTTTTCTTATATTCATTAAAATAAAACCAAACAGTTAGAAATCAATAATACTAAGCACATATTTATTAAATTCGATTTTTTAATATCAATATGCAAATTAGCCTTCCCGTTCACACTGTAAACCGCTATTTTGTTGTATATATAAATATAATTGCATGTTGTCAGTATGCAGACATAGTTAACAGTATTAATAATGTAAGACAATTTTATTAATAATTGAGGTTTAGATAAAAATAAAATCATGGAGAATGTGATGTCAATAACTAAGAGAATTGTGACTTGAGTAGGGATATAGTTTCGGTTACAGACAGAAAAACACACAATCTCCATTATAATAAGATTATTATTATTATTATTTCACTCTGTTAGTTTTTCCACACCAGCGTTAGCCGATGGCCTTTTGCTGGAGTTTGAGTGACAACAAATCTCCTTAGGTTTCCAGAACTCTTCTGAATATTCTAGCCAATTTCAATAATGCTGTTGTCTGGCTGATTTCAATTCTTCCTCTGATTTCCAGTTCCTCTAGCCTCTTTTCTTAGCTTTTGGGGGCAGTTCCAAGGACACTAACTACAATTGGTATCACTTTCATCCCCATATTTCACAGATTTTCCAATTCTCTTGCTAGGTTCAGGTTTTTGTCTATCTTTTCATTTCTTTTCATCTTCACCCTGTGATCTGCTGGAACTGCAAAATCTACAATCTCAGTTGGTAAATTCTCTTTTATTATTATTATTATTATTATTAGTAGTAGTAGTAGTAGTAGTAGTAGTAGTAGTAGTAGGTTTTGTTGCAGTAGTAAAAGTAAAGTCGACGGGGCGGCCTAAAGTCGGTATCAGCCAGTCAGTCTATCCCCTTTTCAATAGCGCTAGACCAAGGAGATTGTTTTTTTAAGCATCTGAGGTGGGGCGCCACACCTACCATCAGCTCCTTACTTTACCGCACAGATCCCTGTGCTACTCATACGCTGAGTTGGCGGGGACCGGTATCGAACTAGGAACCTTGTGGTCTCTAGCCGAACGCTCTACCGACTGAGCTAACCCGGACCCTTTACACGTGTTCCTTAATTGTTAGACATTATTTATCAAAAACCTCTGGTTAAAAATCAGACCGTCCAAATCGACGAAGATGATATGCAAAAATATAAATTCTGATTATCTGGTATTACTCATCCACCGAATTCTTATTTCTAATGAGTGTCGTCGCCTCAGCTAAATAACGAACCATTCTGTTTTTATTATAATAAAGGGAAATAAAGGGAAGAAAAAGGACATGCTACACAGAAAAAATATAATAAGAAAAAAAAAGAGAGTAGGAGGAAGCTAGAGAGGGGTGAGAGCATGGAAGCGATAAAGCTAATTTGTTTCAATTAAACATAATGAAAAGAAGAAAAGAAGGAAAGAAAGAAAAAAGGAGTAGAGAGATTATTATATTTTTGACATATTGAAGTATTTTGCAATAGTAAACATATGAAACGTTGTAATTATCAAGTTATCATACTGTGGTATATTCCCCGGTCCTGCTTGTATGTTGCTCATAGCTGTGATGATTTTTAAAGAACACATTATCAACAAATACATCATTTACATGCAATATAATGCAATACCAAAACGAGGCTCTTTTCAAAATCTACAACACAAAATTTGAATTCGTACTAAGATATAAGAAATGCACAAAATGAAATTTAAAAAATTCAAGTTCAATATGAATGAATATAATACAAGGTGGCTGCAAAGAAACTCGCTTTCCTATTTTAACAATCTAAATTTATTTCTGAATCATTATTTTTACAAAAGATGAATATGAGAAGAACTCACATGGAGTTTTATTTAAAATTCTATATGGGCATCAGTATTCACCTCCAGCCTCTCAAGGGCATGCTCTTTTACAGTTAAACTTTCAGATATCTTTATAAGACTTCGAATTTTGAAATCAATTTTGAAATCAATTTGAAAAGAAAAAATAACAATACATATTTTATTGCCATATATTAAGAAACATACATTAAAGAATTGCCGGTGACCTGGAGTTAGGGAAATCAGTTCAAGAAATGTTTACTCAAAAAATCAGTTCAAAAAATGTTTACCCCCCCCAAAAAAAAAGTTCGACAAGCAGCAAGAGAAATAGGTTTCTCCTTTCACTGTCTAAGAACTGTGCTCAAGAAGAGTAAGATCTGTATTTAAAAAAAATATAAATAGTTTAAAATAGGGAGTTACTTTTCGCTCCCCTTTTAGTTTAAGCAACTGAACGTAAAAGTCTGTCTCAGTTGAATGTTGGATTGGTTGGGTGGGATTTACGCCCTGTCAACTCATTGGTTCATTTTATGCCAAAGACGATTTTGTTTTATTCATTCTTTATGGGTATTCAATTTTTTAAATTCACTTTAAAAAAACACATTTTAGAACTCGTGTTGTTCTATTTAACCCATAGACGGGACATTAACAGGTACTACCAGTCCAGGTCAGAAGGAAACTGGGAGTAATGTTGATGTAGGGGTATTCCACATTTCACAGACCTCCAGAACTAGAACTTCACTATCAGATAGATTGTAAGACCCCTAGCCACGCCTTCTAGCACATATATGATAAAAAGGGTTGGGGCTTGCCATAAGAGCAATAGGGTTTGGACAATCATATAGGTGCTAGGGCTTGAAGTGACCAGCGGACTGATCGCTCGTCTAGTCTAAGGACAAAAGTGGAGTGTTGCATGTCATGGATTGCTCAGCCACCAGGGTTCTGTTGTAAAGCATCACGGGTCACCACCCACGGCCAACCGTTAGAATCATTGGGGGGTCTTACCCCTATGCAGAGGTGCAGTCGGTGTATTGTAAAGCCCCAGTCGACCGGGCTGTCAGTCTAATGAATATTATGCAACAACCAAAAACGGATCTTATTCTTTTCAAACAATGAAAGGAGCCTTGCTTTCTTCATGACCATCTTCTCACATTGCGGGTGTATTTCAGGTTATAAGGTGTGCCAAAGACCGCAAATTATATTTATAGACCAGAACAGTGGTGACTGAATCAGTAAATCAAAAACATCCAAACATATATTTAATTTACTATTCAAGGGCGTTGATAAATTGTCCTAAAATTACTCACTGGAAGGACTGCTGAAAGACTGGATAGATCAACTGACAAGGATTATAGAACTTTCTTCTTCAATACAGGATCCACTCTGATACATCTACTTTGAGGACAGATCAACAGATAAGGATTAAAATTGATACTACATCTTTCTACTTCCTGAAAGTTTCAAACTTTTTGCCAGAAACGAT
Source organism: Doryteuthis pealeii (assembly GCA_023376005.1). Lineage (NCBI taxonomy): Eukaryota > Metazoa > Mollusca > Cephalopoda > Myopsida > Loliginidae > Doryteuthis > Doryteuthis pealeii. Next base: position 34,084,660 of record CM042170.1, on the reverse strand, counting down.
GTCCACTGCCTTTAAATACAGCCCTAAAATGGCCACAAATTGTAATACTCATATCACTCAGCAGAAAAAAAAATTGGTTGCTTTAATTGAATGAGATTTCCTGTCAAGTATATTCCTTTTCCTTTTCGGAACTTATCATCTTTAAAGAAAATTGCCAGTTGTTTTTGTAGCACTATCTAATAGAAGAGACCTTATGGCAATTCCTTCCACATTATTGATTCTGTCATTTGTAAATTGATAGGATCAATGCCTTTAGGTTTCTCTTTTTACGCTTTGCTCTTTAAGTGAACCTTGTATGCAACGATCAATAAAAACTCTGCCTTTATTAGCCTCTTTGTGGTTTTTTTTTTTTTTCGTTCACAAAATCATTCAGTAAGATGTTCAATGTTCTTTATGTTTTCATATTTTTCATTGTGTTTTTACCATTGCATCAATAACAACAACTGTGTATGCAGGTGAATCAAGTATTTTTATTCCTCTACTTTCACTTTCACTATCAACCTCTGCCTTGTTCATTATCTTCGATTTATCCGTTGCAATAATCATTAGACCCTCGACTGAAAACAAAAAGACTCTGGAATAGCAGTCAATTTCAATTTATTAACGGTTTTTGATATTTCCACGAATTTTGGTCGAAACCGGAAAAAAAAGCAAATTGTCATATGTTGATTTTCCTGAATTTGAGAATAACTTTTTAATGCTGAATTATGTAGATAATTTGTTTGTTCTATTGAATAGGACAAATTCAATTTCAGTTTATCATCATCCTCATCATCATCATCATCATCATCATCATCATCATGTCGCAATGATAACGTTGATTTCCATGACATTCTCTCTCTATCTCTCCCGCCAACCGTCTCTATTGTTCATCGCTCTTGGTAAGTCCTCCTCACGACATCCAGTATCCCGACAGGGCTGATCAATGTAATTCTTGGCTTGTTGGCCCACTCTGGTGCGTGCATGTGTAGGTGTTGATAATGAACTCATCATTTTAAACTCTTGATTCTTGTTAAAATTACATGGTTTTACTTCATCTTATTAACTTAAACTTAAGTTGATTTCAGACTCGTCCAGGTGTTAATTTAATTTCCTCAACATCAGATCGTGTTGGCAGCACGGATATGTATGACTCCCCCTCTCTTTCTCCACCCGTCTCGATTGGTCATCATTCCCGGCAAGTCCTCTTAATGACATTCAGTATCTTCTCAGAGCTGATCAATGTATTTGCTGATTGGACCACTCTGGTGTGTTTATGTGTAGATGTCCACAAAAGAACATCACTCATGAGTTCGTCCTTGCTTCCCAGACAGTTTCCAGCTTATTTTGTTCATCTAAATTGAAATGTGTGTGTGATAGGACTTAAGTGGCCGTACAATTTTTTTGTGGGGTGCTACTTCTAGGATTTGTTCAGTACAGCAAGCAGCATGTTTGTGTAGCTCTCATCAAGCTTTTTTTTTTTTGGCAATCGTTTTGTTAAAATCTAGTGGTGCAGCCCTGTAGTAGTACTGATACGGCTACAACTTGGAATAATTTTCGCTTTATCTTATCAGAGAGATCAGATTTCAATATTATCGATAATCTGTGTATAGTAGTCCATGCCTTCCCTATGGGTATATTTAGATCGCTTTTTGTGGATACAACTGAAATACGAAGGTCATTTAATAAATAAGTTGAAATTTACCTCAGTTGATAGAAGTGCACATTTTTAAAGAACATTAATTGTTATTTGGTGGTTTCATATCACATAGCACTGTTAGCTTGACCTTCTTTACTGACCGCTGCACCCGAAAGGTTTTCTTTACCGGAGAGTCAGTGTGTTTCCACTTCATGGACTTAGGCTCGTTGTGGCAATCCTATCTTTAGCCCATTTGAAAAACATTTTTTAACTAAAACTTGTTTTTCCATACACATCACACATTCTTCTGTAAATCTGACTTATTTTGTATTTCTAAATCACTAAAGATTTTGTGACAGATCGCTGTTAAAGCCTGGAGCACTCTATTTGATCTGCCACCATTTTGAATAGCCTCAAAACAAATATCTATGTGATATTAGAATATTTTTACTATAAATCAATTGCAAACAATCAGAGTTTATGTTTATGGAAACAATCTGCAAAAAGAAATGATTTTGATTTTTGCAAAGAAATTCCCCTTATTTATTAATTGACCGTCTTACATATATTTACTAACCCCTCCGCACGGGCAGGACGTGACACAATATCAATTTCAATAATAAGCAGAGTTTTACAGGTTTGAATTCAGAGTTTTCCTTCTCCAAGACTGAGCCTAGTCTTCCCTAATATTTACCCATAGCTGTGTAAGAAGAATGAGTGGGGGTGGGGGACAGTCAAGTCCGACGCATATGCTCTCCCAACTGCCAAAGTCTTCAGTCTGCAACAATCTCTCAAAAAAGTGCTGCTCTCTTCTCGACCGCAAGTCGCAATACAGTTTTCTCTTCCACTCGTCTCGACAGAAAAATCCCACTACGGTTGTATCTCCCCCAGTCTGGGAGGGCAGGCCCTTAAATACACAGTAACTGGGTACATCCGGGTTACTTACTCTGGATTGTCCGTGCAGAACTTCGACATTCACCAGCACTTCAAGTACGCATCAATCCTCACGACGAGACTGTTTACATCCGGGTTACTCTGCACTGTTTGTGCGGAATTTCAACAGTATTTCAACGACGAGGAGGTGGCGAGTTCAATTTCCGTGGTCACTCGCCACACACACACCCTCGCACAGGCCAAACATATCCGGATGCGTTTTGTTCGTAGGTGTTGGGAATCTGCTCGTCTACAAGCTGCAGGGAGATTAGTTGGATGCATACCAATCCTATGAGTATTAGCGCTATGTGAAATGAAAAACAACCACTTTCAGGAATTGAACTCGAGTTGGCGAGTCCATTTCCTATGAGTCTAACCATTACACCAAGCGCCTCCTCAACGAATGACCCCCCCCCCGTAAATATATATACCAAACCACATAATTCCTGTTCAAATAAGCTTCCAGCAGGCTGAGGTATTTACCCTTGGTATAGTAACCAGTTTATGGACGAGGCTGTTTGCATTTCGCATAACCATAATACTTTTGGGAAAGGCATGAATCCAATTCTTCTCCTTCTAGCTATGGCTGAATTGTAGGACATAATGGGCTCTTTCATTTTGGTTATGCAACCAGTCTTTGAGAAGGAAAACCCTGAATTCAAATCTGTTAAAATTAGTTTTAAAAATGACTTTGTATCACATCCTACTCATGGGGAAGGGTTTAATAAGAATGAGTGAAAATATCTTCTTCTATTTTCGGTTTATTTATTTATTTTTGTCAAAGATAACTTGCCACACTTTCATTCAAATGGCAAGGCTTGTGTTGTTTGTTTGTTTTTTGTTTTTTGGGGTTTTTTTTTTATTTGGTGATTTCTTTTCAAAATGTTCTTGATCCTTCGAGAAAACCCGGGCGAACTCAAAAAGTACCGAATTAATCAACCATCATTTTCTGAGAGGACAACTTATCCCAAAATGATCAGATTATTCTCTCTCTCTCTCTCTCTCTCTCTCTCTCTCTCTCTCTCTCTCTCTCGTATCCTTATTTGCTTCATCATAAAACTTACCAAGGTTATCAAGTTCATCGATGAACCACCATATCAACTGAAATGCTTCCCATGGAATAGACGTCTTATCGCAGATCCGTAGAGTTCATTCTCCAAGTGCATATATATATTGCATATATTTACAAACCCTCCACGCGAGCAGGATGAGATACACGTTAAATTTCTTAAGCGGAGTTTAACAGGTTTGAATTCATAGTTTTCTTCTCCAAGACTGGTTACATAGCCTAGGTTAAAGAGAGTAATCTGCCCTAATATTTACCCAATAGCTGGAGCAACAGTAGTTGGATATATACCTTTCGCAAGGGTATTAGTACTATATGAAATGCAAATAGTATCGTCCAGGGTTTGAATTCGGGTCGACGAGTCCATTTCCTATGACCTAATAGAAATAACACCGAGCTCACACATGCGCTGTGGCCACAAATCAGTATGATTATACATTATACCCAAGGTGTTCCATGGCGGTGTAATGTTTAGCAAGCTAGTCTTGCAGATCCATTACTACTGAATAGTTCGATCTTCTCTGAATGCCTCATACTTGCGACATGGTGTCACATACCAATGGCAAACGTTTGGGATAAATACTTATTACCACAATTAAGCGTCCCATCATGGTGTAATGGTTAATAAATTAGTATTGCAGATCCATATCTACATTGCTACTGAATAGCGAGTTTGATCCTATTATATTGCACCATATTTGCGACATGGTGTCACATCCTACCCATGCAGAACAGGTTGTGTAAATACCTATTCTCTCATTTGGTCGTCCATCATGGTGTAATAGTTAGCAAGGTAGTACTGCCAATCCATTACTACTGAATGAATACTGAATAGCAAGTTCGATCCTAGCTGGATGGCTTATACTTGCAAAATTGTGTTACTCGTTTTGGATAAACAATAATTTCTCCTCGGTTATTTTATTAAAAATGACCAACTGTTTAAAAATAGATTCAAATATCTATATATTAATACTCTTGTTCCTTAATATTCCGACCGTTATCATCTTGCAACACCCTGTCTAAATCGTTCAAGATGAAATGCAAAAATGTAGATTCTGATTATATGGTGTCTCTTAATCGGCTAATTCGTATTTCTTATCAGTGTCGTCACTCCAGCTAAATATTTTTTTATTTTAAGAAAGACAGGGAAGATATATCACATACCACACAAAAAATATAAGAAAAAAGAAAGAAAAAGAAAGAAAGAGAGTTGGAGAAAGACAGAGAGGGGGTAAACGCGCACAGATGCAATGACGCTAATCTGTTTCAATAGAACACAATTAAAAGATAAAAAGAAGGAAAAAAGAGTAAAAGTGAGTGAAATCAATATTATCTGTCACTCAATGATTGGCTTCCACAGCCACTTTCACAGATGTATTTTTGACATTACGCCATCGTCCTTAGTTGACAAAAATGTGCCAACCAACAAATGCATTAAAGTCTCGAAAAAGGAAAAAAAAGTATTGAACTATTTGCAATAGCTCTTAAGTAAACATATCAAACATTCTAATAATAAAATTATCATACTGTAGTATATCCACATGTTCTGCAAGTCAAGATTATTATCATCTTTATATATTGAACTATTTGCAATAGCTGTTAAGCAAACATATCAAACGTTGTAATAATTAAATAATTATAGTATGGTATATCCACAGGTCCTGCTAGTCAAGATTATTATAATCTTTACATATTGAACTATTTGCGATAGTTGGTAAGCAAAGATATCAACTGTAATAATTAAATAATCATAGTATGGTATATCCACAGGTCCTGCAAGTCTAGAAATAATACTTTTGCATAAACGCAATTATCTGTGTTAATATTTGAATCTAGTGTAAATAATGATTTAAGTACCAAAAACCAAGTGGAAAACTAATCCATCATTATCACGAATGTTTCTATTGCTGTATAAACCGAAGACCTTTTATTTCCTAATTAAATATGCATTAATGGCGCCTTAATGTTAAACAAGGCACGAATATGAGTGAGGTGGAGAAGAGTGTAGCCTCTACAGCAAAGAGATCCAGAAAGAAGAAGAGAAAACTGTAGCCCAGCAAGTATTACTGTTTTTATGCAATCAGTGCACCAAAGACTGTCACTCAATGATTGGCCTCCACAGCCACTTTCACAGATGCAGGTATGTTTTGACACTACGCCATCGTCCTTAGTTGACAAAAAGGTATCAACCAACAAATGCCTTAAAGTCTCGAAAAAAGAAAAAAATCGTTTTTAATATTCAAATATGAGTAGCGCAGCTTGGTAATCTGATCTGTACTGTAAATTAGTGAGCTGATGGTAAGTGTGGTGCTCCACCCCAGCAAAACCAATATTACAGGTTAGTGCTAGTGAAAGGGAGACATTTTTTTTACTAAAATGTTATTTTCCATACACATCACACATTCTTTTTCTCTTTTTTTTCTTCACTTCTAAATCACCAAAGATTTTGTGGCAGACAAGCTTGGGGCACTCTATTTTATCTGCCACTATTTTGAATAGCCTCAAAACAAATATCTATGTGATATTAGAATATTTGCTGTTTGGCTGATACTGTCAATAGGCCACACTTCCAACTTTACTTACTAATATGAGTTTATGTCTTCTGGTTTGAATGATTCTACTTTTTTTTAAATTTTAGAATGAAAGGTGAATATTTTTAATCAGTTATCATATAACAACATTATTTCTGTTTTGATAATTATCAAATTCAGGTATAACTATATAACTGGCTATCATCTTCATTAATTTTCACTTCAGTCACTTACAACTAAAGCATAAAGACAAACATTCTAATTTGATTAGAAATTTCTTTTTAAAACAAGAGCTATTAAAACATTAATATTAATACTCGTGTTCCTTAATTGTACGATCGTTATAATCTTACAACACCCTCTGGTTAAAAATTAGACCGTCCAAAATGAAATGCAAATATGCACATCCTGATTATCTTGTTCTGCTTATACGCAGAATTCTTATTTTTATGGGTGTTGTCACCACAGAAAAATAATGGATCATTCCATTTTTACAATAAAGAAAGAAAGGGAAGAAAAGGACATGCTACACAGAAAAAATATAACAAGAAAGAAAGTAGGGGAACGAGAGTAGGGGAAAGATAGCGAGAGACTTATTGTGGTATATCCACAGGTACTGCTTGTGTATTTATATTTGTGAAGTTTCATCAGATCTCATTTGCTTTGATTTAGTTTGTTTTCTTAGTTTAATGGCATATCAACCTTTGTGGGTGATTTAATGCCAAATCTACCCTTGTAGAAGAACATTAGTGGCACTATTTAATCCATTACTGGGGGGGGGGGGTTCATACTTTTACCAACGGTATTAGTCTGAAAGGGAACGTAATAGCGCGACTGGAGTTCGATCTCACTCGTCACAGTCCAGCACATTGGCCACTACAACACGAGAACCCCCCTATCAAGATTGTTGGTAAATATATATAAATGTATGTTTTCGAACCGAGAGAATGTATAGCTTATTTTTAGAACTCTATAGACGTCAGTTTCAATGCAAAATCAATATTTTCTCTTCATTTTAGAAGACATTTAATTGAGTTTAAGTTCGGTAAAAAATAAAATGCACATTGTTACTAAACATATACAAGGTGATTTAAATAATATATTCAAAACCTTTCTGAACGCTGAAATTTGTTAGTGAGCAAAACCGAGATCTTCGAAAAAGAAAACTACAGCAACTGCGATGAAGGAGGCACTTATGCAATTGTGATAAAATAGACACTTATACAATTTTGAAAAAGGAGACATACAATTGTGATAAAGGGGACTGTTACACAATTGTGTTAAAATAGACACTTAAACAATTGTGATAAAGTAGACATACAATTGTAATAAAGTTGACACTTATACAATTTTGATAAAGGAGACACAATTGTAATAAAGGAGACACATGCAATTGTGATAAAGGGGACTGTTATACAATTGTGATAAAAGAGACCGTTATCCAAGTGATTCATTGATTAGTTTTAATGACACTTCAACCCGTCTGTGGTTATTTTATGCCAAGAAGTGAATCACGAGAGATGGTTAGATTCATTTTTCCAAGGATTTTTTTTATTTTGACTATAAGAAATCTGTGGTTGTTTGTTGCTAAATGGATTGAAAACGCTTTATAGGGTGGATTGGTTTTATAGGTGGATGCAAAATTATATTGTTGGTATAATTCCATTTCTTTTAGTAAAGAAAAAATGTAATTTATACTGACATTTTTAAACATAGCTCTTGTTATTTGTGTTGTAAAACGTTGTCTGAATCACCACATTCTATTTGAATGTGGTTAACAGTATCTGCTGTAATGCATTCTGGTTGGTTTTCTTGTTTATGTAAAGAGGATTGTGATAGTCTTGTGTAACCTCTGTGGAGGCGCGTGGTTTAATGGTTAGAGTCTTAGGAATTAGACTCGTCAACTCGTGTTCAAATCCTGGACGAAACTGTTTGCATTTTCATATAACACTAATACCATTGGGAAAGGTATTCAGCTTACTCTCTTTCCAGCGATAGATAAATAGTTGGGCAGATTGGACCATGGCTAGTTAAACAGTCTAGGAGAAGGAAAACACTGAAATCAAACCTATTAAACTGCTTAAAAATTGACCTAGTGCCATAGCCTGCTCGTGCGGAGAGGTTGGTATATATATATATATATATATATATATATATATATATATATACAATCGTAAACGCACATATTTTATCGCGTGGTCGTCTGTTACCATGGGACTGCATATAACTAAAGGGACCAGCCCGTGACATGCAATCCCTGACACATATACTACGGGGGTTTCACGTGTCCTTTATGCGACAAGGTGTGTTAAAGCAAAGCTGGATTTTTGTGCCACTTGCGTGCTTACAACCGAGCTTTGTAGAAATTATCTTTCTGTGGAGAAGTGGCAATCACCATATATATATATATATATATATATATATATATATATATATATATATATGGTGATTGCCACTTCTTCACAGAACAAGGCAAAACACACACACACACACACACACACACACACACACACACATATATATATATATATATATATATATATATATATATATATATATATATATACGTAGTCGGAATATAGTGACTAGTTTCTTTCTGGATTTTCTGAATCCTGGTTTCCATTTTCAACTTCTCGCGATATAAGATACACCTATACAATTGTGGTAAAGAAAGCACTTATCCAACTTGAATTTGTCAAGCGAACGAAAATGTCATTACAGGAAAATGTCACATTTCCACCTTTCACACTAAAGTGTTTCCAACCAGTTTACTATTTCGTTGCTTTGTCAGCACTGAGATGTTATATATAGAGCAACGTACACGAGCAATATATATGATGGAGTCACATCTGTTTTGGCATGTACGTGTCAGAAAATAGATGTCATTCAGCATTAAAATCCCGTATACACTTTAATATGAAACTAAGTTTTTGAATTTTACTGAGTAAATGATATACTTCAATAATTTAGAATCAATCAATTTGTTGAACTCTTCATAGTTCTTCGTGTGTACGTAAAAAGATAGATAAACTATTCATAGAATAAAGAAATAAGTTTCATTTGATTTGATAGCTTAAAATTTTCACCTACAAGGACACATGTTTAATTCTTATTCTATTTTTATTGTTACATTTGTGGGGGTAAAAAAATAAAATGAATTCCCCGAATACATTTTTATTACTTTAACTCAACAAAATATTAAAAAGTTAAATAGAATTTGTGGCACAATTTAAGTTTTTAGAAAAATAAAATTATCTTTCAAAACACTCTCGAGTTTAGAGCTACATTTGAAAATAAACAATTCCTAAATTAAACAAACTT
>CM042170.1:34055191-34070191 GCA_023376005.1 Doryteuthis pealeii | reverse complement strand
GCAAAAAATCACTTTTGAAAGTTCAGAACAGTGAATAATTTTGTGTAAAGTTGGCCTTTCGTCGTACAGCGAGGGAGTCTATCCCTTTTTTGCGAAGGCTAGACCAGTTAGATTGTTTTTAAGAGGTGGGGCGCCATAGATACCATCAGTCATAGATCAAATTACCCAATCTGTTACTTATGCGCTGAATTGGTGGGGATCTGTATCAAACCTAGAACTTTACGATTCTGATTCTGAGGTGGGTGCTTTACCGATTACAATTTCTTAAGGAGAGTTTAACAGTTTGAATTCAGAGTTTTCCTTCGGCTAGATGGGTTAACAAAAGTTAAACAACCCATTTTTCCATTTTGTTTACCCTTAGCTGGAGGGAGAATAGTTGGATTCATAATTTTCTACAGAGGTTGCGCTATGGGAAATAAAACAGCTTCGTCCAGAATTTGAACTCGCTGACTATTACACCACACTCCTCTATAATGACGCTACGTATAGAATTCTGCAACTAAGCAAACTAGAAAATACTATACGAACTGAAAGTCTATTTTTCATGCAAGAATGCAGTTGCTTTTCGGTTGATTTAACACTGTAAAAAGAAATAACAGGATGTAACTAGGTAGGTCAGTTTATCAGATGATGCATTGAATAAATCTTGAAAGCAGCACCACACAAAAGCAGCTGTGTGGCCGCTTACCTCCTATCACACACACCATCCTTGTAAGACGAATAAGATATGCTGGACACTACTGGAGAAGCAAAGACGAACTCATAAGTGATATTCTCCTGTGAACACCTACACATGGACATAACAGTGTAGGCCGACCAGCAAAAGCCTATATCAATCAATTCGATACGGATTTTGGTTGCTGAATTGAGTGTTACATCAATATAATCACGTTATGATTTATATACGTACCTGTAGTTAGAATATTTTGAATTGGGTCCGTTAGATTAAAAATGATGGGGTTCGTGGAAAGTTACCGGGGCCGATGAGTGATAACGGTGACATTCCGACTGACTTTCCGGTAGATGTGAGAATTAGTTTAGCTTCGATGCGACTCGATTTCCGAGGAGGGCTAATATATTACATCTTTTGGGTTATGATTGAAATAGATATATATCCCTATCGTATATAGATGTATATATGTAATGACTAAAGATATAAAAGTAAAAAGTAAAGTTAGCAGAGTGGCCTACTGTCGATAGCAGCCGGTGATCAAGGGAGTCTATCCATATTTCGTTAGCACTAGACCTGGGAGACTGTTTTTGCTGAGGTGGAATGCCACACCTACCGTCAGTTCTCCACTTTACCGCACAGATCAGATTATTAATTTGTGCTACTCATACGCTTAGTTTACTGGAGCGCAATCGAACCAGGAACCTTGTGATTCCTAGGTCAATGCTCTACCGACTGAGCTAAACCGACCCCTAAACACGTAAAATTCAACTAAAGATGAGCAGAAACATTTAGCTCTTGAAAATTCAACGCATCTAGCGCTGTTTTTTGTTCACTTGCAAAGTAACAATCCCTAATGGACCTAATATTCCTCATGCACAACGTATAATGTAAATGTCTAAAAGCAGCAACGATCCCCTAGGTAGACATGTGCGTGTGGAAAACACATTTTCCTTTTATATTCATGTAATGTTCATTTATTTCTGTATCTACAGAATAAGGTTTTAAATATACATTAAGGACTTATTTCATTGAATAATATTGTATTTCATCCGTGAAAGCTAAATAGGTAGACATATGTATAGATAGACTGAAATAGATAGATGGATAGATAAATGTGGGGGAAATTATTTTAGATCTTTTATGATATATGTGTATGACGCTCTCACGTACAAAGATATATATATATATATATATATATATATATATATATATATATATATATATTGTAGAAAATATGGATGCTATATTTCTAAGAAAGACAGTGCTCAATATCATTGATAGAGTGTTTATATTTGAGTAAAGGTAGCGTGGATATGGAGACAATACCTGGTTACTAACAGTTTCTCGACTATGCGATCTTCAGACCAAATAATAAACCTTTTTAGGTCTGAAAATCGCAAAAGCGAGAAACCAGATGCTGAAAACGTCTCCGCTACCGTAACTCAAATATATATATATATATATATATATATATATATATATATATATATAGAGAGAGAGAGAGAGAGAGAGAGAGGGGGGGCTGAGAGAAACATAGATAGATAGATATAGAAAGAAGAGATGGAATTATCATGAAGCAATTTTCAGACTTTCGACAATTTACGTACATATATATATATATATATATATATATATATATATATATATATATATATATATATATATATAATATATTTGTAAGTGAGTGCATAATAGTCCCTTGTTGTCAGACGTTTACATCGTAAATGTTCTTAAATCATATTCCCCACATCTATCTATCTATCTATCTATTTATCTATCTCAGTCTATACATACGTCTTCCTATTTGGCTATCACAGATAAAATACAAAATATTTCAATGAAATAAGTCCTATGTATATTTTAACCGGATTCTGTAGATGCAGAAATGAATGAACATTACATGAATATAAAAGAAAATGTGTTTTAGACACGCACAGGTCTACAGAGAGAGAAAGAGAGAGAGGGAGAGAGAGAGAGAGAGAGAGAGAGGGGGGATAGGGAAGGAAAGTTGAGGTTATTATGGATCTAATATTTAGACTATTTACAATCTATGCACATTCCTGCCAATCTCATAAAAATGCCAAGATAAAATAAATACGTGAATGAGATAAGCGTAAGAGTTGGGAAAAGTGGACAAGTATAAAATCAGTGAATGACAGACATTGATAGGTTGCGAACTATTTACCAAACGAAGTCATTTGTGTATCTTCCAATTACCAAGTAACATCCTCCCCCATTAGTCTCCGATTCGTTCCACCGTTTTTTATTCTCATGGTCAATCAATTCCATTTCGCTTCGATTTTATGATTTCCAATATCACAATGTAAATTTGCGTAAAGTGTAGATATAAAGTGTTGTAATGGATCCAACGGGAGAAAATGGAATATTTCATGAGAAAAAAGGTCCGCAAAAGGGTTTTAATTTTTTTTTAAATCTTTTTTTTTGCGACACGTGTTTCAGAGTTTAGTATCTACTTCAGGCTTGTTCAGTTAGTTTCTGATTCTGATCAGAAAGTAATTAAACAAGCCATTTTACGGACCTTCTTACTTATACTATACACACACATACAAACATACACACACACACACACACACATACATATATATATATATAATTGAGCACTTTATTTGTGCATATAACAAACTATATATATATATATATATTCTCTCTCTCACACACACATACACACACAAACACCCCCACACGCATGTATATATATATATATATAATATATATATATATATATATATATATAGAGAGAGAGAGAGAGAGAGAGAGAGACGGTTTGTTTAAATCTTGTATATCATTGTGTGCTTGTTGCTCTACTTTTGTATTCCACTGAGCCAGGTTTGCAACGAAGGAAAGATAATGGAATGAAGAAATTGCTTTTTCCAATTGGTTTTACTTTGGCGGGAAATAACAAACCAAATGTAAATGACGAGTCCCAGTCATAGATGTCATAGAAATACGGAAAAGGATAAAATGTTTATGTTTTGTTCTTTTCTTTTGTTTGTTTTCAAATCTAACATTTTGGGGATTGTATATGAATTTCCATCATTGAACTGAAAAGAAAAACTTAGTTCCACGTAAATGTTTCACAGAATTCCATTTGGGAAGTTCAGTGAGGACTTTCTATTCATAAGGGATTTGCATCGAAGAAACAATTCCTTATTTGTATCGATTAGATTTTAGAGAAACTCTGGCCAAAATCGATAATATTGATTTATTATTGACGAAAGCATGTTGATTACAATTTGTTTCCCTTTAAAGTTGAATGAGATTTCTATTCAAATTTTCAAAAATCTTCTATGCAAAATACAAATTAGAGAGAAACTGGCCTTTTGTCCCTTATTAGATTTGTTATGTAGTCGTATTAGAATTGCTGTTTTCCACACACACACACACACACATATATATATATATATATGTATGTGTGTGTGTGTGTGTGTGTGTGTGTGTGTGTGTGTTATACTACAAAATATACATTATATATAATAACATCTTATTTATACATATTATATATATAATACATATAACATGTATTTATACAAAATACAAGTTAGAGAGACAGGCCTGTTGTTACTTATCAGATTTTTTATCTAGTGGTATTAGAATTTTTGTTTTAGAAATTTCATATTCCATAAAATTTCTCAAACTTAATGTACTTATTGCATGATAAAGATTTCATTTGATAAGAAGTACTTTAATATTTTAGGTTTCATCAGGCGTAAAAGGGAAGAAGAATGAGGAGGAGGAGGCAGAGGAGGAGGTGGAAAATTGTGGAAGAAGGAGGAGGGAGAGAGGAGGAGGGGAGAGGAGGAGGAGGTGGAAAATGGTGGAAGGCAGAGGAGGAAAATGGAATAAGAAAAAGTGGAAGAGGAAAATGGCGGAGAAGAAGAAGAAGAAGAAGAAGAAGAAGAAGAAGAAGAATTCAGGTTATGTAAGAGAAGAGAATAGAAGAGAGAGAGGGGGAATGTCGAACGAAATGAAAACAAAGCAGATTAATAAAAATGATGGAAGATGAAGAAAACTAAATATTTTTTCAATACATATGCACTTTCACTTATGAATGCCACAACTTAGGAGTTTTCTAGGTTTCGTGCTGTCAGTTGATTTGTTTGCTTGGTTTTGAAAACTAAAATCTAAGATTCAAGCGAGCTTCAGATACGCTTATGGCAATAAGTTCATTGAAAACATTTAAGTTTTTAAATATATTGCACCAAAGAAAAATATATAAAAATAAACATTAAGACATTATTCACATAATTCATTACATAATAGGTTATGTTTTTATACAATACAGAGCTATTTTACTTATTTAAAAATCCTAACATATATAGGGTGTTTTTTGGGGGGGGCTTGAACATTAATTAATGTTATTTCAATTTATTTTAATGGATCTCATTTTCTATGACAGATTCTGGTTTGTGTATATACCAATTAACAGTTCTAGCAAATATATGTACCCTCCGGGTGCAAGTATTTACGTTTTAATGTAATGAAATATCATATTAAATGATAAAGACTAAATAATAAAGACTTAGATAAGAATGCAGATAAAAAGATTTGAAACAGAGGAGGTATAATCGAAAAATAGAACAATTGAAACTTACCCTTCCATCACTCCTGTCTTTCATTGCTAAATTTTCCTAATTTAACTATTTAGTTAAATTAGAAAGTAAAGAATAAAATTAGTTATTTTTCTTGTTAATGGATTTCTTTTAAGATTTATCCCCAAGATTTTTGCTCATATCATTAAGATAAAACCAAACAATTAGAAATCAATAATACTAAGCACATATTTACTAAAATCAATTTTTTTAATATCTATATGCAAATCAGCCTTCCTGTTCACACTGTAAACTACTATTTTTTGTTTATATAAATACAATTGTATGTATATATATATACGACAATGCTCTGACTCAACGTGGATATGGCAATCCCGCAGAGTGATGGTAATCCAACAAAGGCTGGCGGTAACGTGAGAACCTGATCGGATACTCTGGGCTAGTGGTAATGATGCTTAACCCCGATACCCGAGACTATAGTCATCATCTAATAAAAGCTTTTGCTGAAAACAATGTTGTTGTGCAAACAGCAGTCATATATATATATATATATTATATATATATATATATATATATATATATATATATATATATATAGTTTGCTATATGCACAGATAATGTGATCAGTATCAGCGATATAGCTTATATATCTAAATAAGGATAGCGTAGGCATAGAATCAAAGCGGTTAATAACTGTTAGTTTTTTGCAAGATTTTGATCCGATGATAGAAAATCATCTGTTATTGTTTCTTATGCTTTAAAACTTAAAGGAAAGAACTCAAAAGATTTTCACACTAAACTCTTGTGATTACAATACAATAGAGTAGAAATTTAAAAACACATGGTAATTCTGAATTTATAGCGCTTTGACCTTTCACTGACCTTAAGGATATCTTCTGATTGGTCATTTCGGTTTGTGGAAGTGGGAGGTGAATTTGAATTTTAGGGAGTTGTAACTTACGTTTTCAACCAGGCAGAAGTGTCTCCAGGATGGCTATTTCTTCTGGGCAGGATGGTTAACATGGGGCTAAATAAAGACCTCTGAAAAATATACAAATCTTTGTGCACATTACTAAAAACAGCAACGAACACAGAGATGAACAAATCCAAGAAGTCCCACTGGAGCAGACCAGAAGAACGGAGAACCAACCCAGATAACAAGACAGAGAATTGATGACACAATCTGATATAGTAGTATACAAATATAAAATAATAAGATGGTAAAAAGAAGTAAAGAACTATACAACACAATCATCGATTTATGTATGCTCGTGGCGTAATGGTTATCGTTGTAAAAAATGGACACGGTGAGACGAGTTCAAATTCTGATCGAGGTTCGTTGTATTTCACATAGCGCTTGTATCCTTGGGAAAGGCATGCAGCCAACTATTTTCCCTCCAATTATTGGTAAATAGTAGGACAGACTGGGCTAGTAACCAGTCTAGGAGAAAGAAAACTATGAAGTTAAACCTGTTAAACTCCGCTTAAGGAATTGACCTTGTGTCACAACTGCTAGTGTGGAGGAGTTGATAAATATGTATTTGTACTAAGATAGATAAAGTTATTTTTTACATACTTTTATGAATAAGACATACTTATTAATTATCGATCTAGGGCAGGCGCTTCGATGATAGATTACTGAAAATTTTCTCCTACAGAGAGAAAGGAAGTCAAAATGTAGTTTTAATGGAATCTTAAAAGAGTTTTTTTGTAAAGATTTTTTGTCGATAATTGCTTTTCTTACGGCGATGAAGTGAAAGTTATTGTTTGTTAAACTGAAAGACGATGTCTTGTTCGAAGCAATTATACATACACTAAAGCCAACAAAGAAGAATGAGAAACAATAAGAGAAAAAGAGAAAAGGAGAAAGAGGGTGAAGAGAGAGAAAGAGAGAGAGACAATAAGAGAAAGAGAAAGAAAGAGAAAAAAGAGAGAGAGAAAGAGAACACTCAGACAGACAGACAGACAGACAGAGAAAGAAAGAAAGAAAGAAAGAAAGAAAAAGAGAGACGGAGAAGAGAGAGACAGATAAAGAAATAGAGAAAGAGAAAGAGAGAGAGGGAGAGAGAGAGGGAAAATAGAGAGAGAAATAGAGCGAGAGAAAGAAGAAGAAATAAAGAGAAGATATAAGTAGAGGGGCAAAATGAAGATAAAAAACAAAAACACACTCCGACAATAATGGATGCACAAAACTGTTGCTAAAATAAATATCAATTGTATACATAAATGATAATAATTGCTTTAGCAAAGGAAATATTTAGAGCATCTAAAAATAGACGAATTTTTTGGCGATAGGCGAATTATTGTTAATTATCAAAACACCACAAATTGTCTGATAATTATTAAATGGATAATGTTGGGTCACGAAAGGATTAGATAAATCTATTTCAAATTTAAACACGCTACAATAATTACCCGAAAATGATGCTTGTTGAACAGAGGCTGCTATAGTTTCCGTTCAGACACAAATAGAGTTTTATTTGAAGAAGAAAAAGTTTTGATAAAATCCGACAAAATATAAAAGTATAAATGGGAAAAATATAAAAACCAAATTAATTCATGGGTTGCTTAATATTCTGTATTTATTTCTTGAAAGATTTAATCAGAACGAATCAATCATATATAATAATACTCGTGTTCCTTAATTGTACGACTTGTTGACACAAATAGAATTTTGATAAATTATCTATTTTATTTTATTCATTTGAGGAAAATACAGTTTGGATAAAGTCCGACAAAATATTTTTTAAGTATAAATGAAAAAGATTTCTTACGTTATAGAATTCAAGGAGAAATACTACTGTTTTTGCAATTGGTCTTTGTAAGAGAATCATTGAAATTGTTGAAATATATGCATACAATATCAGTGTACTACTTTTAGATTTGTGGTATATATCATATCTAGGTATATGAAAACCTTAATTTATCAGAAATAAATCTATTTCGGCTAATTTCGCCTCTTCAAGTCTGATTTCGTTTCTGTCGTGAAAATAGTTTATTGTATAGTAATATTCAAACTACTACCAATTGAATATTACTATACAAATGATATTGATTTTTTTGAATTAAGAGAAATTTTTTGTAGAAAAGTCAGGAACAATACAGTTATTATTAATTAAAAATGTTCTGCTTGCTATCATTATTCTTTTTGTTTTTTGTTTGTTTTTTGTTTTCTTTGTTTTTATTTGCATTATCCTCCTTTGAATGGAAAAATACAAATATATTTGTATGGATTGAAAAGTAATAATGGAATTATAACAACAAAATAATGGACCTATTCAATGAGACAAACACCTATAATTCTACCTCGTTAAATAACGTAATAATTTATACAAATCCTTAATTTATCACAATACATTCAAATTTATAAACACCCAAAATATATTTTAAACCAAACATTTTTCACAGAAATAAAAAAAACTTTTAAAAAACTGGGCCCATTATTATTCAAATAATTTTTATACTTCTGCATTTCGAACATTGAAATTTTTCTTTTCAAGGTTCAGGACGTGAACTGTTATGAATAATTCCATATTATGTATGTGTAGTGCTCTACCCAGTGTTAAAATTTTCTCCTTGGTATAGCGATAATAAAAAAGGGATAGACTTCCTTGCTGTCTGGCTGATACCGACATTAGGCCGCCCGCTGACTTTACTTTTTTAATATATATACAGTTCTTTAAATCGCCTCTACGTAAGTATTGTGATCTTTTAGAATTTCTTTACATTACATTTAGATGTTATGAAAAATCCAGTTATTATTCAGAATTGTTTATTGTGTCTACAAAATTTCCATCTTGAGAACATTAAAGTGAAATGCTTACATCTGATACTAAATCGTGAAATTTGAGGATATACATTAGAAGTGCCAAGTCCATTGAAATTTAGTTAGAAAGGATGGTATTTGATATTTGAAAACAGAACACAATTTATAAAGAAATATTTCAACGCAAATAATATGAGATATCTGTTTAAGAATACTAACATGGATAAAATTCTATCCTTCTTGAGAGAGAAATAAAAATATATCGAAAATTATGAATCAGATATAAAATACATCCATGAATACATCTACAAAAATATAACTGTAAAGGAAACTTGAGTACCAAATTTTATCTCACACTCTCACAGTTTTTTGAATTTACTTTTATTAAAATGACTTGATTCGGTATTAAATGACCCAAAAGTGTTGATATGCCGTAAAACAAACAAACTAAACCAAATCAAAACAAAGGAAGTCAATGAAAAGCATTTATACAAATTCGAAGATATTGAGAACTTGAAACACCGAAACTTTTTACTAAAATGACTTATTTCGGTATCAAATGACCCGAAAAGGGTTGATATGCCGTAAAACAAACAAACCAAACAATTTATACTAAGATCTCCGATTGATAAAACTAGATTCTCACAAATGCTTCGACCAATGCTTCATCATCTCAATCAGCAATTTGGAGACACTGAATCTTCAAAATGCAATTCATTGCAATCTTTGTGGATTGAATATGTTGACTATAAACAGTGTTTCCGTGATAATTAGAAACATAGGGATATCGATTATATTGGCTGATGATTGAAAGAAATAATTGAATTATTTTCGTAATTTCATTTCTTCTAATTGTTATTGTCATGAAAGAAAAAAATTGATAGATTAAAACAAATTAATTGCGATTGCGTTGGGAGACCATTTTCTTTTCAATTAGCACTTTAATTTGACGCCTAAAAATGGTGCACTTCCGAAAGATGATGCTCTCTCTCTCTCTCTCTCTCTCTCTCTCTCTCTCTCTCTCTCTCTCTCTCTCTCTCTCTCTCCTCTCCCTCTCATCCCTCTCTTGCTCGGTCACCGTCTTCCTTTTGATTATCTGTCTATCTCTTTCTCCTTCTAAACACACACGCACGCATACATAAATAAATTAACCTAATACCAGTTGTGTTAGTGTCAACCGAGTTGGTCAAGCAACATTTTAAAAAAGACCTTGACACAATACCTGATAAACCAAGCTGTTTCAAAGTACAAACATCAGCTATAAAAGGAACATCCTCTATATTTAAATAGCGACCTGGGATATAGATACCGTACATAAAGAAATCAAGTATTAGTCCAAGGAATGGGCTTCTTATTTCTTTTTTTAATTATTAAAAGAACATTATAAAAAATAAAGAAGGGAAAGAGGACGTATTAGACAGTAGATGTAGCTGTACTATCAGACTAGAGTGTGAAGGGGTGAAGGAAGAATTAAAATAGAGAGAGTAGAACTTTACCAGAGAAAAGAGCAAAACGTAATATATGAAGGTTAGGATAACGCTCATACTGATGCTTCTTTTTATTGTAAGGAAACACTTAATTCTCAGTTTCTTTTTATTGTTACATTTTATTGGGTAATAAAGAATACACTTTTTATCACTGTAATTCCACACGCAATTGAGAACTAGCCTTTAGAAAAATAAAATTATGTTTCAAACCACTCACGACTTTAGGGTTACATTTTTTTAAT
Source organism: Doryteuthis pealeii (assembly GCA_023376005.1). Lineage (NCBI taxonomy): Eukaryota > Metazoa > Mollusca > Cephalopoda > Myopsida > Loliginidae > Doryteuthis > Doryteuthis pealeii. The sequence continues at coordinate 34,059,452 of CM042170.1, read as the reverse complement.
GATATTTTGAATATAAGAAAAATTTCTGAAATAAACGAATATTTCAGCTTCTTTTATCGTTAAAATCAATTTTAATCACTGTGATCCAAAATCTTTTAAAAAAAAGAAATGTGCTATTCATAAACGAATATTGGATTCCCCCCACCCCCTACAAAAAAGGATGTATATTTAATACTTATCTTCTTTGGAAAAACAAATATATTTTTTCATTGAAACTCAACAGTTAATTATGACCTGAATTAAAAATTTTGTCATATAAGAATTTATTTCTTAGAATAAAACATACTAATTCTTAATTAGTGAAACTCAAAATTTTCTTTAAAAATTGAAAATAACTATTTCCAGAATAAATTATAATTTTTATTTATATGAATACTTAATTGTTCCTTAATTGTTCGACTGTTATCATCTTGCAACACCCTCTGGTTAAAAATGAGACCGTCCAAATCGTCCAAGATGAAATGCAAAAATGTAAATCCCGATTATCTGATGTGGTTTATCCACTAAATTCTTATTTCTTATGAGTGTCGTCACCTCAGTTGAATAATGGAACATTCCATTTTCATTATAAAGAACGAAAGGATATAAAAAGGACATGCAACACAGGAAAATATAATAAAAAATGAAGGAAAAGAGTAAAGGAAATATAGAGAAAGGCGGTGGGTACGCGGAAGCGATAACACTAATATGCTTCATTTGAACATAATGATAAGATGAATAGAAGGAAAGAAAGAAAAAGAGTGAAAGAGAGTTAAATCAAGATTAATATACTTTTACATATTGAACTATTTAACAATAGCTCTTAAGTAAACATATCAAACGTTGCAATAATTAAGTTATCATACTGTAGTATATCCACGGGTTCTGCTAGTTTGAATCAATACGCGAAAGTTTCCACCCACAAATAAAGACACATGTTTAATTCTTAGTTTCTTTTTCTTTTTTGTTACATTTTTAGGGTAAAAAAGAAAATAAATTAAAGGAATATGTGTTTATCACTTTAACTAAACAAGCAATTAAAAGTGAATTAAAATTTTTGTCAAGTGTACAAAAAAGTTTTAAGAAAAATAAAATTGTTTCAAAACACTGCCGAATTAGAGTTATATTTTTGAAAATGATATTTTAAATAAAAGTGAAAAACAAACATTTTTTAAATAAACGAACATTATAATACGCGAATTCTTGGCAAATTTTTAAAAGATTGAAAATAAATTTGCTAGATTATTTTCCTCTATTTTCCATGCTCTGCGTAGCATCCAGTATCCGCACAGAGTTGGTTAATGTAGGTATTTGCAGGGCGGCCAACACTAGCGTACCCATGTGCTGGTTTCCACAGAAGAATGTCACTTAACAGTTGGTCCTTGATTCTTCAGCTGTGTCCAGCATATCTTGTTCATCTCACACGGATGGTTTGTGTGATTGGGGGCAACTGGCCGTACAGCTGCTTTCTTGTAGGGTTAGTACGATTTTTTATTCTTATGCAGCTCTCATCTGGCTATTAAAAATGAATTTAGGCGCTTCTTTAGGGTCCAAGTGGTGCAGACATAAATTAGCCATGAAACAACTACGGCTTGGAAGTATTGTCGCAATACAGTTAAAAATCTTTAAAGAACCTGCCCAAGTTTTTTTTAAATTGTCCAAATGTATCGATCAATTATCGAGGAGGCACTGTAAAATCTTGATATAACCTTCTAATTGTAAAATTAGAAGAATTAGCCAGTGTGGCGAGGATGAAAATGAAATTCTAGCCAGAGATATTTTTAAAGTGTTATTTTCTTTCTACTTTTTTCTAAATGTTAACACAAGAGACATTGGCCATTGTGAACTGTTGAATTTGATGGCGAATAAAAACAAAAAGCTGCACGAATAAAAATGTTTGCGTAAAAAATCTTTTAAAAATGAATTAAATAGAACTGATGAAAAATGAAATCCTAAAGCCAAAAATGAAAAAGAATTGAGTCTCTCGGATCGTAATTCAAATATAATTATTTGGACATTTTTTTTTTTTCAATGGAGACTCTGTCATTGAGAAACTGTAGTTGTCTCGGAGAAGTGAAGTCTGAAACATTATTTTTTCGGAGATGTGTAGTTTTTTATCCAACCCGTTCGCCACGGGTTGGACACAAGGTCAAAAATTATCGGGTATCCAGCGAGGATCGAACTTGCTATTCAGTAGTATTGGATCTGCAAGACTAGCTTGCTAACCATTACACACAATGGGACACCCTTTTAATACCCAGTTGTTCGCCACGAGTAGGATGTGACACAAATATGGGGATCCAGCGAGGATCTAACTTGCTACTCATTAGTAATGGATCTATGAGACTGGCTAGCTAACCATTACACATGATAGGGCATTCTTTTAATACCCAACCTGTTCGTCACGGGTAGGATGTGACACAAGGTTGCAATTATGGGGCATCCAGTAAAGATCGAACTTTTTGGTTCATATGGTAAAAGTTTTAATTCAGTTCTTAATTGCTTGTTGTGTTAAAGTGATAAAAATGTATTCGTTTAATTTATTTTCTTTTTTTAAAATGTAACAATAAAAAGAAGCTAAGAAATCAACTAGTGTCCTATTAATTCTTCTTCATAACACTCTCTCTCTCTCTCTCTCTCTTCTCTCTCTATATATATATATATATATATATATATATATATATATGTGTGTGTGTGTGTGTATTTACCAACCCCTCACGACGAGCAGGATACAACACAAGGTCAATTTCTTAAGCAGAGTTTGACAGTTTAGAATTAAGAGTTTTCCTTCTCCTATACTGGTTACCTAGCCAAGGTTAAAGAGTTCGGTTTGCCCCTATTTACCCATAGATGGAGGGAGAGCAGTTAGATTCATACCTTTACCAAGAGTATTAGCTCTATGTGAAATACAAGGTCTTGTCTAGGATTTGAACTTGAATCTATTGGTACCATATACCACTGTAGAACCTTTCGTATGTCACTTAAAGGGGACGCTTCCAGTGGCACCCATTCCACCGAGACTCTCAGTCTATATATCAATTTTCGTGTTCCTTAAAAGTACGACAGTTATCATCTTGCAACAACCTCTGGTTAAAAATGAAACCGTTCAAATCGTCCAAGATGAAATGCAAAAATATAATTCTGATTATCTGATCTTGCTTATCCACCGAATTCTTATTTCTGGTGAGTTTCGTCATCTCAGTTAAATAATGGACCATGCCGTTTTTATTATAAAGAAAGAAAGGGAATAAAAGGAAACGCTACACTGGAAAATATAAGAAAGAAAGAAACTGAGTTGGGGGAAGATAGGGAGAGGGGGCGTAGAAACGATAACGCACATCTGTTTCAATAGAACATAATAAAAGGACGAAAAGAAGGAAAGAAAGAAAAAGGCGTGTGTGTGAGAAAGAAAGAGAGAGAGAGAGAGAGAGAGAGAGAGAGGGGGGGTTAAGATTATTATACTTCTTACATATTGAACTATTTCGCAATAGCTCTTAAGAAAACATATCAAACGTTGTAATAATTAAATTATCATACTGTGGTATATCCACAGGTCTTGCTAGTGCAAGAAGAATTACTTAACATGACACCGACGATCTAATAGCATTTGAGGGAAATGTTTTTTTTCCAACAAGAAGAGTTATATAAACTTTTAACATATCAACAGACAACAAGAGTTATCTCCTCTTGATCTTCTCACTTAAATGACAAAAGTGAACTGACCAAATAAACAAATTGCAAAACACAATGTCTGTTTTTTCGATTAATGTTTTCGGGCTGAATTTGACCGAAAACAATGTTCACAACGACAACGACGATGACGAGAAAAAGAACGAGACTTTTGAAAGTGAAAAAGAGAGACAAAGTGTAAGATCCAGTTTTTCGCTTCGTTGTATTCTTCAAACAAATTTCTGTGTCTGGCGGAGACAAGCCGATACAAACAATCGGCAAGAATCGATATCTTTCCATTCTTCGTTTCACTTTTGGTCAAATCCGAAATTTATTGACACCGACGTGTAAACGAGGCTTTGTAATCTTATCTCCAAATAGACGCGCCAGTCTTTTCAATCTGTTTTGTCTGTTATGTACCTTACTTACTTAACACATCTCTACATCAATTTAATTCATCTTTATGATATCTGCTTTGTGATTGAGGTAGTTGCGTCTTTTCCCTGGGCCCCTATCATTAATGGTCGAATTACGGTCAAGTCACGCAGAAAATACCGATTCCCGCTATATCACCGAAGTTAAGCAGCGATGAGTCTGTCCAATACTTAACTGG
>CM042170.1:34012691-34050191 GCA_023376005.1 Doryteuthis pealeii | reverse complement strand
TCATTCCCAAGGGCTGCAGAATTGCAACTTCACCATGAGATAGTTTAACGTCATACCCAAGAGTGGGGTCTGCGTTTGCATTGAACAGATTATCATAATGTTTCATAATGAATAGTTATAGCCTATCATTTTTGTAAGGAAGGATATTTTAGCATTTAAACTTAACCGTAAACAGGAAAATCAGCAAGAGTTTTAAACTTAGTGTGTTCCGATTGGTTGGTTGGTTGGATTTTACCGCATGTCAATCCTTGATGGGTTATTTTATGCCGTTGTTTTATTCATTCTTGGTGGGAATTGAATTTTTTTTTAAACTCAATGATTTAAACACATTTTTAAAACACATTTTCTATTTAACCCATACATGTGACCCTAACAGGTACTAACACTTCGGTCACGAACAAAATATGCTGGACACTGCTGGAGAAGCAAGGACAACACCTGTAAGTGGCATTCTTCTAGGGAAGTCAGCACATGGGAACGCCAGTGTGGGTCGTCTAGCAAAGACCTACATTTACCAGTTCAGCGCAGATACTGGATGCTGCGTAGTGGACCTACTGAGAGCAATGAATGACAGGGACGGCTGGCGAGAGATTGTCATGGATATCCATTCTACTTGTGCGACATGATGATGATGATGATGATGATGAATAGTAGATATTGAATGAGACAACGTCGAGCTTAATGGCTGCCGAAGATAACCTTTAAGCTCGTTTATAATGACAAGGAAAGAACAATATTTAAAGAACAAGTAAATTCCTTTTGAGAAATTCCAATCTTTCAGATAAGATAGATGTATAATCATTGTATAACCACTTGAAATGGGCGATCGTCTGCTCCTGATTAGAAAATAGATCTGAAGTTGGGAGAGAAAAAAAAGCAATAAATAAATATATAAATAAAAATGAAGAATAAAAAATAAAGATTAAAAAAAATAAAAAGGCTCACTGTATTAATTCGTTCAAGCGTCACTTTTCTTTCCAAAAGGAATCTGTTCACGCATGCATGTACATTTGTGGAGCATTGGGGCCACCATTTTGGACGCCAGGCAAGAAGAAGAAGAAGAAGAAGAAGAAGAAGAAGAAGAAGAAGAAGAAGAAGAAGAATGAAAGCAGAAAAGAAAGAAAGAAAGAAAGAAAGAAAGAAGAAGAAGAAGAAGAAGAAGAAGAAGAATGAAAGAAGAATGAAAGAAGAGAAAGAAAGAAGAAAAGAAAGAAAGAAGAAGAAGAAGAAGAAGAAGAAGAAGAAGAAGAAGAAGAAGAAGAAGGAAAAATGAAGAATGAAGAACGAAGAACGAGAAGAAGAAACTCTGTTCCGAAGTAATTATTGAGATGTTGATTTGGAAACCCGAAATTACAACAGAGTGCAACAATCATTGTGTTTGCTGCAACAACGACAGCCATAAGCATTGGGCTAACATTCATTTCAATTAAACAAACAAATCCTCTTGGGGGACAAGGAGAAAATTTATCTGAAAATGGCGTTGCAAGGATGAAGAACTGCAAACAATCGGGAGAAAGTAATTTCCTGTTAAAATCTATCACAAATCCAGAAACCTGTTTGTAATATTGATGATTGCTTATGTTCAGAATCTTCCAGGCAAAAATAACGAAGCTCTTTCCATGGAAATTTCCATGTACAATCTGACCAATCAAATCATCTCGTTTTTCGCGCTTCTTTTTCTGTTGGTCAAAAAGGAGAAGAAGCTTGGTTGAAAAAAAGTAAGAAAAAAACAATTACCTCCCTTTTTTTCAAATGATACCCGTCCATAATATGCAACATTCTACTTTGGCCTAGACGGGCGGTCGGTGAGACTCACTTCGATCAATCAGCTGGTCACGTCAAGCCATAACATATATATGGTTGTCCTGACCCTATTGCGTTTATGTCAAGCCCCAAACCTTTTTATCATATATGTACTGAGGGTCTCAGTATTAAAAGTTAGGTTGGAAAAAATGTTACCTCCCTTTTTTCAAACGACAGACTTTTTAGACCGATCGGAGAGGCTCCCTCGGTTCAATCAGCGGAAAATACCACAAGAAACACACATAAACACTTATAAAAGAAAAATGGAGTAATTGGAAATGATTGTAGTTCCTAATAACGTATAGATTTATAGATTTATTAATCAATTAATTGTCTAATCGTTGTCTACCATACTTCCCTAACGAGACTCCCTCCAATCAATCGGCTGGTTACTTCAAGCCCTAGCACCTATATGATTGTCCCAAACCTGTTGCCATTATGGCAACTCCTAATCCGATATGTGAAAAAAGGCGATGGCTGAGGGTCTTAATGTTCTGGGTATAAGTTTAAGCTCTCTCTGACGGTGGAGTTCTGGGGAATGTGGAGTACCCGTTCATTACCATTGCTCCCAAGTCCACTCTGACCCGGAGTGGTAATACCTGATACGCTCCAATCTATGGATTAAATAAATCAAGAAATGAGTTTTAAAAATGTTTTTAAAAATTTAGTATAAAGAAAATGAGTACCCATTAAAAATTAATACAACAAAAACGTTTTCAGCATAAAATAATCCAACAAAGGTTGACATGCCGTAAAACGACAGCAGTAAATAGTGACGTGTCCTGAAAATTTACGGATGTCTTATTTTCACTGATTTTTTTAGATGAAGCTTGATAATTTGTATTAGTTGGCTTATTCGGCCTATTGTTCTCATCTTTATTGTTATCTGCATAGCATTTCGTCCTATGTGCCCTCCGGACTCAGTAACATTCGCGAACTTCTTTAACCCCCTCCTCAAACTTGGGAACCTTCTCTTCGAACTCGGAAGCATTCATGTTGTAATCGAGAGCCTTCATGGAACTTCGAACCTAACCCTTTATTCAATCCACTCAAGGTAGACTGTTCTTATCCGCTAACCATTGCTGGGTATAAGTGTTAAGCTGTGTTCTCCCCCTTGAACTTGGGAACCTTTAAGTTCAAAGAGATGGTTCACAAGTTCGAGGAGGGGTTCCTGTGTTCAAAAAGCGTCCTGAGTCCAACAAGAAAAATACCTGAAGAATGTCTTCTTTTTTTTTATGAAGCGTATATAGCAGTGGGCTCCAATGGCGCTGCGTGCAGGCTCGTTAGTGTATGAACACACTCTGGCGTACGCCAATCACTGTCTCACCTGTAGGTTTCTGATACAAACCACGTTAGGCAGTTCAGTGTGTAAAACACTATCTGGCAACTCCTGCAGACGAACTGACGCCGAATGTATTGGTTCAACATTCCTTCGAATCACGCCAGCGAGGCAGACAGCTGAGGCCCTGTCACTCAGGCAACATAGGGTCTCCCGACATTTTGCCCAGACTTTGTGTGATAATGATAATATAGCGATTAAAAAGAAAATGTAAATATTGATTTGAATAAATCGATTTTATTGTTCATAACATCTTGAATAAATAATATTTAAGTAATGTAAAAAAATAAGAATAAAAAATTTTGTTATTTGATGAAAAGTTTTCTTTAGATTTCCAAACGACAAAATTGAAAAAATAAATAAGGCGGAAAAAAGAGACAGTGAATAAAATGTCATCGATTTTGCCCTTTTCACAACAAATTTGAAAAAAAAAAAGATTTTGATATTAATATTTAACAGATGTCTAGGAAAATTGTTAAAAAAAATAAGAATGAAAAAAACAAAAACATTCTACTGAGAATAAGTCTATCTTTATAAATCAGTCAAAACAAGAAATTACTTATCTTAAAATTGAGTGCGAGGACCATTCAATAAATAAGGTGAATTTTCCTAAGGATTAGGCAATAAGAAACACTGTTTAAAAATTGCATCTTTTTCAAGAAAATCAATTGTGATAGGTCATTTTATATTCCAGATGTGGGTCATCCAATAAATGAGGGGAATTGTTTCTAGGGTGTTGCCAATAGGAAACACTATTTACAGTTGCACCTTTTTCAAGAAAATCAATAGTAATGGTTCCTTTTAAGCCCCAGATAGAGGGTCATTTAATAAACAAGGAGAATTTTTTCCTAGGGAGTTGTCAATAGGAAACACTATTTACAGTTGCACCTTTGTCAAAGAAATCAATAGTTATGGGTCCTTTCATGTCCAAGAAGAGGGTCATTCAATAAATGATGTGAAAATTTCCTTACAAGTAGGCTATAGGAATTAATGTTTACAGTTGCACATTTTCAAGGAAATCAATAATGATGGATCCTTTCGTGTCCCAGAAGAGAGTCATTTAATAAATAAGGTGAATTTTTCCTAAAAAGTCGGCAATAAGAAAAACTGTTTACAATTGCGAATTTTTCAAGGAAATTCTGATGGGTCCTTTCATATTTAAGAAGACCGTTATTGTGCCTGTGCCTAGAAGTTTTTCCTCTTTTCGACTTACACTCGTAGTGACAAACCCATGTTTATCCCATTTTTAAATATCTTTTAGAATAGAATATGCTTTTCTGTGAACATCACAGTCTTCTGTAAATTTCACATGGTTTGCACTTTTCAGTCATTGAAAATCTAATCACAGACCTCTGTTCAAGCTTAGATCGCTGCTATTTTGAATAATCTCAAAACAAATAGTTTTGCATGATTAAAATTTGTTTTGCTATAAACCAATTCCAAAGTTTACATTTATGGAAGAAAAAGTTTGACCGAAAAGAAAATTTTAAAAAAAATGCTTTTTTCAACATATCTAATTCACATTATTATTACATAAACTAGCAAAAGTATGCACTCCCTGGGCGCAAGTATTTAAGTTTTAATGCTATTTTAATTGATATATGTATATGAAATGATATATAGGATTGATTTTGATAAGTGTGAGAAAAACATGATCGTATTACAAATCAGTAACAGCATATAATTATTTATTAAACCCAGTTTTGTTAAAATCAATATGCAAATTGTTCCCACCATATACTATATAATTTGTTATTTCTTAGAAGATATTTAACATATATTCCCGATATTTTTTAAATGCATAACTAATATGGGAAGTTTTACGGCAAATTTAACTCAGCTAGACTTTAATAGAGGCATCTTTAATTAATGAGGTACTAATTAAGATTTAATAATGACTATTTCATAATCGTTAACAATATAACTTAAATAGGTAAGTAAACCATGACGTCAGTGGTGACGTAGTTTCGGTTACAGACAGTTACATAATCTCTATTATAATAAGATTCAATAATCACCATTATTGAGGATGATGGTAAGTTGTATTGATTTTACTTGTTGAAAATATATTGGGTGAGATTTTAAGTCTTTGCTTACTTTCCCACCACTGTGATTCTACCGTAATCAAAATTATAAAAACTGATGCTTATTCTCTTATAGATGAACAGAAGAAGTCAAATTATTAATACCGACCATTCATGACCGGTTTAACTCAGTCGGTAGAGCGTTCGACAAGGAACTACATGGTTCTGGGTTTGATACCGTCTCTCGCCAGTATAAGTAGCACGGGTATTTGGTATGCGTGGCACTCCACCTCGAACGCCAAAACAATCACTTTAGTCTAGCGCTAGTAAAAAGGGGATATATGTCTGACTGATAACGACTTTTAGCCACCCCGACGAGTTTTACTTTATTTGAATATTATGAGTTCTGAGGTGAGTGGATAGTGAATTTTAAAATATCCCATAATACAAATAAGAACTACCAAAATTTGGGAAATTTGGTTGGCAAAAGTTTTGGGTCCCTTTGACGGTCATCACATTTCTAAACCTATCAACACACGTCTTCATCTCCATGTTTTACCGTACAAATCAGGTTACCTGATCTGTGCTACTCATGCACTCAGTTAGCGGGGACCGGTATCGAACCCAGAACATTGCGATTCAAAGGCAATTGCTCGACCGACTGATCTAATACCTACTAAACTTTCATGGTTCCTCGCCCGATGCTCCATACTTGCGACCTTGTCTCATATCCTACCTATAGTGAATGGGCTGGGTAAATACCTACTTAATTTTTAATATAAATATCTAAATTTGTTATATACCCCTTTACATTGGGGAAAGAGGAGAGGGGATGGGCTTTTACTTATTCTTACTTAGTCTACTTGTTCTACTTGTTCTACTTCGTCTGTTGCTATCTTCTGCTGGGCTGAATCTTCCCTCTTCTGGCCTGGGTCGTCTGATCATTTCTTTGTTGGAACAATTAAGCAAGACTTAATATTTTTCTTTATTTTTTATCAAAAAAACCCAAAGCCCAAAAGTGTTTCTCGCTGCGGTGAGAAGGTGGTATCTCGGAAGCAACGATCCTTACGTCTGCTTCCTTCAACTAACGGCCAGAATCTCCTGAACTTAATTTCTGTTCTCACGCCTTCCCATTGGCGGAAATCAGGAGGGGTCAAGTAAAGTTCATTACCTATCAATGATATAACCCCCTCCGATTTTGAATCTTCAACAAACTTTAATGAAAGATTTAACTACACTTAAAAACATAATTTGTAGGCTACCCACGAATTATGTAACAAATTCTTGCTTCTGAAATTCTTCTTTTCGTAGTTTGGTAACATTTTCAATTTTATTCTATTACAAAGACGAATCAATATAAAATCTTTTCACTGTTATAAAAAAAATCTAACTACTGTATTTGACGGCATATAGGACGCACCTTTTTCCAAAATTTCCTGCTATTGAGATGTCTTGTGTATGCTTATTGCTTGCCTGTACTACTAAATTGCTTTTATACAGCTATGTTTCTGTTTGTGTAATGCACAGTCAGACTGTTTTCAACAATATATGTTTAAATACACTAAAAACTTTTTTTCTGAATCTGACCTGCTGAAATGGTGGTGCGTTTTATATGCCCGTGCGTCTTATATGCCGTCAAATATGGTAGTTTTTATAATAGTCTCAGATTATACAATCAAGTTTTTACAAACTCTTTAATCCCAGAAGTCAACCGGAATTAATAATCGATAATCGATAATAATCTGTAATAATAAATTTATATAGAAAGTTAGACAAAAATTATTCAATCTTTATTCAATGGTAACGAGTTTTGTGCGCTATTTATAGAAAGTAATCAAGTTGAAATAGAAAAGAAATGTTTTGGATTCTGAAATGATTTCAACTGGGAATTGACATCTTGGAGTAAATGTATTGGAGTAATATTTGGGCATTTCGAAAATAACATGTCTGCTTACATTTCTCAATTTTTGTTTGTTTGTTTTATTCAAATATATTCGGATTTCTCTTTGTCAATATCAATCTTTATTCAAACAAACTAAATACATTTAAGTCTCTGCGTGCTTCACAATATCTATCTATCAATCTATCTGTCTATCTGTCAAACTAACCAACTATCTATCCATCTGGGTATGTTCATATCTATCTATCTATTAATCTATCTATCTCGGTATGTTTATATCTATTTATCTCTCTCTCTCTCTCTCTATATATATATATATATATATATATATATATATATATATATATCGGTTTGTTCATATCTATCTATCTATCTATCTATCTATCTATCTATATATATATATATATATATATCTGTCTGTCAGTCTGTCTATTTAAGTATGTTCATATCTATCTATCTATCTAACTCGGTATGTTCATATCTATCTATATATCTATGGTTTGTTGATATCTATTTATCAATCTATCTATCTATCTGGCTGGCTGTCTGCTTGTCTATTTAAGTATGTTCATATCTATCTATATATCTATCTCGGTCTGTTCATATCTATCTATCTATCTATTTATCTATCTATCTATCTATCTATATATATATATATATATATATATATATATATATATATATATATATATATATATATATATATAGATATAGATATATATAGATATATAGATATATATCTGACTGGCTTTCTGCTTGTCTATTTAAGTATGTTCATATCTATCTATATATCTATGTCGGTTTGTTCATATCTATTTATCTATCTATCTATCCATCTATCTGGCTGGCTGTCTGCTTGTCTATTTTAGTATATTCATATCTATCTATATATCTACCTCGGTCTGTTCATATCTATCTATCTATCTATCTATCTAGCTGGCTGGCTGTCTGCTTGTCTATTTAAGTATGTTCATATCTATCTATATCTCTCTCTCGGTCTGTTCATGTCTATCTATCTAATAACCATTGTAAGCAATTCCTCATTGTATGTAAATATATAAGTATTAATGTGCATACATATACACAGATAAGAAAATGCAAATGTATGTATGCATACACACACATTCACACACAAACACACACACACACACATACACAAACACACGTACCCACAAACCCACACACGCACACACACATATATATGTTGAACGCTTTTTTTTATCTTGGAAGCAGCATCCCGCAAGAAAGTAGCTGTACGGCCGCTTGCCCCCTATCACACAAAATCATTCGAGTAAAACAAACAAAACATGTTGGATACTGCAGGGGATAAGTGATGTTCTCCTGTGGACACCTACACATGGACACACCTCTGTTAGTTGACCAGCAAAAACCTACATTGATCAACTCAGTGTGGATTCTAATGCTGCGTGGAGGGGTGATAGCTGATAGGGGCAGTTGGTGAGAGAGAGAGAATCATGAGTATCCGAGCTGTCAGCGCGACTTGAGATAAAGATTATAAATAATCCTTATCATTAATTTTTGCTGGAATTTTTTATTTGTTTTTAACATAGTGTACGCAAATCACCATTTTCTATGGAAACAAGGAAAAGGAATCGGATTAATGATAAAGAGTAAGCTCTCGGCAAGACTCGTTACCATACACCCTCAAGGTTAGAGCAAATTGCCGTCCCAAAATGTTATAGCTAAAACGTTGAAATGGAGGCATTAGTTTATCTACATTGGGTAAAACCCGCGTATATAAATTGTATCCGTATCTATCAATCTCTTTCTGTTTTTTTCTGTCTTTCTAACTCTCTCCCTCTTCATATATATATATATATATATATATATATATATATATATATATATATATATATATATATATATATATATATGAGTATTGGTTTGTAGATTGATTTTGAAGGCTTCTCACAATGCGAAGGGAGAAAAGGTAACGAGTATGTTGTTCTTCCTTCGCATAGTAATGAGCCTTGAAAATCAATCTACAAACCATATATATATATATATATATATATATATATATATATATATATATATATATATATATATATATATATAAAGAAAGAAAGAAAGAAATGAAAGAAGTGAAAGAAAGAAAGAAAATGATTCAATGGAGAAAGAAAAAGAAATTAATGAGTAAGAATATTGACTGTCAGTAGAAAATAAGAAAAAGAAACCGAATGAGTGGCAATAATATCAAATATTGAAAAGTGCATAAACAACCTGCGTAAAGGCGGTTTAGAGAAGTGAATCTGTAAAAGATGTTAACTAGCCAAGTTTCCCTGAAAATTATCCCCCGGAAATATTTTATATATCTATTGGACGAGAAGACATTTTACGCTTCCAGGATTATTCTATTATAAAGAGACGGCTAATTTGATTAATACGATTTTTTATGATTACACCTGGAAATAAGAATGCACATGAAAATGTATTCAATTTCTTTTCTGTTTCCTTTAATATCATAGAAATGCAAGAATGTGTATGTAATCAAAAGGCGTTGACTTCATGTTCATGCTACACTAATATATATATATATATATATATATATATATATATATATATATATATATATATATGAGAGAGAGAGAGAGAGGGAGAGAGAGAGAGAGAGAGAAATAGAGAGGGAGAGATACAGATTTAAAAGAACCAAAGAAAGAAAGACATAAGTAGATACATACCTATATATATATATATATATATATATATATATATATATATATATATATTATATATATATATATATGTGTGTGTGTGTGTGTGTGTGTGTGTGTGTGTGTGTGTGTGTGCATGTTTTGTTGAACTAGACAGAAATTTCCTGTCTGATGAGTTTCTTTTCCATCCTTTCCAATTGTCGGGATGGACAAACAGGTAATGTCTGTCGAGATCAACAAAACATGTATAATGGAAAAAAATCTCCCTAAATGTACATATATATATATATATATATTATATATATATATATATATATATATATATATGAACCAAACAAAGATCTAGACTGCAGTAGAGAGAGAGTGAAAGAGAAAAAGAAAAACAGACAGAGAGACAGAGAGAGAGGGGGAGAGAAACAGACTGACAGACAGAGATATATAGATTTAAAAGAATCAAGGAAAGAAAGAGATAAATAATATAAATGCAATCATATCGATATATTTGCGTTTTTCATTTTCACCAGAGAATAATTCATATTTCTATTCACTTAGTTCAATATTCAGGAAATATTGAAGTGAAACGAGAAAATAAATGCCAAACAAACTGTAAAGAAAATACCTGCACATTTTTTTAAATATCACCGCCATTTTCACGTCATGGTTAAAATTGTATTAAAAATAAACTTTGTATTAAAACTAAAATTTATGACGAACACCACCATTTTTTAAAGATACGAAAAAGAAATGATAGAAAAACTCAACAAAAATATCCATTCCTGGATGTGAGTCTACATCTAAATGTCAAAAGAATGAATTTTTGAATTGTTCTCAACAAGTTTTACCCTTAGGCCATGTCCGTGTTATTTTGTTTAATTAACAACAACAACATTAAATAAAAACGTGTTCTTTCGTTTAATTAATGACAACAAAAAACGTAAATACGTAAAAAGAAAAAGTGTATTTGCTACTAAAAAAAAATGTCCCATAAAACTGTTAACTATTCCCGTGTAAACTTGTAAAAATCGTCTGTTAAAAAAAACCCCGGATGTTGACGGTGTAAATGAAAAGAATGACCTAATGAAATGAAATCGAAAAGGGGTGCCTTAAGGTAATATGGTAATTGAATTGCAATCTCCGGTGGAGTGACTGCAAACAAATATTGATGCTTGCTCGGACTTCTGGCTCTCTTTTCTGTAGCGACTTCTTTCCTTTCTTTTTCACACTTTTTCGTACCTTTTTTTAACAAGGAGGCGCCGGGCCGCTCGGTTTTCGGCACCAAACCCCCATGTGTTGGTGTTGATGTGGCATGTGTTTATGTCCTTCTTGAAGACGTCTTTAAAGCGTAGGCGTGGTCTTCCTACCGGTCGGTATAAACGTAGATGGGTTGAAATGTCGTTAAAATCAATCTATCACTCTATCACTCTCCAAAAATTCAAGTCTAATTTTTCTTCAAATTTAGGAGATAAAAAAAACTGTAAGAAGATGATTTTGTTTTTCTTAGCGACCCTAACATTATTTTCAGTTTTTCCTTTTTAATCATACTTCACTTATTTTGTTGCTTCCAATCATTTACATATCGGAATCTTTGGAAATTACAATTCCATCACTTAACCAGCAATGTTATCGATTTTGGCTTTCAGTTCAATATATCGGTAATGCGTGTCTCCGGTAATTCTCTTTCCCATCTGTACGTGCGCGTAGGGCGGGGCCTCTATACACGGAGAGGCCTCGCTTGTGTGTCTGAAAGAATTAATTCTTCATATAAACATCTCTCTCTCTCTCTCTCTCTCTCTCTCTCTCTCTCTCTCTCTCTCTCTCTCTCCCACACACACACACTATATATATATATATATATATATATATATATATATATATATATATATATATATATTATTGAGATTTTTCGGATTGTTCTCCTCATGTTTATTGTTACATATACAACGTTCCGGTGCCCTCCGGCATTCTTTGGGTGTTTCTTCTCAAATACGGGAACCTTTTCGTTGAACTCGGGAACGTTTCTGGGAAACTCGAAAGACTTCATGTCGTAATTGACAAGAAACACTTGAAGAAGGCCGGCGGTTATATCGACCGAAATGTTGTGTATAGGACAATAAAATCATGCCAGTCCGAATAATCTGAGTAATACAAACCATCACGTCTTATTTCAATATATATATATATATATATATATATATATATATATATATATATATATATATATATGCAACATACTGTACATAGCTTGAGAACCATAAGTCTAATCACTAGTATGAAATCTATAGTTCACGTGACTACAACTATTAATAATTAGTTAAGAGTAATCTATACATATATAAAGGGTAGTTGTGTATATGTATGTATGTATGAGTGTACGTCCAGAGTAAACTACGAAAATTAAACAAATGCTGACAAAGTAAATACACACACACACACACACACACACACACACACACATATATATATATATATATATATATATATATATATATATATATATATATATTCACTATCACCATAACTTATCTTTTGTGCAAAAATAATGAAGATCTTATTCATATCTGAGAAGATATTTAAAAATTAGGATTTGAATTGTAAGAGAAGGGAAATTCAATGGCTGCGTTCGTGATTAAAACATAAATCAATTATGTAAGACCAAAACTATGAATGGATCTGTGAGACTTTTAATTATTTCACACTCCACCCAGGCAACGCCGGTAGTTGCTTCTAGTATTAACTACTTGTATTCCTTTAGGTACCTAGAAGCGCTTGAATATTAATGAATTTATCTTGCAAATTATTAATCATAAATTTGACTCTTAATGGATTTACTATTAGTATTTACGCATGTATGTATGTATCTATCTATCTATCTATCTATCTATCTATCTAAAAAAATGTATCTATCTATCTATGCCAATCTATCTATCTACGATTCCCTCATTTGATATTAACTAATACGTAGACAGCCTAGGGCAATGACAGCTTAATTCAGAGTGCTTTCTTTGGGACCCCAATCACTTATTTAAACGTCTCTTCTCTATTTCAAGATTTAGTGTAGGGTCACCATTCGGGATCGCCATCAGTTGCTTCGTGGCGTTCTCATCAATCTCGTTCACAACCTGAAAATTTCTCCATCCAACAAGGGCAATTTTTGTTTTTGGGAAAAGGGTGTTTAATGACCCGAAGAATGCGGTGCTTTTTTTTGTTTTTTTGTTTTTTTAAACGCTGTATGAGACGTGAGCATAATCAGATAAGATATCTAAGAGATATGATGTTACATAATTTTAGAAGCAGCTTATGAATTATGTACGTACATGTAGTTAAAATAATTTGAATAAAGTTCGTTAGATTTTGAATCGGGTGTGGGGAATTTTCCATAGCCGTTAGGGTTATGATTGACATGAGAATGATCCCGCTTGACCTTCCGGTAGATGCGAGACACGTGAGATAGTTTTAGCTTCAGATGCGACCTGACTTTCGAGGAGCGTAGACATTGTTGTTAGTCCTCTGGATCCATTTATCCCCACGGCGGATGAATATGGGCTGGGTTGCAAAATCAAAGCTTTATCATAAAATACTTAAGTCATGTTAATTGATTAATTCAAATAAGAATGACCAGTCCAACACGGAAATGCAATCTCAGAAGAATTATCCCGAGAAAACAGATCAACAAGAGAAGATGGTGAAGTGAGCAGAGGTTAGCAAGTAAGAACAATTATCATCCCATCTCTACTACTCCATCTGTCTGTCTGTCTGTCTGTCTCTCTCTCTCTCTCTCTCTCTTCCTCTTCCTCTCCCTCTCTCTCCCCCTCTCTCCCTCCCCCCTCTCTCTCTCTCTCTCTCTCTCTCTCTCTCCCCCTGTTTATATATCCGATGTTGAACAAGTATATAACAATGACAGAATTATTTTCCTAATCGTCAGTTGAATCCCCAGATAAATCTTCAAATTATTGCTCTATTGTTATGTATCCGTTTGGCTTGGGTATATAAATGGCGAGGGGAGGAGAGGGTGTTCTATTTCGGCGACTGGCCATCTTCTTATGTGTTGCTTTCTTCCTCTGATTGATACAGCTTCTGTTGTGCTGGGATTGGTTGTATGTGCTCATCCTCTTTGTTTTTAATAAGGAAGCAAGACTTAGTTTATTTTTCAAAGACACCTTTATTAAAACCGAAGCCCAAAATGATTTAACCGCGCGGTGAGAAGATGGTTTACCTGGCACAGACGACCATATCAGGTCCGTTCCTTTCGACTAACCTCAGTTACCTTCACATCCTTGCCAGTGAGAAATCAGCGGCTAAGTCAGTGAAAGATGAACTGGTGTCAATAACTTTTATAACGGCTATAATAGTAACTTTCCATTTGCAATACCGTTATTTAGATTTTACTACACTATAGTCATAATTTGTTGGCCACCCACGAATTATTTAACACTATGAATCACTAATTTCCTTTGGTTTTAGACCGCACGTTTACAGTATTTTTTGTTGGGGGTCTGGTTTGTTGAAGTCCTTCCAGAACGGGGATTGACTCAGGACTAATTTCTGAAATGTCGGTGCCAAAAGTTTATCTGGGTTTGACTCATTGAATCAGACACGAACGTTTTTAGTAAATCGTTAAGAGACATTCTGTGGAAAATGGTCCAAGTTAGAAAAATGTACATAAACTGTGAATAGGCTGGTCACACAATGCGCCAAAACATCGTGTCTCCGTGTCAACTGAGTCGTACAATTTGAAGGGTTTTCTTGTTTCACGGACAAGTTAAATCAATATATTGCTGCAGGCTTACAAGATATTTAAAATGTCAAAGGAATTTCTATACAAAACACACATATATATATATATATATATATATGTGTGTGTGTGTGTGTGCGCGCGCGCGCGCGGGTGTGTATGCGAGTATGTGAGTTCTATCAATAATATTAAATACTTTCATAAATATAGCAAACTATATTATCAATATATATTTTTTTTTTCAAAAAAATTTGATTAAACAATACAGAATAATTATTATTTTCCAATTTTTAAAAAATTTTCCTTTCAAGCTTCCTTATAATTCTTTTGATGTTACAATTAAAAAGCCTTAACGACTTCTCCGAAAGCGCCATTATTTTCGGTTCTTATCCGAACCATTACCAAGGTGTATATCTGTCTATCATTATTCAAAACTGTTTAATGTTTAACTAAATTATTGTTTTGTTTTCATCACCAATGTGACCCTAAGCAACATTTCTATAAAGATAGGCAAACGCAATTTAGAATAAAAATTCTTCTATCTATTTTAAACATTTTAGAATATTATCACTTGTTTCAAATTTAATTCTATTAATAGTGGGTTGTCAAAATGTTATGTATAAAGCTTCAAGGATTTTTAATTTTTTGATATCATTGCCAGTATGATGTATATATTATCAGGTCGTACAGATGCTTATTTCTGAGATGCTGCTTCCAGGATTTCTTCAAGACAACATACAACATCCTTGTGTTCCTATATATCAATTTCCTTAAATCTTTCGTTAGTTTTCAACTGTTGCTGCTATACAAGAGCACTGTTATGACTACAGCCTGGACAATTTCTCGCTTTATCTTATCAGTGAGATCAGATTTAAGTATAATCGTTAATCTGGTTACAACAGTCTGTATCTTTGCTATGCGTATATTTACATCGTTTTCTGTAGATGAGATATTTCTACTGAGTGATGGGAACTGGTCTACTAATTTGCAAGTTTTATCATCCAATGTGGAGATGTCCCCATCTTGTTTAAAACATATGAAATTAGTTTCTGTTGGAATATCTGAGCTATGAGCTGTACGAAAAGTCACTATCTATAGAATACTCCAAGTAGCAGGAGCTGGATTGACCAATGAAAAAACAACAAAAATGTATTTAAGGTCATTGATAAATTCTCCTAAATTCAGTTGCCGACTGGATTCCCCCCCCCCAGAAGGAATGCTTACAGGCCACAAGGAGTAACTGATACTACAATCTTTCTACTTAGGAATACTACAGATCAACTAACAAGGAGTATATACGGACACTGCAATCTTTCTACGAAGGGATACTACAGATTGACAGACAAGGATAAACTAATTGAAGAATCTTTCTTTTATATATAAGGTGTCCTGGAGGCCCGCATGGATTCAATCGGATAATCAATATGCTCGAATACGTGATTTGTTAACTATTTAAAGGCATTGGGGGAAAGACGTTCAGTTGCTCGTGCTTAACAGGGACGAACGGACCAACAAACAAGGATTCTGCTGAACACTGAGGAACACAAGTATCATAGGATTTAATATACACGGACCAACAAATAAGGATTCTGCTGAACACTGAGGAACACAAGTATCATAGGATTTTAATATAAACGGACCAACAAATAAGGATTCTGCTGAACACTGAGGAACACAAGTATCATAGGATTTAATATAAACGGACCAACAAATAAGGATTCTGCTGAACACTGAGGAACACAAGTATCATAGGATTTAATATAAACGGACCAACAAATAAGGATTCTGCTGAACACTGAGGAACACAAGTATCATAGGATTTAATATAAACGGACCAACAAATAAGGATTCTGCTGAACACTGAGGAACACAAGTATCATAGGATTTAATATAAACGGACCAACAAATAAGGATTCTGCTGAACACTGAGGAACACAAGTATCATAGGATTTAATATAAACGGACCAACAAATAAGGATTCTGCTGAACACTGAGGAACACAAGTATCATAGGATTTAATATACACGGACCAACAAACAAGGATTCTGCTGAACACTGAAGAACACAAGTATCATAGGATTTAATATACACGGACCAACAAATAAGGATTCTGCTGAACACTGAGGAACACAAGTATCATAGGATTTAATATAAACGGACCAACAAATAAGGATTCTGCTGAACACTGAGGAACACAAGTATCATAGGATTTAATATACACGGACCAACAAACAAGGATTCTGCTGAACACTGAGAACACAAGTATCATAGGATTTAATATACACGGACAACAAATAAGGATTCTGCTGAACACTGAGGAACACAAGTATCATAGGATTTAATATACACGGACCAACAAACAAGGATTCTGCTGAACACTGAGGAACACAAGTATCATAGGATTTAATATACACGGACCAACAAATAAGGATTCTGCTGAACACTGAGGAACACAAGTATCATAGGATTTAATATACACGGACCAACAAATAAGGATTCTGCTGAACACTGAGGAACACAAGTATCATAGGATTAATATAAACGGACCAACAAATAAGGATTCTGCTGAACACTTTA
Source organism: Doryteuthis pealeii (assembly GCA_023376005.1). Taxonomy (NCBI): domain Eukaryota; kingdom Metazoa; phylum Mollusca; class Cephalopoda; order Myopsida; family Loliginidae; genus Doryteuthis; species Doryteuthis pealeii. Next base: position 34,033,141 of record CM042170.1, on the reverse strand, counting down.
TCATAGGATTTAATATAAACGGACCAACAAATAAGGATTCTGCTGAACACTGAGGAACACAAGTATCATAGGATTTAATATAAACGGACCAACAAATAAGGATTCTGCTGAACACTGAGGAACACAAGTATCATAGGATTTAATATAAACGGACCAACAAATAAAGGATTCTGCTGAACACTGAAAACACAAGTATCATAGGATTTAATATACACGGACACCAACAAATAAGGATTCTGCTGAACACTGAGGAACACAAGTATCATAGGATTTAATATACACGGACCAACAAACTGCTGAACACTGAGGAACACAAGTATCATAGGATTTAATATACACGGACCAACAACAAGGATTCTGCTGAACACTGAGGAACACAAGTATCATAGGATTTAATATACACGGACCAACAAATAAGGATTCTGCTGAACACTGAGGAACACAAGTATCATAGGATTTAATATAAACGGACCAACAAACAAGGATTCTGCTGAACACTGAGGAACACAAGTATCATAGGATTTAATATAAACGTGTAGAATACTGATAATTGTCATTCTGTGTTACTTTCACCCTTAGCCAGGATTGAACCTGCAGTCTGGAAATGACTGTTACAGATTGTTAACTATTGGACAGTAGAACAGTCAAACACCCCTCAGCTTAATGGACTCTTCCTGGCAGCAGTGGCAGGAATTATTTAAGCTGTTATAGTGGGCTCATTAATGAACTAGTAACTTCATGTTAGGCTTGGCCAGTCAAACCAATTGTTGGCTGTCTAACTGACTGACTTCAATATGGCGCTGCGAACAGGATTCGACCTAGCTGGATGGGAAAAGCTGTTTATTGAGGCAGGCATATCTGTTGCCTCTGCCAAAACTTATGCCCAGACATTTTCTAGTGAAGAGATTGCAAGGTCCAGCTTGCATATGCTAGACCGTGCAATGCTTAAGGAACTGGGTATCAAGACTATGGGTGACATGCTCACTATACTAAAGCTAGCCAAGGATCCCCCAGTGACACTCCCATTATCAGCTAATTATGCAAGAACACCAACTGCAAAACTTCCTCAAATCCGTTCGGAAATGACCCCACAACAATTCAGGAAGTTCAGGATAGACTGGGACGTATTTACAAAGATGACCAATCTTCCCCCCATACAGACTAACATTCAACTGTACAATTGTGCTGATGAAACCGTCCAGAATTCTATCATCAATACTTACCCTGACTTCTTCAACACCAACCCTAGCAAACTGCTTGATATGCTAGAGGTGTTGGTTACACAGAAATCGAATCCCATGGTGCACAGAATCTCCTTTTCATCCATCATACAGAGTGACCATGAGTCCATCCAGGATTACTTGATTCGTCTACAGTCAGGAGCACAAGATTGCAACTATATATGCCCCAACTGTGATCATGACTTGTCCAACATATATATAAAGGATCAGTTCATTCGGGGCATTGCTAATGACACACTACAGGCGGATATATTGGCTAAGGCAGGTTCACTGATGACCTTGGAACAAAATATAACTCATGCAAAAGCATTCGAGATGGCCATGCGAGACCAAGATAAGATATCTGGTACCTCAGATGTTGCAAGGATTCGAACATCTGCATATCGCCGACAGAAATGGGCCCAAAATTCAGCCCGTTCAGGCACTACCTTCAACCGTGGAGACATGGTGAAAAAAAAAACCCAACGTAATGCATGCAGAGGTTGTGGTAGTTACCGGCATGGTGGGGCTGGAATAGGCAACCGGCCACGGATGTGTGCGGCATGGGGTCAAACGTGCAAAGCTTGTGGAAAACGGAACCACTTTGCAAATGTCTGCCAATCAAAGAATGTAGAAGGTGCTATTAAGTGTCTGGAAGATGAAGAAGCCAGTATGGATGCCCTGATTGCGCACCTAATATTCGATCCAGTAACTGACAGTTACAAACCAGATAGCCACAACGGCCGCGAGGAGGTGGAAGCCACATTAACCCCATTTTCCCCCTGCCCTGACCCAAGACAAGCCAGAGATATCCCTGCCGCTTGTCCTACCAATCTCAAAATCTACCCTGACAGTGGTGCAACCATATGCCTCGGTGGGTTGAAACATCTACAGTACATGGGACTCTCGGAGAAAAATTTAGTCCCCTCTAAAAAAAAAGTACGTGCAGTAGGAGGGTTCTCATTGGTGTGTCAAGGTTGGCTACCCATCATGTTTACAATTGGGGAGAGGACTACAAAACAGGCACTATATATATGTAAAAATATACAGGTGATATACTTTAGTAAGGCAGCCTGCATTGATGTGGGTATATTACCTCCATTCTTTCCTAAACCTATGGCAGGGCCTCCCGCCCCTGCAAGTAATTCAATAACATGCAATGCGGTATTCACGGATTCCCAGCATAACACACCAAAAGCTCCAGCCCATAAAATCCAATATCCTAAAACCCCTCCATTTCCACCAACCAATGAAAACGTAGAAAAAATTAAGCAATGGTTGTTAGACCAATTCGCTACGACAGTTTTCAACAAAAACGGAAAATTTCCTGCTATGGCTGGGCCCCCAGCCCACATACACCTCAAGGAAGGATCAACCCCCAAAGCAAGACATAACCCTATCCCAGTACCATATCATTTTAAAGAGAAGGTACGACAGGCCCTTTGGGATGATGTCAAAAGGGGTATCCTCGCCCCAGTACCCATTGGCACCCCCACTAACTGGTGCAGCACAATGGTAATAACTGCAAAGAAAGACGGGAGGCCTAGAAGAACGGTAGACTACCAATATTTGAACTCCCAATGCAAGCGAGAGACACACCACACCAGCTCGCCATTCCAATTGGCATTACAGGTACCTTCCAACACTAAGAAAACTGTCTTAGATGCTATGGATGGCTATCATTCAATCCCTCTAGATGAGGAATCACAACCACTCACTACCTTCATCACTGAGTGGGGTCGTTTTATGTATCTGCGAATGCCCCAGGGATATTTAGCCTCCGGAGATGCCTATACACGCAGATATGATGAAATAATCAGAGATGTTCCCCGCAAAGTTAAGGTAGTTGATGATACCCTACTCTATGACGAAAATATAGAAGGTGCTTTTTATCATACCTTTGATTATTTGTCACTGTGTGCAGAAAATGGGATCACGCTCAACAAGGAAAAATTCCAATTTTGTCAGGATGTGGTTCAATTTGGTGGTCTCCAAATAACACCAACAGGAGTTGCCCCTTCCAAAGAACTACTCAATGCAATAAAAAACTTCCCTATCCCAAAGAACATAACCGACGCAAGGTCATGGTTTGGGTTGGTTAATCAAGTGGCATGGGCATACTCCCTAAGCCCCATAATGGCTCCTTTTCGAGACCTGGTCAAACAAAATTCACACTTTACGTGGAACCAAGATCTCGAGAACGCGTTCCGCAAATCTAAGGAGGTTATCGTTGGCTTGGTAAAGAAGGGAGTTACAAGCTTTGACATCAATCGCGCAACCTGCCTTGCCCCAGACTGGAGCAAAGAAGGTATGGGTTTTTTATTGCTCCAAAAACACTGCACATGCCCCACAGACAAGGCTCCAGTTTGTTGCACAGAGGGCTGGCGCATCATATTTGCAGGTAGCAGATTCTGCACTGACGCAGAGCGCCGATATGCACCCATTGAGGGCGAAGCAGCTGCAATCGCCTGGTCATTAGACAAATGCCGCATGTTTATCATGGGATGCCCTAATGTAATAGTGGTCACAGACCACCAGCCTTTAACAGGGGTATTTGGTGATAGGGACCTTAGTAAGATTCACAACCCACGCCTATTTAAACTGAAGGAGAGGTCCCTAAGATATTTCTTTACCATTCAGCACTGCCCCGGCAAGTGGCACAAGGGTTCTGATGCCATATCCCGCAACCCAGTTGCCATAGTAGAAGCCCTTACTACTTTATTCTCAACACAACCTTCTAACCAGGACACACACCTCTCTGACGACATAGATGACTTAATGGAATCAGTGACCCATCAGGCAATGACGAATTGTAGGGATAGCAACAATATCATATCACTTGACCATATTCGTGCATCTGGCCAGAATGATCAGCATTACACATCACTTTTAAAGGTGATTGAACAAGGATTTCCTTCTATACGTTCTCAGGTCGAACCAGAAATCCGCCATTTCTGGGAGGTACGTCACAGACTCACCACGGACAGAGGCTTAGCACTGATGGACGAAAGAATTATCGTACCTAGGACCCTACAAGGGAAAGTGCTACATTGCCTACATTCAGCTCATCAGGGTGTAGAAGGCATGAAAGCTCGTGCAAACGATTCAGTGTATTGGCCTGGTATGAACGCATCCATACGCAATTTCAGGAATAATTGTCGGGTGTGCACCAGTATCGCCCCATCCCAACCCCTCGAGCCAATCACTTTAACAGCAACTCCAGATTGGCCCTTCCAACAAATAGTAATGGATATATTTTACGTTGGGCATATTGCATACCTTGTTTGCGCAGACCGACTCACGGGCTGGATCATCTTATATCACCTAAAACCTGGTCATGCCACCACTAAAAGATTAATATCTATTTGTAGGAAACTCTTCCACACTTATGGTACTCCTGAAGAGCTGAGTAGTGACGGTGGCCCTCCTTTTAATTCTGAGCAATTTCAGCAGTTTCTCAAGTCATGGTGTGTAAAACATAGAAAATCATCAGTAGCATACCCTCAATCCAATGGCCGAGCGGAACTCGCTGTCAAAACTGCCAAAAGGATAATCCATGGCAACACAGGCCCTCAGGGTTCACTAGACAACGATAGTGTTGCCCAAGCAATCCTCCAATACCGCAATACTCCCATTCAAGGCATCGGCCTATCCCCAGCGCAGTTGCTGCTCCACCGCCGACTCCGGGATTCGATCCCATTGAGACCTATCCTCTACAAACCACATTCTGAATGGATAGCCGCAGCACAACGTCGTGAGGAGAGTTTTCGTCAACGGAATGTCCTGCTGTCGGAAAGATACAATAGGTACACACACAGTCTTGACCCGCTACAGAATGGTGACAAAGTAGCCATTCAAAACCCATCAAACCGCCGGTGGACCACTACAGGCACCGTCATTGAGGTTCTCCCACATCGGCAATACCGGCTCCGAGTGGACGGATCAGGTAGGATCACACTCAGAAACCGACGCTTCCTGAAAAAGCTGACCACAAAACCCAAACCCACACCATTGCCTAGTGCTATGCTTGATCCCATTGGCTCCAACTCTAACACCCCACACCTCAACATTAGGGACCAGGCCTCACCCAATGACACCCGCCCCCAAAACCAAGGCCGACGAAAATACCCCGAGCATTGTCAAGATTGCTCCCCTCTAATCAGCCTGGCCGAAAGGAACTAATTTCTCCTCAAAGGCCAATACGCCTGCGCAATGGGAGAGGGGGGGAGGAAGGGGAGATGTAGAATACTGATAATTGTCATTCTGTGTTACTTTCACCCTTAGCCAGGATTGAACCTGCAGTCTGGAAATGACTGTTACAGATTGTTAACTATTGGACAGTAGAACAGTCAAACACCCCTCAGCTTAATGGACTCTTCCTGGCAGCAGTGGCAGGAATTATTTAAGCTGTTATAGTGGGCTCATTAATGAACTAGTAACTTCATGTTAGGCTTGGCCAGTCAAACCAATTGTTGGCTGTCTAACTGACTGACTTCAATAAAACGGACCAACAAATAAGGATTCTGCTGAACACTGAGGAACACAAGTATCATAGGATTTAATATAAACGGACCAACAAATAAGGATTCTGCTGAACACTGAGGAACACAAGTATCATAGGATTTAATATACACGGACCAACAAACAAGGATTCTGCTTAACACTGAAAAACATGAGGATCATAGGATTCCCCTCAAAACGGATCAAACCTAAGGCTGTAAAGGGCTTTTACCTGCAGTCTAAAAATGTCCATGAGAATTTTAACACTCCCTTATAACTACTTGAAGGAGAATACATCGAACTTTATAAACTGGCTACCAGGATTGTTACAGTTTCATCTGAATCATCTATCATAGAGTGTCCATAAATATCTTGTTCTATTAATATCTGTATATGAAGCAATTGATCTGTTTCTCTCGATCTGTCTCTCCACCTACACTACTAATAAATGCACCTATAAATATTAATGCACGTATAAAGTGACACTTTGGAAAGGATAAAATTAACTTATAAAAACATGAATGCAAATATCAATTATCAAAATAATTGCGGATGATTTTATCAAGATGTCGCTCATCCACAGAACAATAAGAACGGAAGTTATTTATTCTGTGTCTATGATTGATGGAGATATAAGAATAAAAATAGAACAAAGTGGAATAAACGTTGCACGTTAAAGATGGATAGATTTATATAGGATTGGTTTCTTTGTCTAATGGCATATCAAACTTGGTGGGTTATTTTATGCCAAAACCATATTTGTAGAAGAACTGTAGTGATTCTATTTAACCCATAGCTGGGAGGATGAGGTGGTTCATACCTTTCCCAAAGGTATTAATTCAAAAGTGAACGCAATAGCAGAACTGGAGTTTGAACTCACTTAGAACAATTGTTGAAGTAAAGTTGGCGGAGTGGACTATTGTCGGTATCAGCTGGACTGCGAGGGAGTATATCCACTGTTCGCTAGCGCTAGACCACGGATATAGCTTTTTTTCTGAGATGAAGCGCCACACCAACCGTCAGCTAGCCGGCTTTACCGCACAGATCAGATTACCAATCCATGCTACTCATTCGTTGAATTGGCGGGGAGTGGTATCAATTCTAAGGCAAGTACTATACCGGCCGAGCTAAACCGACCCCTCAAGAAGTAGTAATGGTACTATTAACCCATAATTGCAGGGGTGGAGTGTTTATATCTTTCTTAAGAGTATTAGTTCGAAAATTGTAATAGCTAGTTCGTTTGTTTTCTTTGTTTCATGGCATATCAACACTCATGGTTTATTTAATGCCCAAGCCCTTCTTGTAGGAGAATAGTAGTTGTACTATTAACCCATAACTGGAATTATGAGGAGGTTCATACCATTCCCATGAGTATTAGTCCGAAAATTAACGTAATAGTGCTATTGGAGTTTCAACTCGCTTACTACGATGTTGCCCTCCACTAAGTTAGCCACTACGCCACGAAGACTCCCTCCAGACAGAGATAGATAGATAGATAGATAGATAGATATGAACAGAATGGGATAGATAGATAGATAGATAGATAGATATGATGAGACTGTGATTTACCCAGGAGTAACAGTAAGAGAAAATTAATTAAAAACACTCCTTTCCTCCTCGATCAAAACTCGCACAAACAACCGCGGCCACAGCCGCCGCAGCCGCCCGAGCCGCCCGAGCCGATCAAGCAGCATAAGATGGCCAAGCCGTCCGAGGCGGCCCAAATCGCTACGGCCACAGCAGCTGTCCGAGCGGCGCTGCAGCCGCACGACCCACTCGAGCGCTACTCTATCAATGAGATTCGAAAATGATAAACTAAATGAATTAAACATTAATTTTATACCATGACCAAATTGATTGCGTCAACAAATCAGTGAATATTTTTCATTGAAGGGCACTAAGGAATTAAATAAAAAGAAACAAAAGAAAAAGAGAAAATAAGAAAAAATCTAAAGGTGGTTAATGAAAAGGTGTTGTTTTTTTCATTTTCAATTTACCTAGAGGAATAATTAATAAAAATGTCAACTGACGTCTTTTTAATGATAGATGAGAGGCGAAGATCAAAAGTCAATCATTTAAGAAATAATCGGGAGATTTTCATATTGGAAGAAAATAGAAAAAGACACACACACACACACACACACACACAATTATATATATATATATATATATATATATATATATATATATATATATATAATAAATGAAGGAAAAAAACTTTAAATTTGCTTCATTGTAATAATTTATTTCAACAGCATTACTGTAGCATCTTCAGACAAGAGCAAAATCATGGATATTACTGAAAACATTTCCAAGAAACCGTGGTTTCTTGGGAATGAATATATGTATACGAGTTTTATAGCTTGCTTGAAGCATTGTGTGTATATTTTGTTTGTAGATTGATTTCGAAGGCTTATCACAACGCGAAAGAAAAAAAGGCAACGAGTATGTTGTTCATTTACCTATATTTTAATATTATTTTGTTTACATTCAAACATTAAAAACAAATACAGAAACATACAAGTTACTACCTCCACACTAACATGGATTAATACGGACAGTTGGGAAAATCACTTTATTGGCTCAGAGGTCATCTGAAGATGGGATTTTAATCCCGAAATATTAAGAAAAGATTTTTTTTAAATTCAAGTAAAAGAATAACTTACTTGTTACCTCTTCTTCCTTCGTATTGTGATAAGCCTTCGAAATCAATCTACAAAACACACACGCACGCACGCACACACTAACACACACACACACACACACACACACACACACACACATATATATATATATATATATATATATATATATATATATATATATATATATGGGGTGTTTTCCATTGAACAATATCAGGGTATGATAATTGTAGGTTATTTCCATGTTTATCCTCAAGACAACATCACTTTATATTGATAGAACTTTCTCTGTAAAGTCCTTCTATGTACCCCTTCATTCCCCTAGAAAGTACGACTACTATTATTATACAAGGATGACTTTGGCATTAAGCAACCCACAAAAGTTGATATGTCATTAAATAAAGAAACCAAACCATAAGGTTAAATAATAGATTAACTGAATCTCTTATTTGACGTGTGTTGTAGATAAGTTTAAAACATTTTAACTGTTAATGTCAAATCAGTGTGATTGGCAGTTTAAGGTTAGTGGAAAGCTTTGCTTTCATTGGACGAGTTAAAGTCAGGTGACTAAGATCCTAGAAGTTAAATTGTAACTTTAATTTAATTTGCCAAGAAACTACAGAGATGATTAACTTATTGATCAACTATTTCTAGTTACACTATAAACACAACAAACTGCAAACTGATTGGTTGTTTGGTTGGTTGGTTTTTAACGGTATATCACACTTTTTGTTGAATCAAGTCATTTTGATATTCAATTTCTGACAGTACCTACTGTTGCTTAAATGGTTACTCATTTAAGTATTGAACAGACACATCGCTGCTTAACTTTAGTGATCTAACAGGAAAGTCATCAATGAAAATAAAGAATGCGTGCCCATGGAAAATCTTATTTTAAGGGACACAAATGTTGTTTTAAAAATATTTAAAGCCCAAATATAACCTCTTATAGAATATTGCACTCAGGTCAGGGCTCCTGTGTTTAGACATAGAAATTGGAGTGTAATATTGAGATTGGAGGACATAAAAAGAAGAGAGACAAAATTAATAAAAAGAACATATTATTACAGTTACAGGGAGAAATTAGAGAAATTAAGATCAACTACATTTACCTGTAAGTGTAAGATGGTTTAATTGAAACTTAATTGATAACATGACTATGATATAAAATCAGAAATAGAATTTAAAAAATTTTAATATATAAAACCCTGATAAAACCTCATATAGAATATGATAGTTGGTACCACTGGAACGGTCCTCAATATCTTGGAAGAAAAACTGGAAGAACTGGAAATCAGAGGAAGAATCTAGACCATCTAGACAACAGCATTGTTAAGATGAACTAGAATACTCAGAAGAGTTATTGAGACCTAAGAGACTTGGTGTCACTCAGACTTCAGTGAAAGACCATCAACTAACGCTTGTGAAAAAAAACTTGCAATGCATCTGTGGTAAATAATTATGGTTGATGTATACGTAAAAAGTAAGAGGGAGTTTATTTCGTAGAAGAATGGTGAAGTTCCAGTTTTAGAGCTCTGGGGAGTGTGGATTACCTCTTCATCACTATTACTCCAAGGTCCACTCTGACGTGGTAGTACTTGTTAGAGTCCCATCTATGCGATAAATAGAAAGAACGTGTGTTTAAAACATGGCTCTGAAAAATTAAGTTTAAAAATATGTTCAATACTAACCAAGAATGAATAAAACATCTTTGGCATAAAATAACCCAACAAGAGTTGACACGCCATAAAATCCAACCAATCAATCAACCAACCAACCGGAGAAGAATATGGTACATAGTTGAGAACGCCGACTAATTCAATAAGCAGTTAATCGTTAAGTTGCTACCACAGTATATAGAGAGTGTTGTCTAAATAGTCTTAGACTATTCTATCTTGTATTCCAGCTACCCTGCCCAAAATAATCGTCATTATAACCAACAGCAATTCATGTCCTCATCTATGACAGGTACTTCAACTAGTAAATAGATATACGTTATTTGACTCCATAAAAGACTTTTAATTATTTTGTGAAGAGAGAAAAAGAAGAAAAAAAGAGTTAATAAATTGTTTTTACTATCACTATCTGATTTATTAAAAAAGGGTTCCTGTTCTTCCCTGGGGATACTTTTGTTTTCGAAAACATTACCTGATATTATCGGACCAAACGATAACAAGCTTAGTGTATCAATCATAGATGAATGCATTTCTCTCTGATTATTACCCCTCCCCTCCACACACACTGGGCAGATGCCAAACATAAGCTCATATAGATATATGAGTTTCTTATCTTGTAGAAAATGGTGCGTGAATTTTCATTACTTTAAAAAAGTTTCGTTTCTGTTGTGAAGATTCAAGAAAAGTCGATAACAATTTTTGAAAAGATAATTTTATGGCACTTGTTTACGTAATAAATTTGAATATTCTTTCGAGAAAAGGTCAACATATCTTGACAAAGAGATTATTAGAGTTATTGTCGCCATGTTAGGGGTTCGGTTGATTAATCCTTGTAATCAAAGTCTATAGTGTTCCTTGAAATTCTAGATAGAAAAGAGTAGTATCAGTAGGTCTCCTGGTAATATTCGTCTGAAGTCTTCCTTGAAAGCCTAAATAGAAAAGAGTGTAGTATCAGTCGGTCTCCTTGTAATCCTAGTCTGTAGTGTTCCTTAAAATCCTAGGTAGAAAAAGTTGTAGTATCAGTAGATTTCCTTGTAATCCAAGTTTGTACTGTTTCTTGTAATCCTAGGTTGAAAATAGTAGTATCAGTAGATCTCCTTGTAATCCTAGTTTGTAGTGTACCTTGAAATCCTAGGTAAAAATAATGTAGTTTCAGTTGGTCTCCTTGTAATCCACGTCTGAAGTGTTCCTAGAAATCCTAGGTAGAAAAGAGTAGTATCAACATATTTCCTTGTAATCCTAGATAGTAAAAGAATGTAGTATCAGTTGCTCTCCTTGTAATCCTCGTCTATAGTGTTCCGTCGGGCAGAAAGTTCTATAAGTAATTGATTTGAAGATAGTAGCAAACGATATTAAATGCGTTCTTTGTTTGTTCCTGATTGACCAATCGTTACCGGAATAGCCTTTTGTTGTTGGGAATGTTAATAAATAGGAGTGGCGATTTGGCGTACATATTATACCATGATAACCCAACATCTATAATTAGCAAAACAAGAAAATATATAAAGCTTCGTTTATTACAAATAGAATTTACTAATGATATTCTTTGCTTTGATTTTGATTATTAAAACTGGCAAGAATCTGTTGGTGCAAGTATTTAAGTTTTAATGTCATAAAGTATATTAAATCAGAAAGACAAACGAAATTAAATAAGAACGCATATAAAAGATTACACTTATTTTAATTATATTTCAATTGTTTTTTATATGAAATCATTTATATGATTGATTTTAATACTTTGGAGGATAAAACAATAATATTAGAGATCAATAACATCAAGTAATTATTTATTAAACCCGGTTTTGTTAAAACCAGTATGCAAATAAACTACACCATATATTATGTAAACCTTTATTTCTTAGTGATATTCAAGGATTTTAAACACACTAATACGATGGGCTGTTTGAGGCAAATCTAACGCAGATTTCCATAGAGAACTCGTTAACAAATAAGATTTAATCTATCTATTTATTAATGATTTTAACTATAATTATGAAATTTCTCACTATCCATCATGAATATGTAAACTAATATACGCAATTTCCTAGAGAGGGTAATGGATTGAAACATTATAAAGGCAGCCGACGTAGAAGTGAGGTGTTTCTACAGACACCTAGTACCACGTGCGACATCTGCGCGGCAGAAATTTTAAAGCTAGATGAGAGTGTAAGTTTATCGAGAAGACAGATAATAGAAGACGGACGCTTGGAGTTGCTCTTAATCCTTTTATTAAAGAGATGTTGGGAATACAAATGTTTCTTCTCACTCAGAGTTGATTTATGTGCGGGAATAAGTTAATCAAACAACAGACTTTAAAAGCCTATAGATACATATTCCAAAAGAATAAGTAGACGAATGAAGAGAAAAGAGACATTACATTACAGCATAGTGATTTTATCGAAAGATACATACTGTGTAACTACTCTTATTAAAAACGTTAAAATGTTAAGCACATCGAAAAAAAGGAGAAAAAAAATAAATTGTACTAGCTCTGCAGGTAATTAAACTAATAGAAGAATAGATAATTTACTATAAAGGATTGAAATAAAAGTAATACACAACAGCAAGTCAGGAAACAGAATATTGATATAACGAGTAATTTCGATAGGTTCAGTGCTTGTTAGCCTAATTAGCAATGCTATGGTTCTGGGTATGTCTAGTGATGAATAGATGAATTCATGAAATACGTTTACTGTCATGATTCTTGCTGGCCGTGTATATTCTTACAATATTCCCACAAAAATACCCCCCTAATTCGATAATAGGTTGTGCAACTAATTTAACGGACTTTATATGATCGACGTTTAATCTTCAGACTATTTGTCCTTACGAAACTTCGATGTTATTACTTGTGTACGTCTAAACTGGTAGTTTTCTCGGTTAAATAGGGTCCTTCCTAGGTGGCGTACCTTTTTTCTTCTAATCTTTGTTCTGGACGTCCGGATGACATCTCACTCTTCTTCTTTACTTGAGACTCTGAGAGAGAAAAACATTAAGCTGTCGGGTTATATTTTGTCGATTGAACGCTATTAGTAACTTCGTGGAATGACTGGCGTTCCAGCAGGAAACCCGTGTATCCTTAAATACCTCGGTTTATTCAATTCCACTAGGGGTATCACGTTGCACTGCCTCTACACGACGATGGAGGACATGAAAGGGAAGATGGCGTTTAAGCTTTGATTATATATATATACTTCCTAAGTCACTATCTGTCGTTGCGCTCGCTGTTGACCAGGATAGTTTACCTTGCCAGTGCCAGAGGATTGAACTTGTCATGAGAACTGTCTAATAGTGCCTTAGATGTAAGCCTTTATCCACTAGTGGTCCATGTAATGCTCTCACATGCAGGCTGAAAAAAGTAAGCACCCCATGAATCTTAACATTAATGATATTTAAGCCCAAACCCAAAATTGGTTCCCAATTTCAAGATTCATTTCGGTGGAAAAATTCTGGTCTTGTGCTGATGTTCGATCCCCATTTCCTAATCCTTTTCCTAATGTGCCTGCACGGGTTGGTGGAAGCCCGAATAATCTGTTGACTAGCCCTTGGCCAAATAAGAGAGATGCATAATGTTCGATCATTGAGGATTACACTTTTTCGCGGTTGAGTGATATAGTTTATATTATGTACTGGATCGAAATTATAACTTGAATAAACCGTTGGATTCGAATTAAAGTATCGAATTTTATTGTTAGTCATCCCTCCAGTATACTTCTAAGTTAATTATCATATTCCTTTCTAAGTTCCTTAGTACTTTTTATTGTTATTGGATAATTAACATTCAGTTTTTTTTCAATTTTTCTTTAATCGTCCTGTGCTCTTTCTCTCTTTATGTTATTTTTTTTGTTTCTGTTCCTATCTTCTTTTCTTAATTGTAAGTAGTCATAAATGTCTTTTTCTTTCTTTTTCTAATCTCCGATTTATTCTTTCTATTCTTTCTATATTTCTAATTTTCGGGCCTGTTTTTCTTGTTCTCTGGTGTTATTCTTGTTGGTTTCCTATTTGGCCTATATTTCCTTGTCTGTGATTTCTTGCTCTTGTGTCTTTGTCTATTTGTGTGATTTTGTCACATTCGTTGTGTTCACTCTATATTTTCTTCATTTCGGAATGTTTCTAATTTGTGTCCATTCCCACCCTGTAAAAATTTAGCGGATAATTACCGTTTTTGCGTTTACCGTTCTATCTTATTTTACACTTCGTTTCGTTTATTTAACATTTTCATCTGATATTTTTACTTGTCCATTCTTTGAGTCTGTTCTCGTATGTTGGGCCTGTTTGATTGTTCTTGTGTTTTTTTGGTTGTTCGGATTTTTCTTTCAATTTTGCGCCTTTATATTCCAATTATCCTCCCTGTTTCCTCCTCTTCTTATTCTTTACCTTTCTCTTTCTGTATCCCTTTTCGTGGTTTTTACTCCTGGCCTGTTTTCTTTGGTGGTTTCATCGTTGTACTTTTTCGGTCACATTTTTGCACACTTACGATTGTGCTCTTCACTTTCATTTTCTATTCTAACTCATCGTTCTTTCATCCTCATCGTTTTTTATTTGGGCCCTGCATTCTTCTCTCTTTTTCTTTTTACTTTGGTCCATTCTGGCCTATTCTATCTTTCTTTACATTTTCTCTTTAGCCTTAATTTCCCTTGGACTTCTGTTTTTTTATTATATCTGGTGCTTTTGCCCATTTGACCCGTTAAGCATTTGGTTCTTTCTTTCTTTCAATATTCTTGTTTTGTTCTCTCTCTTTATTTGGCGGCCTATTGGAGTCTTTTTCTTTTTTTTTTTTTTTCTTTTTTTTTTTTTTTTTTTTTTTTTTTTTCTTTTTGGTGTGTTTCTTTTTTTTCTTTGTCATATGTTGGCCTTAAAGTTGCTTCTTTCTTATCGTTTCTTCTTTCTTTCTTCTCTACTTTGGCCCTAGTTTTTTTTTTCTATCCCATTTGGCCTTAATTAATTCGTGTTCTATCCTTGCTGTTTCTTTCTCCATATCCTTTTCTTCTTTTAATTATGACCGTGTTTTTCTTGTTTTTTACGTTTTCCATATTGAGCCTTACATCATTTACCTATTCTCCCGTTCTATTTCCTCTTTTCTTTAACTCCCTATACAATTTCTTGTAACTATCGTTCTAATGACACTAAATTCTTCCTTCTGTCGATTCCTTTGTTATCGTTTGGTGTTCTTATTGATTTTTTCACCATTCCTTTCCTTTTCGTATCTTGGATTATTTCTTTCTATTTCTGACTAAACATTCGTTTGTTCTTTCCTTTATTCACCCTGTTGTTTTCTAATATGTTCTCTGTTGTAATTGATATCCTCTCTGATTTCCTTTCTGATCTCATCTCTTCATCTTTTCCTCGTTTCTGTCCATTGCGTACTTTTGCTGGATCATTTGTGTACGCCCTTTTCTATTTTTATTTTGGCACTTTTGTCTATTTTTTCAGTTATTTATTAACCGCTTCCTTCCTTTCTTTTTTTAATAATCAAATTCTTTCAATTTTCTGAAAATCTTTATTCATTGATAATTTGTCTTGATACTGTCTTCCTTTTTTAGAGATTTATTTATTTATTTATTTTTTCGCCTTTCTTTTCTTTCTTCTTTCTTTCTTTCCGTCCACCATTTCTTATTCTGTTTGATTGTCTTTTTCTTTTACCTCTTTTCATTTCTTCTTTTCTTTCATTCATTTTTTCTTCAGTTTTCTATTAATCTTATATTTTGCTTAATTCTTCAAACACTTATTTTCCTTCTATTTCCTTTTTCTTTCATCTTTCCACCCAATCATGTTTTCCTTCTTCTCTTCTCCATAAGGTCAGAATAATAAAGCCTTGTTTTTCCCTCCACATTCATCCACCGATCAAAAAATGGATGCTTATGTATTTTTTTAGTGTGAAAGACAGTAATTTAATAGTCCACTAATAAATATCACTGACTATGTATTTATTATTTATTTGTAAAGAAGATATAGATTAATATTCTTAAAACCCATACCTCCGTAAGTCGTTTCCCCACGAGAATTTTAATAACAGCTTGCTTACGTGCTAACATTGTTGCCGAATTACACATCTCAAACAATCATGTCGCGTAAAGAATATACACATCACATATCTTGTTGCGAAAATTATTTCACCAAGGTTTTCATCCCAGACGGCGATATCAACTTCTGTAAGACAGAGAGGACATATAAGAAAGGATTACACCGTGTATTACGTGCGCAATTACTTAGTCAACTGGTCTTGGCACCTTTTCTGATGATACGCTCTTGTCAGATAAATCACCAGTCTTTGGTTTAAAAATCGAATGGGGCGTCAAACTACCTCGCGTAAATACTTAGCGGCGTTGACTTTACATGTCTTCTCATAACATGATATATATATATAATATAATATATATAATATAATAATTATAGAGTCATCCACAGACACGTGGTTTCGCATATCCATGCCTCCCAGTAGATTGGCTAGACGACAACTATCACATTAGGGTAGGGTTCGAACTCAGACTGACCGTATGTAGTCCGTAATAATCTTTATCCCCTCGCCCCACTGACCAGCTGAATGCAGGCTGGTGTTTTTAAACTATTAAATTTACATAGAAAGTGTATGTTATCATTCGTCACTTGAGAGATCAAATTCCGAGAAAATGATTCATTCTTCAGTTTTGTTAGTAGTGAAGACGTTAATTTAAATTTACCATATTAGAGGAGCTCTATTACCAAATTTATGGTGAGCATATATAGCTTTAATAATTAATAAATAATTAATCAAGTTCATCCACAGACTACGTCGTTCGGCCGATATGCATGCCCTAATCTCTCAGTGTAGAAGTGATAAGCCGCAAGACTATCGCCTGTGGTTGAATATGGTGGGTGTCGCACAACTCAGGACCTGACCGCTTTGTAATAGTCCGATATCTTATCCCCTCGCCTACCCGACAGCGCTGATCATGCGTGGGAACTGGTGTGTTCTTTTTAAACTATTAATATACATAGAAACTGTATGTATCTATTCGGTCACTGAGAGCATCATAATTTCGGAGAAATGATCATGATGACTTCATTTATGCTCTGTAGTAGTGAGATGTTAATTTAAATATTATCCAAATATCATTGAGAAGAGCTCAATTACCAAAATTTTTTCTGAATAATTGGGTGGGTTGGGTGAAGGCAATAAAGTATTACAATAAATATAAATAAATACAATAAGTCAGTCCACAGACACGTGTTTCTCTCAATCATGTCCATCCTTCAGTGTGGCTCAGACTCGAGATCTTAGTTCCTTGGTTATGTTGGTGTTCGAACTCAGCACTTTACCGTATGGTAGTCGAATTATCTTATCCCCTCGCCACTGACAGCTAGAATTGCGTTGGACTGGTTTTTTATAACTAATTAAAGATACATAGGAAAGTGTATGATGATCATTCGGTCACTGAGGGAATCAAAATTTCCGAGAAATGACATTGCTTATTTGCTAGTAGTGAGAAATTAATAATTTAAATTACCAATTAGAGAACGTCATTACCAAATTTATGCGGAGCAGCACGTATAAATATTCAATAAATTCAAGTTCATGGATTAATTAATAAGTCATCCACAGACACGTGTTCATCGCATTATTCATGCACTACAACAATTCATCCAGAGTGTAGGCTAGACAATAGCTTATCCTTGGGGGTAGGGTTACGAAAACTCAGATACTACCGTTCTGGCCTCCGAATATCTTATCCCCTAACGCACCCTACTGAAACAGCTAGTAATGCCGCGGAACTGTGTATCAAGGAATCGATATGTCTATTTAAACTATTAAAAATACATAGATCAAGTGTACATGTGTTAATCCAACGAGGTTCACTGAGAGATCTAAATTTTTTCTTTCCTGGAGGTGAATATATCATTGCTCTTATTTGCACTTAGTAGTGCTGACGTTTAATTTATCAAATTCACCAAATTATGAGCTGTGCTCATTACCAAATTTATGGGAGCATTTTTATTTATATTAATAATTAATAATAATTTTAATAAGTTCATCCACAGACACGTGATATATCGCCACCTTAGTTCATGTCCTCTACTTGTGTTGGAGCTAGATTGCAGACAAAACTATACCTTTATGTTGGTTCAGCGTATCACATCAGTGTACCTGAACCCATCGTATTATGCGTAGTACCCGATTCTTTAAAGTCGCCCTTTCGCCCCACATTCATCAGCTGATTGCGCGGAACGGTGAATTATTTCAGCCTGGGTTATCTCCAATAACAAGAGCCCTAGTCTCGTTATAGATAAAACCACCATACATATAGAAGAAAATATAGTCGATCTAAAAGTAAATATTTAAACTAACAAGTAAGTGTAGTGATATAAAGCCATACTAATACATAGTATTACCCAGGCATAGTATTTATATACTATGTGTGGTGTGTGTGTAGATGTGTTGAGTCGCATTCGGTGGGAAAGCCGCGGTGAGGAATTGTAATAGGAAAGGAGTGGCTTGTGGTGTTGTGTAGGTATATTCTTTCTTTAGAGTAACACGTGTTTTCTGCTTTTTACCTTGTATACTATAGAAACTATGAAGAGCGGAAACTCGATAATCTGGAATTTAACTCTTGACCGCCCTACTTTAAACTGTCCTTCACCGCCGCTTTCACCAACCAATGCGATTCTTACGTAAACTGCTGACAGTGGCTTACTATCCAAACAAATGTAAATACTGATCGTGAGGCTGTGAAAAAATTCAGCTTAATTTGGAAAGAACTAAGACACATGCCAATCTAAAAGTGATAGAACTATGTAACTTTGACAAATATACCAGTCATTACAGGGTAAAAAAAAAAAAAAAAACAAGAAAAATGTGTAAAGAGTTAAAAATACAAAGAAAAAACTATTTGTCTGAATTTTTTAGATGATGCTTGATAATTTGTATTATTTAGATTTTTCGGACTATTGTCCACATTTTTATTGTTATATACAGAACGTTTCGGTCGATCTTTCCCCTACCTTTCCAAAAATTCAAATAATACAAAGAAAAAAACAACAGCAAAAAACCGTTGTCTTCAAAATTCGTTTGGCTAAGTAATTATCACAGGTTACATTTTAAAAACGAAACAACAATGATGGATGTTAACGGCATATCAACCCGTCTACGGTTATTTAATGCCTAGAGTTTAGCAAACAATGTTGTATATTTATATTTACACTTTTGTAGTTAACGTTTTTAACGATCTGTTTGCATCGACGGACATTGTATTAAGGGATTACATTTGCATGGTATTGATCCGGATTGTGTTTATATTTTTTGGTACAATTCTATTTCTCTTAAAAGGATAGACGTCCATTTCAAATAGATCTTTCAAATTATTTGTATTAAAACGGTTTCTAATGAGAACAAAGGCTCCACATTCTACGAGGAAGTGTTTGACGGTGTAAGGTTTTTGACATGTTTAAACACTGTCGTTGTAGTTCTTGTTTGAGTATAAAGGAGATAGGTTGAGTCATTTACTGGCAATCGACCATGCCAGTTGGACACAAGGACCATTAACGTAGGGAACTACATACAAACCAAAGCTCATGCGTGGCCAATAAACCCAGCCCTACCCCTTTAAATCGAAGTGGCTGATGTTGCCTGGGGGATGGCTCCCTGGGATCACGTTGTTAGTAATATCTTACCGGTCAAATGGCCGAAGTCACTTGACACCGGACCCGAAGGTCAGGTAAGTAAGGAGACGGGTTGATATGCCGTTAAAATCCATCAACCAACCAAACAACCAACCAAACGACAGACTCACGATGCTAACATATCATTAAAACTGTTAAATACAAAAGTGTAAATATAGACGTACAACGTATATTAATCCCTAATTTTCGGGCATAAAATAACTCCAAATGAGTTGATATGCCGTTAAAATCCATCAACCAAGCAACCAATTAACCAAATGACCGGCCGATGATGATAAAATATCGTTAAAACCTTTAACTACAAAAGTGCAAATATAGACGAATAAATTAAATTATTCACTAATCTCTAGGCGTAAAATAAATCCAGACGGGTTTATATACCGTTAAAATTTATCAACTAACCAATCAACCAACCAACAATGATATTTCTCATCTTTTGCAGAGTCCAAGTTTCGCTTCTCCCACCTGACGATTAGAAAGATTAGAACACTGAGTGAACGCACCAGCTCTCCCACCAAATGAATTTCGAATAGCCATTGGTTTGCTTAAATCATCATTAATGTTAAGATTCTTGTGGGTACTTTTAGGCTGCATGTGAGAGCACTTTACATGGCCTAGTGGATAAAGGTGTTAGGTTAAGACAGTTCTCAGTGGCAGTTATCTCTGGACTGCAGGTTAAATCCTGGTCAAGGGCAGCAGGAAGATAGAAGAATAATTAACACAGCTTAACGCCTCTACCCCAGCTATGGTTAGCG
>CM042170.1:33937691-34007691 GCA_023376005.1 Doryteuthis pealeii | reverse complement strand
GGATGATTTGGACGGTCTCATTTTTAACCAGTGGGTAACGGTCGTACTTTTAATAAACACGAGTATTGATATATAGATGAGTACGGTGTACATGTGTATGGTTAACGTGTGTATGGTCTGCTTGTATATGATGTATAAGAGTATGGAGTAAATGTATATGGTGTACTATGTATGTATGTATGGTGTATGAGTGTATGGTGTATGAGTGTATGGTGTATGTGTTTATGGTGTGCGTGTGTATGGTGTGCTTGTGTATGGTTTGCCTATGTATCGTGTACGTGTGTATGGTATGTTTGTGTTTGGTGAACGTGTGTACGGTGAACGTGTGTATGGTGTATGTGTGTACGTGTGTACGGTGTATGTGTGTACGGTGTATGGTGTATGTGTTTACAAATGTAACTTTTAAAGAGTAAACACATCTTTGAAAATGACATTTACATTGGTTAATGTAATGCACTTGAATCCACAGATCAAATCTCAGTCGTAAAAGAAAAAAAAAAAACTTATCAAGTAATGTTTCAATGTATCGATTATAGATAGTGAATCAGATCGATATTAACCACATCAATTACTCCGTTGAAAAAAACTTGTTAAACACTAATCAATTTAGGTCAAATCATATTAACACCTGTCATTTACCTGAAAATGCCAATGGCAGTGTGAAAGAAAAAAGTAGCAAATATAAATGCTAAATTATCTACTATGGTTTTCCGTCTGGTATCTATCAAGAAAAAAAAAAGAAAAAAGAGAGAAATATATGTTGGGAGTTAATTGCAATTTTGATATGAGAATGTCCGCAACAAATATCAGATTTCTTCTTTCTATTTATCTTGGGGGCACCGAACATCTGTTGGAAAGAAAGCGACCAAGATAATTCTTGAACCATTTCTTTCACCTTTTTATGGTGAATGAATGATTTAATATTGTTTCTTATCACTGCGTCAATGGAATTTAAAATTCTTTTTACGAATGGCAAATTCTGACAAATCCACTTAGCTATGCTAAAAAACTGAATGCTTTAAAAAAATCTATCATAAGATTTTTTTTAAAGTTTTTTTTTGTGGGGTAGGAGGAAGAATTAGGATATGAATAAATATTAACAGGACCTGGATATAGTTATTTACAAAGCTTAGCTTAGATGTGGCACAAGGCCAGAAATGTTGGGCAGCCAGCGAGAATCGAACTCACCAACAATGGTTTGCTAATCGAGCTTGCTAAACATTACACCACGTGAAGTGCACTTGATAATTTATTTATTACAACGTTTAATATGTTTACTTAAGAGCTATTGTAGATAGTTCAATATGTAAAAAGTATAATAATAAATATTTAGTATAATAATCTTGATTTAACTCTCTCTCTCTCTCTCTCTCTCTCTCTCTCTCTCTCTCTCTCTCTCTCTCTCTCTCTCTCTCTCTGTTCTTCTTCCTTTTCTTTTTTCTATATTTTATTATGTTCCATGAAAACTGATTAGTGTCATCGCTTCCGAGCGCTTACCCCCTCATCCTATCTTTTACCAAGAACAAGAAATACAGAAAAAGCTGCTACTCAGAATCGTAAGAAGAAATACGAAATACAGGGGGGATGCAAAAGTAGGTATACAGTAGTGTCACATCAGTGAAATTAGTGTCATATTATACTGAAGTGAAAGTGACATATCTTAAGTAATAAAAATGCATGTACTCGTTTCTTTTTATTCACTTCAGGTAAATTAGCATTTTTTTTTTGGGGGGGGGCATTGTAAAAGATAAGGTTTTCTCACTGTTGAAGACATGATTCGGTTCATTTTTTAGGCTTGTCAGGAAATTGATGCTGATAAATACCTTTGTTTCACAGTGTGCATGAGTGTCTGTTCTCGATTAGAGGAGTGTGTGAACTCTGAAGGCAATTTGAGTAGCTGAGGGATTAGAACTTTTTACTACATGTGCTTCTTATTACATATATATGCAACATTTGTTTGTTTGTATAATAAATACAATGAGTAATGTATGTGTTTTCCTTTTTTTATAAGTGTATACGTATTTTGCATCCCCTGTATATGCTACAAGACAAGATAAGTAAAGATTAAGATTAAGTATGAGAGATACAACAACGGGTATTTGTCATACTATTTAGAAGGTCATTGTTAAGACGGGCATAAGCTCATACGTATATACCGTCTAAGTAAAACGGCTATGCAACAATCTGATTGATAAAAGATAGATAGATAGATATAAACAACCTATGGTAGATAGATAGATAGATAGATAGATAGAAAGAAATACGTTTTCATATAGGAAATAGAGTTGATAGACAAGAGTGAGATATTGTTTCTTTGTTCATTTATTTATGGATTAGTGGCAAAAAGACGAGAGTATCCGATTGGCTTTGACATTTAAACAAAGAGCGCATGCGTATATCTTCATATTGGAGAGATTGGGACGGACATCGAAAATGCCAGTGACTATTGCAGTGGAAATAACACAGCGGTATAAGTAGGAAGAACAAAACTGAAATATATGTCCAAGTGTTTGTCTCATTCAGCCCTCATTACATCCTCTGGTGGACAAGTCAGTAGCTGTGGTTAACGGTTGGACTACGACATCATAGTAAGCGAGTTCAAACTCCAGGTGTACTATTATTTCCCATTTCGGACAAATACTATTGGGTAGGGTATGAATACTCCTCCTCCCATTGAATACACCCCCCACACATATATATATATATATATATATATATATATATATATATATTTGTATATGTATAAGTATTAACTTACCGGTGGGTATAAGAACGATCGTTGGAAGCGCACAATATCCAGAGGTTAAGGTTGAGAAAAAACAAATACAAAGTGCTCAATACAATGTAGAGCATAAATTTATTTAAGAATGGAAATGAGTAACCTACTCGAGTTTCATCGATAGATTCTTCAGGGTTACTTTTAAATTAATCGAGTTTACGATTAATCTTTGGTGTTATAAACATGCCCGTTGGAATGGGACTTAAATTTAGTAGAGGAACGCTTGTTTACATTTTCGTAGATCAGGAACGGTTTTTGATTATTGAATTAAAAATTTGGATTAATTTATAGGAATTATTTTTTCAATTATTATTTAATAAAAGATATGTTATGGGTCGTATTAATAGTTAAAAGTTGAAAATTTAAAATTATTTAATAACTAGTTTAATTTGGTTTGAGAGTATTTAAAAAATACAGGTTGTGTATGTTACGATAATAGAAGTTTTGGGTAGTTATATATAGTTAATTATATAAAAAATATAAAGAGATAAAAGTAAGGGTAGTGTGGATATGAAGTCAACGATGCTTCGTTACGGACAGTTACTTACCTATGCAATTTTCAAAGCTAGTGCCGTTGATTTCATGTCCACACTACTCTAACTTATATATACATGGTCTAGCAACGGTATTGTTGTACTATTTACTTATAAATATAATACACTATATATATATATATATATATATATATATATATATATATATATATATATATATATATATGGAAAAATAAAGAAGAAGATTTATTGTAAAAGCATAATAGTCTATTTCAGAAGACTTAGATTTTTCTAAGTCTCCTGAAATAGTCTATTATGCATTTACTCTAAATCTTCTTTATTTTTTCCAAATATAGTTTTGCTCTGTGAGCTAAGGGGACAAATTGAGCCCTATCAATTACGACAATTGTAAATCATTACATCGTAAGGCAAATTTCATCACTCTCTCACGGGATTACACACCAACACACACATACACACCCACCCACACACATACATACATATATATATGTGGAGAAAAGTAGACAAACACGGGATGTTATGGAAACTGGATGTTTATTGTCGACGATGCAATGTTTCGGTCATTTAGACCTTCTCCAGGACTTGCTTCAATGAAGGGCATTTTTAAAATGGTGAAAACAGTAGGTTTTCAGTAGGGGCAGGGGTGGTTGGGGGTGGGTAGTGGCCCTACTGACAACCTACTGTTTTCACCATTTTGAAAATGCCCTTCATTGAAGCAAGGACTATATTTGAGTCCTGAAGATGGTCTAAATGACCGAAACGTTGCATCGTCGAGAATAAACATTCAGTTTCCATAACATCCCGTGTTTGTCTACTTTTCTCCACATATTGTCGGATTAACCTCCTCATATTTCTCCCATATTTATATATATATATATATATATATATATATATATATATATATATATGTGTGTGTGTGTGTGTGTGTGTGTGTGTGTGCTCTCATATACAGCATTTCATTTCTTTCTCCAGACCGTCTCATATCATGTACCTTGAAAAGGGTGAAAGTTCACCCGAAATATCGGAATTGATCAATATATATATCCTTTATTTTTCTTCTAATAATAATATTAGTAGTATTATTACTGCTCTGTAGTTTTAATATATTGAGCACTTTTGGATTATTTACTGATGCCACTGCGACGGAAAAGTTAAAGCTGCAATTGGATAATTTTTTTTATTGTTAGACCAAGTACTTTCGGTTCTTTTCCGAACAATTATAAAGGGAAATAATCGAAAGTACTTGGTTTCCTACTTCAAGAGGGTGTTGTCGAATAATAACGAACGTACTTTTAAGGAACACTAGTATTAATATATAGATTTATTATTTATCATAATATATGTTTATTGCAATTTTTGCCTGTGAATTACTTTCGAATCTACCTTTAAGTGGCTCGATATAGGTCAACATCCATTTTGGCAATCACTTAACCTCGATTTGAAATTATGTGAGAAGGTTAATGCGCATGTGCAAATCTCATGCTGTTTATGATTTACTGTTATCACGAACATTCAAAACACAGAAATGCACATTTATGAATAACACACATGAAATATATGGAGGAGTCAAAGGTTGAATTGTTTTACTCAGTGTGGGATTTGCAAACCACCGCACGGATGAACGTACAACGGAGTCTGATTCATGAACTTATACTTTACCAGTTCGACCGGGTATGTAACGCCGCGAAAGTGTTGTTGTGTGAAAGGTGAAGGCGAAGTTGATGATAGTACAGTAACCAGATGGTTCAAGAAATTTCGCTCGGTTTGTAAGTGTAATGTTATGCCCTCTTTTCGGAATGGGGAAATGACATGTCAACGTTTGTTACGTTATGGCTCTTATTTTGAATGGAGTGATGTGTTGATAGTAAAAGTAATTGTGTTCTTAGCACTAGACCGGTACTACATTCACATTGACAAGTTTACTTCTTGTTAATAGTAGGTCTAGTCTTCTAGATCTACTATTAATAAGGTGACCCGTCTGTATCTCAAAATCTCAGATTGTTATTATTATTATTATCATTATTATTATTAGTAGTAGTAGTAGTAGTAGTAGTAGTAGCTCAGTCGGTAGATGATTGGCCTAGGAATCGCAAGGTTCCTGGTTCGATACCGGTTATCGCCAATTCATCATATGAATAGCACAGATTGGGTAATCTGATATGTGCTGTAAAGTGGGGAGCTGACGGTAGGTAAGGCGCTCCACATCAGCAAATACATTCTCCCTGGTCTAGCGCTAGCGAAAAGGGGTTTGACTCCTTCGCTGTCCAGCTGATACCGACAATATGACACTCCGCCAACTTTACTTTTTATTTTCACTCCTTTTGAGTTTTTCACATCAGTGTTAGCTGATGGTATTTCATTGGAGTCTGGGTGACAACAAGTCTCCTCAGGTCTCCAGGACTTTTCTAAGTATTCTAGCCGATTGCAGCAATGTAGTAGTCTGGATGGTCTCAATTTTTCATTTGATTTTCAGATCCTCCAGTCTTTTTTCCAAGTTATAATAAACTTGGAAAAAAGAATGGAGGACCTGGAAATAAAATTATTATTATTATTATTATTATTATTATTATTATTATTGAAATATAATAGACCCAAAATAAATCTCATGAGGTTGTTCAATTTGATTTATTCTAGAAATTCTTGTATTCTCAAGGGAAAGAGGGAGAAAAGTGAAGAGATACACAACAGGTTTTGTTGTACAAAATGATTGATTATTTTCTTTGTCGTGATAAGTTGTAAAGTCAAGACAACCAACCAATCAGAACAATTCTGGTCACAATTTTATTCTTCTATTCTGGAATCAAATCCGGTACACAATATCGATGATATGCATTTACCGATTCAAAATAAAACAAAAATATTTGCAGGTTAAAAAAATTCTGATTTGTTTAGAGTGTCGCGAAGTAGAACAACAAAAAAACAATAAAAAATAAGGAAATGAAAGTTTGAAAAAAAGGAGGAAAAGGGGAGAAGGGAGATAAACAAAACAGAACAAAAAACTTTTATGAAAAATCAATGAATGAAAGCAATAAAAGGTTGAATAAAGAACTCAAAAAGGAAAGACCCCCCCCCCCGCCGCCCGAAAAATAAACGCAGGCTAGAGAAAGAGTAAGAAAAATTTTTTTTAAATAAGATTTAAAAAAAGGAAAGTTGGTAAAAAATGAAAAGGGGAAATGAATGAAGCCAAAAGGGAGAAAGAAAATTGAAGTGAAATGAGAAAGAAAAAAGATGAAAATCACTGAAAGAAGAAAAATGAAGAAAAAAAGGGAAAAGAAAACAAAGAATTTGAAATAAAAATAAAAGCAAAAACCAAAGGAAATTTTAAAGGAAACAAATTAATACGGAAAATAAAGGAGAAAACATTTTTATGAAAACCATAGAAACAAAATGAAGAGAAATGAAGAGAAAATGTCAAATCGAAAGAAGGAAATAGAAAGAAATACCGAAAGAACGAAAGAAATAAAGATCAAAAGAAAAAGAAAAAAACCAAAGAAAGAAAGAAAGAAATAGAAAGAAAAAATGAAAGGAAGATCGAAAGAAAGAAAGAAAGAAAGTGAGACAGAAAAAAAACGAAAGGAAGAAAGAAAGACCAAATAGAAAAGAAAAAACGAAGGAAATAACAAAGGAGAGAACTAAAAAATAAAGAATGAGAGAAAGAACGAAAAGAGAGAGAGAGAGAGAGAGAGAGAGAGAGAGAGAGAGAGAGAGAGAGAAACGAAAGAAAGAATGAAAAAAGAAAGAAAAATTTTTTCCAAAAATCCAAAAAGAAAGAAATGTCCAAAATGCCAAGAGAAGATTGGCCTAAAAATGAGAAGAGAAATAAGATGAAATTGTGAAATGATTTAATTGAAAAAAATGTCAATCTGTAAAAATCCTAAAAGGGGAAGAAATTCCAGTAAATCTGGTCAGCAAAAAAAAAATGGATAAACTTGTTTACGAAATAAGAATATATCTAAAAAAGAAGTCGATTTTCTCTGAAGCAGAAAGATAACAGACAAGAGAAAAGTGTCATGTATTTTACTTTTGTATATATTTAGAGCTGGGTATCTTTGATTTTTCGTGGATGTGTGAATAATTCTTTAAGGAAAAGTAATCCATCTGCCTAGGTTTATGATCATTGATCTTGATAGATCATTTAGTTTAGTTTCTTTGTTTAATGGCATATCAACCATCGTAGGTTATTTAATGCCAAAGCCATCTTTGTAGAACACTAGTGGTACTATTTAAGCCAGGCCTGGGGAGATTAGGAGGTTCATACCTTCACCAAAAGTATTAGATTGATTTGGTTTCTTTGTTTATTTGCATATTAAACTTCAAAAGTCATTTATTGTCAAATCCATCCTTGTAGAAGAACAGAAGTTGTACTATTTAACCCATAGTTGGAAGATGAGCTCTTAATAGCTTTACCCAAAGGTTTTATTTAGTTTCCTTGTTCAATTGCATATCAACATTTATGAGTCATGTAATGTAAAAGCCATCCTCGTAGAAGAACAGTAGTGGTACTAAACCTATAGCTGGGGGATGAGGGGGTTCATACTTTTACCAAGGGTATTACTTTGGCTTGGTTTCTTTGTTTAATAGCATGTCAACATACTAGAGTCATTTAAAGTCAAAGCCATTCTCGTAGAAGAACACTAGTGGTACTATTTAACCCATCATTGGGGATAAGGGGGTTTGCGCTGATTAATAATACAAACAGTACATTAAAAAGGATGCACACATTGGGTAATGGTTATCGTCGTAGGAAATGGACTCAGTGACACGAGTTCAAATTCTGGACGAGAATAAAATAATAAGGTATGTGAAAGTCAATTTTGTTACGTCAGCGGTGGTTTGACGTGATACGAATGTGGAAAAGTATAATTATGGTAAATACCCAGAAAAAGTATGACGTGTGAATAACTGATCTTGATTTCTGATTTGACAGAACAAGACAAGAACGATTCTGTGTGTGTGTGTGTGTGTGTGTGTGTGTGTGAGAGAGAGAGAGAGAGGAGGGACAGGGGAGAGAGAGAGGGTGAGTTTTGGTGAGGTGTTCAAAAGAGACATGCGCAATAGGCAAGGGTCTGGATTGATGAAGGATGAGCGTCTGTCTTCCGAGGGCATTTGTTTGGGTTGAAATTAAATAAAGAACTCCGAAAAATATAACACTATCAAGTCTATGGACGTAAGAACAGAAAGGAGAACCCAAGTAGTTTTAGACTGGAAGAACAGCAAGAATACCAGCAAGCCCAACAACAGAACCATCAAACCAGGTACTCCGATCCAAAATAGCAGTTATCCAGATAGACGATCATTAATCACCTGTGAGAACAGCTGATGAGTAAATGACTAATTACAACCGACTCCTTTAGTTCAATCAGTTGGATAATAATAAGAAATCATCTGAAGATGCTAGACTTCTTTCAAAGAGGAGTCTAGTTGAAATAAATATTTATAATAGCCAATATGATTGGATTGAAAGATTTTACCATTCTGAATTCACAAATATTGATCTGTTTATCATCATCAAATTGTCATGTATTGAACTATACAACGAATTATGAAATAATTTTTTCTAATATATCTATATGAAAAAACACGGTTCTGTCGAATACGAATGATTTTACCAGATCTATTTGACCCATAGATGGAACCTGACCTCGTGTCACATCCTGTTCGTGCATAAGGGTTTGGTAAATACAATTAGAAGTATTAATAAAGAAAAATAATGGCTTTTATCCAGACAAGGACACTAACCACTGACATCAACTAATTAGCATTTGATACCAAAAATTAACTTTTACAAATCCAGCAAAATCGTACTGGGAATTTTGGGGAATATTATGGGATTCCATTATTCCAAATGAATAAAAGATAGCAATAATTAAAAAGGTTAGATTAGATTGGAAAAAACGCAATATGAGTCAAGGTAAAACATCATACATAAGTAAAAAGGTAAATATTTTAGGTAAAAAGAAAATTAGATTTCCAAAAATTCATTCTGAATTGTCCAGTTAGACACATGGCGCAACAGGTATAAGGGTTGAGTTAGTAAAGTTCTAAGTGATAATCATCTGGAGGTTACAGGTTCAATCTGTGATAATAACAGAATATTTAACATAGCTTAACACTTGTACCCGATCATGGTTAACGGAATGAGAACAGTATTTCCCCGTGGATTGAATAAAGAGTTCGGTTCAAAGTTCCATGAAGGTTCTCACAAGAAACACCTGAAGAATGCCGGAGGATACATCGGCTGAAACACTGTATATATAACAATAAAGATGAGGACAATAGTCCGAATTATACAAATAATACAAATTATCAAGCCTCATCTCAATAATTCTGACAAAAAGATAGCAAGACTGATGCAAAAATTCAAACCTATTAAATTCCGCTGTAAAAATTGACCTTGTGTCACACTGATCGTGTAATTAGTAAATATATACATTAAAAAAAGAAAAATGTTTCGTTAGATGAGGGGTAGTACCGATTTTCAGCCCGTCCCATTTTGCCGGCTAATCGACCTCTCACCCACGTTGCTGACTGCTTGTTTTGGATGAAATTGTAGAGGTCAGGGGTCAGGTCCACAAAGGAAAAGAAACAAAATTAAGTCAATAATAAGGTCGTCTTTATTGATTACTCGTGGGGGTGGAGTGTGTGACAAGACAAACAGACTCATAACTATAGTGGTTGACAAAACTTCGACCCACTAAGTGCCTCTAACAGTGAGTGACTAACTGGAACTGCTGAGATATACGGTGTGCAAAGCTATCCTTCTAGGAGAATAGTAAGGTGTTCATAACTTTCCCAAGTGTGTTAGTCTGAAAGCGAATATAATCGGGCGACTGGAGTTCGCACTCGCGTAATACGATGTTGCAGTCCAGTACGTTAGCTACTACGCCACAGACCCCCCCCTCCGAAATAAGTCGCTGTATATGATTTAGAAGTAAATAGTAAAAAAAATCAGTTTGATTCAGACAAAGCGTTTGTCTTGGTTGGTTGGTTGGTTGGTTGGTTTTTGTGGCATGTCAACTCTTGTTGGGTTATTTTATGCCGAAGACGTTTTGTTTTATTCATTCTTGATGGGTCCTCCATTTCTTTTTAAAACTCAATTTTTTTTTTGTAACCACATTTTTAAAAACTCATTGTTTTTATTTATTTCCATTGATGCATGCCATAGACTGCTCAGCCAACAAGGTTCCATCCTGAAGCATCACGGCCAACAATGGCTCCATTGGTGGGAGGAATCTTACCCCTCTGCAGTCATGCAGTCGGTGTATTCTAAAGCCCCAAACGACAGAGCTTGTCTGTCTTGGACCAGCTATGTGGAATCTTTTCAATTTTAAAGGCATATTGAAATTTAGTCTACTAATAAGGCGACACTTAGTCGGTAGAGCATCTATCTCCGAATCACAAGATTCCAGTTTCGATACTGGTTCTCGCCAACTCAGTGCATGAGTTATACAGCTTGGATCTGTGCAGTAAAATATGGAGCTGGTGGTAGTTGTGGCTCTCGACCTTCAAGACGCAAAAACAATCTCCCTGGTCAAGCCCAAGTTAAAAGGAGATAGACTCATTCGCTGTCCGGCTGATATCGACAATAGGTCACTCTGCCTAAACTTTATTTTATGTCTTCATCTAAAGTTTAATCTTAGATCAAATTCAATTTAATTGATAAATGTTACTTTAATGTAAATCTTTATTAACCCTTTAACGTCGTTTTGTGGTTGGCTTTTCTAAGAAAGTATTTCAAGTAGAGTTGGCCATTCATTATTTGTTATTTCGACAATGCCATAGAAAACCACACTTGATAGTTTCAAAGGCCGCAACCTCTCTTTCCCTCCTCCTCTCCTCTCTCTCTCCCTCCCTCCCTCCCTCTCTCTCTCTCTCTCTCTCTCTCTCTCTCTTCTTTTCTTCTCTTTCTCTCTTCTCTCCTTCTCCCTCCCTCCCTCTCTCTCTCTCTCTCTCTCTTCTCTCTCTCTCTCCATCTCCTCTCTCTTTTTCTGAACATGTCTCCGGTTGAAAGTCTCACTTGATGGTTTGAAAATTACCCCCCATCTCTCTCTCTCTCTCTCTCTCTCTCTCTCTCTCTCTCTCTCTCTCTCTCTCTCTCTCTCTCTGCATCTGTCCCTCTGCATCTCTCACTCTTTCAACATGTCTCCGGTTGACATGATGTATACGTGACCAGAAGTTCTGAATGGAATTCAATGGCTATTTTTCCCATAATTCCTTGTTCTCGAGCCAAATTTGAAGTTGTTCTTTTGATGAGCTTGAGAGGTTGCATACTGCGCCTTATTCAAAGGCCGAACAAAAAGCCGTTGTCAATCCATCGAGACCCAGGCTGAATAATCACACCTATTCAGCGATTGCAATTATTCTGTTAAAGTCAAAGTCTATTTGTCTCGTGTAAAACTAAACAATGCTTGGCTGTCGACCTGCCAACCAAAATCTTTGATACAACACGAGTGCAATACAACATGGCGTGAATGTCAACTGGCTTAAATATGCCTATCAGGGGCGAACAAGGAAACGTCCATCTCAAAAAGTTGGGCAAAGAAAAATAATTAAACACGGAAATAGAATGAGAATAATTTTATCGATTTTAGATGGAACAGAATTTTAGAATTCATTCATTTAGAATAAACAATGAAAGTAATTTTTAAAAAAGTAAAGAAAGAAAAAGTAAAACATGTTTAGACATTTAGCGTTAATCAATAATCAAGACAATATGATTGGTTTTGTTGGTTGGTTGGATTTTACGGTATGTCAACCCTTGTTGGGTTATTTTATGCAGAAGACGTTTTGTTTGATGCATTCTTGTTGGGTATTCAATTTTTTCAAGCTCAATTTTTAAAACACATTTTGTAAACTTATTTTTTTTATCTATTTAACCCATAGATGGGACCCTAACAAGTACTACTACTCTGGGTAAGAATGAACCTGGAGGTAATGGTAATGAAGAGGTACTCTGCATTCTCCAGAGTTCCATAATTAGAACCTCACGATCAGATAAGTTTAACGTCATACACAGGACATTAAGATTAAGTCATTTAGACATTAAGACCCTCAGTCATCACCTTCTAGCACATATATGATAAAAAGGGTTATAGCTTGTGATAATGGCAATAAGGTTGGGACAATCGTATAAGTGTTAGGGATTGATACGACCAACCGATTGACCGGCCCTCTAACGTAAAGACCAAAGTGGAGTGTTGCATGCCATGGCTTGCTCACCACCGAGGCAAACAGGAAAAGGTCCATTGCCAAGCTGGGAGGCAAAAATAATTGTCATTAACACGGAAGCAGAATGACAATAATTTTATCGATTTTTGCATGTTACGGAATTTTAAAATCTGTATATTAATACTCGTGTTCCGTAATTGTACGACCGTTCTCTTCTTGCAAAACCATCTGGCTAAAAATGAGACCTTCCAAATGGTCCAAAATGAAATACAAAAATGTAAATCCTGATTACTTATCAGCCGAATTCTTATTTCCTATGAGTGTCATCGCCCCACTTAAATAATCGACTCTGCATTTTTATTATGAAGAAAGAAAAGGAAGATAAAGGACATGCTATATAGAAAAATATAACAAAAAAAAGAAAGGGGAAGATAGAGAGTGGGGTGCGCGCGGAAGTTATAACGCTAATCTGTTTCAATCGAAGAAAAAGAAAGCGTGTGCAAGAGAGAGAGAGAGAGAGGGGGGGGGGAGAGATTATTATACTTTTTACATATTGTATTATTTAGCAATAGCTCTTAAACATATCAAATTTTGTAATAATTGAATTATCTATTATTGTCTATCCACAGGTCCTGCAAGTAATATTAATCAATCTTTTTTTTCTAAGTTTATAAAATGAAATATATTAATGATTTTGACAATAAATTAAATACTCATTGATAAACTTACGCCATTCTTGAGGATATTGTGACAGAAGCAGTGATATAGTTTCGGTTACAGATAGACACCGAATCTATATTATAATAAGATATCTACATACAATTCTATTGTTATTGAGAGTTTTACCATTAGTTTTTATACGACAGAGAATGACGAACAAGTTAGTAAGGAACTCAACTGACCTATTCTTCTATGGAGTCAAATCTTAAACACATGTTACATTTGTGTCTTTCATTTTTAGTTTGCTTCCCAACGTTGCATTTCCTTCAATTTGTTTGTTTCTTCTCGAATTCTACACGACTTTCTGCTCGAGGGTCTTAAAAGCTCTTAAACCATCCGTATGAAGAATTTTATCTGCTTAGCCAATAAAAAAAAGAAATAGATACTCTTCATTTAAAGAGTTTTACTGTATTTCTCTCCGGGTCATAGACGCTTTTACAAATTAAGTGGACTAAGATATTTATCTGATATCATTATTGTCGAATACGAATATTTTATACTTTATGGCTAGCCTTGCCCGGTTTATAACTTCCATGGATATTATCAATTCTTCTTTCATTCCGACTTGTCGTCTGCTATTCACAATTCGCATCTTCCCATTGTCCTTTTAAATAATATCCGTTTATGTCCCTTTTTTTAACTAATAAAATTTAATACAACTAGCAAGAAAAGAAGCACCCTCTGGGCCCAAGTATCTACGTTTTAGTATGATTAA
Source organism: Doryteuthis pealeii (assembly GCA_023376005.1). Lineage (NCBI taxonomy): Eukaryota > Metazoa > Mollusca > Cephalopoda > Myopsida > Loliginidae > Doryteuthis > Doryteuthis pealeii. Next base: position 33,993,794 of record CM042170.1, on the reverse strand, counting down.
ATATTATATTGAATTAGAAAGATTAATGAAATTAAATACGATTACACTTTTTTTTACTTTATTCTAATTGATTTCTTTATAAAATTATAGATAGGGTTGCTTTAAAAGCAATTTGAGCAAGAAAACAATAACAACAAGTAATTGTTTATTATACACGGCTTTAGTAAAAACTGGTATGCAAATAATTCACACCATATACTATGTAAACATTTACTTCTTAATGATATATAACACACATCACAGGATTTTAAACATATTTATATTATGGGCTATTTTGAGGCAAATCTATCTCAGTTAGATCTTAATAGAGACATTGTGAATAAATAAGATGCTAATTAAGATTTAATAATGTTTATTAAATAACCATTGAGAATATAACGTTAATAACTAAGAGAATTGTGGCCTTGGTGGTGACGTAGTTTCGGTTACTGACAATCACTGTCTCCATTGTAATAAGATGATGTCATTAATAAAAGTAGCATTCTTAATGATACTACAACTACTAATACTACTGCTGTTGCTTTGCTGCTGCAAGAGGCGATTTTTATGTAATGGTTATCGTTGTAGGAAATGGACACGACATTACAAGTTCAAACCCTGGTCTAGGCTAAAAAAAAAACAATTTAGCAAGTTAAATTGGATAAAGAAAAGAGTTTCCTATCTATATAAACAAAAGCGTGGTGTAATGGTTAGAGTTGTATGAAATGGACTCGTCCACCCGAGTTCAAACCTTGGACAAGGCTGTTTGCATTTCACATAGCACTAATACGCTTGGGAAATGTATGCATTCAACTATTCTTCTTCCAGCTATGCCGCAGACAATTAAATTTGTTACTTATCCAAAATAGCCCAAATGAATTTTCCGAATGTATATATATATATATATATATATATATATATATATATATATATATATATATATATATATATATATATCACAGATTAAATATTATGGTGTTAATATTCCATAACTGCACTTCATTGTATATCATGCAATCTTCAGATGGTCAAAAATATTAGAATATTAAAACAGTGGCCTGTTCAGCGTTTATATAACGTGAAGCGTGCTCACGCAATGGAATGTTATAACACGAAACTTATATTTTTAAAAAATAAGCATGCTTAGGTTTTCACGTACGCGGCACCAGATGGAAAAAAAGTAGATAGAGGACGAATAATACGGGATTAATTAGGTCGGTGGTAAATGACAATCGAAATTTGTTTAAATGTCTACATTTGGAAATCAGTTCACTTCTCTTGTTCAATAAATTTACATTATATATATATATATATATATATATATATATATATATATATGTGTGTGTGTGTGTGTGTGTGTGTGTGTGTGTGTGTGTGTTTGTTGTTTATATATATATATTTAAGTTAAGGTAGCGTGAACATGGAATCAACGGCACCTGGTATTCGATTAGTCCATGTGCAAAGAAGAAAAAACTCTAAGAAAAAATTTCGCAAAAAATGTTAATATGAATGTACAATGAACGCGATTCCCTAACCAATTGTCACTGTTATTGTTATAAAGGTTCCTGTCTTAATTTTCAAGCACCCCTGAAGATGTGATGGTGAGTTCAATCCTTACTAAGTCTTCAATAAATCGGGTCTTGTACAAATGTCGGCAAAGTACAATAAATATCAACAACAGTTTCATGATTTATTCCCGTTGTTGTTGTTGCTTCATTACCCCAATGAATTTTCAATGAATTTGGAAAATTTTTCCCGTGATAAAACCTGCTTTTTTCTGCATTATTTGAACTATTCTCCTCATCTTTATTGTTATCTGCACAACGTTTAAATAAAATTGAACCAATATCAACTTCACACACGAGTTAGAACATAAAAAACACTTTACCTTTCCTAGACGTACTATTGATAAATAACTCGCTTAGAATTTAAAGTCCACCACAAACCCACAAATAAAAATGACCATATTCATTTCTATTCACATCACAACACCAAAATTAAAAGTGGTTTAGTTATAGGTTTTTATTTAAGAGTCCTTAGAATCTGTACAAGAAATTTCTAAATGAAGAATTTGAATATATAGATAATCTTTCACACTAAATATACTAAACTTTTCATCCAACGTGCCAAAAAGAAAGCCATCAAAGTTCATAACCGTAAACACCTCCCATAAACAATACTCCTACCAATAACTTTCTAAATAGATATATCATCCTACCCAATAACTCAGCTACAACCATTATCGAAAAAAACTTAAATAATTTAGGGATAAAAACCATAAAAATAACTCCTCAAAAACAATAAAAAAAATATTATTAATAACCAAAAAAGAACACTCATACAAGGTCTGATGCTGGTGTATACACCATCCAATGTTTGGATTGTAACAAACAATACATTGGGGAGACGTCCAGACACATTGACCAACGAGTCCGGGAACATAAGAGAGATATTAGAAATGGTCAATTGAACAACGCACTTACAAAACTCATTTTAGAAACTAACCATCTGTTCAATTTTAAAGAATCCAAAATGCTATTTAGGATACACAACAAAAAAGAAAGAAAAATCGTAGAATCTAGCACCATCTCAATTTTTAACACGATTAAGCAAAGACCCGGACTTTTCATTCAGTCACCTTACCTCTCCAAAATTGTCCTCAAGAATCATAAAATTCCCTATATTTAATCAACATCCCACATTGTTTTTCTATACACTTATTTTACTTTAATTATAACTAAATTATTACTAATAATTTTCAGACATACTCATCAGGTAATACGATTTTTCCTTTAAACTTTCAACACACAATAAATTATTGTACTTTACCAATTAGACCAATCATTTTAACAATAATAATATATAAATTTCCCAAAAATTCCCCACGCACACTCCCTCTCTCTCCAATCATTTCAGCAATACTATTATAAATATCATCATCATAGTAACTACAATACTGCAATCACCTAACAAAATTTAATATTTCGTCACATTGACACTATATTTCTTTACATTTTCTTTTTTTCACACACACACTCACTTTTCCACGAGATAGTTTTTATAAAAATCTCACCACTTATGTATTATATATACACATATATGTGTATGCACATGTATATATATATATATATATATATATATGTGTGTGTGTGTGTGTGTGTGTGTGTGTGTGTGTGTGTGTGTGTAAGTATATGTATGTATGCATATACAATTTAATAAATAATAAATATACAAACAATTACAATAATAAAACAAAATAATATATATTATAATAATAAATTTTACACACACACACACACGTGCACGCACACACCCTTTCTCGTTATGTACTTAAAATAGAAAACAAATGAAAAATAAACAAATAAATAAACATACAAACGCACGCGAGCGCTCACTTACACACATGGTCACACACGATTAATCTACTCACATTTCCATACACACACACACACACTCTCTCTCTCTCTCTCTCTCTCTCTCTCTCTCTCTCTCTCTCTCTCTCTCTCTCTCTCTCTCTCTCTCTCTCTCATACATACTCACTCTTTGGTGTTCCTTTTTTTTAGTCCGGTCATGGACCGGGTACTTTAGCTAGTATATATATATATATATATATATATATATATATATATATATATATATGCAGATGAGAGTCTTATTAAGATATTATATTGAGAGGATTTGGTTTGTCGGTGGTGTATATATGGTCATGCGGTTAGGTGTATAAATATCAGCATTTGCTTGCGTACTTATTGGATCAAGTGGGGAATTTTAAAAGAATGTCCCTCGGAGAAAGGTAGATTTTAAAGAGAGATAGAGAGACAGACACAGAGAGACAGACAGATAAATAGATAGATATATACAGAGACAGATATTCCGACAGACAGACAGAGACAGACAGACAAGTATAATAAATGAATAGATAAATAGATAGATAGACTGACAGACAGATAAATAAATAAATAGATGAAGACAGACAGACAGATATACAAACAGACAGACAGAGAGACAGATAGAGAGACAGATAGAGAGACAGATAGAGAGAGAGAGAGAGAAAAGTGAGAGAGAAAGAGTGAGAGAGAGAGAGAGAAAGAAAGAGAGAGAAAAAGAGAGACAGAGAGAGAAAGAGGGGCATACAGAGAAATAAATTCTAATAATAAACACCTAATCAGCTTACATAGTCATGTAATGTTTTGTAAATTCATCAAAATTTCTGTTGTTTTCAAAATTTTCAATCTGTTTCCTAAGAAAATTTTAATAAATAAACCAAAAAAAATTAATAAATAAATAAATTGAAATCTTTTTATTATTAGAATAGTTTCATTCCAAGATTTAGTTTGGTTATCGGAAATAGCAAAAAGAAAAATTGCATTCACACAATATTCGCATAATTAACTATGGAAAGGGCAACATTTTGATTTTCTTTTTTCGACGTCAATGCATCGCCTTAAGCTTCAATGAGTTTAACCTTCAATATTTATTCTTAGCAAATTCGTTTAACTAAAGTTTTAATCAAATTAGTTTTCCTCTCTCAAAAACAATGATACATTTCTAAAAATGAACTGCCACCTTGATTTACGAGTGACCTAGCTTACGAGATGTCATTCGGTAGATTTTTTGCTTTGTGTTAAGTTCACTAAAAATATTTCATCTTCCGAATTTATTAAGCCGAAGTAAAATACAATGACTTACGAGCGCCCAAACTGTCACTCGGTCGATTTTTTGCTTTGTGTTGTAAGATAAAATTTGAGGTAGAAGTTAAATTTAGATACGCTTATTTATATATTAATAAGCTTATTCCTTAATCTTTGATCGTTATCATCTTGCAATACACTCTGGTTAAAAATTAGATCATCCAAATCGTACAAGATGAAATGAAAAAAATGTAAAACCTGATTATATGGTGTCGCTTATTCATTATGAGTGTCGTCACTTCAGCTAAATAATGGACCCTTCCGTTTTTATTCTGTTTTTACTATAAAGAAAGAAAGGGGAGAAAAGAGACATGCTACACAGAAAAATATAGTAAGAAAGAAAGGTCTTTTTAACGTGAGAAGCCACACACAAAATGAAGTTTATGCGAGTCCAAAAGAAAAATCATGGATCCCATTCAGCATTCCCCTTTCGGGGCACTTCAGACACCGGGTAATAAACCCAGCTCTGCACCTTTAAATCGGGGAGCAGATGTTGCCTGGGGGACGCTCCCCCTGGGATCACACTACAGCCAACTGAATACTGCGGAAAACACTAATTACCACAGGAGAGAAAATGCCTCAGCTTTTATGCCTCCTCACCGGCAAAACCACTCCAACCAACAGGTGTGATAGGACGCTTACTACGGTTACCACTGACATTTTCCAGGCTGTGAGTTCAATTTCGGTTCAATTCGCGAGGGAATTCACATGCATTTCCTGCTACACCTTTAAAGGAACTACACTACTCTAATACTTATTCATAGCAGAGAGGAGAATAGTTGGATCCATGCCTTTTTCAAGGGAATCGGGTCTATGCGACATGAAAATAGCCTCGTTCAGGATTTGAATTCAAAGTGTTCATTTTCTACGACGATAACGATTACACAACGTGTGCATCCAACTAATTCTAATTATAGAAGACAGGGTACTTGTTCATTCCATTTGACCACGTATAGCGAACTACGAAGCAAATATCGATCAGACGCACGCGTGGGTGTCAAGAATCGCAAGTCCTCAGAGAGATTTGAAGTTGAACAATAAAGGTGATATGGATAGTTAATGTGTGTTAGGATATGTAGGTGTTGTTTGAAGACAAGTTTCATACACGTTATATGATGTAATTAGTTAAATGTTATTTACCAATGAACATCCAAAGAAAAGAGTGAAGAATAGAAAGAAGAAAGAAAAGTCGATCAAACGACAAACATTTAGTTGGTTGGTAGGTCGGTTGGATTTTACGGCATGTCAACCCTTGTTGGGTTATTTCTCTGAATTATTGAGATGAAGCTTGATAATTTGTATTGTTTGGATTATTCAGACTATTGTCCTCATCTTTATTGTTATCTGCACAACGTCTCGATATGCCCTCCAACCTTTGTTAGAAATTTCTTTTTGGACTCAGGAACCCCCACTTTCGAATTAGTTAACCCGACCAGGTAAAAGTGATAAGCTGTGTTAATTATTCTATGTACCAGGATTGTACCTACAACCTAGGGATAACTGTCTCTTAGAACTGTATTAAATCAATGCCTATATCCACTATGCCATGTGTCCAATTGGAAAATTCAGAGTAAATTTTGGGAACTTATAAACCTAATACGTTAATTTTACCTAGAATATTTATCTCTATGCTTACGTATGTTTATTTTTTTACCTTGACTCATATTGCGTTTGTGTAATCTTTCTTTGAGGCGTCTTCTCTTCTAATGTTCTTCCCTATCTATTATCTTAACTTCATAAAGGCAAATGGTTTCCCTTTTCATTCTTTATATGTCAGCCATATTCGACTTTTTACTCTCATACCACTGCTTTACGTTGTTCCTCTAGTCTTATTTTCAGTGGACGTCATGTTTTACCTTTGTATACGTTGCCATGAATGAGAACAGTCTACCCCCGTAGATTAAATAAAGGGTTAGGTTCGAATTTCCGTGAAGGCTCCCTTGTCGATGTATTCTACAACCCCAGTCGACTGGAAAAAGGGAAGTGATCCTGACAGAAAAACAAAAACATTCCAAGATGAGTTAGAAATTTCAGAGATCCTTTCTCTCCCTAACCGGACTACCCACGCTGGCCGGAGCGAATAATAATCCCCAATCCTCGGAACTGACAAACCCAAAAAGTGCTTTGTTCGCGTGTTGTTTTTCTACGTATATTTGCTTTCAACATTGTGGCTAAGTAACCATAAGGAATACATAGTCCTGGTAGTAAATACGCTACAAATTTATTAATTATATTATTTATTAAAAAAATGAAACGTTTGACGTTGGCAAATATTTCAATTCCTAATAAAACCATCCTCTGAATACCTTGTATATTTTTATATATGTTTTATCAACTCCTCCGCACGAGTAGGATGTGACACAAGGTCAATTTACTTAAAAAGGTTTGACGTGTTTGAGTTTTCCTTCCCATAGAATAGTTACCTATCTAAGGTTAAAGAGCCTAGTCTGCCCAACTATTTACCCATAGCTAGAGAGAAAATGTATATATATATATATATATATATATATATATATATATATATATATATATATATATATATATATATATATAAGGAAATAGCCAGGCAGAACTAACAAGGTTCTATCAACAAAGAATATTGCGGCATTATGGAAAGCTGTTGGTATATTTTAAGACGTTTGGGCTTTAAGCAGTGTTTTGGCTTTGAAAATGTCTAATCGGATATGGCAGACCTAAACTTCCAATCCTACAAAGCGATGATTCTACAGGAATACATTTACTAAGCTTAGCTTAGTTGTAGTGTCATATATTTTTATTATTTTCAAACGTCGTGTTAATAGTTACTTGAAATCATATAAGTGCGTGCAAATTATTTGTATTAGATAGGAATACTTTAAATTATATAACCGAAAGACCGATTTAGTTCAGTCGGTAGAGCATTCGCCAATGAATCGCATAATTCTGGGTTCGATACCAGTCCTCGCCAACTCAGTGCATTAGTAATACAGCTGGGGGTCATCTGATCTCTGCGGCAAACAATCGAGAGTTGACGGTAGTCGTGGCACTCCTACCCAGCAATATAATCTCCCTGGTCTTGCTCTTGGGAAAAGAGGGTTGACTCCCTCGCTGTTCGGCTGATACTAACAATGGGCCACTCCTCGCACTTTACTTACGACAAGAAGGAGATAAAAAGAATACAAAAAATATTTTGATCGAGAAATGCTGTTCAATCAGTGGGAAAATATATTGATCACTTGGTCATCGATCATCTTGTAGAATGGAATGATCAAACATGATTGTGAGTAGCTCAGTTGCTCAATGACACAAAGTCTGGATTTGACGGTGAGTGGTCGTCGCACCTGCCGTTGAAGACGTTGCTCTAATCTGAAATAATCGGCTTAATGGATATTCGAGTCACGAAATACAATCAGTAAAAACAGGAGGGAATCGTGTTTGAAGGCAGATGAGTCAAATCAAAAGAAATCCATTCAATGAATAAAGAACAACAAAGAAGAAGGAAAACATGGAGTGGGAAAGGAGGGGGAAACAAGGGGGATGAAAGAAAGAGAAAAAGAAAAGAAAGAGAAAAAGAAAAGAAAGAGAAAAGGAAACCTCACCGTCAGAATTAATTATCTAAATCCAAAGGGAAATGAGGGGATTTATATGTATGGGTGTTTAACTGATTTCATTCGATTTCGACATTGTAATATATATATATATATATATATATATATATATATATATATATATATATATATATATATATATATATCAGTAATCAATAAAACGGGTATCGATAGATAGGATAGTGATATATAGATAGATGAATAAAAAGGGTTTCGATAGATAGATAGATAGATAGATAGATAGATACATACATACATACATACATAGGATAGGGATAGATAGCTAATTAAAAACGGTATTGATAGATAGATAGATAAATAGAATAGATAGATAGATAGATAGATAGATAGATAGATGTTAGTGATAGATAGATACATAAAAGGGGTAGTGATTGATAGATAGATATATAGACAGGTTGATTGATTGATTGATTGATTGATAGACAGATAGATAAATTTAAAAGGGGGTATAGATAGATAGATAGATAGATAGATAGATAGATAGATTGAAAAAGGATAGTCATCCCCAAAACAACTATCAAACCAAGCTGGCTGGTCAGAAGATCGCATAGGCGAGAAATTGTCATTAACCAGGCGCTGCTGACTCCATGTCCAAGGCACCTTAAAATATATATATATATATATATATATATATATATATATATATATATATATATATATAAGGTATCCAAAACTTGGTAGTAAGGGATGATTCTATATGTGATTTCTAAGACACTCTGTATTATTATTGTATGATCCAGTATGTATAAATACAGTGAATCACTACAGAGAGCTCAATGCATAATAATCTTTTTAGATTATATACAGAGCAATATTTATCCATAAAAGGAAGGAAAAACTCAACACCGTTATTCCATAATAAATTTATTTCGACCAAAATTGATTTTTTATTTTATTCTTTTATTTTTTTTATATATGTATAGTGTACATATATATGTGTGTATGCATGTGTATTTGTATACAAATACACATGTATATATATATGTATGTATGTATATGTATGTGTTTATATATTTATTATGTAGGATATGTGTATATTTTTATTAATATTATATTTATATATTATATTATCTATTATATTTTAAGGTTCTACTATGTTTATTTGTTTAATAATAATAATAATAATTTTTATATATCATAATAGTTCATATTTATATATATATATATATATATATATATATATATATATATATATATATATATTATATTTTATATTTTTTGTTTTATCTTTGCTTCATACTTATTCAGACTTATGTAAATTTCATAGTTGTTAATTTGACTGACTAACATCCCCTAAACAACTTGGCCCTGAAAAATATTCTTTTTTCTCATTTGAAATGACTTCCTATCACCATAGTGAAAGTCTGTTAATGTATACATTTTGTAAAAAGATTTATGAGGAAGAAGAAGATTCTACATTGAGAATTTTTTTTCTGTTATGCAATTCAAATCTGATGAGACTTGATTTTGGGAGCTTTGTTAAATCAACTTAGATTTATTTTATAAAAGCCACAATTTTGGTCGAAATACATTTATTATGGAATAACGGTGCTGAGTTTTTCCTTCCTTTCAAGGATATATATATATATATATATATATATATATATATATAGGCAGTAAAGTGAGGAAATCAACCCGTTTGTTGAGAAATGTAGACAAACACGGGATGTTACATTGGATGAATATTCATTCTTGGTGATAATGTCGATGCTATAACGTTTCGGTGTTCATAACCTTCTTTAGGACATGGGGTGAGTTCTTGTATTCGAGAATTCCATTCTTTTATTGGCGAGTATCTTTGGTCGCAAATCAACAGCAGTTGACCACTACCCTCATCCCAATAGCAACCAAAGAATAAATATATATTCACACACACACACACTCTCTCACACACACACACACACACGCACATTTATATACATATATATATATATATATATATGTGTGTGTGTGTGTGTGTGTGTGTGTGTGTGTGTGTGTGTGTGGAGTCTACGCATACTTCTTTGAAGGTATATAGTTGAGAAAAAATTGTGTTGTCTTAGAAGCATGGAAAAAAGAAAAGATCAGAATTGAAATGATATAATATTATGTTCTTAATCTTGTTTATTTCGATGTACCTCCCTCTGTCTCAAAGGTTTATTTTTAGACTGACTGTTCTTACACTTTCCCGTGTTCTTTTCTTTGGGGTCACGGGTTGGACCACCAGGCCGACACCACCGCTTCTAAGACAACCCAAAACACTTTTTCCCCATCGTCGCTGGATATCCCGTATTAGCAACCTTGTGTCACATCCTACCTGTGGCGACGTGTGTTGGGTAAATATCCTATTTCTCTCTCTCTCAGCGGGTGAGCCTCTTCTGTTTATTTTTATGTCTTTTTGTCACAAGGGTTACTTAAAAGCGCAGACATTTGCATCGATCTTGAACAAATAAAAGATTTAAGCACATGGACGAAGGCCAAATGCAGACATGGGGGGGGCTCTTTTGATATTTTCTTCTGATATTTTGGCCATCGTTTCGTGTAATATTTAGCAGATGCGTCTGACATGGGATGCTTTTGATAAAATAACGGATACAAAGCTTTTGTGAACAACGAGATGCCTGATTAGATATTGATAAACAAAAAAAGTATATATATATATATATATATATATATATATATATATATTATATATATACGAGAGCACGTGCCTGACGTGTATCATATAAAACAACACTATATATATATATATATATATATATATATATATATATCATATTCATTATATATACTAGCAAGACATCAACCCACTGCGTGCAAGTATTTAAGTTTTAATATAATAAAATATTAGATTAAATTAAAAAGTGACGAAACTTGATTGAAGTCTATATAAAAATATTACACTTACTCTTATTTTATTTTAATTGGTTTCTATATAAAATTATACATAGGATTGCTTTTAATACATTTTAGAATAAAACAATATTTTAAATCAATAACACCAAGTAAAAATTTATTAAATCTGGTTTTCTTAAAACCGGTGTAAAAATTATCCAAATCTTAGATTATGTAAGCCTTGGGCGCCTCAGGTGATGTAATGGTTAGCAAGCTAGATTCGCAAACCATTGTTAGTCAGTTCGATTCTCATTGGGCGTCTCATTATGGTATTGTGTCGCATCTAAGCAAACCTTAGTAAATAACTATACTATGTACGCCTTTATTTCTTTGTGATCTATAACACACTTTGAAGGATTCTAAACTCGTTAATGGGCTAGAATCTAATAGAGACATCGTTAATAGATAATATGTTAATTCAGGTAACACAATAACTAGTTAATTGAGAATATAACGTAAATATCTTAACAAATTGTGACGTCGATGGTGGCGTATTTACACGGATACACAATCTGTTATAAGATATATATTATATTCATCATATATATATATATATATTATATATATATATATATATATATATATATATATATATATATATATATATATATATATATATATATATATATATATATATATATATATTATATATATATATATATAATATATATATATGCAAATATATATTTATGAATTAATTTTCTCCGGCATTTTTTCACCTTTTTAATTTTGGTTGCTTTTTTAATCACAACTCATCCGGTTCGTTATCGCAATTCTAGTAATCATAGGATTATTGCATTTGTAAGGATTAAACATAATTCTGGTATATAAATTGAGGAAATTCCAGTAAGTCCATATCTTTATCCACAAAAAAATAACGTGCTAATGAACACTGCTCACTTAGAAATCCTTCATTTACTTCATATTTCAGATAAATCTTATTATAATGGAGATTGTGTGTTCTTCGGTCTGTAACCGAAACTATATTACTATTCAAGTCACAATTCCCTTTGTTATTTACATCACATACTCCATGATTTTATTTTTATTTAAACCTCAATTATTAATAAAATTGGTTTACATCATTAAGACTGTTGACCAAATCTACATACTAATAATATGCAGTTGTATTTATATATACTAGAAAATAGCAGTTTACAGTGTAAATTGGAAGACTAATTTGCATATTGATCTTTAAAATTTGATTTCAATAAATATATGCTTAGTATTATTGATTTCTAATTGTTTGGTTTTATATTAATGAATATGAGCAAAAATCTCTGGGATAAATCTTAAAAGAAATCCATTAAAAAGAAGAAATAACTGTAATATTATTCTTTACTTCCTATTTTAACTAAATAGTTAAATTAGGAAAATTTACCAATGAAAGACGGGAGTAAGGGAAAATGATGGACGAGTTAGTTTCAAAGTTATTCTATTTTTCAATCATACCCCCTCTGTTCCAATTTTTTTCTGCATTCTTATTCAGTTTCATTAGCCTTTCTAATTTAATATGATATTTTATAATATCAAAACTTAAATACTTGCACCCGGAGGGTGCATATATTTGCTAGTACATTATAAAGAATATTGTAAGCAGTAAAACATGGAACAACAACAATAATATATAATATATATATAATACTAGCAGGACCTGTGAATATACCACAGTATGATAACAAAATCATTACTACGCTTAATATGTTTGCTTAAGAGCTATTGCGAAATAGTTCAATATGTAAAAAGTATAATTATCTTGATTTAACTTTCTCTCTCACTTTTTTCCTTTCTTCCTTTCTTTTCATATTTTCATTACATTCGATACAAATTAGCATTATCTCTTCCGCGCGTTCATCCCCTCTGTCTATCTTTCCCTTTCTTTTTTTTCTTTCTTTCTTATTATATTTGTTCTGTATCGCATGCCATTTTCTTCCCTTTCTTTCTTTATAATCAAAACAGAATGGTCCATTATGTAGCTGAGGTGACGACACTTATAAGATATAAAAATTCGGTGTATAAGTGACCCCAGATAATCAGAATCTACATTTTTTCATTTCATCTTGGACAATTTTTAACCAGGGGGGTTTGCACGATGATAACGGTCGGAAGATTAACAAGAATATTATTATTATTTCGCACCATTCGAATTTTTCCCACCTGCTGTCATTATTATTATTATTATTATTATTATTATTATTATTATTATTATTATTATTATTATTGCGCGTTTTTCTCCTAAATTTTAACAGGTGGTTTTTCGCTGAAGCTTGAGTGACAGAAAGTCTCATCAGGACTCATAGAAGTATTATAGCTGATTCTAACAATTCTGTAATCTGGACGGTTTCAATTATTTATCTAATCTTATCAGATCTTTAGCGTGCTTGCTTGTCCTGCATAACCCTTTTCAGCCACGAACTTGAAATTAATATATATATATATATATATATATATATATATATATATATATAGTGGTGTAAAATTTGGGTCTCGTAATAATATGATGTTTTGTTAGTCCACTTGTTAAACTAAAAGTTTCAGAATAAACAATATTTTTGTTTCGCGCCCTCTTGTGTTAGGATGAAGATCCCCATCAACGTTTCCAACACTTGAATGACAAACATAATGCTAATCATGCGAGAGGAGGATTCTACGTGGTGGGGAGGCTAACGTGGTAGAGTGTGACATCGTAGTAATCGAGTTTGAGTTTCAGTCGCGCTATTACGTTCACTTTCAGACTTTTGCCCTGGGAAAGTTTTATATATATATATATATATATATATTATATATATATATATATATATATATATATATGTGTGTGTGTGTGTGTGTGTGTGTGTGTGTATAGATAGATACATATGAACAGAAATGTGAGAAATAGATAGATAAGAACAAACTAAGATACCGACGGTATACACGCATTTTTTGCACTGGTCACGCATGAGCTTCGGTTTGTGCTTGGTTTCCCACTTTAATGGTCCTTTTATTCAACAAATAAACTCTCCTTAACACAGGAACTTCGGCTCTTGTGTCAGTAAGATATATAATATTATTATGAATCCCAAGGGGTCAACTCCCAGGAAACACATGTCCCCTGATTTAAAAGGACAGAGTTTGGTTTATTGTCGAGTCCTGAGGCTCCTCAAAAGATGAATGCCGACGGGATACATGCAGTTCTTAACACTAACCACCGCATGAGCTTTGGCTTGTTCGTGGCTCTCCATGTAAATCGAACTTTGTGTACATCTGACATGGTGGGATGTCAGAAAATAACTTCTTTACGCCTATCTTTCTTTAGCAAATTGCACAAAGATTTTAACGATAAAATTCTACAAACTTCAAGTGTTTGTTGTTTTTCTTTCAAAGTTCGTGTACGTGCCAATATTGCAGTTAATACTTTCTCAATTAATTAAAATTATGACAATGAAACCTTTTTTGCTGTTTAAACTTCAAGTGTTCTTTCCTCATAAATCGGAGTGGTTTGTTGGTCTAAAATTTTCTAATATAAATTTGTTTTTTTCTTTTTACCTCAGATTCGTGAATAGCAATCGCATGATATCATTTTGTAAAAGAATAATGAACTTTTTTCATGAACGGATGTGGCTTTTTTTGTCAGGAAAATTAAGGTGTGACAAGTGTTTTTGCAATTAGTAGCTATTTAATGATACACTTGTTTATACACACACATATACACACACACACAACACATATATATATATATATATATATATATATATATATGTGTGTGTGTATGTGTGTGTGTGTTCGTGTGTGTGTGCGTGCGTGTGTGTGTGTATGTGTCTGTGGGTCTGTGTTTGTGTGTGCGTGTGTGTGTGTGTATGTGTCTGTGTGTCTGTGTTTGTGTGTGCATGAGTGTGAGTGTGTGTGCGCATGTGTATATCACTACATAAACCTTTGTGTCTAATGAAAATTGGTATTAGCTAAAATGAATGTATTCCAAGATATGTCCTCTAACAAAAGCTTTTGCGCAATCACATCTTATTATAATGGAGTGTCGGTGTCTGTCTGTAACCGAAACTACGTCACTGCTTTTGTCACAATACTCCCAAATACTAAAAACGGCCGATGTTATAAGTGGGTTTAAAATCCTGCAGTGTGTATTATATATCACTAAGAAATAAAGATTTACATAATATTTGGCGCAGTTAATTTGCATACTGGTTTTAACAAAAGTGGGTTTAATGAATAATTACTTTTCATTTAATTTCAGATACATATGTACACACACACAAACACACACACACACACACACACACACATATACACATCCACATATCCACACACATCCGTGCGATAACGGTCAAGTCATGTTGAAAGCACTTTTCTATAAGGACGATCTAAACTTATATGCAAAAAAAAGATGTCGATTTAAAAGGTTTATTATTAACTATGAAAAGATCTAGTCATGAAATAGGGATTCAATTTGGTCAGGAAAAATGAAAAGAAAGATTCGCTAGCAGAGTCTAAAACATCACTCTAGATACAAATACAGAAATTACAGTAAAGGATGTGTGGAGACAAAGACGAAGCGGTTAATCACCTAATAAGCGAATGCAGTAAACTCGCACAAAATATATACTAGTCACAACTGGGTGGGAAAGGTGATCCGCTAGGAGTTATGCAAGAAATTTTGAACATGGTACCAAATAGTATATGCACAAACCGGAATCTTTCCTAGAGAATCATACGCATAAAATTCTCTGGGACTTTGAGATGGAAATGGACCACCTAATCTCGGTCAGAAAATCAGACCTAGTGTTAATTAACAAGATAACTTTTTATCTAATCACATAATAAGTTAATGCAGTAAACTAACATAAAGTAGTACAAGATTATGTACGACTGGGTGGGAAAAGGGATTCACTTGGAATAGTGCTACAGATTAAAATTCGACCATAATACCAAATATGAATAAACCAGAGTTCGTCCAAGAGAACGAGACGCTAAAAATTCTCTGGGAATGATCAAATAATTCTGGTTAGAAAACCAGACCTAGTGTTAATTAACCAGAAGAGAACTTGTTATCTAGCCGACCATAGAGTGAAAATAAAAGCAGATTATAAAGAACAGTATAAAAATCAAACATAATAATTAACAGAACCGACAGATGCTGCTATTTTCTGTGACTTTGCAATCGAAATTAATCGAAAAATAAAGAGAAAAATATAGTGGTTAAGAACTTAAAAGAAAAACTTCCTTTTTGTTTGATATGTCAGTGACAACAGATAATAATGTATTAATCAAAAAGTAAAATGAAATAATTAAATACAAAGACCTGGATATAGAAATTAAAAGATGTGACACTTTAAAACTACCACGGTACCAGTAATAGTCGGAGGACAGGGTATGATCAAGAAAGGAACAGATAAAGACATTAACTAAATGGAAACGAAATTCAAATAGGAAGTCCTTGAAAGTTTTGTAAATGATTGAATAAGTTCTTGTATTCTTAAATAAAAAGAAGAATGGAATTTAGTTTCGATGTGATATTTATGGCAAAAACTTTTTTATTTTATTTTGGGAATCAAAGACAAATAATTGAAGTGACTTTTCCCTGTAGGAACGAAATGGTGTAAATGAAGGATAGGAATCATCTGGGGACTCTTTGAAACACTTTCTTTCACACACACACACACACACACACACACATATATATATATATATATATATATATATATACACCACCACCACCACCACTACCACCACCACCACACAGACACACACACAGTCAAATACAGATACACACACAGATACACACACATTCACAGACACATATACTGTCTCACTCACACATACATGCACATACACGCACATACACACACCACACACATACACACACACATTCACAGACACACATACTGTCTCACTCACACATACACACACATATACGCACGCGCACACACACACATACACACACACAAACACGCATACACATACACACACAGAAGCACCCACTGTCTCACTCACACATTCACACACAGACACACACACACAGACATACTGACACACACAGATACACGCACACATACACAGATACACACTGACACTCACAAACATACTCAGACACATACAGATACAGGCACATACGCACAGACACACAGGTACATCCATAAATACACATACACACACAGAAACACACTGTCTCACTCACACGCGGAGAACAAACACAGACAAACACACAGTCACAGACACACAGCGCGCACTCACAGATACACACAACTACATATACACACAGACACACACATATACACAGACACACACAGACAGACACACACACACATACACATACACATACACACACTCTCACACACACACACACTCACACTAAAAGACGTAGACATGACAAATTTAATCTCTTAAAATGTCTATTATAAAAAGTTTACGGACATCAAAAGAGAAAATCGAAAATCTATTTTAAAGGAAAATTCTTAAGTAGATGAAATGGACAGAGATAAAAATGATTCCAACAATTGACTGTGAGGGAAAAACGTCTGGGACTTCAATCAAATGACCAACAAGAATTTTTCATCGCAGTTATCAAGAAACACAATTTATAAACAAATTAATACTTGCTTTTCTCATTATCTTAATCAAGATATAAAAAAAACAACCGCATTTATTTGGTACCAGAAGCGGCTACCAAGCGTCGACTGCGTAGAGGGTAGCAAAAAACCTGGTATTGATTTGTTTACTTTCGAGATTGACAAATGTTGGACATTTTTAAGTATAACTTCAATAATATTTCGATTTATATTTTGATTTTTAATGCACAAAAATCAAGCCCTGGTGATACTTAATGTGTATATATATTTACTTTGTCGTTAATTGTTTTATTTTCACAGTTTCATCCGGACATACATTTCCACTAACTGCCCTTTGTATATGTACAGATTGAATATATTCAACTAATTATATAGTTATGTATCCATATATTTTTCTTGTAAACGTTTACTATGACACAAAAAAATCAAACAAAAACAGAGTTCTAATAGATAACCGTTGTTTTGCCCTTGGTCCGCTTTATTTTTTCCAGTATTTCGGGTGGCTTCCACCCCTTATCAAGGTTTTTGTGTAGACAACTGAGTATAATTGAATAGAAAAATAAAAATAAAATAAATATGAAAAAAAGGAACGACATGCAACACCCCACTAAGGCCCTTACTTAGGCTAGACAGGTGGTCGAAGAGGCCTCCTTCATCAATCGACTTGTCAGGTTAAACGCTAACACTATATGATTGTCCCAGCCTAATTGCCCGTATGGTAAGCCCCGACCCTTTTTATCATATATATGCTAGAAGGCGGTAGCTGAGGGTCAATGTTCATGGTATGACATTAAAGTCTATCTGATGGTGAGGTTACAGTTTGAAACTCTGAGGAATGTGGAGTATCCCATCATCACCATTACTTCTAGGTCCACTCTGACCTGGAGTGGTAGTACCTGTTAGGGTCCCATCTATGGTTTAAATAGAAAAATGAGTTGAAAAAATGTGTTTAAAAATTGAGTAAAAAAATGATTACCCATCAAGAATGAATAAAACAAAATGTCTTCGGCATAAAATGACCCAATATATTGACATGTCGTAAAAATCCAACCAACCAACCAACCAACTAAGGGAATGGCTATTTTATTGCTTTCTTTCTACTCTCTACATTAAATAAATAAATTTATAAATAGGAAGGTCGATTGGACTCTTTAATCTTGATATGGCAACCAGTCTAGGAGAAGGAAAACTCTGGATTCAAACCTGTTATAAAATTATTAAATTCTGTAACCCTCAAGAATTAATAAAAACAAAACATTTTCAGGATTATTTGGATTATTCGGACTATTGTCCTCATTTTTATTGTAAACATCTTCGGCATAAAATAACTCAACAAGGCGTAAAATCCAACAAACCAATCAACCAAGCAAATAATCAATAATATTGTGGTGGTTGATCGATAAATTGTGTGAGACTGGAAGTGTAGAGGGCATCAATAATTCAAGACAACCATGTTTGTTGGAAATCCTACATTATCGATGACGTGTCTGAGCGTCGTTTAAAGCGCTTATTCAGAAAATGTCTTCAACTCAGAAATTTAACATCGCTGATTGGACTGACATTAACTACTCTTTTCACTCGTCCAAAAAGTTGCAAACTTTAGTGTGTGTGTGCGTGGGTAAGGCATATGTATGTTTATAAGCGAATAGTAACCTCTTTACTTGAGGCAGAGTTGGGGATTTGCCCAAATTTGACACAGATAAAAAAAAAACACTGATTTCTACTCAAAAGCATTTTTATTTGCTGAAGATATACAAATCACATCACACAACATACAGCTTAAATGAAATAGTGTCTTATTATTATTATTATTATTATTATTATTATTATTATTATTATTATTATTTATTTATTTATTTATTTTATTCGTAGATTATTCAACCCCAAAGCCATTCTTGTAGAAGAAGAGTAGCAATGCTATTTAACCCATAGCTAGGGGTGAAGGGTCCATAACTTTTCCAAGAGTATTAATCGGAAAATAGCATTAAAACCCACGAAGGTTTAAATACCATTAAACAAAGAAACTGTTATGTAATAGAATCAGGGAAGGACGACACACAAGAAGGTTTATTTCGGAGGAGAAATACAATACACGGTTGAGTACGCTTGTCCAATTCTGGACTTGCAAATGCGGTCACACACATTGCAAGGGAAATTCCCATCTGCATTTGGTGGTTCATGACGACGAAGACATCACCGCTTTGCAGCCCTGTTAATCTCGATATTGAGCTGCTTAGCTCCTGTGCGACAGGGTCTCGCCAGTCTGTGTTGGAGGCCAGATCTTCCTCGCTTAAAGCTGTGATGGTGCATTTCTTCAACGTTGTCTTAATATGATCTTTGAACCGATTTGGGGGGAGGGGCTCCTGTTAGCCGCGTGCCATCTGTGAGAACACCGTAACGTATTTTACAAGGGAGTCTGTCTACAGGTATGCAGATGGGGTGACTCAACCATCGCAATAGGTTATGAATACGTTTGCTCTCATTACTGTTTGTTCTTTCTTTATCTGAAATATACGATGACTTTGAGGTTGAAAAAAAGGAATCGGCAGCAATTTCTTAATCACTAGTGTAAAATTCAATTTTACCTTAATGGATAATCTAAATGTATTTTCCCGTTGTAATTAGAGTTTATTTGATTATTGCATTTTGCTCATTTGATATTTGATGATTTTTTTTTATCGGTAAAACAATTCACATACCTAGGCAGTAATATCTCATCAACAGAAAACGATGTTAACATACGCATAGGAAAGGCATGGTCTGCTATAAAGAAAATGTCAGTCATATGGAAGTCCATTCACACTGACAAGCTAAAGCGACAATTCTTCCAGACCGAAGTTGTATCAGTGCTACTGTACGGCTGCACCACTATGACCCTAACGAAGCGACTGGAAAATAAGCTAGATGGTAGCTGCACAAGAATGCTGTAGTCTTAAACAAGACGTGAAAACAGCACCCCACGAGAAAACAGATGTACGACCACCTGCCCATATCACACAAACCATCCGTGTAAGACGAACAAAACACGCCGGACACTGCTGGAGAAGACATCACATTTGCAAACCAGTGTGGGCCGACCGGCAAAGTTATACATTGACCAGCTCTGCGCGGATACTGGATGCCTCCCAGGAGCAATGAATGATAGGGTAGGTTGGTGAGAGATTGTCATGGATATCCGTGCTGCTGGCGCGACATGATGATTAATTTCTCAATAACACCATAAACTAAAATGATAGAACAATAACAACAAAATAAATGTATAAAACAAATAAGAGTCATAAGAAAACCCAAGTTAAAATTACACTCACCAAACTTTTACTTTTTCCTGGGATGATATTGATGGCGATATCTTAATGGTTCTGGAGTCTTAGAATTTATTTTATGCGTCTTAATACGGAGGATTTATACATATATTATCAGTAGCATTCAAATCAAGGTGGATAGCTTCTTGAGCTGTTACACCTGTTTCATGATGAGATTTCGAATACGAAATTTAAAATTGAGGTCTGGCAAAAACTGAACTCAAAATGGGGGATCAATCCGAAAAATGTTGATTGACTTTCCTATAAATAAATTTCAACATGATCATTTAGCTTTTTTATCCTCAGAAATCGTAAAGGCATTGTTAGATTTCAGCTGACCTAGCTAATGTCAGTGATATTCGATAACCTATTTTAAAACATAAAAGAATTTGAATAAAATATTTTCAGAAAAGATCAACAACAAAAATTCACAAAAAACAAAAAACAAAAAAAACACAAAACAAGAAAAACAAACAAAAACTGGTATTTATGGCAACATCTTCGATTTTAAAAATAAAAAATAAAAAAAAACAAGTTTTATTGATTTCCTGTTGAATTAGGCCAAATTAAAGTAATTGTTCTCTTTCGATTTTTCTTGCTTTGCCCGAATTTTCCAGATTGTTTTATTCAAATTTTGGATGGGACATTTGACCTCCCGCTCCCCACCGAGTCGCATGCTCATACATGTGACGAACTCATAAGCGACGTTCTCTTGTGACCACTCAATGGACACACCAGTGTATCGACCAGTAACAAACAACATTAATCAGTTCTGTACGGATTCTGGATGCTACGCTGAAGACCCACCAGAAGCAATGATCGACTGGGAAGTTTGGCGAGGGAAAGTCATGAGAATCTTTGCTAACTGCGCGACCTGAGAATTACCGTGACGTATCATGTCTCTTCAGTGTGGTTAACATTTGCAGACTACCTCCATCCGGGATGGAAACGATCGATTTATCATGACAGACTACTTAACCACTCGGCCATCATCACCTACACACTGGAAAGAGGATTTAACTCTCTCTTTCTCTCTCTCTCTCTCTCTCTCTCTCTATATATATATATATATATATATATATATATATATATATATATATATATATATAAAGGCCGTCGGAGAGTGCTCCATCAGTTTTATAGGAGTGTTGCCTTTAAGGGTAGTCGTCAGCGAAATCCCCACAAAGTGCTCAAGTTATATATATATATATATATAGTTGAATGAAGTGACAAATAAAAGGTTTAGCTTTTATTCATTTATTTGGGAACGATATATATATATATATATATATATATATATATATATATATATATATATATATATATAAAGTGTTGTTAGGGGTCCAACGGGAGAAAATTAGATATTTTAAAAAAAAGAAGGTTTGCAAAAAGGATTATGTTTTTTTAATTATTATTAACTTACATATGCGACACGTGTTTCAGATCTGTTATCTTCTTCAGGCATTGAATTACTCTATTTTGGCAGAATATGTATGTGTGTGATTTCTGATATTTGATAGGTTGTGTGTGTTTCTGTAACTTATTTTTGTTTAATTTATAATAGAATAATCATCTGTTTAATATATATATATATTATATATATATTATATATATATATATATATATAATATATAAATGTATGTGTTTGTATGTTTTGCACACACATACACACATGTATACATACTGCATCGATCATAAATAGTACATCGCTAACAATTTCTTTTTTTATTAAAAAAAATCGATTTTATTCTCAAACCAAGATACGAAGATTTTATTCCTTTAGGGAAATTATACAATCTAAATGGATATTATTATTGATAAAAAACTACAAAACTCGAATTATAAAACCAAAAATAATATTTTCTAAATATGAATAAGGGAGGTATTTATTTTTTGACTGCTTCATAATCATATATTGAGGTCATTGTGTCTCTATTCAGTAGAACTCGGTAATAAATAATACCTAATTATATCCGTTTAATTGTATAATGTCCCGCTAAAGTCGAATTAGCTCAGTTAGTAGAGCATTCATCTTGGAATCAGAAGGTTCCGGATTCGATAACGACCCTTGCCAACTCAGCACATGAGGGGTACTTCTTGGGTCTGTGCGGTAAAGTAGGGAGCTAATGGTAGATGTGGCGTTCCACTTCATACGCAAAAAAATAACGCTAGCGAAAAGTGAATAGACTCCCTTGCTGTCCAATAAGATACTGAATAGGCCACTCCTCTGACTTAAAGAAGAAAAATGATAAAATCTTGGTATCTGGTGTAGTTGTATAAAATATTGTTAGGTTGTACTTATTTATAGTATACTCTCTCTCTCTCTCTCTCTCTCTCTCTCTCTCTCTCTCTCTCTCTCTCTCTCTCTCTCTCTCCTCGCATACACATACACTCATATATATATATATATATATATATATATATATAGGGGGAATTACACACACGCATACACACACACACATACACACACAAATAAACAAACTACAAAACAGCTGATATATACCTCACCCAAAAGGATTGTTTAAATATAAACATAAACACACAAACATACACAGGAAAGACCAACACCGAGAGAGAGAGAGAGAGAGAGTGAGAGAGAGAGACAGACAGACAGACAGAGAGAGATGGATGATAGGATTCAACCAAAATCTAGAACTCAAATGTACATATAAAGATTTGCGTATATATTTTTATATATATGGAGTATTATAAATAGATAAATAGATTGTTTTGGATATAAATTTATTTCGACATATTGTCTCGTCAGTTTGGTCCTAAGGGATATGTCGAAGACAAACAGATTTGTGTTGAGAATAATCCAAATCCCATGAGGGTGGAAAGAGTCTTATGAATTAACGATATTAGAAAAACAAATATTTTGAAATGTCAGATTTTTTAATAATTATTTGCGAACCTTTGACGGATTTCTTTTTGGTTTTTCCTCTTAAACTCACTAACCAAATAATTTGAAGTGAATAAATCATAGAAAAATTTGAAAAAGTAAAATCACACAGACATCATTTGACACATAATTTGTAATTTCTTTTATTTCAGATTTAAATTTTCGGTAAGTTAAAAGGTTATTGACCTATTAGGAAAATCTATATTAACAACTATGGTACCTCGTATAACATCGTCGTAGGAAATGGGTTTGGCAACTCGGGTTCAATTCCTGAACACGGCTGTTTTTGCATTTCACATAGCGCTAATATCATTGGGAAAGTTTTACATAATCAATGGGCAGCCTATTCATTTTGTGATTAAGTGTAGAAGGATTAGATAATTCTGCAGAAGTATTTATGGAAAATAATTGCAGTTTGATTGGTGGCTTTTAAGCTCTGGTTGACCTTTTTTGGTTGCATTCTCATATTTTTTTTGTTAATTCATTCCCCCACCACATATATATGAATCTATTTTGTGTAAATCGTCTCTATTTGTCATATTACTTACACCGACACTAGGTATACAAACTCACATTCTTACATTACGTAAACACCCAGTCTTAAAGTACAAAAACACACATTCTTACTGTCCACGAACACACATTATTATATTACAGACTAATTGGACACAGACACAGATTCTTAGAGTACACAGACACAGACTAATTGGACACAGACACACATTCTTACAGTACACAAACGCACATTCTTACATGACAAAGTACAAAGACACATGTTATTACAGTACACAAACGCACATTCTTTCAATCCAGAGATCTACATTATTACAAATAAATATAAACGCATATATTTTTCAATATTTTTCCATTCTTGTTGATGTCTTAGTTTTTCTAATATCTAGTGCTATAAAAGATGCACCAATTCCTTAAAACATTTTCTGCTAAAGGAGATTTTTTTATGAATTCAAATTTCCACTTTTCGTTATTGCAACTTCCGAGGGAGTTGAAAAAAAAGAACGGATATTTGTTGACATTTATTCATTGTTATTCAGGAGAAAAAATAATTTGGTAATCTTTATTATTATTAATGTTTTTGTCCTCTCTCTCTCTCTCCCTCTCTCTCTCTCTCTCTCTCTCTCTCTCTCTCTCTCTCTCTCTCTCTCTCTATCTATCTATCTATCTATCTATCTCTCCCCTCTCTCTCTCTCTCTATATATATATGAATATATATATGAATATATATATATATATAATATATATTATATATGAATATATATATGTATGTATGTGTGTGTGTGTGTGTGTTTTATATATATATATATATATATATATATATATGAATATAGATAAAAAAAACAAAGTGTGCTTAAAGATATAACGCTGAATATTTCATAAAAAACAGAAACGTTTTAACGTCGAGTTAACTTCATTCTCTACAAATAAATCTATCTGTTGGAATATTTTGATTTCTCTTATTTGTATTTCTACATAATGTCGAAATATTTTCCATATTTTAACAACACGCGTATACACACACACACACAGATATATATATATATAATATATATATATATATATATATTATATATATATATACTTGCTTAATTGCCCCTCGAGAGGGTGACTTTTAAGCTAGTTAATTGTTAATTTTGTTGCCATAATTCGAATTATGTTTTGTCATTGATGTCGAAATGTCGAAATCAGCAAAATGTTACTATAAAAGAGAGAGTTTTTTTTGTTTATCTACGTTAAACCGTGACAATACAAGTTCCAATACTCAAGACATGGTCTTCAAAAGTTTTCATCATGGGGAGGGAGTAGACCCTATTGGGTGTGTAAATATTATTGAAATTTATTGAAATTTTGTGAATAAGCATTATAATATATATAGTAATTTAACCATGTTTTAAATTTCAAATAAATCGAAAGGAAACGAATTTTCAGCGGGGGATTGTTCAAAACAATGACCCCTTTTGATCAAAATAAAATATACTTGGGCAAGTACCAGATATTGGTAAATAGTAGGGCAGACCCGGCTTTTTAATCTTGGTTAGGTAACAAATTACTGTTGCTTAAGTGGTTGCCCATCTAAGTTTTGAACAGATTCATCGCTGCATAACTTTGGTGATCTAGCGGAAACTTGTCTGTAATGTGTGTGTGTTCGTGTTCGTGTGTGTGTGTGTGTGTGTGTGAGAGAGAGAGAGAGAGAGAGAGAGAGAGAGAAAGACTACCCACAAAATGGAGCATCACGCCTAACGTCTGCACAGGTTATCCACTCTATGCTACTCATGCGCTGAGTTGGTGGAGACCGGTATTGAACCCGGAACCTTACGATTCCTAGGCGAGTGCTCTACTAACTGAGCTAAACGGGCACCTCCCACAAATGAGAATCTAGTTGAAATGATTGTTGACTGATTCCTCACTACACGATCCGCCATGCAAATATATCATTTTATGTTCTGTAATGAATTTGACTTGAGGCAGGGAGAACGGTCTTAAAATATCTGATAGAGATTGGCAGAAAATACTCCTGAAAAAAAAAAACGATATTTCACTATCTGCCTGTTTCTACCTCCATCTTCTCCCTCCCCCCCCCCTCTCTCTCTCTCTCTCTCTCTCTCTCTCTCTCTCTCTCTCTCTCTCTCTCTCTCTCTCTATCTATCTATCTGTCTGTCTGTCTGTCTCTCTCTCTCTTCCTGTCTTCCTGTCTCTCTTTCCCTCTGACTCTTTCACCTTTTTTATCTCTATCTCTCTCACTATATATATATATATATATAATTTTTGTAGACATTATATTTTTTTAACCGTTCGATTTTAGTGCCATCAGCAAAATTAAAATTAGATTTGAGGAATGAAATTATTTAACAGGATTATGTTTATTTGACAAACACTCATTTGAAATTCTGCTTTGCATTAGCTTGTTTCTCTGTTTTGCAGTCTGTGTGTGTAAACGTGTGTGTGTGTGTGTATGTGTCTTTGTGTACGTATACGTAAATATATATATATATAGAGAGAGAGAGAGATTTCACTTTCTTTCTAGAGATCTGTGCGATAAAGTGAGGTGGATCGTTGCGATAAAATGTGATAAAATGCAATAAAGTGATGCTAAAAAAACAATCTCCTTGGTAAAGCACCAGAGAAAAGGGGATAGACTTCCTCGCTGTCTGGGTGATACTTAAATTAGGCCACACGGACTATTTTACTTTTTATTAATATATATTGGATACTTTTGGGATTAACTACTCATTCTACAACAGCGAAAACATGGGAATAGCAGCTGAAGAATATATATATATATATATATATATATATATATATATATATATATATATATATATATATATATATATATGAGTGTGTGTGTGTGTGTGCGACATCATACTGACAATTGGCAAATATAGGTAAGTTATGTAACATATTACAAAAAAATATAAAATATTCATGTAGTATATTCACTCTCATACAAGTACAAATATATATATATATATATATATATATATTATATATATATATATATATATGTGTGTGTGTGTGTGTGTGTGTGTGTGTTTGTTTGTGTGTGTGTGTGTGTGTGTGTGTGTGTGTGAACAATATCAAATATTTCCGCTATATGGTTCAAGCAAAGAAAGTTAAGAACTCAAACGTACACATAATATTTACAAATATGCATATATACACACACACCACACATATGTATATATATATATATATATGTGTGTGTGTGTGTGTGTGTGTGTGTGTGTATAAAAATATTATAATATATATATATATATATATATATATATATATATATATATATATATATATGTAAACAGATGAAAAGAATGGTTCTCCAATGCAAAGGCCATCTGCGTGAGCATCTGCTCATATATATGCGTGTGACAGAACAACAAGAAAGGAAAGTATTGACAAATGCCTTCAAAATGCTGGTAGGTATATAATGATATTTATAAAGCAAAAAATATCTTGAGGCTAATGGAATGTTGCAAAATAATTTTCATGTTAAATCTTTTCTGTCTTCTCAGAAGTAAAATTGCCAGAAAGATGCAAATGGACTTGAATCAATAATTACCACTCACAAAGGTGATCACCAAACACTATGACAACCATGTGACTGTTTGACTTTGTAGATGTCAAAAGATGAAGCAAGAAGAACGTAATAGCTTTACTGCTGCTGGCTGAATCTTTGATGCTTGGTCATGTGACTTTGTCCACCAACCAGGGCCGTGTGTGTGTTCCAGAAAGTGGACAAAACAACAAAATGTCCACATCAAACCTTTCAATCAGTTTCGATCATAAGATATAGCTTCCCGGATAATAAATGCGAACGTCAGTGTGTCAGTGTATTACATTTTTCAACTTTTCTCCTAGGGACTGTAGCTCAACATATCATACCATTTGGGAATCAGGCCGACCCCGTGAGCAAATTAAAATCATTCCGGGCCGAATCCGGACTCGCAATCCTTATTTTTTTTGCATGATAACAATTTTTATAATTTGGAAATAAATTTTGGAATAATCGAAGTTAATTGAGAAATCCAGTGAAAGTCACCCATGAAATAGAAATAAGTGTTTATACAGAAAGTAAGGACCTACATATGTTACATAATATCGTAGGTAGCCTACGAATTATGAATGACGTGTAGTTAGATCTTTGAATTGAAGTTCGTTGATGATTCAAAATCGAAGGAGGTTAAATGGAAAGTTATCGTTAGCCGTTATAGTCATTATTGGCAGGTAATGACCTTTACTTGATCCCCCGACTTAGAAAGGTGTGTGAAAAGAAATTAGGTTTAGTTGGGAGATCTCGGCAGTTAGACAACGAGAGCAGACGTAGGATCGTCGCTCCCAAGATGCCGTCTTCTCACTGCATGGTTAGAGATCCTTTTGGACTGTGGGTTCTTAATAGAAAATAAAAACAGGTTCTTGCTTAATTATTCAATAAGGAATTAGCAGACAGTCCAGCTCAAAAGAAGAAGGGAAATCAGAAATATTACCCAAAGAAGGAATAATCCCAGAAAAAGAAGATGGCAGCGACAAGCAAGAACAAGTAAGAAAAATAAGCGCCCATCTTCTTATCATCTCACCCTCTCAATCTCTTCTCTCCTCTCGCCATTTATATATCCGATGTAAATGGGTATATAACACATACATCAAATAATTTTAAAATTAAGTGTCAGAACATTGATTAATCAAAACGAGAACAAAAATTGAATAACACAGTTGTCGTCGTCGTCGCCGACTTTGTAAAATAAATAAATTAAAATGAAAACAAAAAAGATTACATGGTTGTCGTCGAAGTAGTAAACATATTTTTAACCAAATATTATTTTTAGAATATTTAACATTACAATGTGCTCTTTAGGGACAACACTTCCAATTGTTTATTCAACTAATTATTATTAATTTTAAAATCCAACTGAGTGTATTATAATAAAACAAACGTTCTTCCACGTAATTACTATATGGTCATAAAACAATAAAGTTATTATTATGTTCACTCCTGTGAGTTTGTCACTCCAGCGTTAGCTGGTGGCCTTTCGTCGGAATCTGAGTGATAACAAGTCTCCTCAGGTCTCCAGGACTCTTCTGAGTATTCTGATTGCAACAGTGCAGTATTCTGAATGGTATCAATCCTTCCTCGGATTTCCAAACTTTCCAAACCCCTTTCCAATCCTTTTGGGACCGTTCCAAGTGCACCAACTATAATTGGTACCACTTTCATTTTCATATTCCATAACTTTTTCAGTTCTCTGGCAAGGTCCAGATATTTGTCCATTTTTTTCATTTTCCTTTAGCTTCACCCTGTGATCTGCTGGAACTGCAAAATCCACCAGTTGACAAGTTCTTTCTTTTTTGTTTATCAACACTAGGTCTGGTCTTCTTGCTGGGATAAGGTGATCCGTTTTTATTTCAAAGTCCCAGAGAATTTTATGCGTTTCGTTCTCAAGAACAGATTCTGGTTTATGCATATACCATTTTGTTGTATGGTCAAAATCAAATTATTATTATTATTAAGGTCAAAATTAAATTATTATTATTATTATTATTATTATTATTATTATTTACTCCTTGCGAGTTTTTCACACCATTTCCTTTTCTTTCCTTTTTCCTTTCTTTTTTTTTTTGGCTTTGCATTTTGAAAAAGCGAACAAAAACATTGAATGATTGAACATTCATTAATTGATTGGAAATAAAAGCAGAATCGATCCACATTCATTATTGGAACTAGGCGTGCCAGAATTGGTTTGTCGATTTTTCACCAAGTCAAACAATGAAGAATATTTGTATGGAATTCGGTTTTCAAATTAGGAGAAAGTTTCATGGAGACTTTTCTAATGTTGCAAAATGGCCGACGAGGGGGGGATTGATTGAGTTGTACACACAATATCACAAGAGTGACTGAGAATAAAGTAAAGTGAAGTACGAGGGTTAGTCAAAAAGTAATGCCATTTTCTTTATTTTATGTGAAGTTTTTTTCTATAAAACTAAGGCCTACATTGAGACCCTAACGAGGCCCAGAGCAAGAATCCGACGAGTAATATCCAAATTGCCTATTTACAATGTCATCCGTCTGCATGACAATGCTCGACCACACACAAGCATCTGGCAAAATTCGCCTCATTCGAGTGGACAACTTTACCGCATCCTCCATACTCACCAGATCTAGCGCATTCAGACTATCATCTCTTCGGCCCATTGAAAGAAGGTTTGAGAGGAAAACATTATTCCAGTGACGAGGAAGTGAAATCTGTAGTGAAGAAGTGGCTCAAAGAACAGTCAACAGAATTTTACAGGACAGGGATACATGCTCTCATTCGAAGGTGGAACATTGCTATTGAGAGAAACGGTGACTATGTAGAGAAGTAGGAATGTGATCCACAGAGTACCAGCTTCATTTTGATGTATGATACATGTTCCTATGTTGATAATTATACCTGTCCTAAACAAAATGGCATTACTTTTTCAAGCGCTCTCGTAGGACCAAATTGGCTAAAAAAATATTGATGTTTTTGTTAGATGGTGTTTTATTTGCTGAAAATTGGTGACAACTTACTGTAGGTGTTTTGATTTGCTTTTATTTCAAATTCTATAATCTAATCTCAATGACCTTTTGTTTAGACTAAAAGTTCAACTTTTGTTACAAAGATTCTTATTGGTCAGAAAATGTAAATGATATAAATTCATTTACCAGAAGAATTCATCTTTATATTTTATATTTCTCCTTCATCATCAGATGACCGGCCATAACCAACGGGGAAATTATCGGTAAATATGATACTGTCTCAATCTATTTGACGAATCTGTTAAGTATTCATAGTACAACGGATATAGAGATTGGGTTAATACTTGCATTTCAATTAAGAACATTGACTGAAGACGATCATACATCAGGACGTTAACGTTTCTTCAAATTTCCTTAATAACACTTAGATAACACTTTCATTACGCTAAATTAAAGTAAGATTAAAAGCTACAAAACTGTTTTGTATAAAGAGGGGTGGGGTCAGAAGTATTAGCACCAATCAATTCCACAAAGGGAAGTGGGGTTAAAAACCACTGCACCCCCCCCATTCCCTTAAGAGGGGAATAAACATTTCCGTTATCTATACATATATAAAGGGCAATTGGTGTGTATGTATATATGTATGTATATATGTATGTATGTTGTATGTAGAGGAAACTACGAAAATAAAACAATCAACGACAAAGTAAATATGTATACACATTTATTATCTCCAGATCTTGCTTTTTGATTAAAAAAAATGAAGATTTGATTCATATTCGTAAAGATATTCAATAATCAAAATTTAGATAGTTACAGCATAGATTCTTTTTTTTTTTAATTTTTTAATTTTTTTTTTTTTGGCATTTAATATCTTAAATAGGAGACATAATTTTTCTTTTCAGAGTTTCAGTGCACTTTTTTCCTGACATCCCACCAGGCCGTATCAACACTATTTTACGTAGGTATTTTAATGAGGCACCTTGCAGTGACCAAACTCGCGATTCAGTCATAATGTATCTGCGAGGCTAACTCTCTACTCAGGCGATGCTGGGTAGCTGCTTCTAATACTAAATAGAGTAATGTTAAGCACAAAACACTTCCACCATTATTTAGAAGAGATAATAAGAAAACGCGCTATTTTTTTGCATAATTTATGGGTACCCTATTAATTATGCATGGTTAGTGTAGTGTATTTGAATTCAAAATAACAGTTAACATAGGTTACAGGGATTTGTGAGTGAAATCCCTTAACCCTTTGTTAACCTCCTCTTCCTGTTCATGAGTATGAACCCTGTGAGATAGAGTTTTAAATTTTAGTTTTTGATTGACCGTTGAATGAGAAGGAATGCAATGGCGGCTCTCGTTCAAACGCGTGATTGTAGATATGAATTTGAAGAGAAATAGAATACATTTGAGCTAAAAAAAAAATAAAACAATATCCGAACAAGAAGACAGCCAGCTCTGAACAAGTTAAGAAGCCAAAATAGTAGAGAATCGACCGATAGATAACATATGCAGTAAGAAGAAATGCAAGTTGACTATGTAACACTATGAAATCTGCATATTATCCCTCAAAACAATTTTCAGAACATTCAAGAACTGGTAAAAAAAACAACTGAAAAAAACGAAAAAAAAACTGAAAAAAAAGACAAGACAAAAAAATTGGAAAAAAAATGGAAAAAAACCCACAAAACAAAACAACAATTATGAATAGTGCATCAACAGCGAAGGCTATTTTCAAGATGACCATTGTCATTTACTTATAGGAAAGTTTTTTCAGCACACACCACACACACACACACACACACACACACACACACACAACACAAACACAAACACATACACACATATATATACACACACACGCATATATATATATATATATATATATAAATATAGTAAGATATATATATATATATATATATATATATATATATATATATATTATATATCCTACTCGTGCAGAGGGGTTGGATAAATATGTAAAACTGGAATTGCTAACCTAAACATTATTTGACCTACAGTAAATATATGTAAATAACTTTAGTTTCCAAAAGGAAATAAACTAATCAATTATTTTCTCTATGCTTTCGTTTACTTATTTATTTCAACATAAATTTCTTATGTTTACTCGGGGGTTTTCAAAGATTTCAATTTCTAACAACTTACCAACCTCACAAATCCAATAACAGAAGAAAATAGGTTATTTTATTTTGAATTCGCAAAAAAAACAAAAACATTAAAAATCCTGAATAAATCGTAAAATAAAATATACAATGATATTTCCCGTCTGCTTAAACTTTATTATTCGCAAATGAATGAAAGGGTAGAAAGAGTTTTGAGACACACACAATTATTTAAACCTGAATAAAATAACGCGACAAAAATAGAGTGAACACAAATATTTTAATGAGCGATGAATTTATTTCAGTTTGTTTCAATATTTAAACTATTTTTGAACAATTCATAAATAATCAATTTGACTCGGGGTTCTGAATTTGTCTCCTGAAAAATTGGGGGAAAGAAATGAACATCGAAAAATGTTGTCATGAATTTGTTGCCCTTAAGCTGTTGCAGCTGCTGCTGCTGCTGCAGTGAATGATGATGATGATGATGATGATGATGATGTTTTTTTGTTTGTTTGTTTTTTAAATTCAAATTTGTTTCACTAGGTGAATGAAGTTAAACAGAAATTGGCGGAAAGAATTTATGCATTCTATTTATTTATTTATTTATTTTATTTTTTTATTTTTTATTTTTATTTATTTATTTTTTTTTTTTTTGTTAGGTTGTGGAACAGACAATATTTATATGAATTTTTAAAGTGTATTCTACGAACTAGAAGTTACAGAACTATCATCAATTTATATAATAAAAAAAACAACCCCCACACAAAAAACATAACACCATCTTGTTTTTGTCGTCTTTTGTTGTTTGTTTGTTTGTTTGTTTGGTTGGTTGGTTGGTTGGGTTTTACGGCATGTCAACCCTTGTTGGGTTATTTTATGCCGAAGATATGTTTTATTCATTCTAGATGGTACTCAATTTCTTTCAAACTCAATGTTTTAAAAACATTTTTTTAAGCATCATGGGTTGCCACCCATGGTGAATAGGTTGTCCCATTGAGCGATTTACCCCTCTGCAGAGGTGGAGTCGGTGTAAGCTCCAACCGACACGACTGTCTTTTGTTTGGTTTGGTTTCTTTGTTTAACAAAATTTGCCCACAAATTTTCCCCCACAGCTGTATTAAATTTTCTTAGTATCTTTTACCTGTATGATAGGATATTTCAAAGTTCACTATCAATTCAACTCAGAACTCAGGAGTTTTCATGTAGTGATTTTTCAGTGCAAACAAGTGACATGTGCGAGAGACACTGCCAGCGATTCGCGGTAGGATTGCAGTGGCGGGAAAACCGCTGTGGGCGGTTTAGAGTAGGTAAAAATAAATGGCATATCAGCCTTCGAGGGTTACTTAATGCCTAAGCCATCATTGAAGAAGAACAGAAGTGGTATTATTTAAAACATACCTAGTGGTCTTAGGGGTTTCATACCTTGCCCAAGGGTATTTGTCCGAAAGTGAACGTAATGGCAAGCCTGGCGTTCGAACTCGTTTGCTACGATTTCGCAGTTCAGTACATTAGCCACGACACATCGAGGACTCCTCTCTGTTTCGGTTTCTTAATAGCATATCAATATTCGTGGGCTATCTAATGCCAAAGCCATCCTTGTAGAAGAACAGTATCGGTGCTATTCAACCCATACCTGGGGGGGGGTAGTTCATACCTTTCCATAGAAATGTACGTCTGAAAATGAACGTAATGGCACAACTGGAGTTCGAATTCACTAACTACTATCTCGCGGTCTAGCAGTTTAGCTAAAATGATTCGGAGATTCCACACCCACGTGAGTAAGAATAAAAATAAACTATGTATATATTTATATAATTCTCATTGTTGGTTTTCCCCCAATAGTATTAGCCGGAAAGTGAATGTAATCGCGTGACTGAAGCTCGATCTCATTACGATGTTGCAGTTTAGTATGTTACCCAGTACACCACAGGGACGCCAAGGACTTCCTACCCACAGGAGTAAGAAAAAAAGAACTATGTATATATTTCTATAATTCTCATCATGTTTGTTTTTTTATCTTTCCGAAGGGTATTGGTCCGCAATTGAATTTAATAGCGTGAAAGGATTTCGAACTCACTATTATGTTGTAGTCCAGCACGTTACCCACAACGCCACGGGGAGTCCCCTTTCACGGAAGTAAGAAAAAAAGAACTGTATATATTTCTATGATAGCACGACTGGAGTTCGAACTCGTTTACTATGATGTTGCAGTCCAGCACATTAGCCACTACGCCCCTAAATCAATAACGAAGACACGTATACAAAATCCATAATGACTGTGCAAACGTATCTGTATTCAAATGAGAATTGGTGCGGAAATTTTAGTTTACTTTCCAGAAGATTAAAATCGACAAAACGCACTCATTTTCCGCATTTCCTCTGCCAATTGGTGATATTATACTCCATTCAAGTTTGCTTTTCCAAACAATATCAACTACTTCGTTGTCAAAAATAAATTAAATCATCAAATTAACCGAAAAAAGATTGTTTTAATGAAATCTGAAATTCATCAAGCATAAAAAATACGAATAGAAATATAGATCGTAAATCAGAATTTCAATTTCATGTTTTCGATGACGGGAAAAACGCAAAAAAGAAAATTATGAGAAAAGCATCAAAATGAACATTGAGGAAATCAAATGCACTCAAATGGAATTTGTACTCGAATCAAATAACAGTAATAAAAAAAAATCAAATTTTGAAGTAAAAATCGTTTACGTTTCGAGGGAGTCGACACAAGTCTAAAAAAATGTTTTCATTAAAAATAATAACTTATGAATATAGAAAGGATACAAAATGGAACTTATATTAAATATTTAATCACATTTATAACGGTACTTAAGGATATTCATTATTTTCAGGGGAACTTGGGGATTCTTCTTCTTCTTCTTCTTATTATTATTATTATTATTATTATTATTCGGTTTAGCTTAGTCGGTAGAGCGTCCACCTATGAACCACAAGGTTCCGGGTTCGCTTTCGGCCCTCGTCGAGTAGCACAGGGATCTGTGCGGTAAATAAGGAGCTGATGGTATGTGTAGAACTCTACCTCAGACGCCAAAACAATCTCTTTAGTCTAGCGCCTGTGAAAAGGGGATAGACTCCATCGCTGTCAGGCCGCCCTGGCTTTATTGTTATTATTATTGTTATTATTATTATTATTATTATTGTAAGTTTTTCACACCAGCTGATGGTTTTTCACCGGAATCTGAGTGACAACACGTCTCCTCAGGTCACCAGGACTCTTCTGAGTATTTTAGTCGATATTAATAATGCAGTTGTCTGGATAGTCTCAATTTTTTCTCTGATTTCCAATTCCCCCAGTCTGTTTTCTAAACTTTTGGGGAACATTCCACGTGCACCAACTATAATTGGTATCACGTTAACGTATTCCACGGCTTTTTCAGTTCTCTAGCAAGGTCCAGGTACTTGTCTATCTTTTCGTTTTCATTCATCTTCCTCCTCCCCATTATTATTATTATTATTATTATTATTATTATTATTATTAGCAAGACCTGTGGATATACCACAGTTTGCTAATTAAATTATTACAACCTTTGATATGTTTACTTAAGAATTATTGCAAAATAGTTCAATATGTAAAAGGTAAAAGTATTTTTAAAATCATGTTTTAACTCTCTCTATCTTTTTCTCACTCTTTTTTCTTTCTTTTCTTCTTTTCATCTATTCATTATATTCGATTGAAACATATTAGAGTTATCGCTTCCGCGCGCTATCTCTATTTTCTCCTACTCTCTTTCTTTCTTATTATATTTTTGTGTAGCATGTTTTTTTTCGCCGTTTTCTTTGTTTATAATAAAACAGAACGGCCCAATATTTAGCTGAGGTGACGACATTCATAAGAAATAAGAATTCAGTGGATAAGCAACATTAGATAGTCAGGATTTACAATTTTGCATTTCATCATGGAGGATTTGGACGGTCTCGTTTTTAACCAGAGGGTGTTGCAAGATGATAACGGCCGTTTTTTTTTTTATTTTTAGGAAAACCGGTATTATTATTTCATTCATTGCGATTTTTTTCACACCATCTTTATTCGCTAATGTATAGCAGCAGGAAGATTCTGTAGAAAAGTATTTGTATTGATTGTATAAGACGTGCCATTAATTAGTCCATATATGTTATTCATGTTCACTCAGCTTAAAGCCACGCCTCAGGCTGCTTACACTACCTGGTGTTACTAAGTAATCAACCATATCAAAATTGAATATAAGTTTCTTAACTTCAGTGATCTGATCGGAACTTGTTCTTTCAGCTCGACTTGAGCATGTCTATTTTTCGTATGCAACTACCGTTATGTGTCTTCTCACTGTGTGTAATATATGTGCCCGATCCTGTCAATAAGATGTGAAAGATTTCGACAAAGGAAATCTCATAATAATATCAAAAGGTAAAAAAATGGGGAAAATTATAAAGACGAGGAGAGAATATAAGAAGGAGGCAATGTGGAAAAGAAAAAGGCTAGAGAAAAATGAAAAAAATCAGATGAAAGTATATATATATATATATATATAATATATATATATATATGTGTGTGTGTGTGTGTGTGTGTGTGTGTTTGTGTTTATACATATGTGTATATATAATATATATATATGTGGTGTGTGTGTGTGTGTGTATACATATATAATAATATGATCATTAGGAGGTGAAATTTCATGCAGAAATCGCATACAGATGAATAAACAAACATTGCAAATATATATATATATATATATATATATATATATATATATATATATATATATATAATATATAATATTCATCATATTCATATATATGTGTGTGCTGTGTGTGTGTGTGTGTGTGTGTGTGTGTGTGTGTGTGTGTGTGTGTGTGTGTGTTTATATATATGAAGAAATGCATACAAACACGGGATGTTACATAGGATGGAAGGTTATTATTAGTCGACGTTCGAACGTTTGGTTTTATGAAGAAACATTCTTCGGTACAATATGAAACAAGTAAAAGAAAAAGTATTTTGTTGTTAAAAAGATGATGGATGTTTTAGAATGAGCTGAGATTACAAATATGCAGGTACAATGCGAAAACGAGTGTCAAGATGTGATTGGAACACGTGAAAGCCAACACGTAATTGACCCACAAGGAGATGTTGAAAATGGGAGACGTATTCCTTTACGATAACAATGTTTTAAAAAGACGAGAAAATTATTAATTGTCAGACTATTTAATGGATACATACATATTTTTCTTACTTTTTTTTCATGCTGTGTTATTGTTGCTATGGTCAGAGTTTGTAGTTCAGTGGCTATTAATGATTGCTTTGTCTAGATGTGAAGATATGTTGAAAAAGCCAGATCTATAATTAACATTCTGTATGCTTGAGATTTGGCTTAATCTCTTATTTTTTTTGTCTACATTTCTTCACATACTGTCGGATTAATTTCCTCATTTTACTCATTTTATATATATATATATATATATATATATATATATGAAATAAATATTAAATTATAACTTGCTGACAGAAATCTGTTTCGACCTTTTATAAAAACGGTCTTCATCAAGAGCGAAATGTTTGTGATGGAGAGACGGTGTGAGTAAACCGTTACAAACAACAGTGGTACAAACGATTGTAACGGTTTACTCACACCATCTCTCCATCACAAACATTTCGCTCTTGATGAAGACCGTTTTAATAAAAGGTCGAAACAGATTTCTGTCAGCGAGTTATAACATCATGTGTTTGTATTTTCTAAAAATATTCATTTCATACTGTCGGATTTATTTCAATTCACTTTTTCATATATATATATATATATATTATATTATATATATATTATATATATATATATATATATATATGGAGGGTGTTAGAAACATATAGATAGATAACCTACTTAAGTTTCACCAAACATGGATCATGAAACTTAAGTAGGTTATATATCAATATCTTTCTACAAGATTAACGTTTTGAGCACTTTTATATTCTTTATAATCTCTTTTTATTGGATTAATAATAGTATTGATGCTCGATGTTGCGATTAAATTATATAATATATATATATATATATATATATATATATATATATATATATATTGTAAGGATTCGCAAAATTACTGTCCTGGTTATAAGAATGAACAAATAGATAATAATAAACCGGAAGTCCATGGCAACCAATAATTAACATAAATATCTTCTTAAATCTAATATCATTCACATTATTTATTCGAATATAACAGGAAGTCCAACTATATTTATTAAGTATGAAC
This sequence comes from Doryteuthis pealeii, assembly GCA_023376005.1. NCBI lineage: Eukaryota > Metazoa > Mollusca > Cephalopoda > Myopsida > Loliginidae > Doryteuthis > Doryteuthis pealeii. The sequence continues at coordinate 33,954,485 of CM042170.1, read as the reverse complement.
ACTTACATTCACCATTTTTTCTTGCTTAAAAAAGCAGTATTTTTTTATACTCAGACAGCATATATATATATATATATATATATATATATATATTATATATATATATATATATATAGTGAGAGAGATAATGGGAAATATGTGAAGTAGGAAATGATGGTAATAAAATAAAGACACAGGGGTACAGCAATTCTGGTTGAATGAGAATGAATGAAAAGTTGAAAGTCTTGTTGGAATGGCAAGGTGTAAAAGTTGCGATACATTATAAAATTTAATAAGGAGAGACAGAGCAAAAGAAAGATGAAAGAGAGGATGTAATTGAAATATCTGGACATTCCTTTTTAAATTACTTTTAGGAAAATAAAATCAAACTGAGAAAATATATTTACCCACACAAAAAATGATATGAATTCTTTTTAGATTAACATAAACCCGCCTATCCCCGAAGCATTCAGACTTGTTGGTTAACTTTTTACTTTTCTGACCGAAAAAATATCACCCCCGCCCCGCACATCGCCAAGAAAATAAAAACAAGAACACTCTGTTAGTAACGAATAGAAAGGAATGAATAAAAAGTCTAGGAGGTAAGATAGATAAAAGCAGAAGAAAGATTGGTTGGTTGTTTGGTTTAATGGCATATCATATCTTTAGGGTTATTTAATGCCAAACCTTGTCTTTTTTATACATGATTTATATAAGAAATTATTTTCATTAACTTCATGTGTATTAATAAATTGTTTTTTTTTTCTTTTGTTTAATGATATCAAAACGCGTATCAAAAATAGTGGGTTATTCAATGCCGAAGCCAGCCTTGTAGAAAAATAGTGTGGCCCCGTCGGCTGGGGCTTTAGAATACAATGACTGCACCTTTGAAGAGAGATAAGACCCCCCCCCCAATGGGGCCACCTGTTGGTCGTGGATGGCGACCAGTGATGCAACACCCCACTTTTGCTCTTACTTAGACTACATGAGCGGTCAGAGAGGCCCTCTCCAATCGACTGATCACATCAATGCTAGCACCTATATGATTGTCCCAACCCTATTGCCTTTATGGCAAGCTCCAACCCCTTTTATCATATATGTGCTTGAAGGCGGTGGCTGGGCGTCTTAATGTCCTAGGTATGACATTAAACTCTATCTGAGGATGAGGTCCTAATTCTAGAGCTCTAGGGAATATGGAGTACCCTTTCATCACCATTACTTCAATGTCCACTCTAACCAGGAATGGTAGTACCTGTTAGGGTTCTATCTATGGGTTAAATAGAAAAAAATGAGTTTAAAAAATGTGTTTAAAAAAATGTGAGTACCATCAAAAATGAATAAAACAAAATATCTTCGGCATAAAATAACCGAACATGGGATTTACATGTTGTAAATCCAACCAACCAACCAACCAACCAACGACTAGTGGTACTATTTAACCCTTTGCTGGAGGGATAGTTGGGTTCATAATTTTCTCAAGGTAAAAGTGAATAATAAATTGGTAGAAGTAATGTTTATTAATTTCATGTGTACTAATAAATATAAGTGGTTGATTCTCAGTCGGCGCCTTTTAGCACCTATACAATAAAAAGTGGTGCCTATATGTCATAGGGGTAATTTGAAGAATGCGGTCGGGACAATCATATCAGTGCTAGGGCTTGACATGACCATTATATTGATCGGATAGGGTCAATCAGAGAGAGAGGGGGGTAAATGGATAAAGGTTTGAGATATTGATTCATATCAATAGGTTTGGTATTAATCAAATTTAAGGGTGTGCATCCATTTTAAGATCTCTTGGATCCTCAACCAAACCCTAGCCCTGCTTCTTCCTACTCTCCCAGGCCAAAATTTAACATGTTAACAAAAAAGCATATTATTTCGATTATTCGGACTATATAATAAATAATACAAATTATCACGTTTTATCTAAAAAAAATCAGAGAAATAGTAAAAAAGATATTTAAGCCCAAATAATCCCAGAATAAATCAGTAACAACCATTTTTGCACTGTTTGAAGATGCTGCAATTTGCAGTTGAAATAAATTATTACATGAAGCAAATTTAAAGTTTTTTTTTCTTTAATTCTTTGATTGCAAAAGTTCTGAAAGTTCCGCATATGGTAATATAAGAAGAGAATGAGGAAATGACGACAAAGGTGTGAGACAAGAGAGACGAAAAACCGGAAATAACGAAACGAGATCAACAGCAGCAGCAACAGTAGCAGTAGTAGCAGCAGCAGCTGTTCAAGAGAAGTGTCGCTTTAAAACAAGAGAAAAAAACAGGAATCAAACAACAAGAAACAAAGAAGCGAAGTTGGAACAAGAGAAAAAAATCCACTGAAAAGAGCAAATATAAATGAAGGAGAACATCAAAATTTGCTTACAAAGTTTGCGGTAAACATAGCAAGACCCCCACCCAAAGGGGCCATCAGTTGGTCGTAGGTTGTGACTAGGATGTTTAAGGATGGAATCTTGTTGGCTGAGCTGTCCATGCCATGCACTACTCCCCTTTGGCTCTTAGGCAAGACGGGCGGGCGGAGAAGCCCCCTCCAATCAATTGGCTGGTCACGTCAAGCCTCAGCAACTATATGATTGTCCCAACCATATTCACATGCCGTAAAACCCAACCAACCAACCAACAATATTTGTTATCAAACATAACAAGAGGAAATTACAAAAAGAAAGACACACAACACATACACACACACACACACACACACACACACATATATATATATAATAATATATAACAACATATATATACACCCCCACACACACACATATATATATATATATATATATATATATATATATTGATAAACAGTTGTTGTTTTGGGGGGGGATGGGATGGTTAGTGTAGTTAGATTTTGAATTAAAATTCGTTGAAATTCAAAATCTATAGGGTTAGATTATTGATAGGTATTGACTGCAATTGACTTCCCAGCAGAAACCAAAGTTTCAAAAATTTCACTCGATTTTTCCATTAAAAAATTAAACAAGAACAAAATAAAAGCATAAATCAATGATATATTAAACAATAATTTTAAAATAACGATTAAAGTAAAAGAAATTAATAAAGGACAAAACAATAAGCAAACACACACACACACACACACACACATATATATATATATATATAATATATATATATATATAGAGAGAGAGAGAGAGAGAGAGAGAGAGAGAGAGAGTGAGAGAGAGAGAGAGATACGCGTTTTGATAGATATAAATATGCGCTTATAGATAGATAGATAGATAGATAGATAGATAGATAGAAGATTTATTTTTAATTTTTAAATCCCGGGCAATGCCGAGTTGCTTGGCTAGTTCTGAATGATAACAAACCTATTCTATGGCAAATTATTCTTCTCCGGATGAAATCAATCTAACCAATTCTTAAACAGAATGGTTCGTTGTTTATCCGAGGTGACGACAGGATATGGCACACATAAGTAGGTACTAGCGTATTAATATTTAGACATAAAATAGATAAGAGGTTTATTTTGACTTTTTTACACATCAAATAGTTGTGCTAGTTCTGAATAAAAACACCTATTCTACGGCGATACTCCAGCTCTCTTTCTGAAATCGATCGAACTAATTCGTAAAATATATCACATTCCTATCAAGACATTTTATCTTTATTGTTATTGAGATATCAACCTTTAGTTGGGCTAAAGTTTCATTCTTTTGAAATGAAAAGAGAAATAAAGTGCGAATTTATTTGAGAGCAAAAAGATAAAAACATCAAAGCAAATAAAATCATTTCTAACAAACTAAATTCATCAATACACAAATGTCGATGGAATTTTTGACTTAGAAATTTTATTTCTTTACTTTTCTTTATAATAAAAAAATATTGAGACTATCTATAGATAGTCTCGACATTTTTTTTATTAATACTCGTATTCATTAATTGTACGTCCGTTATCATCTTGCAACACCCTCTGGTTAATAATGAGACCGTACAAATTGTCTAAGATGAAATGCTAAACAATATAAACCCTAATTATCTGATGTTGCTTACCCACCGAATTCTTATTTCTTATGAGTGCCATTACATAATGGACCATTCCGTTTTTTTTATTATAAACAAAGAAAGCGACGAAAAAGACATTAAAAGAAAAGACGTGCTACTCAAAAAAATATAATAAGAAACAAAGAAAGAAAGAGAGTATAGGAAATAGATAGAGAGGGGGTGAGAACGCGAAAACAATAACACTGATCTGTTTCAATCGATGATGAAAAGAAAGAAAGAAAGAAAAATGAGTGAGAGAGAGAAAATTAGATCAAGATTATTATACTTTTCTCATATTGAACTATGTCGCAATAGCTCTTACGTAAACATATTAAATGTAATAATAATTAGATTATCATACTGTGGTATATCCACAATCATGCTAGTTTATATATTAATACTCGTGTTCCTAAATTGCACGAGCAGGATGTGACCACAAGGTCTATTCATATATTTTCCCAACCCCTCCACACGAGTAAAGTACCATAAAAAGTCAATATCTTATTCGAAGTTTAACAGTTTTTAATTCAGTGTTTTACTTCTCCATTGCCTAACCAAGATTAAAGATCGCTGGCCCTACTATTTACCCATATGTGCAAGGAGAATGGTTGTATGCATGCCTTTCTCAAAGATATTAGTGCTATGCAAAATGCTACCAGCCTCGTCCAGGATTTGAACACGTGTTGCTGTGTCCATTTTCTATTAAGATAACTGTTGGATAACTCTATGGTATAAGATGAGATTTAAAATAACACGACTTATATTTATAGACTGTTTCAAAATAACGGTGGCTGAATTGGCCAATCAAAAACGCCCAAATGTGTATTTAATTTACTATTCAAAGGCGTTGATAAATTGTCCTAAAATTACTCGCTGGCAGGACAGACCAATAGATAAGGATTATACATCTACTTCAAACAGGAAATCACTCTGATACAACTCCTTTTTACTTCAAGACAGGATCAACTCAGATACAACACTTTTTACTTCAAGACAGGATTCAACTCTGATACAACTTTTTTACTTCAAGACAGGATCAACTCTGATACAATCCCTTCTACTAGTAGACGGGGGTTGTATTAGACTTGAAGTATCAAGACAGGGTCAAGTCTAATACAACTCCTTTCTACTTCAAGACAGGATCAACTCTGAGATCATCAGACAAAGATTAAAACTGATACTATATCTTTCTACTTCAAGACAGGATCAAACTCAATGCCACAAAGAATCCCCACTGTAAAACTGCATTCAACTACAGCCCTAAAATGGCCACATTAATTGTAACAATAACCGTTACGCTTACATGCGTCATTAGAAAGCAAGGAAGATTTGAAATTGAAAGGAAAGGATATGAAAGGGAACAGATAAGAGAGAAGACGTAGAAAAGTAAGTCACAATGAGAGAAGGAGATAAAAATGAAAGTACAAAAAACAGATAGACAGAGACAAAGATAGAAACAGACAGACAGACAGACAGGATTATTGAGTAGTGATATCAGGTTACGGAACCAAAACACATTCAAACACACACACACGCGCACAGATGGGAACTTCACAAGAATGCTACCTGCTCTCTTCAACAAATCCTGGAAGCGGCACGCTACAAAAATGCAGCTGTATGGACATTTACCCCCCTATCACACAAACCATCCACAAACAAGGTTATAACTCAAAAGTGACGTTCTCCTGCGGACATCTACACATGAACATACCAGTGCAGGCCGACCAGCAAAACATACATCGATCAGTATGGAGACTGGATGCCGTGGGGGAGAGCTGCCAGGAGCAATGACCAATAGGGACGTTTGGCGACGGAGTCATAGAAATTCGTGCTATACCAGATGATAATGGCACACACATACACAGACACACACACACACATATATATATATATATATATATATATATATATATATATATATATATATATGTTAAAATGAACGCTTGTCAGAATACGATTATTCATTTTCCTTAAATACATTTCCTAACTCCCATAATTTTAAAAAATCCATCATTGGTCATACAATGTTTTCCATTCTTTATTGTCCTGATGAAGGTTTTATATATATTTGTTGTTATTGTTATTGTATTGTTTTGTGTGTGTGTGTTAAAAAAAAAAAAAAAAATAAGAAAAAGAGAAATAGAAAAAAAATAAAAAAAGAAAGAGAAAAAAAAAAAAAATTGAAATTGGAAAGTTTTTTTTAAAACGAAAATAGGTTGAAATTATGACTATCAGAGAAAAATGAATAAAAACAAAACCATCTTTCAGCCTAAAATAACCCAAACAAGGGTTTGAACATGGCCGTAAATCAATCAAAACCACACAAATCCGCTGATTACGTAATTGGATTGGGTATACTTTTTGTCATAACATTTCAACAGTTTTGTTAAAAAGGTGATGAGGGTGGCACTTGTGGTTATCGATCATGAAATGGTGCAAGTTAAATCCTGGCAGCAACGGCTGTTTGCATAAAGAGGTCAATGGTTAACATGCATAAAACGCAGCCAGACGCAACCAAGCCGAAACGAGAAGGTTGGAGGAGCGCTTTAAAGTATATCCTTGTTTTGAATCTCATGATGTGAAGATGCAGAGACTTGTGCGTAGATTAAGTTTGACTTGGAGCGAGTTGGACATGCTTCAATTGTGCAGGCTGATTGTCGTCTCGCATGTTGCTCAGACGACTGTAAGTTTCGGCCAGCAAGTATGTGTGCTCGCGAGCCGGCTCTGAACGCTCTGCCCAGGTCGCGGGTGAGATGAGATGTTTGTCATGTTCGCAAGGGAGCTCGCGTGCCCTCATGCCATCTTGTTGCAGGCGCTAGATGCAAGCAGCATTTGTATGGTTTGTGGTGATGCGGGTGCATATTTTTAACATTTTTTCAAGACTAAGATAAAGGAAATTGGACGTAATGTGTTGATTATGGAGAGTGGATCTCTGAAATACTATTATTTGTGGATTGAAAAAAAAGTACACACGCACACACTATAAATATATTATATATGGCTGTCACACACATCACAACAACACACAGGCCGATCTAGATGATTGTGTCTACGATATAGTTCTGAGCGCTGTATTACCACATAATATAATAAGGTTGATTCGTGAGGGATGTTCGATATATATTATATATGTATATACTTCACCACACACAGCACATCAAATATTATATATATATTAAGTAATATATATAGATATATTATAATAGTATATTATATCTATAGTTACTTTGTGTTGCGTATGCTTTTTAAAGATATATTCCTTTTCATGCTCGTATGAGTGCAGTAATTTTTTTTGCTATAGAATATAATTATATATACTATATATGAATATAGTATTATATATGGAAATGGAAATGAATCCGATTGGTAGAGTAAAATGGAGCAAACAACAAATCATCTGTGTCTGGACACATGTTGTTTTTCGCATTTTTATAACGCAGCACTCACACTCACATCACCAAACACACACATATATAATATATTTATACTATACCTAGAAATATATGCACCCTCCGGGTGCAAGTCATTTAAGTTTTGGTATAATAAAATATCATATAAGGTTAGAAAGGTTAATGAAACTAATAAGATGGCAGATAAAAAGATTGGGCAACAGAGGGTGGGTATAATCGAAAAAGTAAAGAAACAACTTTGAAACTAACTATTTCATCATTGTCCAGTTAGCTCCCCTTTTCATGGTAAATTTTCCTAATTTTAACTATTTAGTTAGAAATAGGAAGTAAATGGATATGATTACAGTTATTTCTTCTTGTAAATAAATTGTCTTTTTTAAGATTTATCTCAGAGATTTTTTTGTTTATAATTTCTTTAAGATAAACAAACAATTAGAAATCAATAATAAAGCAGCATATTTTATTAAAATAAAATTTTAAAATATTTTAAATTATGCAAATTAGGCCGTTACTCGTTCAAAACTGTCAACGCTATTTTGTTGTATATATAACACACATATGCATGTTATTAAGTAACGTAGATTTATGGTGAACAGTATTAATACGTAAAACAACTTGTTTATTATAAGTGTCTGAGGTTTAAAGAATGAAATATGGAGATTGACGTAATATTAAGGGAAATTGTGACTTGAGTTTATATAGTTGTTCGGGTTACAGACAGAACACACAAATCTCCATTAATAATAAGATATAATAGTATATATATATATATATATATTATATTGGACTATATTGCGAAGTGTTTCATGTCTGCTGTGTGTGGTGTGTCGGTTGCGGAGGGCGTTGTGTAATGGTTAGTGTTGTATGAAATTGGGATCGGTGAACCGATGGTTCAAATCCTGGTTGCATTCAATATTAGACTAAATACCCTCGTTTGGTAAATGCATCAAATATTTCCTTCGCTATTGGTAAATAGTACGCGCAGCTGTTGGACTTAACCTTTGTTGTACTGGTCGCTGGAGGAAGGAAAACGCTGATATCCATACCTAATAATTCAGCATAGAAATTTGACCTTGTGTGTATCTGCTCGTTTGGAGGTTTGCATATATATATATATTATATATGGATAAGTTGTAACAGGTATGTTTGGGAATGGCTTTTTTTGGCACGACAATATATATATATATATGATTATATATATATATATATATATATATATCTATATATAGTATATGAGGGGATATAAATCGACCTTTTCTTTTTCTTCTAGTACGATGCAGATAAGCTTGTTACTTGAACAAGGGTAATCGGACTCTTAATCTCAGATTTATGTAGAATTGCAAGTCTTTTCCTGTGCGTGGGCGATTAAATTCGCTGCTTGCGTGGTGACAAGTGGATCAAACTTAGTTATTTCACATTGGATTAAATATTTTTCTGCTCTTGAAATATAAACAGTTCGGATTTGTGCAGATGAATAGTCGCTCTGAAATATTAAACGACCACACATCCCATTTATTCAAGTTGGCGATATTTACTGATTATTGAATTTTGATTGGAGCAACAGTGATGTTTTGCAGGTGCATGCTGTGTATTAGTCAACTTAAGTGTTTGTTAGTAAAATGAATAATTCACTGCGTTTTGGGGAGTTCCTGTGGTGACGTTATTTGTGGTTAGAAGTGCACGAATTGGCGAAGAGTAAGTGAGTTTGAAAACTCTAGTGTACCAATTATGTTCTGTTTTATGTGACAAATATCATTCTTGGGAAACGGTATGAACACCCTCCCTCTGAAACCTCCGTGGTCCTTGTCAGAATATGTAGACGATTTCTCATTATCGCATGTTGAATCGGTCTCTCCAAACTGTGGGACTTGTGTCAGGCCATCTGAAATTACGAAGAAATATAATTATTTTACAGTAAACATAATAACATGAGGGACTTTCATTTGTCTGTGTGGACATTTGGGAATCCCGACTTATTCTCAAGACTTTGCCAAAAATGTGTTATGTTGTCCACCGCAAATCTTCCCCCTCTAATCAAATCATTTGTATGGGTTTGTTTGGCCAGCGCCGCTTAATTCTGTAATCTATTATCATTCCGCCTAAAATATCCGGTTCTCAGAACCAGAGTAAAACATGAAATATATAGGAAGGTTGGTTGGCTTGTTTGGTTGGGTTGGCTTGGATTTCACGGCATGTCAACCGTCTAGGATTATGTTATGCCGAAGAACTTTTTAATCTTATTTAACCCCTAAATTGGACCCCTAAAAGTTATTAACATCCGGCCCAGAATGGAACTGGGGGTTTGGTGATAAATGGGTACTCCACGTTCCTAGAGCTTTCAGAATTGGGACTTCACCATTAAATGCGTTTAAACGTCGTCATCACCAGGTACACTAAAGACCCCAGGCCTGCTAACCCTTTAGCACATATATGCTGAAAAGTGTCGGGGTTTGTCATAAAGAGCAATAGAGTTGGGACAACCATATAGGTGCTAGGGGCTTGACATGGGGGTAGCGTTAAGCACATAAGTCTTTACCACTCTAATCATACAGTTTGTATTGCATCCTTCCCATCAAAATATCAGGGCCTTATCAGTAATTACAGTAGTGGATATAGCTTGTGTAAGTATATTTGCTAGAACGTGATAGATTCTTCGTAGTTTACAATCTGTTTTCTAATCACACCATGGAATTTCCCATGTTAGCTTGTGTGCCAATTTTTTATAAAACTGCTGGGGTGGTCTGTATGCCTTCCTCTTTTTCTAATTCACACAAACTCTTTCCAACTCAATAACTATTAACAATTTGTTTACTAAGAATTTTGTTCTATCTTTTCGATTTTATTTTAATTTTACTCTCTGATCTAACGGGCAGCAAGATCCTATGACAATGAAACTTCTCTTTTTTGTTTAATTTGACTCTCGGTTTGTTCTACTAACGCGGGATTAGGTGATCCATCCTAATCTGCAAAATCCCAGAGGATATTATTATTATTATTATTTATTATATATATTAGTTTTTTCACACCACGATGGTTTTACTGTACTTCTGGATCTGAGTGACAACAAGTCTCCTCAGGTCTCCAGGACTCTTCTGAGTATTCTGGATAAAGTCGCTCAATGTTTCCTCTGATTTCCAGATTTTACAAGCTTTTCCTGAGACGTTCCAAGTGCACCAACTAAATTGGTATCACTTTACTTTCATAGGGTTCGCATAACTTTTTCAGTTCTCTGTGCAGAGGTCAGTATTTTGTCCCATGTTTTTCGTTCATTTTCATTCGTACTTCCCCTGTGATCTGCTGAACTGGCAAAATCCACCAGTTGAGCAATTTTTTCTTTTTTGTTTATCAACACTAGGTCTTGTCTTCTGTGCTAGGGAACAGGTAGTCCGTTTTAATCTCAAAGTCCCAGAGAATTTTATTGCCGTTTTCGTTTCTCCGAGACAGATTCTGGTTTGCTATCATTTTGTTGTACAATCAAATTATTTTTTGATAAGGTCAAAATTTATAATTTTTTGCATACTTCCCAGTGGATACCTTCCCAACCCAGTCGNGATATAAACCAAAAACGTTACAAACAATCGACTTCACCATCAAAAATAATTGACTCTTTTTTCGGAATACATTGTCTTTCTATTGTCCCACCTCTCTCTCGTCTCTCTCTCTTCTTCTCTATATATATATATATATATATATATATATATATAGAGAGAGAGAGGAGAGAGAGAGAGAGAGAGGGAGACTGGTTTTATAATCTAAATTGAAAACTAAGAGTAAACAAAGCCGTCACCCGCCCAGACATGATACCTTAAAATTAAAATCCAAGCGAGGCTGAATTAATTTTTACCCTCTAACATTTAACAAACATTCCTCTACCACTGGTTCAAATATAAAGAACCGTCGGGATATTTTTGAAAGTAAATTCAGACTTTAAAAATATTTTTTTCAGACTCAAGACATATTTGGCCTATCGTCATCAAATAACCCAAGAGAATGATAGAAGCAGAAAATAACTAAATAACACACATAATCTTTAAAAATTCAATAAAAAAAAATGAATTAAGATTTTCAAAATTAATATAAAATACCTAAACATTGCCAACCGTGTCATATTAAGACAACTAAGCTAAAACATCTTAATTTCAAATCATTCACCTTACTTCAAAACTAAAAAACAACTTTTAAAATTAACAACGACTCCTAATTGCAGAAACAAAAAATGTAATTTTATTTGCTGAATTTGCACGCGCTGCCAAAAGCAATTTATCGAAAAGTTAAAATGACTTTAAACAAAAAATTTGCACTTAAATAACTACAACGCAGAAACATAAGATATAATAAACTAATCTCATAGAACAACATTTCCACTCAAAAGACTATGCATTTAACATTTTTGGGTTACTGAGAGTTTCTCAGCCAATGCGATTTTTCAAATGAAGTTGGCTGTTTAGTTTTATGTCTCCTATATACTGTAAAGGGTTTTTTTGGGGGGTTAAAACAAGTTTTTTGGGCCCTTTTTTGGGTTTTTTGGGGGAAAATATGGCCGTTAGGAAACATATATCAACCAAACCAAAAACATTATAGCGGTCGCAATTTTTTTTGTAAATATGAATAAATAACCTTATGTTCAATTCACTTTTCTTTTTTTCAGTTAATTTCTATTCCCAAATTCCGGCGTTGGAGAATGGTATAGAAATATAACTCTGAAAATAGCCATGCAAGATAATTCCTGGGTCAGCCGTCCTTAGAACCCTAGCTGTTCGAGGGTCAAGACACCAGACGTTTCAGATCATGAAAAGAAAATATATCCAAAAGCAACAGGCTAACCAGCTTGTGACTCTTCAACTGTTCTAGTGATAATGTCCGGGTCAGTTGCTGATTTCGGCGTCAACCACAGGTCGCATCCCAAAGAAGAGACTTGCGCTTCGAAATGGTCAAAATTGTTATTCTTATTCTATTCTAAATATTATCTTTAGTGGTTCCAGTTACGCGGAAGAAATGGGCCGTCCTTGGGTGCATTTGATCTCTTAATAGAAAGAATACTTTTTATATGATAGACATGTTCACAAATAGATTACTACAACTAAATACAGTTACACGAAATCCTATTAAAGAATATTATTTAATTTTAGAGGCGAAAACTTAACAATACTGTTGAATTGAATGATAGTTTGGTGTCTGTTATTTCCTATATATAAAAAATAAGTAAAAGTTGGTGGCAGTATAAGCGAGGGGAGTCCTATCCCTTTTTGCGAGCGCAGACCAGGAAGATTGATTTTGTTGAAGCGGAGTGCGCCACACCTACCGTCAGCTCTCATTTTACCGCCAGATCAGGTTATCAATTCTCGGTACTCATATGGGCTGAGTTGGCGGGGTCCGGTATCGAACTAGGAACCTTGTGGATTCCCAGACGATTTGTACTAGCGACTGAGCTAATGAAACAAATACAGATAAAGTGATAACAACTACACTTTATTTTCTAGAAAATTCTAAGAGAATTAATACAAAATAGAATAGATTTAATGTTCCTTAAGAAAAGAGTCTTTGTAGATGTCTGATGCTATTAGATAAAGAATAAATGTTGTTACTTAATGTTTGAAAACCATTCGTGTAATAGGTACGAGGAAAAGACGCAACTGGCGCGTGGAGCTCTATGAAACCTATAGGGGTAGAAGGCTCGGTGTAGACAGGTACACAGGAATGCCTATGGTTGGGGGGGGGCTAAGCTCCTTAGTCCTAAAGTACAGACAACACTTGTATGTTAGCCCTGGCGATTGGAGAGTCCCTAAGAGAAAGAGGCATGTGAATTTGGGCGGCCACTGTCTTATATATCTATCAATTTGCAAGACCACCCTAACGGAAAAACCATAGGCAAGTAAGAGAAAATAAGCAAACAATACAAATAATAGAAAACCATTAATAAATATATTCTATAATAAAATATTATTAAACAGGAAGATTTCTCCTGTCTAACTACAGGATTACCAAAAATTTCATTTAAAAAATGATGTCAATTTTATTTCCCCAAATGATGCAATATTTCAAAAAAATTTTTTCTTAAAAGCTGAAAAAATTAATGAATTCTTTTTCTTTAAATGATCAAAAATTTAATAAGATGATCAAAAATTTATCCAATGATGAAAAATTTCTTAAGAATAATGAAAGATTTCATAAAATGAGAAAAAATTAAATTAGTATTTTTTTATAAAAGGATGAAAACATTTCATAAAATGAAAAATTTATTTTCATAAAATGAGAAAAATTGATATTTCCATAAACAAATTGTACATGAATTTTTTTAGGGACACCCTGTATTACAAATGACATCTTTCATGGGGTTCTCTAGTTCTAATTTGTATACAGAAATGTTGGAAATAAGTAGGAGGATAGATTCACAAATACTGTGTAAAGATAATGTTGAGGAAAGGAGAGGACAATTGGCGGGAGATGTGTTAATAATGCCTTTGAGAATATGCTGCCATATTCAAAATTAAGAAGGGGCGTTGTGTAATATGTATATTCGTCGTATATTGATATGACCGAATCAACCCTTTGCGATGTGTACCTTTAACTAAAAAGTATTTAGTGCTATGTGAAATGCAAGCAGTCACGTCCAGGGTTCGAATTCGGGTCCATTTCTTACGACGATAACCTTACACAACGCCCTCTTAATTTTGAATATGGCAGCTATATTCTCAAAGCATATAACAACATCTCCGCCAATTGTCTCCTCCTTGTCCTCACATATCTTTACACAGTATTTGTGAGTTCTTATCCTCCTACTTATTTCCAACATTTCGTGTATACAAATAGAACTAGGACCCCATGAAAGAATGTCACTTTGTAATACAGGGTGTCCTAAAAAAAATTCATTACAATTTTTATGAAATATCAATTTTTTTCTCATTTATGAAAAATAATTTTTCATTTTATGAAAATGTTTTCATCCTTTTTATAAAAAAATTAATTAATTTTTTTCTCATTTTTATGAATATCTTTTCATTATTTTAAGAAATGTTTCATCATTGGATAAATTTTTTGATCAATCTTATTAAATTTTTGATCATTTTAAGAAACAGAATTCATTAAATTTTTTCAGCTTTTTAAGAAAAATTTTTTTGAAATATTTTCATCATTTTGGAGAATACAATTACATCATTTTTTTAAATGAAATTTTTTGGTACATCCTGTAGGTTTAGACAGGAGAAATCTGTCCTGTTTAATCATATTATTGTATATTAGAATATATTTATTAATGGTTTTCTATTTTGTATTGTTTGGCTTATTTTTCTCTTACTTGCTATGGTTTTCCGTTAGGTGGTGTTTGCAATTGATAGGTATAGATAAAAGAACCAGTGCCGCCCAATCAATGCTCTTTCTCTTAGACTCTCCATCGCCAGGGTACATAACAAGTTGTGTCTGTACTTTAGGACTAGGAGCTTTAGCCCCCCCCAACCATAGGCATTCCGTGTACCTGTTACACGAAGCCCTTCTACACCCTATGAGGTTCATAGAGGCTTCCACGCGGCCAGTTGCGTCTTCCTCGTACCTATTACACGATGGTTTTTCAAACACATTAATGACAACATTTATTCTTTTATTCTAATAGCATCAGACTATCTACAAAGATCTTTTTCTTAAGACATTAAATCTATTCTATTTTGTATTATTTCTCTTAGAATTTTTCTAAGAAAATAAAGTGTAGTTGTTATCCTTTTATCTGTTATTTGTTTCATTAGCTCAGTCGTAGTACAATCGTCATGGAATCACAAGGTTCCTTAGTTTCGATACCGGACCCCGCCAACTCAGCATATTGAGTAGCAGAGATTGCGATAACCTGATCGTGTTGCGTAAATGGAGAGCTGACGCGTAGGTGTGGCCTCCGCTCAACAGAAATCCAATCTTCCTGTCTAGCGGCTCGCAAAAAGGGATAAGACTCCCTCGGCTTTATACTGCACCAACTTTACTTATTTGATATATAGGAAATAACAGACACCACTATCATTCAATTCAACAGTATGTTAATTTTCCCTCTGTAAAATCTTAAAGATATTCTTTAATAGATTCGTGTAACTGTATTTATTTGTAGTATCTATTTGTGAAACAGTCTATCATTATAAAAGTATTCTTCTATTAAGGAGATCAAAATGCACCCAGACGTCGCCATTTCTTCGCGTCACTGGAAACACTAAGATACAATATTAGAATAGATAGAATAACAATTTACCAATTTCGACGCGGCAAGTCTTCTTCTTTGGCGATGCCGACTGTGGTGACTGCCGAACATCGCAGACTGACCGGACATTATCATAGACAGTTTGTGAAGATGCACAAGCTGGTTAGCCTGTTGCGATTTTGGATATATTTTCTTTTCATGATCTTGAAACGTCTGCGGTTCCTTGACCTCGAACAGCTAGGGATTCTAAGACGGCTGACCCAGGATATGACATGGCTATTTTCAGAGTATATTCTAATACCATTCTTCAACGCCGGAATTGGAATAATAATTAAACTTGAAAAAAAGAAAAGTGAATTTTAACAAAGGTTATTAATTATATTTACAAAAAAAATTGCCCGACCGTTTAATGTTTGGTTTGGTTTGATATATTTTCTAAGGGATTAATCCACAAACGCACTACACTACAGTATATAAGGAGAACATAAAACTAACAAGCCACTTCATTTGAAAATTCGCATTGGCGAAGAACTCTCAGTAACCGGCAAAAATGTTAAATGCATAGTCTTTTGAGTGGGAAATGTTGTTCTATGGAGATTAGTTTATTATAATTCTATGATTTCTGCGTCTGTAGTTATTTAATCAAAATTTTTAAAATTTAAAGTCATTTTAACTTTTCGATATATTGCTTTTGCAGCGCGCTGCAATTCAGCAAAAATTACATTTTGTTTCTGCAATTAGAGTCGGTGTTAAATTTTAAAAGTGTTTTAGTATTTGAAGTAAGTTGAATGAATTTGATAATTAAGAAGTCTTGCTAGGTTGTTCTTAATATACACGATTGGCAATGTTTAGAGTATTTTATATTAATTTTGGAAAATCTTAATTCATTTTATTTATTGAATTTTTAAAAGATTTAATTTGTTTATATTAGTTATTTTTCTGCTTTTATCATTTCTTTGGTTATTTGATGGAACGATAGGCAAATATGTCTGATTTCTTGAAAATATATTTATTTTAAAGTCTGAATTTACTTTCAAAATATCCCGACGGTTCTTTAATTATTTGAACAGTTGGTTAGATGAATGTTTGTTAAATGTTAACGAGGGTAATGTAATTCAGCCTCGATTTGGATTTAATTTTAAGGTATCATGTCTGGGGGTGGACGGCTTTGTTTATCTAGTTTTCAATAGATTATAAACAGTCTCCTCTCTC
>CM042170.1:33912691-33935191 GCA_023376005.1 Doryteuthis pealeii | reverse complement strand
TGTTTGCATAATTCCCAGTGGATCACCTTCCCAACCCAGTCGTGTCTAGTTTTGTATTCTCGTTGTGCTAGTTTGCTACATTCGCAGAGTATATGGTTTCCAGTCTCATCTCTATTACCACAAAGTCTACATTTACTATTTTGTTGGGTCTTATCAATTTTCGCTTTGATATAGTTTGTCCTTATGGCATTATTTTGTGCAGCAATTATTAATGATTCAGTTTCTCTTTTGAGGTTTCATTTTCTTAACCATGTCCAAGTCTTTTCATGTGCAACCTCTTCGATTTGTCGTTTAAAGTGTCCATATAATTGTTTTTCTTCCCATTTTTGTTTTCTAGTCTTTGTTGTTTTTCTTTTTGTCCATCTGTCACTTCTACTATTGTTGGCCGCCATAAGTAATTTTTCTTTGCTCTTTCTTGTGTAATCTTCAAGTTGTTGGATTGTGGTTTCTACGGAGTCCTCTATGTTGGCAAGACCTCTTCCCCCATCCTTTCTTGACACATATAATCTATCTCTATCGTCTCTAGGGTGGAGAGCCTGGTTCATGGTCATTAATTTTCTAGTCCTTTGGTCAATCTGTCTGAGTTCTTCTTTTGTCCATTTTAAGAATGGTCCTGAGTATCTTATAATCAGGACAGCCCAGGTATTGATTCCTTTGATTAGATTTCTGCTGTTAAGTTTGGTTTCTAGAAGTTTTCTAGTTCTCCTGAGATATTCTTTTTTAACTTTTCCTTTCATTTCTGCTTGCATGATATTGTCCGCTTCTAAAATTCTTAAGTATTTGTAGCTTCCATTTTTATCAAGTGATTTTATAGTTTCTTGATTTGGCAGTTGTATTATTATTATTATTATTATTATTATTATTATTATTATTATTATTATTTCACTCTTTGCGATTTTTCGCTGGAATTTGAATTATAGCAAGTCTCCTCGGGTGTCCAGTACTCTTCCGAGTATTCTGGCCGATAATAACAATACTGTTATCTGGATTGTCTCAATCTTTCCTATGATTTCCAATTCCTCAATTTTTTTCAAAACCATTAGGGACCGTTCCAAGTGCACGAATTACAATTGGTATCACCTTTTCCCTCATGTTCCACATATTGTTCAGTTTTCTGATAAGCTCCAAGTACTTGTATACCTTTTCCGTTTTCTTTCATTTATAATAAGATATTATCACCAAAATATCAGGCCCACTGGCCAAGACAAGATAATAAAACATGAGGGGTGTGACAAGAAGTTGCAACACCCCTTGCTCTCAAGACTTCTAAAAATGTGTGGCTGTTCCCACACAAATCTTCACCACTTTAATCAAATAGTCTTTGAATGTAGTTTGGTACAAAAGCATTCGGTTCGCTGAGAAAGTGCAAGTGACGGATAAGAGTGTTAACTAATCCATGGATAGTCAATGAATTATGTACGTGCGGTAGTAAATATATTTTGAATCAGGGTACGTTAGATTTTGAATAATGGAAACCCAGTAGAAAGTTACATCGACAGTTACTGAGGGGTAATAACCGTTTTACTTGACCCCTTAAAAATGCGACATTAGAGGTGTGGGAGAATTAGTATGGGTTTTAGTTTAGAAGCGGCTAGTCACTTGCCGAGAGCGTACAGCTATCGAGATGTTGCTCTCAATCCGCGTGGGATCCTGGGCTGGGTTGTTTTAAATAAAAGACTTAAGAAAAACAACTAAGTCCTTTTGATTCATTTAAATAAGAAATGACCAGCCCGAGAAAACAGCCAAACAAGAAAGAAGAAATAGACCCACATAATCAGCCCTGAGAAGTATATGGTGAGCGACGAAATATTAGCTAAGTTAACAAGTAAGGACCCTCATCATCATCATCATCATCATCTCTCTCTCTCTCTCTCTCTCTTCTCTCTCTCTCTCCTCTCTCTCTCTCTTCTCTCTTCTCTCTCTCCATTAACTTACCCGAGATATTGAATGAGTATATAAGAAGGGTAAATGATATTTTCTGTTGTCGGGGTTTACACAGAGATGACCATTGACTGACCGTCGTCCATGTAGAGATCGATGAGCCACTGGGCAGTTTGTGTCCTTCAATGGTGACAAAGCGGGTCTATCTAGACGGAGCTCTGTTTTACCCAATTAGGTGGGAGAGATGCGAGAAAAGGAGCTCTACTCATTGCTTGCTCATATATCTCAATTTGCCAGCCTGTTGCAGCTGTCTGGTTATCTAGTATCGCAGTCCTAACAGAAAAGCTAATAAATTCAACCTTTCAATTTGAAATGTGTAAACACTCCAAGACAACCATTCCACTCCAGAACGAAAAATGGCGCGTATCTCTCTCTTGGCCGACAGAAACATAATGTCGATATTTCTGCACTCAGTTGAACTCGTCTGAAAGGAATCATCGCAGGTGGATATACATTTTTTGGATTGGCAAAAGCGAAGAAAAACAACCATCTATTAAATATGTTGCTGTAAAATGTCGACTTGAAATTCATTGTCTCTCTTCAAGGTGCTATAAAAAAATATATCTAAAAATAGGTGGGTTATCTCCCTTGGTCGATATACTCCCTTTCAAACCAACCAATCACTGGCACGCGATAGTTGACACAAGAAAATCAAAGATAAGATATGTTGGGCCTTCATACATCGATATATATATATATATATATATATATATATATATATATATATATATATATATATATATCCGCTCATTGTGGATATGGCAATACCACAGTGTGACAACAAACCAAGAAAGCCTGGTGGTATCTTGAGGTACTGCTTGGGCGCTCTGGGTTAATGGTAATGATGCTTCGGTTCCGAAATCATGCCTGAACCCAGATTCATCATCTGATGAAGGCCTTGTTGGATGCAATGCTACTGTTTAAACATCAGTCGTTGTATGAAGTTATTATATATATTGCCTTCCGAATCGATAGTAATAGAATCAGAGTACTTACTACTACCATAAATGCGCAAAATGGTGTAGATGGTTCTCTTTAGCCTTGAACAGCAATCCACCTAGACAAGGAAAAGTCTATTATAAAGCCTCCGCTGCCTTTCAAAGAAACGGAGTAAACTTCGATATCCAATTTTGAGCTGGAGTCCCTAGGGTTGTGTTATGCTGAACAACAGCGCTATCCAGCAACTTCTGCGACACTATTGCTCTGGTTTGTTTTTTCTTTCCTTTTGGACAACAACGGCCGTGTGGAGAGGAGAGACCTGCTGCTTGAGCGAGAGCACATCCTCCATGTCAACCCGCCCAGTCTACGTAGTTCCACTTGTTTTTGGACACTAAACCATCGTCTCTAGTAGACGGATGGATGCCAATGATAATTAAGTTGCTTCAATTTGCAAGGGTAGAAGAGCACAATACCAAAATCCATCTCCAGCATCTGAGAGTATTGATGGAGAAGACAAAAACTAGATCAGTTATACCAGTTACTTCATCTACTAAAATTCCCTGTATGTATTATAGGCGAACGTGTATGAAAGAAACCAAATGCTGACAGATAAGTCCATTATCATAACCATATATGTATGTGTGTGTAATATTTTTGCTTAATTAATAAGTAAATTACGCAATTATGTTTAGAGTAAACTTAAATTTATATTGCATAAGGCTAACATATCACATTATATTTACAAACAAGCTCTTTGTATGCGCATTGCAGTGAAAATATAAACGTCGATTACACTGTGACATTGAGTTGTGAAATGCGTTGATATACACATGTCATATGTCGACTTCAACAAGACATTCTTTAATATAAGTTAAAAAAATATAGAGTAAGTTGCTGATATTGACAGGAGAACGACAAGTTCGATGTGATTTAGCCCGGCTGACAAGGTATTTTTCGATATACGGCCTTCCTAACTGAAACGTCATGCTTGCTTGATTTGCAGTATCCAAAATTGAAAGAATGGAGGCGTTCGTTATGTAATTATTATCATGGAAAGAAATGGACACGGCCACGCGAGTTTAGATCCAGGACGAGGCTGCTTGCATTTTATATTGCATTACTACCCTTGGAAAAGGTATACATCCAACTATTCTCCCCCCAGCTATGAGTAAATAATTGGTAGACTGGTCTCTTTGACCTTTATTATGTCAATCAATCTGGGGGAAGGAAAACTGTTAAACTCCACTTGAAATTTGACATTGTGTCAGTTCTTGCTCATGTGGAGGGGTTGGGTATATACGTATGCTGGATTATCTTTTGCTCGAAGATATTCGTCAAATTGCCACTCCTATTTATGAACTTTTTCAACATCAGCAGCAGGCACTACCGGTAAAAATTGGCCAATGAGTAACGTATACAGAACGCATTTAAGATCGTTGTCAGTTTTGCTCGAATCAATTGCTAATTGGAATTTCTACCAGAAGGATATTTACTGTTACTACACTATTTTCTACCAAGTAACACTACGGACTAAGATTTTATACGGAGTATCTACTGATACTACACTCTTTTGTACCTAGAATTTCAAGGCACATTACAAGACTAGGATTACAAAGATTATCCAACTCAACCGAAACTCAATACCGACTTGAATTCACCAACAGAAGAACTAAACGCCTAAAATGGCGACCAGAATGTACACCTCATAGAAAGCAATAATGTTTTTTCTGTTTTTTTTCTTTGCGTGCATCTCGACTGTGATCAGTGAGACCCACTGATCACAGGAAATTGAAATGTTAGGAAAACGAAACGAAAGACGTCTATTAATTCTCGCGGCAAATATTCCCGCCTTAAACACAACTGACATGTATAACTAACTGATTCGCTCTTAGTAAAACCATAAAAAGATTACAAATAAAAAAAAAATTTTAATAAAAAAGGAAAGTCAATTAGCTTAGAAAAGATTTGTGTTGGCGATTAGCTCTGATTTCTACACGAAATCACGTTTTGTCTTTGCAAAGAATTGTTATCGATCTCCTTCAAATATGTTCATAGCGTCTTGCTGTCACTTTATTAAAATGATACCATTTTCTCGCCATACCATTTTTTTAAATGGATAGAACATTAACGTGTGTGTGTGTGTGTGTGTGTGTTGTGCGTTTGTGTATGTGTGAAAATATGCATACATGTGAGCCTATGTGTGTCTAAAAGCATACATACGTTAATACATCACATGCACTGTCTTCGTGCCATTTGCGATATAAAATAGGATGATAGAGTGAAAAATAGTGCAATACTAAAAAATGTAACAACATTGCTGGCATTGAAACCATATTAGTAAAGGTTCAGTTAAGGTGGGCTGGTCACGTGGTCATAATGTATGAGACAGGCTTCCAAAGAAGATATTTATACGGACATCGTGGTCAGCTTTGTCTAACTTTAGACAAAAAATCTGATTTCGACTTAAGAAAATTCCATCTGTCAGTGTGGCTTCATAGATGGCAGCAAGGCTGGGCTGCTATCACACTCAAGAAAACACAAAATGTCTTCTTGAATACATGCACAACATGAGAGGAAACAAACTATTCACTGCTGACCCTCATCTATCGTTCATGATAGGAGAGTCCACCATATATATATATATATATATATATATATATATATAATATATATATATATATATATATATATATATATATAAACGTTCGGGTGAATTATTGCATATGAAACATTTTCTTAAAAAGTGATCGATGATCTCATTAAGTAGAATCGATTTCAAAACACACACACACACACGCGCGCCGCGCGCGCGCGCGCGCGCAGCGCGCACTCTCTCTCTCTCTCTCTCTCTCTCTCTATATATATATATATAATATATATATATATATATATATATATATATCACGCGCGATTTATATATATGTACATTTATTTATAACTATATGACCAGTTCTGAGTAACATATTCTGTTCTATATTTAGTTTTGTATGAAAATCAGACATTTCTTTGGATAGTCCAATTTTGGCGAACCGCAATATTCACAAGAAAGGAAAGAAAATAAGTTGTTTTTCTCTGGTTACCAACTGATGCACTTTTTAAAAATATCGCATTTACAATCGATATGCAGGTTGTCAAGTAAAGTAGTGTTGGTTTGCAACTTTATTTCTTATAAAATATTGCATGATAACGTCACCATAATATGGCACAGTCCTCCTAAAACCAAAACTGTCCACTAAGAGGAATCGGATTCCTTTTGATGATCATTCTAATGTCAGTTCTAATAAAAGTGAAAGTGAAAGTGAAACACTTTCCCTTTCACTTGACGGAATCTCCAAGACGAAAGACAATTCTTCGACTACGAAACCAACAAAAGGAACATTGCTTTAAATGTTACTCTAACAGCAATTGGGTATTTAACTTTTTCACTTGGTAGAGCGTCCGACAAGGAACCAAAGGCTCAGAGTTCGATACTGGCTCTCGCCAATTGATGCTTAGTTTATTATAAATGGGCAATAGGAGTCAGATTACAATAATATTAGGTCTTATTTGAATACTGACCATTATGGCCGTTTAGCTCAGTCGGTGGAGTGTTCAACTAGAAACTGCATGATTCCGAGTTCGATATCGGCCATCGCCAACACAGCGTACGATTAGCACAGGGATCTTTACTTACTAGTTCTCTAAGGATCCTGGGTCCTTTATTTATCAAAATGACTTAATTTGGCAATAAATTGATATGCCGTAAAACAAAGCAACTACGTAAGCCAACCAACGATAAACATTTTTCACAATTGCTTTCATCTTAGGAAAAAGAGGATGGCTAATAATGGGGTATCAGTTTATAACTATAAAATAATGGGTATCAGTTTATAACTGAGTTATAAGTTAGAATAGAAAAATGGATCCCTCACTTTATAATCACACTATTTGTTGTTTCTTAAATCCCAACAATGCTTTTGCACTATTGGTTTCATCTTACATTAGAAAAAAGAGGAGGTGGCCAAATAATGGGGGGATCAGCTTATAACTAGATTAAAATAGAAAATCGATCACCCACTTTATGATTGCATCCCTTTTCTTGTTTTTTAAACTACTGATTCCCAACCATATTATTACGGTTAATTCACGCTGAAATCACCGATTCCCGTTAGATCACCAGAGTTAAGCAGCGTTGAACCTGTTCACTATTTAATTGGGTGCCACTTAAGCAGTACTGAATCCTATGTTTATCGAAATAATTTGATTCAGCATTAAATGACCCGAAAAGTGTTGATATGCCGTAAAAAAACAACTAAACTACTACCAGCTCCTTAACATTCCCTGTCAGTATATTGTTATTGGTTGTTTTTTATTTAGCGGCATGTCAACCCTTTTCAGGTTATTTAATGCCGAATCCAAGTTCATTTTGATATCAGGTTGCTTACAGTACCTGCTGTTGCTTAAATGGTAACGTATTGAACAGACTCATCACTGCTTAAGTTCAGTCATCTAGCGAACTGGTGTTGTCAGCCTAAATTGGATTGGTTTGGTTGGTTTGTTTTACGGCATATCAACCTCAGCGGGTCATTTAATGCCGACAAAGTTTTGAAATAAATTCATTCTTAAAAGATACTCAATATTTTACAAACACATCATTTCTATTTAACCCATAGACAGCTAAATACCACTCCGAGTCAGAGTGAACCTGGTGATGAAGGGGTGCTCCACATTCCCCAGACCTCCAGAACTGGAACCTCACCATCAGAAAGAGTTATCTTCATTCCCAGGACATGCCGACCCTCAGCCACCGCCTTCTAGCACATATATAATAAAAAAGAGTTTGGACTGCCTAAAAAGGCAGTAGGATTGGGACAATCATATAGGTGCTAGGCGTTTGACGTGACCAGCCGATTGGTCGGAGGAGCCTCTCCAACCACCCGTCTAGCCAAAATAAGGGGAGTGTTGTGTGTCATGGACTACTCATTCACCGGGATTTCATCTTTAAGCATCACGTCTAACAGGTGGCCCATTGGGGTGGGTCTTACTCCTCTTTAAGAGGTGCAGTCGGTGTAATTCAAGGCTTCAGCCGACAGGGCTGCAGCGTGATTTGCCGTAAGCTATTGTTATTGGTAATAGTAGTATTAGTATTATTACAAAGTAGTAATATTAGTAGGAACAGCAGTAGTAATAGTAGTAATTTGATATGTAACTGTCGAAGCG
Source organism: Doryteuthis pealeii (assembly GCA_023376005.1). Taxonomy (NCBI): domain Eukaryota; kingdom Metazoa; phylum Mollusca; class Cephalopoda; order Myopsida; family Loliginidae; genus Doryteuthis; species Doryteuthis pealeii. The sequence continues at coordinate 33,927,112 of CM042170.1, read as the reverse complement.
ATCATTAAAAATCCGATCAAGTTTGATAAACGACTTTTTCTGGTTCGCCATTTTGCAAAGGGTCTAATCTCTCGGCCTGATAATGTTTCGACCTTCTCGGTCGATTCAGCTTTTAATGAAATCAGTATGAATTAGAATTGTAAGAAAATCATTTAATCTGTCCTTTTCTCACGAAGTTTACTTCAACATGTATTATCATCAGCTTGTTATTTTTGACTTGGCCTTTCCTTTCGTTCTTATCTCATTCATAAATTGGGTCTGATTAAAATAGAAAATGCATTGTTGGGAGTTAAGAACTCCAAAGTTTCCACATTGGATTATTATCTTTTTTATTCCAGTTCTTATTATTTAATTTTTCTTATTAAAATAGGTTAATCATATTTTTCTGCTGCAATAGAATTACACAAAACACATTTGTAATGATAATTTACTAATACTTATATTTGTTTCGGTTTTAATCAAACAACAACGGGGCTCAACAAGGTTAATAATTAAAACCATGTGAAAAGAAATTGGTATAAAGCAAGCAAAAGCTGTGAGCTTTAGTGTACGACGTTAAAAGGCTCAACTCGGCACTTGAAATACAAGAAATAATTAAAACGAAAACGTCACGTGATGTTAGCGTTCTCATTCAATTAGTTGATATATATATATATATATATATTATATATATATATATATATATATATATTATGAAAGTAACAAAAAAATTTGTTTGAGATGGCAATAGCCGACAATTTTGGGACCATATGTGCTTAATTGAAGTCATACCTAATTTGAAAATTAATTAGTTGATAATGACTTAGGCGAATCTATCTGTTTCAAATGTAAGGCGTAAACAAAATCGAGAAAATGATCTCGGTATGACATTTCAGCATATTATGCCTTATCAGCAGAGTTAAGACAGGGAACTGCTTGATGTGTGATTCGAACCCCTAACTATATATATATATATATATATTATATATATATATATATATATATATATAAATGAGTTAAAGCAGCGTGGACTTGAAGTCAACAACCTAGTTATTGACAGTTTTTCGGCTAAGTGATCTCTCAAACCAGTCTGGAGATCGTATTGGCGAGAAACTCTCAATAACGGTGTTTGATCCCATGTTCCAGCTACTTTCAACCCAAAGAATAAACATTCTATCAATGATATTGAGCACTGTCTATTTAGAAATATAGCACCCGTAATCATTCTCAATATATATATATATCTATATAATAATATATATATATTATATATATAAATATATATGGTAAAGACCGCTAGCTTATTGAAAATCATAAAAAGATAATTCATAAATTATCTATTTACCATTTTCAATAAAGTTAGCGGCTCTGATGAAACTCATGGGTATCACAGATACCTGTGGACAGAAATAGATTTATAATCCGCAAAATGACCGGTTTTAACCCCCTTTTCTTACAAATTATATTGCTCTGTTCAATAATATTGACATCGAGTCTTAAGTTTGACCTAAACAACTCTAAAAATTCGCCTGTTGGAAGAAAGAACTAACTTGGAATTATCCTAATATCAACCTACTGGTAACTCATCTTCGCGATAGCTAGTTGGTAGGCGGAGGATGTAGAGGTATATATTGACTGTCTACTGTTAGCTCTAACTTTAGCCTGGTAGACCACATTTTGATTTTAACATTCTATTTTGTAATGGACCTAACAACGTCTACAATTAATACGAATGATTATTCGTGCTGGTTTTTTCTTAAAATAATGTTTAGTTGTGTTTTTGTATTTTCATTCGCATGTTTTTCATTCAGCTAGAGTTAATTTTCAGGTTTTTTTATGTATTTTGTAGCAATTTATTTGTAGGTGAGAAATACTTCTTAATTTTTATTTTTTTGTTGATTTCCTATTTTTGGTTGTTACCTGTTCTATTGAACAAATCTTTCTCTGTTTCCCAAGCGAGGCGTTTTATTTATGTCGATCTTTTTAAAAAACAATTTCGTCTTTCTTGTAACCATCTTGTAACGCTGTCTCATAGCATACTCTATTGATTAAGAATCCCCTCAAGTCATGCTAAGCCGTTTTTCCAATTTCAAGTCATTTTGATAACAAATGGACTCGATTACTTAAGTACCTACTATTGTTAAGTGGTCCACTCAATAATTATTGAACAGACTCATCGCTGCTTAACTTTCGGTGGCCTAGCAGTTAAACAAGTGCTTTCACAAGACTTTGACCATAATAGAATTAAAAACATTTTCAGGAAACCAAACGCCAGGTTTAAGCAGTGAAATCGATAAGTCAAAATAAAACTTATTCAACACAAGACATAATGGTCAGTCATATCTTATAACAAAGGAGTAAGGTTGCTTAACGTACTGCTATTGATTAAGTGTTCACCAATGAAGTCCTCTGAACAGCCTCAATGTTGAAATATGACTTGACCTATTAATGTTGTGTTGAATAAGTTTTATTTTTTGATATCGATGTTGTCCTGCCTTAAACTGCTGTTTTGGGTTTCTGTAAATGTTAATTCTAATTATGGTCAAGTCTTGCTGAATAGCACTTGTTCTGCTAGGCCACGAGAAGTTAAGCAGCGATTGAGATCTGTTCAATAATTAATTGAGTGACGCACTTTAAGAATAGTAGGTACTGTAGTATCCGAGTTCATTTGTTTTATCAAAATGCACTTGATTGGAAAAACGGTGCTTTTCAGCATGACTTGAGGGATTCTAATCAATAGAGTATGTATGAAGACAGCGTTTACAAACGTGGTTACAGAAAGACAGAAATTGTATTTTAAAAAATATCGACATAAAGAAAAGGGGGGGGGGGGGGGGGGGGCGCCCGCGGGAACAGAGAAATGAGATTTGGTTCATCTAGAACAGTAACACAAAATAGGAAATCAACAAAATAAAAATTAAGAAGTATTTCTCACCTACAATAAATTGTACAAAATTACATAAAACGCTGAAATTAACTCTAGCTGAATTGAAACATGCGAATTGAAATCAAGAACGCACAACCTAACATTATTTAAAAAAAAAAAACCAGAAAAATATGATGTCGTATAATTGTAGACGTTGTTAGTGTCCATTACAAAATAAATGTTAAAATCAAAATGTGGGTCTACCAGGCTAAAGTTGGAAGGCTAACGTAGACAGTCATATATCACGCTTGCTACAGTCTTCCGCTTACCAACTGAGCTTATCGCGAAGATTGAGTTACCAGGTAGGTTGATATTTAGGGATAATTCCAAGTTTAGTTTCTTTCTTCACAGCGAATTTTAGAGTTGTTATAGGTCAAACTTAAGAAGTCGATGTTCAAATTTATCTGAACAGAAGCAATATAATTTGAAGAAAAGGGTTAAAACCGGTATTTTGCGATATAAATCTAATTTCTGTCCACAGGTATCTGTGGTATACGCCATGAGTTTCATCAGAGCGCTAAACTTTTTGAAAATGGGTAAATAGAATAATTTATGAATATCTTTTTATGATTTTTTTCAATAAAGCTAAGCGGTCTTACAAAATAATATTATATATTATTATAGTATATTATATATATATATATATATAATATATTTGAGAATGATACGGGTGCTATATTTTCTAATAGACTAGTGCTTCAATATCATTGATAGAATGTTTATCTTTGGGTTGAGGTAGCGTGGATGGGAGTCAACACCCCGGTTATTGGAGTTTCTCCGACAATACGATCTCCAGACTTGGTTTTGAAGATACTTAGCCGCAAAACTGTCAATAACTAGGTGTTGACTTCAAGTTCCACGCTGCTTAACTCATTTATATATATATATTATATATATATCTATATATATATATATATATATAGTTAGGGTTCGAATCACACATCAAGGCAGTTCCGCTGTCTATTAGCTCTGCTGATAAGGCATATAGCTGAAATGTAACATACGAGATCGTTTTTCTCGATTTGTTTACGCCTCTAATTTTGAAGCAGATATATTCGCTCTAAGATCATTGTTAGACTAATTAATTGTTCGAGATTTAGGTTATGACTTCATTAAGCACATATGGTCCCAAAATTGTCGCTTTGCCATCTCAACAAATTTTTTGTTACTTTCATATATATATATATATATAATATATATATTATATATAATATATATATCATATCAACTATTTGAATGAGAACGCTAACATCAACCGTGACGTTTCGTTATTCTTAATTATTTCTTGTATGTTAAGTGCCGCAGTTGGCCTTTTAACGTCGTACACTAAGTCACAAGCTTTGCTTGCTTTTACAATTTCTTTTTCACATGGTTTATAATTATTAACCTGTTTGAGCCCGTTGTTGGTTTGATTAAAACGCGAAACACATATAATATTAGTAAATTATATTACTAGAATGTGTTTTGTGTAATTCTATGCAGGCAGAAAATATGATTAACCTATTTTAATAAGAAAAATTAAATAATAAGTAACTGGAATAACAAAGATAATAATACCAATGTGGAAACTTTGGAGTTCTTAACCCAAAATGCATTTTTCCTATTATTATTAAGACCCAATTTATGAATGAGATCAGACGAAGGAAAAGGCCAAGTCAAAAATAACAAGCTGATGATAATAACATGTTGAAGTAAATTCGTGAGAAAAGGACAGATTAAATGATTTCTTAGCATTTCTAATTCATATCTGATTCAATTAAGCTGAATCGACGCGAGAAGGTCGAACATTATCAGGCGAAGATTAGACCCTGTTATGCAAAATGGCGGAACCAGAAAAAAGTCGTTTGTCAAACTTGATCGTTTTTAATGATCGCTTCGACAGTTTACATATCAATACTCTATTACTGACTGCTGTTTCCTATATTTACTAACTTTGTAATAATACTAATACTACTATTACCAATAAGCAATAAGCTTAAACGGCCAAATACGCTGCAGCCTGTACGGCTGAAGCCTTGAATTACAAACGACTTGCACCTCTAAAGAGGAGTAGACATCCCCAATGGGCCACTGTTAGAGCGTGATGCTTAAAGATGAATCCCGGGTGAATGAGTAGTCCAATGACACACAACACTCCCTTAATTTTGGCTAGACGGGTGGTTTGGGAGAGGCTCCTCCCGACCAATCGGCTGGTCGGGTCAAACCTAGCACTATATGATTGTCCAATCCTACTGCTTAAGCAAGTCCAAACTCTTTTTATTATATATGTTTGCTAGAAGGCGGTGTGAGGGATCGTCTGTCCTGGAATGAAGATAAACTCCTTTCTGATGGTGAGGTTCCAGTTGGAGTCTGGTGGATGATGCACCCGGCTTCAACAAGGTTCACTCTGACTCGGAGTGGTATTAGTGTGCTATGGGTTAAATAGAATGATGGTGTTTGTAAAAATATTGAGTATCTTCTTTTTAAGAATGAATTTATTTCAAAACTTTGGTCGGCAGATTAAATGACCCGCTGAGGTTGATATGCCGTAAAAACAACCTAAACCAAACAATCCATTTAGGCTGACAGACCACCAGTTCCCGCTAGATGACTGAAACTTAAGCAGTGATGGTCTGTTATACGTTACATTTAAGCACAGCAGGCTACTGTAAGCAACCTGATAATCAAAATGACTTGAATTCGGCATTAATAGACCTGAAAGGGTTGATCTGCGGCTAAATAAAAACAAACCAATAAAATATAACTGAAGGGAATGTTAGGAGCTGGTAGTAGTTTAAGTTGTTTTTACGGCATATCAACACTTTTCGGGTCATTTATGGCTGAAATCAAATATTTGATAACTAGGATTCAGTAACTTGCTTAAGTGGCCACCCAATTATAATTAGTGAAACAAGTGTTTCAACGCATGCTTAACTCTGGTGATCTAACGGGAATCGTGTGTGGCCGTGATTAACGTTAATAATATGGTTTGGGATCAAGTAGTTAAAAAAACAAGAAAAGGGATGCAATCATAAAGTGGGTGAATCGATTTTCTATTTTTATCTAGTTTATGAATAGGCTGAATCCCCCATCTCATTTGGCCACCTCCTCTTTTTTTCTAATGTAAGATACTGAACCAATCGTGCAAAAGATTGTTGGATTTAAGAACAACAAAATAGGGTGTGATTATAAAGTGAGGATCATTTTCTATTCTAACTTATAACCTCACGTCTATAAACTGATAACCATTATTTTATAGTTATAACTGATACGCGATTATTTAGCCATCCCTTTTTTCTAGATGAAAGCCAATTGTGAAAAAATGTTATGTTGTTGCTACGTAGTTGCTTTGTTTTACGGCATTAATTTGTTGTTTGTGAGTGAAATGAAAGGACCGTCAGGATATTAGAAACTAGTAGTAAGATCCCTGTGCTATCGTACGCTGTGTTGGCGATGGCGATATGAACTCGGGAATCATGCAGTTTCTAGTTGAACACTCACGACTGATAAACCGCCATGAAATGGTCAGTATTACAAATCAAGACCTAAATATTATTTGTAATCTGACTCCTATTGCATTTTATAATAAACTAGCATGCAATTGGGCGAGAGCCAGTCGAACTCTGAGCCTTGTGTTTTGTCGGACGCTCTACCAGTGGAAACAGTTAAATACCACAACTTGCTGTTAGAGTAACATGAAGCAATGTTCCTTTGTTGGTTTTCGTAGTCGACAGAAATGTCTGTTCGTTTGGAGAATTCCGTCAAGTGAAAGGGAAAGTGTTTACTTTTCATTTCACTTTATTAGACTGACATTAGAATGACATCAATCAAAGGAATCCGAATTTCCTCTTAGTGACAGTTTGGTTTCTTAGGAGACTTGGTGCATATTATGGTGACGTTATCAATGCAATTTTATAAGAAATAAGTTGCAAAACGCAACACTACTTTACTTTACATCTGCATATGATTTAATGCGATTTTTAAAAATTGAGGTTTTGGTGCATCAGTTGGGTAACAAGAGAAAAAAACTTATTTTCTTTCACTTTCTTGTTGAATATTTGCGGTTCGCAAAATTGGACTATCCAAGATTGTCTGATTTTCATATACAAAACTAATATAGAACAAATATGTTACTCGACTGGGTGCATATAGTTATAGGAATAAATGTCATATATATAAAATCGCGCGTGATATATATATATATATATATATTATATATATATATATATATATTAAGAGAGAGGGAGAGAGAGAGAGAGAGAGTGCCGCGGCGCAGCAGCGCGCGCGCGGCGCGCGCGCGGTGTGTGTGTGTGTGTTTGATAACATTTACTGTATGAGATATCGATCATTTTTCAGAAATGTTTTCATATGCGAATATTCACCCGAACGTATTACTATATAATATATATATATATATATATATATATATAAATATTATATATATATATCATATATATAGCGTATATGGGTGGACTCTCCTATATGAACGATAGATGAGGGTCAGCAGTGAATAGTTTGTTTCCTCTCATGTTGTGCATGTAATGCAAAGAAGACATTTTGTGGTTTTCTTGAGTGTGATAGCAGCCCAGCTTGCTGATCTATGAAGCCACACTGACAGATGGAATTTTCTTAAGTCGAAATCAGATTTTTTTTGTTAAAGTTAGACAACACTGACAACGATGTTCGCGTATCAATATCTTCTTTGGAAGCCTGTTCTCATACAAAATTATGACCACGTGACAGCCACCTTATGAAACCTTTACTAATATGGTTTCTAATGCAGCAATGTGTTACAATTTTTTTAGTATTGCACTAACTTTTTCACTCTATCATCCTATTTTATATCGCAAATGCACGAAGACAGTGCATGTGATGTATTACGTATGTATGCTATTAGAAAAAATCAACACATAGGCTCACATGTATGCCATTTTTCACAACATACACACAACGCACAACAACACACACACCACACACAGTTAATGTTCTATCCATTTAAAAAAATGGTATGGCGAGAAAATGGTTCATTTTTAATAAAGTGACAGCAAGACGCTATGAACCAATATTTGAAGGAGATCGATAACAATTCTTTGCAAAGCCAAAAACGGATTATCGTGTAGAATCAGAGCTAATCGCAACACAATCTTTTTCTAAGGCTAATTGATTTCCTTTTTTTATTAAAATATTTTTTTTATTTGTAATCCTTTTTATGGTTTTACCTAAAGAAGCGAATCCAGTTAAAGTTTATACCTGATCAGTTGTGTTCCTAAGGCGGAATATTTTGCCGGAGAATTAATGACCGTCTTTCGTTCGTTTTCCTAACATTCTCAATTTCTGTGATCAGTGGGTCTCACTGATACACAGTAGAAGATGACGCAACGAAGAAAAAACAGAAAAAAACATTATTGATTTCTATGAGGTGTAACAATTCTGGTCGCCATTTTTAGGCGTTTAGTTCTTCTGTTGGTGAATTCAAGTCGGTATTGAAGTTTCTGGTTGGTTGATAATCTTTGTAATCCTAGTCTTGTAATTGCTATTCTAGTACAAAGAGTGTGTAAGTAGATACTCGTATAAAATCTTAGTCCGTAGTGTTACGGTGGTAGAAAATAGTGTAGTAAACAGTAAATATCCTTCTGGTAGAAATTCCAATTAGCAATTGATTCGAAGCAAAACTGACAACGATCTTAAATGCGTTGTATACGTTACTCATTGGCCAATTTTTTTACGGTGGTAGTGGCCTGCTGCTGATCGTTGAAAGTTCATAAATAGGAGTGGCAATTTGAACGAATATTTCGAGCAAAAGATAATCAGCATACCGTATATAGCCCACCCCTCCACATGAGCAAGAACTGACACAATTAAATTTCAAGTGAGTTTAACAGTTTTTCCTTCCACAGATTGATTGACATAAAAAGGTCAAAGGACCAGTCCTACAATTATTTACTCATAGGGCTGGGGGGAGAATATGTTGATGTATACTTTCCAAGGTAGTAAAATGCAATATAAAATGGCAGCAGCCTCGTCTGGATTAAAGACTCAGCGTGGCCGCTGTCCATGTTCTTTCCATGTATGGGATTAATTCACATACGAACGCCTCCATATCTTCAATTTTGGATACATGCAATCAAGCAAGCTGACGTTTCAAGAGAAGGCGCCGTATATCGAAAAATACCTTGTCAGCGGCAAATCACTCGAACTTGTCGTATCTCCTGTCAATATCAGCAACTTACTCTATATTTTTTTAACTTATATTAAAGAATGTTTGTTGGAAGTCGACATATGAATGTGTATACTCAACGCTTTCAAACTGCAATGTCACAGTGTAATCGCGTTTATATTTTCACTGCATGCGCATACAAAGAGCTATGTTTGTAAAGTAATAGATGTGATATGTTAGCCTTATGCAATATAAATTTAAGTTTACTCTAAACATATATTGCGTAATTTACTTATTATTACAAGCAAAAATAATTAACACCATACATATATGGTTATGCATAATGGAGCTTATATGTCAGCATTTGGTTTCTTTCTACCGTTCGCTATAATACATACAGGGAATTTTAGTAGAATGAGTAACTGGTATAACCTGATCTGTTTTGTCTTCTCCATCATACTCTTCAGATGCTGGAGATGGATTTTGGTATTGTGCTCATTTTGCTACCTTGCAAATTGGAAGCAACTTAATTATAATTGGCATCCATGCCGTCTACTAGAGACGATGGTTTAGTGTCCAAACAAGTGGAACTACGTAGACTGGCGGGTTGACAGGAGGATGGTGCTCTCGCTCAAGCAGCAGGGTTCTCCTCTCCACACGCCGTTGTTTGGTCCAAAAGGAAAGAAAAAACAAACCGAGCAATAGTGTCGAAGAAGTTTTGCTGGATAGCGCTGTTGTTCCAGCATAAACAACCCTAGGGACTCAGCTCAAAATTGGATATCGAAGTTACTCCGTTTCTTTGAAAGGCAGGGGGCTTTATATAGATTTTTCCTTGTCTAGGTGGATTGGCTGTTTCAAGGTAAAGAGAAGCCATGCTACACCATTTTTCGCATTTATGTAGTAGTAAAGTCTCTGATTCTATTAACTATCGAATCGAAGGCAATAGTATTAATAATTTCATACACGACTGATGTTTAAACAGTAGCTTTGAATCCAACAAGGCTTCTCAGATGATTGAAAATTTATGGGGTTTTTTTTTTTCAGGGCGCTGAATTTCGGAACCGAAGCATCATTACATTAACGCAGAGCCAAGCATACATCAAGATACACAGGCTTCTTGGTTTGTTGTCAGCACTGTGGTATTGCCATATCCACATGAGGCGCTATATATTATAATATATATATATAGGTATATATATTTATTATTATTATATATATCGATGTATGAAGGCCCAACATCTTATTTTGACTTATGCTTGTGTCACTATCGGTGCCAGTGATTGGTTTGATTTGAAAGGAGTATATCGCAATGGGGGGGGAGATAACGCCGACCTATTTTAGATATTCTTTTTTATAGCACTTGAGAGAGAACAATTGAATTTCAATGTCGACATTTTACATGCAACATATTTTATAGATGCGTTGTTTTTCTTGGCTTTTTGCAATCAAAAAATGTTATCCACTGCGATGATTCTTCAGACGAACGTTCACTGAGTGCAGAAATATCGACATTATGTTATCTGTCGGCCAAAGGAGAGATACGCGCCTCTTTCGTTTGGAGTGGAAAATGGTTGTCTTGGAGGTGTTTTACACATTTCAAATTGTAAAGGTTGAATTTATTAGCTTTTCTGTAGGACTGCGATACTAGATAAACCAGACAGCTGAAAACAGGCTGGCAAAATTGAGATATTGAGCGCAATGAGTAGAAGATGCCTTTCTCGCATACTCTCCGACCTAATTGGGTAAACAGAGCTCCGTCTAGATAGACCGCTTTTCACCATTGAAAGGACCAAACTGCCCGGAGATGGGCTCATCGATTTCTACATGGACGACGGTCAGTCATGGTCAATCTCTGTGTAAAACCCGACAAAGAAATATCATTTACCCTTCTTATATAGCTGCTTCATTTTCGGGTAAGTAATGGAGAGAAGAGAGAGATGAGAGAGAGATGAAGAGAGAGAGAGAGAGAGGAGAGGAGAGAGAGAGAGAGAGAGAGATGATTGATGATGATGATGAATGAGGGTCTTACTTGTTAACTTGAGATAATATTTGTCGCTCACGGCATAATACTGTCTCAGGGCTGGATTATGTGCGGTTCTATCTCTCTATCTTCTTGTTTGCGTTTTTTCTCGGGCTGGTCATTTCTTAAAATTTAAATGATCAAAAGGACTTAGTTGTTTTTTTCTTAAGATCTTTTATTTAAAACAACCAGCCCAGGATCCACGCGGATTGGAGCAACAGTGCTCGATAGCTGTACGCTCTCGGCAGTGACTAGCGCTTCTAACTAAACCCAGATACTAATTCTCACCACACCTTAATGTCGCATTTTTTAAGCGGGTCGCAAGTACAATCGGTTATTACCCCTCCAGTAACTGTCGATGTAAACTTTCTACTGGGTTTCCATTATTCAAATCCTACGTACCCTGATTCAAAATATATTTATACCCGGCACGTACATCATTTCATTGACTATCCCGGATTAAGTTAACCTCTATATCCCGTCTACTTGCACTTTCTCAGCGCCGAATGCTTTTTGTACAAACACATTCAAAGACTATTTGATTTAAATGGTGAAGATTTGTGTGGGAACAGCCACACATTTTTTAGAAGTTTGAGAGCAAGGGGTTGGTTGCAACTTCTTGTGCAACCCTCATGTTTTATATCTTGATTTGGCCAGTGGGCTGATATTTTGGTGATAATACTTATTATAAAATGAAAGAACGGAAAAAGGTATATCGCAGAGTACTTGGAGCTTATCAGAAAACGAACAATATGTGGAACATGAGGGAAAAAGGTGATACAATGTAATGTCGTGCACTTGGGGAACGGGTCCTAAATGGTTTTGAAAAAATTGAGGAATTGAATATAGGAAAGATTTGAGACAATCCAGATACGTTTGTTATTATCGGCCTTACTCGGAAGAGTACTGACACCCGAGGAGACTTGCTTATACATTCAGAAATTCAGCGAAAAATCGAAGAGTGAAAATAATAATAATAATAATAATAATAATAACATTAATAATAATATGGAGCAACTGCCAATCAAGAAACTATAAAATCATTGATAAATGGAAAGCCTACAAATACTTAAGATTTTAGAAGCGGACAATTCATTGCAAGCAGAATGAAGGAAAGTTAAAAAAGTAATATCTCAGGAGACTAGAAAAACTTCTAGAAACCAAACTTAACAGCGAGACATCTAATCAAAGGATCAATACTGGCTGTCCTGATTATAAGAATCTCAGGACCATTCTAAAATTTGGACAAAGAAGAACTCAGACAGTTGACCAAATAGGATGACATATACGCATGAACCAGGCTCTCCACCTAGAGACGATAGAGAACTGAGATTTATATGTGTCAGAAAGGATGGGGGGAAGAGTTGCAACATAGAGGACTCGTAGAAACCACAATCAACACTTGAAGATTACAACAAGAAAGAGCAAGAAAATACTTATGGCGGGCCAACAATAGTAAGTGAAAGATGGACAAAAAGAAAACAACAAGCTAGAAAACAACAAATGGGAAGAAAAACATTGATTGGACGACTTTAAACGACAATTTTCGAAGCAGGTTTGCACATGAAAACTTGGACATGGTTAGAATGAAACTCAAAGAGAAACTGAATCATTAATAATTGCTGGCAGCAAATAATGCCATAAGGACAAAACTATATCAAAGAGAAATTGCATAAGACCAACAAAATAGTAAATGTAGACTTTGTGGTATAGAGATGAAGACTGGAACACCATATACGTGCTGGCGAAATGTAGCAATAGCACAACGAGAATACCAAACTAGACACGACGTGGGTTGGGAAGGTGATCCATGGAATCTATGAAACAATTATTTTTGACCCAACACACACCACATCGGTCACTCCCGTCATAAACGCAGAATCTGTTTTGAGAACGAAAACATAAAATTCTCTGGGAATTTGAATAACGGATCACCCTTATCACAACAAAAGACAAGACCTAGTGTTGATAACAAAAAAGAAAGAACTATGTCAACTGGTGAATTTGCAGTCCAGCCAGATCACAGGGTGAGCTAAGGAAAATGAAAAAATAGCACAAATTTGGACGTGCCAGAGGACTGAAAAGTTATGGAGATATGATAAGATCAAAGTTGGATATCATTGTAGTTGGTGCACTTGAAGCGGTCCCAAACGGATATGGAAAGGTTTGGAAATTTGAAATCCGAGGAAGGAGTTGAAACCATTCGAACACTGCGCTGGCTGTAAAAATAACACAATTCTGCCAGAATACATCAGAAGAGTCTAGGAAGATTGCTAGTCACTCGAATCCAGTGAAAGACATCAGGCTATTTTGCTGATGTGAAACTCAAGAAGGAGTAATAAATATAATAATAATAATAATATAATAATAATAAGTATAATAAATAATTTTTAAAAAATATATATAAAAAATAATAATAAAGAAGAAATATAATCTTTAAAACTCATTGCGAAAACTCTTTCCCAGAGACAGAAGACATGCCGAAATGGAAAAAGAGAGATTGTACCTGTTATAGACAACACAATTCTTTAAAGAAGTTAAAATAGGCGGAAAATATTGCAATGGCATGGAATCGATCGAGGGCTTATGACTGGTCCCATACCTCGATTTTAGGTGTCTAAAAAATAGATATATATAAATAAAAATTTATTGAAAAAATCATGAAAACTGGAGAGTCCAATTAAAAAGCCGGAGGGCATCTGCAGAAGTAAAATACAAAGGGGTACATTTACTACACAGAGACTCATTTATCAGCCATTCACTATTTTTATAGAATGATGCCATAGATATATACTTAAAAATGTACTGGGGGGTACAATTATAACTCCACGAAAAGATAAACCACCTTATGTTACATGGATAATAAAAAATTTACAAAAAAGAAAAAGAATTGGAAAACCCTAGTAACAACTTTAGAATATATAGCCAAGATATAGGTTTGGAATTTGGAAATTGAAAATGTGCTATCTAGTATAAAAGGGATGAAATAAAATAACTTGAGGAATACAACTGGCCATCAGAATATAAAAATCACTTGATTAAAATGAAAGTTTTGAGCCAATACTTTCAGGAATTTTAGAAGCAATATAGCAAGCAGAAATGAAAGGAATAAAATAAGTTAAAAAAGATATCCTCAGGAGAAGCTAGAAATCACAGCAGAAAATCTGTCAAGGAATTATACCTGGACTGTTCTATTATAAGATACTAGGACCTCTTAAATTGGACCAAAAGAAGACTCAGACGTTATTGCAAAGATACGAAAATTAATGACGATGCACAGGATCTACAGCTAGAGACGCAATATAGATATTGTATCAAGAAATGAAGGGGAAGAGGTCTTGCAACATAGAGGGACTGGCC
>CM042170.1:33853834-33912591 GCA_023376005.1 Doryteuthis pealeii | reverse complement strand
TACACCAAAAAAATAGTTTTCAGAGATCCAGTTGATACAAACAGCCAATTCCTATCCTTTTATCGGAGAAAATGTTAAAAAATATTTGCACGCATACAAAGCAATAAATTGCTGTTGTGGACTGCAAAGGATTCATCTGCATTTCCCACTGACTGGTTACAGTTCAACTTCAGTCGTTGGAAGCAAATGCGAGACGACAAGCAGCTGCGACAAGTCTGAGCTGTCCAAATGTCAAGTCATTAATTAGAAAGTTGCTTCACTTAGATTCAACAAGGATATTTGTAAGTCTCCAACTTTCTGTTTGGTTGGTTGTGGTTGGCTGGGTTTTTATGCCTGTTAAAAACATTAGGACCTTCTGGATGCAACAGCCCTTGATCCAGGATTTTAAACTTGGCTCACCATGATTCATGATGATAGACACACAAGTGCCACGCTTCATCACCTATCTTAAACCTGTTGAAAGTATTTTTGACGAGTGTACCAGTCAATATACGTCAAAGGATTTGGTGGTGTTTTGATTTTACGGCATGTCAACCCTATGTTGGGTTTATTTAGGCTGAAATGTTTGTTTTACTTCATTCTGATAGGATATTCAACGTCTTATTTCGTTTTTAAACTCGATTTATTTCTTACCAGCCCATGTCGATTTATGTATATAAGAGGACCCTAAACGGTTACTACCACTTCCCGGGTATGGGTGGACGGAGGAGCTTTAATGGTGATGAAGGTGTATCATTATTCCCTGAGCATCAAAACTGGAGTTCACCCATCATACAAGTTATAAAGTCCATTACCTAGGACATGAAGACTTTCTCTAAGCTCCGCCCTTCTAGCACACGTATATGATAAAAAGAGTCTGCGAGCAGGCATTAAGGGCAATTAACGTTGGAGCACCCTATAGGTGCTAGCTATTGATCGGAAGAGGCCTTTTAAGCATACTCTAACCACCATGGGTCGCCACCGACGGTCAACAGGTTGACCCAATTTTCTGGGCGTCTTACCAATACAGAGTACAGTCGGTAGCATTGTCAAAGCCAAGCGACCGATTGGGTCCACACCTTCTATCTTTCCAAGAACTCTCACAAAGCAATAATGGTTGACTGCATATATGGTACCTCTGGGATGTCACTTTACTTTGCTTACTGCAGATCTATTGCCGATTTTAACCTGTGCAGACAATACATTAGATCCAGCAGAGATACCATGAAGCAATTTACAACAAAGTTTTGGGGAGAGATACTGGTGGCGCTAAGTTCGTGAATAGATACTCGGGTTTGTTGTTGTTGTTTGGTTTGGGGGTTGTTGTTGTTCTTTCTTCTTCTTCTTTTCTTCTTCTTCTCTTCTTCGGCGTTGAGTTAGGCCGCGCAATAGACTTGAATCAAGTCTAGAAGCTAGGACACAGATTGAACGGAATATCTTCTTAGATATATACATCACTCTTCTGGTATATCAATAAACCCCGGCACTTATGCGGTGTAAAAGTAAAGTTACGCGGAGTGATTATTGTCGGTATCATGTCGGCAGCAGGGGTCTATCCCTTTTCTTCAAGGCGCTAGCAAGTACTAGAGTTGTTCTGCGGTTCTTGAGGTGAGCCCACCACCTACAATCAAGCTCCTCACTTTACACACAGATCAAGGCCGAACTATCATACACTGTGGTTTCGCGAGGTCGCAATTCAACCCCAGACTTGTGGTTTGAACCGAATTGCTTTTACGACTGAGCTAAAAACAGATTCGTGGCCATTGTTAGTTGAGTCTCGATCCTCATCGAGGGCGCCCAATACTGGCTTGTGCCCCATACTAAGCTAGGCCTTAGTAAATTAACGATAGGATCCACGTGGTGTAATGGTTAGTCAAACCGCCAAGACTCTCGCAGGACACCCTCCTGATAGTGGTTCGCATTCCTCACT
This sequence comes from Doryteuthis pealeii, assembly GCA_023376005.1. NCBI lineage: Eukaryota > Metazoa > Mollusca > Cephalopoda > Myopsida > Loliginidae > Doryteuthis > Doryteuthis pealeii. The sequence goes on along the minus strand of CM042170.1, from coordinate 33,910,682 downwards.
GGGCTTCCCTACTTCTTGGCCTAAGCTAAGCTTAGTGATAACTATATCATAACCTCCACTTATGATAACGCGTGAAACTGAATTACGAACAACTTTATATGATTAATAAAGTCATATTTTACGTTGACCGTTAAGGAAATATTACCAGTGGTGCATTTTGAATATAATGAGAGAGGACATCTATCTGGTAGTCGCTTAATATTGAAAGACTTGCTAGTATTCATATTTCCAAAATATATTATTAACTTAAAGCTTGAGTGAATCGAACCATTCTTAAATTAATACTAATTTTGAAGTATATCATATTTACTTATTATTTTCATTATTTATCAACCCCTTGGATGTGTACCTTATAAAAGTAGATTAGTTGCTATGTGAAATGCAAGGCAGTCACCGTCAGGGTTCGAATTCGGGTCCATTTTTACGCGATAAACATTAACAACGCCCTTCTTAATTTTCGAATATGGCAGCTTAATCTCAAAGGCATATACACATCATCCCGCCAATTTCCTCTCCTTTCCTCTCATATCTTTACACAGTATTTGTTGATTTCTTCTCCTACTTATTTCCAATTCTGATATACAAATAGAACAGGAACCCCATGAAGATGTCACTTTTGTTAATACAGGTGTGTCCTAAAAAAATTCATACAATTTTATTGAAATCAATTTTTTTCTTTATTGAAAAATCAAATTTGCATTTCTATGAAAATGGTTTTGCATCCCTTTTATAAAAAAAATTAATTAATTTGTTTCTTCCTTTTATAAAATTCTTTTCATTATTCTAAAGAAATGTTTCATCATTATAAATCTTTGTGATTCATCTTATTTAATTTTTTGATTCATTTTAAGAAAAGAATATCCATTAATTTTTAGGCTTTTTTAAGAAAAATTTTTTTAATGATTTTCATCATTTTGGGGAAATTAAATTGGACATCCATTTTTATTAAATGAAATTTTTTGGTCACCTCTCTGTAGTTGCAGGAGACATCTGTCCTGTTTTATATATTTGTATTAGTAGAATATATTTATTAATTGTTTTCTATATTATGTTTGTTCTGGCTCTATTTTCCTTTACCTTGCTATTTGGGTTTCCGGTTAGGGTTGAGATGCTTTGCAATTGAAGTTACGTATATAAAGACAGTGCCGCCCAAATCCATGCTCTTTCTTTGCTCTCAAGGCAGGGCTAACATACAAGTTGTGTCTGTATTTTAGGACTAGGAGCTTAGCCCCCAACATACGGCATTCCGTTCGTACCTGTTAACGAGCCCTTCCTAACACCCTATAGGATTCATAGACGCTCCACGGCCACGTTTGCGTTTTCCTGTTACCTATTACACGATTGGTTTCAAAACATATAAAGTAACAAATTTATTCCTTATCTAAATACATCTAGATATCTACAACAGACCTGTCATATTTCTTAAGGACAGTAATCTATTCGTATTTTATGTATATATTTCTCTTAGATCTTCTAGAAAAATAATCGTTATTTTATCACTTTTATTCTGTATTTTTTTCATTAGCTCAGTCGTAGTTTACAAATCGTCTGGGATCACAAAGGTCCTAGTCGCCTACCGGACCCCGCAACTCAGCTATCGAGTAGCAAGATTGGGATAACCTGATCTGGCAGGTAAAAATGAGAGCTGACGTAGGTGTGGCACTCCGCTTCAACGCAAAATCAATCTGCCTGTCTAGCGCTCGCAACCAAAAAGGGATGAGCACTCCTCTCACGCTTCTTTTTGTACTACCTGAGCACACTTATTATTAATTCTATACGGAATATAAAAGACACCAACTATCATTCAAATTCAAAGTATGTTCAAGTTTTCCTTCCTAAAATCTTTAAAATGAAGAATTCTTCTAAATAGATGATGTAACTGTATACTTAGTTGTAGTTACTCTATTCTGTGAACCATGTCTTCATTAATAAAAGTAATTCTTTCTTATTTAAGGAGATCAAATGCACCCAGGACGTCGCTCATTTTTCTTCCGCGTAACTTGGGAACCACTAAGATATATTTAGCAATAGATAGAATCAACAATTACCCGATTCTCGAAGCCGGCAAGCCTTCTCTTGGGATGCGGACTAGTGTGACGCCGATAATCAAGCATATGACCTCGGGCAATTATTCAACTAGACAGCTTTGGAAGATAAAGTCGGGTTAGGCCTGTTGCTTGTTGGATATACTTTGCTTTCATGTCTTGAAACTTTGGTGCCCTTGACCCCCGAACAGACTAGGGTATCTTAAGACGGCTGACCGCAGCGAATTATGCATGGCTATTTCAGAGTTATAAATGTTCTATTACATTCTTTCAACCGCCGGAAATTGGGAATATGGAAATTAATGAAAAAAGAAAAGTGAATTTTAAAAAGTATTTATCATAATTTACAGAAAAAACATTGCCGACCGCTATAATGTTTGTTGGTGTTGATATTAATATTCCTAACGGGCATACCTCCACCAAGACTACACTCCACAGTATAGGGAAGGAGAACATAAAAACGTATGCACAGCCATTCATTTGAAAATCGCCATTCGGCGAGAAACTCTCAGTAACCCAAAAAATGTTAAATAGCATAGTCTATGAGTGGAATGTTTCTCTATGGAGATTAGCTTATTTAATCTATGTCTTCTGCGGTCTGTAGTATATCTCTCTTAATACAAATTTTTATTTTTAAAAGTCATTCTTAACCTTCTTCGATAATTGCTTTTGGCCGACAGCGTGCAATTCAGCAAATAGAAATTACATTTTTTTGTTTTTTGCATTTAGAGTCGTGTTAAAATTTTAAACAGTGTTTTAGTTTTTGAAGACTGACATGAATTGTAAATATCTTATAGAGGGTCACAACGGCAGCACTTCAGGTGCGTGGGCGTTCGTCTCCTTTAAGGCTTTAGGTTTCGTTTCCTCTAAGATATTTGACCCACGGTCTTGGTGCATCCATGCTTTAGAGTATCCTGCTTTAATATCTCATTCGCATTTTGAAAATAACCTTCACTTTCATTTCTTTATTATTATTTATTCGAACTTTTTTAACAGAATGTAGTTGGGTTCCATACTTAGTTATTTTTCTGCTTCTTTATCAAATTTCTCTTGGGTTATTTGCATGGAACGAATAGGCAAATATGTCTGATTCTGAACAAATTATATCTTTATAAAAGTCTGATATTTTACTTTCAAAATTCCCGACGGTTCTTTATTATTTTTGACCAGTGGTAGAATTGAAGGTTGTTACTGTTTAAGAGGGTAATCGTATCTCAGCCATCGCTTTGGACTTTTTACATTTTCAAGTATTCAATGGCTGGGGGTTGACGCCTTTTGTTTAATCTAGTTATATCCAATGTAGACTTAATTAAAGTCTCCCTCTCTCTGCTTCTTCTCTCTCTCTCTCTCATTATATATTACTATATATTATATTATATATATATATATAGAGTGACCAGATGAAGAGAGAGTACAGAGAGAGAGAAGGGACAAATAGAATAGCAATGATATTCGAAAAAAGACATCAGATTATTCTTGATGAGTGAAGTCGACTGTTTGTACGTTCTTGGTTTATATCACCTCATCAGGACAAATCAAAGAACTGGAAACATTGCTATGACCAAATGAATGAGATTTTTAAACAATTATTGGGGAGTTAGAAATGTTATTAAGCGAAAATGAATCAACTCGCTAATTCCTGAACAAGCGTATCATGTTCTTATAACTCTAACCCAACACCTATCATTATATAACTTATATATCATATATTATACTACTATACTATATATACTATTGGATATGTGTGATGTGGGTCTGTGGATGTGATTGTGCCACACGTCCTATCATTGGGTTAGTATGCCACGAATGCTCGATGGACTCCGTCGCCAAAACGTCCCTAGGTTGAGTTCATTGCTACTGCAGCTCTCCCACGGCACTCCAGTCCATATACTGCTCGCATGGTTGTTTTTAGCTGGTCGGCCTGATGGTATGTCATGTGTTAGTGATTTCCGCAGGAGAACGTCCACTTTTGAGTCTAATAACCTTTGTTTGTGGATGGATTTGTTGTTAATAGGGGGGGGAGGGTACATGTCCATATCAGCTGCATTTTGTTAGGCGTGCCGCTATCCCGAGGATTTTTAGTTGAAGAGGCAGCGTAGATTCTTGTGAACGTTCCTCTGTGGCGCGTGTGTGTGTGTTTGAACGTGTTTGGTTCCCGTAGACCTGAAGTATCACTTATTCAATAAATCCTGTCTGCTAGTCTGTCTGTTTCTAATCTGTGTCTCTGTCTCTACTTCTGTTTTTTGATTACCATTTCATTTTTAATCTCCTTCTCTTCATGTGACTTACTTATTTCTAACTCTTCTCTCTTTATCTGTTCCCCTTTCATATCCTTTCTCAATTCAATCTAATCCTTGCTTTCTAATGACCGCATGTAAGCGTAGCACGGTTATTGTTACAATAATTAGTGGCCATTTTAGGGCTGTAGGTGAATTGCAGTTTTACAGTGGGGGATTCTTTGTGATTGAGTTTGATCCTGCTTCATTGCACAAGTGAAAAGATATAGCTCATTCAGTCTTTAATCTTTTGTCTGCATGATTCAGAGTTGATTCCTGTCTTGAAGTCAGAAAGGAGTTGTATTAGACTTGACCTGTCTTGACCTACTTCTAAGTCTAATGACACACCCCCGCTCTACCTAAGTACGGAAGGATGAATCAGAGTTTGATCCTGTCTTGACAGTTAAAATAGGATTGGTTATCAGCAGTTTGATCCTGTCTTGCAAGTAACAAAGGGTTTTGTATCTGAGATTGATCCGTCTTTGAAGTAAAGGCATTGTATCAGAGTTGATCTGCTTTTGAAGTAGATTGATATAATCCTTATCTATTGGTCTGTCCTGCCAGCGAGTAATTTTAGGACAATATTATCAAAGCGCCTTTGAATTAGTAATATTAAATACCACCATTTGGGCGTTTTTGTAATTGGACCAATTCAGCCACCGTTATCTTTGCAAACAGTCTAATTAATATAAGTCGTGTTATTCTTTAAAATCTCATCTGCCCTATACCATAGAGGTTATCCAACAGTTATCTTAAATAAGAAACATGGGACACGCAATAACACGTGTTTCAAAATCCTGGACGAGGGCTGGTAGCATTTTGCATAGCACTATATCTTTGAGAAGGCCATGCATACCCATTCTCCTTTGCCCAACATATGGGTAAATATGTAGGGCAGGCAGCGCACTACAAGTTTATCTTGGTTACGGCAAATTGGAGACAGCTAAACACTCGACATTATAAAAACTGTTAAACCTTCGAATAAGAGTATTGACTTTTTATGATATTAACTCAGAATACCTACTGTGGAGGGGTTGGGAAAATTATGACATAGACCCTTGTGTCACATCCTGCTGCCCCCCCCCCTGCAATTTAGGAACACGAGTATTTATATTATAAACAGCATGATTGGTGGATCTATTTACCACAGTATATAATCTAATTATATCATTTCACATTTTAACTATGTTTCTTACGTAAGACGCTATACTTTCTGCGACTAGGTTTCAATATAGAGAACAGGATTATAAATTTGACCTCTAATTCTCTCTGCTCACTATTTTTTCTTTCTTTCTTTCTTCATCATCGATTTGAAACAGATTTCAGTGTTATTGTTTTCGCGTTCTCACCCCTCGTATCGTATTCCTATACTCTTTTCTTCTTTGTTCTATTTATATTTTTTTTGAGTAGCACGTCTTCTTTTAATGTGTCTTTTTTCGTCGCTTTCTTCATGTTATATAATAAAAACCGGAATTGGCCATTATCTCGTCGACAATGGCACTCATAAGAAATAAGATTTTCGGTGGGTAAGCAACATCAGATATTAGGGTTACTATTGTTTATCATTTCATCTTAGACATTTGTACGGTCTCAGTATTACAGAGTGTTGCAGATGATAACGGAGTTCCAATTAATAGAGACAAGAGATATTAATTAAAAAACAATGTCGAGATCTAATCTATAGTTAGTCTCAATGATTTTTTTTTTATTAAAGAAAAGTAAAAAATTAAAATTTCTAAGTCAAAAATTCATCGACTTTGTGTATTTGATTGAATTTAGTCTTGTAGAACCACTGATTTTATTTGCTTTGATGTTTTTATCTTTTTTGCTCTCAAATAAATTCGCACTTATTTCTCTTTTCATTTCAAAAGAATTGAAACTTTAGCCCAACTTAAAGTTGATACTCCAATAACATAAATGATACAAATGTCTTGAATAGGAATTGTGATATATTTTTTACGAATTAGTTCGATCGATTTCAGAAGAGAGCATGGAGTCATCGCTCGTAAGAATAGGTGTTTTTATTCAGAACTAGCACCAACTATTTGATGTGTAAAAAAGTTCAAAATAAACTCTTTTATCTATATTTATGTCTAATATTAATACGCTAGTACCTACTTATGTTGTGCCCATATCCATGTCGTCACCTCGGATAAACAACGACACATCGTTTAAGAATTTGGTTAGATGATGTCATCCGGAGAAGAATTAATTTGCCATAGACATAGTTTGTTATCATTTCAGAAACTAGCCAAGCAAACTCGGCATTTGCCACGGATTTTAAAAAATTAAAAATAAATCGGTTCTATCCTATCTATCTATTCTACTATCTATCTATAAAGCGATTTTATATCTATCAAAAAGCGTATCTCTCTCTCTCTCTCACTCTCTCTCTCTCTCTCTCTCTCTCTCGTCTCTCTCGCTATATATATTATATATATATATATATACTATCACTATATGTTTTGCTGTGTGTGTGGTAGTCGTGTGTGGTGTGCTTTGTTTGTCCCTTTATAAGTTCTTTTACTTTTAATCGATATATTTTAAAATTATTGTTTAACTTATATCCTATTGATTTATCGCTTTTATTTTGTCTTGTTTAATTCCTTTTTAGTGGACAGATATTCGAGTTGATAAATTTTGAACTTTGTTTCTGCTGGAAGTCCAATTGAGTCAATTACCTATCAATAATCCTACATCGATAATGATTTTGAATTTCAACGAATCTTTAATTCAAAGGGCTAACTGTACATTCAACCATTCCCATCCCCCCCCCAAAACTAACCAACTGTCTTATCAACATATATGATACTATATATAATAATATACTATATATTTGTGTCGTGTTCGTGGGGGGTGTATAACTATTGTGTGTGAGGTATATATATTTTTATACTATGTATTATGGTGTGTGTGTCCGTGTGTGTGTGTTGTATGCTGGTCGTTTCTGTTTCTTTTTCTGTCATTTCCTCTTGTCTATGTTTGTCATAACAACATATTGTTTGGTTGGCTTGGTTTGAGGCTTTACGGCATGTGAATTATCGGTTCGGGACAATCATATAAGTTTGCTGAGGCTTGGACGTGACCAGCATATTATTGGAGGGCGGCTTACTCCGGCCCGCCCGTCTTGACCATAAGCAGCCAAAGCGGAAGTACTGCATGGCATCGCTGACAGCATCAGCCAAACAAGATTCCATCTTATACATCCTAGGTCACAACCTACGACCAACTGATGGCCCTCCTGGGTGGGCTCGGATCTCTTGCTATGTTTACCGCAACTTTTGTAAGCAAATTTTGTGTTCTCCTTCACTTCTATCATTTGCTCTTTTCAGATGGATTTATCTTTCTCTTGTCACTTCGCCTTCTTCGTGTTTCTTGTTGTTTGATTTCCTGTTTTTTCTCTTCGTGTTAAAACCGACACTTTCTTGAACAGTGGTGCTGCTACTACTGCTCAACCTGTTGCTGCTAGCTTTTTGACTCGCGTTTCGTTATTCCGGTTTTTTCGTCGTCTCCTTGTCTCACACCCTTGTTTCGTATCATTTCCTCCATTCCTCTTCTTATTTACCCAATATGCCGGGACTATCAGAACTTTTTGCAATCAAAGAATTAAAGAAAAAAAAAACTTAAAATTGGCCTTCATGTCAATAACTTTATTTCAACTGCAAATTGTGCAGCATCCTTCAAACAGTTGCAACAATGGTTGTCTATGATTTATTCCTGGGATTAATTCTGGGCTTAAATATTCAGTTTTTACCTATTTCTCTGATCTTTTTTTACGTAAAACTGACTAATTGTATTATTTTACTTCATATAGTCCGAATAATCGAAATGAATATGCCGGCCTTTCTATGTTGTTAACATGTTAAATTTTGCCTGGCGGTAGAGTAAGAGAGGATGCAGGGCTAGGGTTTGGATTGAGGCATCCAAGAGATCTTTAACAACGGATGCACACCCCCTTAAATCTCTGATTAATTACCCAAACCTATTGATATGATCCAATATTCTCACAACCTATTAGTCCATTTACCCCCCTCCTTCTCTGAATGACCCCTATCCGATCCACATATTACATGTACGCTATTTGTCAAGCCCTCAGCACTCGATAATGATGTATACCCCTCTACCCGCATTCTTCAATACCCCTATGGCACTATAGCACACCTTTCTTAGTGTATCAGGCTGCTAAAAGGCGCCGCTTCTGAGAATCAACCACTTACTATCTTATAGTACACATTGACAATTAATACAAACATTACCTTCTACCAATTTATATATTCACTCACTTTTTACCTTGCAGAAAATCTATGAACCCACTTATCTCCAGCAAGGGTTAAAAGTACCATGTCCGTTTGGTTTGGTTGGCTTCGGTTGGTTGGGATTTTTACAACAGTGAAAACCTGTTCGGTTATTTCATATGGCCGAAGATATTTTTTGTTTCTATTCCATTTTTGCATGGTACTCACATTGTTTATTAAACACATTTACTCTTAAAAGCTCTTTTTTTCTCATTTAAACCCATCAGATAGACCCTTAACAGGTTACTACCATTCTGGTTAGGAGTGGAGCATTTGAACGTAATGGTGATGAAAAGGCGTACCTCATACTATTCCCTAGACTCTAGAATTTAGGGAACCTCATCCTCAGATAGAGTTTTAAATGTCATACCTAGACATTAAGACGCCCAAGCCACCGCTTCAAGCCACTTATGATAAAGGTCTGGAGCTGGCCAATAAAGGCCAATAGGGTTGGGACAATCATATTCGGTGCTAGCATTGATGTGACAGTCGATTGGAGAGGCGCTCTTCTGACCGCTCATGGTAGTTCTAAGTTAAAGAAGCAAAAGTGGGTGTTGCATCACTGGCATCGGCCATCCACGACCAACAGGTGGCCCATTTGGGGGGGGGGGTCCTTATTTTTTCCTCTCTTCAAAGGTTGCAGTCATTGTATTCTAAAGCCGCGACGGGGCCACACTATTTTTCTACAAGGCTGGCTTCGGCATTGATAACCCACTATTTTTGATTACGCGTTTTGATATCATTAAACAAAAGAAAAAAAAAAACAATTTATAATAACATGAAGTTAATGAAAATAATTTCTTATATAAATCATGTATTAAAAAAGACAAGGTTTGGCTATTTAAATTAACCCTAAAGATATGATATGCCACTCTAAACCAACAACCAACCAATCTGTGCTTCTGCTTTTATCTATCTATACTCCTAGACTCTTTTAATTCATTATCCCTTTCTATTCGTTACTAACAGAGTGTTCTTGTTTTTTATTTTCTTGGCGATGTGCGGGCGGGTCGATATTTTTTCGTCAGAAAGTTAAAAAGCTTACCAAACACAGCTGAATGCTCGGGGATAGGCGGAGTTTAGTTAATCTAAAAAGAATTCATATCATTTTTTGTGTGGGTAAATATATTTTCTCAGTTTGATTCTACATTTTCCTAAAAGTAAATTTTAAAAAGGAATGTCCAGATATTTCAATTAATCCTCTTCTTTCATCTTTTCTTTTGCTCTGTCTCTCCTTATTAAATTTTATAATGTAATCGCAACTTTTCACCTTGCCATTTCCAACAGACTTTTAACTTTTCATTTCATTCTCATTCAAAACCCAAATTGCTGTACCTTGTGTCTGTATTTTATTACCTCATTCCGACTTCACATATTTCCCATTATCTCTCTCACTACTATATTTATATCATATATATATATATATATATAATAATATATAAATAGTATATGCTGTTCTGAGTTATTAAAAAAATACTTGCTTTTTAAAGCAAGAAAAAAATGGGTGAATGCTCAAAGGTGTTTCATGTACTACATAAATATTAGTTGGCACTTCCGTGGTTAATATTCGAATTTAAATAATGTGAATGGATTCATCTTTATGATTTTAAGAAGAATCATTTTATGTTTACATATTTGGTTGCATGACTTCCGGACTTATATTATTATCTATTTTGTTCAATTCTTATAAATGCCAGCACAGTAAGTTTTGCGAAGTCCTTACAACTATAATATACTATCTATATACCCTATATATTTACTTAATTTATACTCAGGCTTATATATTATACTATACTCATCAATACAATTTAATCCCGCACACATCGAGCATCCAATACTATCTATTATCCACCAAAAAAGCAGCCATTGAGTCAAGAATTATAAAGCGCCAATGTGCCTCAAAACGTATCTCTGTGAGAAGGATACGGGTTCGCATATACTATACCTACCTTAGTTCAGTATCCATTCGTTTCGCGTGAAAGCGTTTAAGTAGGTCATGCTTAGGCGGTACTTCTATATAGTTATCAATTAACACCCTCCTCAATATTTATATATAATTCTATATCATACCATCCTATCGGTAGCTATAATTATATATTCTATACGATCATTACTTATGACGCCAACTAAGGTTGAAATGAAATAAATACCCGCAAACAGTTTATGATAACATGAATGATGCTTTTAGAATACAAAATACAAACACATGATGTGTATAACTCGCTGACAGAATCCTGTGTCGAGGCGGCGTGTGGTGGACTTTAAAATCCACGGTCGTTTCAGTCCAAGATAGGCTCGAAGATGTTCTGCTCGATAGGAGAAGATGGTTGTGACGTAAACCGTTCCAAAACTCCCGGTTGTACCCACTGTTGTTTGTAACCGTTTTACTCACACCCGGTCTCTCTCATCTCACAAACATTTCGCTCCTTGATGAGACCGCTTTTTATAAAAAGGTATCGCAAACAGAGATTTCTGTTCACGCAAGTTTACTTTTAATTTTAATATTTATTTCATATATATACTAGGTGAGTGCGGTGAGGGGTACCTTGTACTACCACCCTATATTAGAATATGAAATAATGAGCTAAACGATGACCGGACATCTAAGTGCGAGTCGATACCGTATTCATGAAGAAAATTGTAGACGAGAGAAAAAATAAGAAGATTTGGAAGGGGGCCAATTAGTCTGCGAAGCAATACAGACTGTTGAGTGTGAGATGTGGCGTGGTTGTGTCGAGACACAGTACGCTTTCACATTGGCTAGGACAAATCCGCAAAATCCAACTTACATAGCCCACTGAACTACAAACTCTGACCACTAAGCACACCGAATAAACCACAGCATGAAACAAACAACAGAGTAGAGCAAAAATAATCGTTATGATATCAATTAAATAGTATCTGACAATTATCTAACTTTTCTCGTCCGTTTTAACTCATTTTCTTATCGTGGAAAGGACGGTACGTCTCGCCATTTTTCAAACATCTGCGTGTGTGTGTCAGAGTGAGCGTTGCGTGTGCGAGCGTGTGTCCAATCCTACATCTTCTGAGCGTGCGTGTGTCGCGAGTGTGGTACCTGCATGATTTTATATCGCCAGCATCATTTACTCCAAAACGATCCATCATTCTCTTTTTAAACTCAACAAAAATAACTGTTTGTGCTTTTGAAACTTGGTGGTGCTAGTTGTACAGATGAACATAGTCTTCTTCCAATAAAAACCCAATACCGGGTCGAACCGCTCCTCGCACGTCACTATCTATACACTTTCCATCCTATGAAATCATCCCCGTGTTTGTCATGCCACTTTCTTATCATCTATATAATACACACACGACACACACCACCAACACACCCACCACAGCACACACCACATAACAAACACCACAGAAGCTCAGGCGCGAGCGAGCAGCGAGAACTTATATAGGAGTATTTTATGATGAATGGGGCGGAGTTATTCATACATTACCTATCACTACTACCATACTAATACTTATATATACTATATCATCTATCATATCGTACCTCAATCATACCCTATTATTACTTACTATATATTAATTTTGCAAAGTTGTTGATTATCATCGTATGCGATTTTCTGCACTGAAGATTTCACCTCCCTAATACTTTCCATCCATTAATTTCATTAGATATGCCTATGCTTAATACACAACACACACACACACACATAACTCACTATATATCTATATTATACAATTGTACTAACACACAAACCAACACACACCTCACACCACCACGACACTCACATCCATATACTGCTTCGAATCTCTCCTTACCATATAGTTATTATCATCTCGCTTATATATATATTATCTGCCATTTTCTTTTCTTTTCTCTCTAGCTTTTTCGCTTCTCCACATGCTCCCTTCTTATATTCTTTCTCCTCGTCTCTATATACATTATTCCCCATTTTTTTACCTGTTTGATAATTCTATTACCAATGAGATTTTCCCTTTGTCGAAATCTTTTCACATCTTATGGACAGGAGCGGGTCACATTATATCTACCACACAGTGAGAAGAACACACTACACGGTACGTTGATTACCGACAAAATCAGACAATTGCTAAGTTCGAGCTGAAAAGATAACACCAGGTTCCGTATGTCCAGCTCTACATAGAAGTTACATAGAACAAGACTCTTATATTCAACTTTCGATTATCGGATCTCTGGCTTATTTACTTAGGCTCAAACACTACGTTAAGTGTAGCAGGCCTGAAGCCTGCTGGCTTTACACAGCTGATGCGTGAAACACTGAATCACATATGATGGACTCACATTAAATGGCACGTCTTATCACAACTTTCAAATAACTAAATACTATTTCTTCACAGTGGGTTAGTACAGTGATCTTCCTGCCTATACATTTAGCGAATAAGACTTTTCGGTGCGTGAAAAAAAACTCGCACATGGCACATGAAATGAATCACATCTACCGAGTTCTTCCACCTAAACCAATAAAAAAAAAAACGGCGTTTTATCATCTGCATACATCCGGTCCTGCACTTATAATCTACACACGAGCCTACCGCTACTGCAAAGACATCCCTCCTGCACTGAATCATAATCCTCTCTCGCGAAATTAATCTTGTACTAATCCGACCTATTCTTACATACGTCTTGCTTATGCTTCCAACGTCTGACATCGTCTGCTTCTCTCTATTTCTCTCCGCAGTGAATGTCCTACCTCAGTCGCCAAAATTACATTGGGCCGTTCCTCTGCTTTCTATTATATAAACATTCAAAGAACCAACGGTCGAAAATAACGCACCCGACTTGCTTCACACAAACGTATAAGAAACTGAAACGCAAGTGACAGGTAGCGGTGAGAACTTAATACGACGTCATGGCGCGCGGATAAGCGAATATACGCTTAGGATGATGTTTTCCTCAATCGCAAATATAATGAATAGATGCAAAGGCAAGGCAACAAAGAAAAGATGGTACCACTAGTACACCGACACGCAATGGCTAAACTCGCCTCCTGACATCTAAAGATATGCGATGAAGAGTAAAACATTTCCCGATTTTTTGATGATAAATACTCATACCATTTTACCTCTTTCACATGCAATTATTAGAACTCATTCAGGTGCTAATCTAACTTTCTTGAAGTATAACCATACTTCCATCACAAGGATCTGTACACAGTAATTTAATTAGCAAAACTGTGGTATATTACCACAGGTCTTGCTCAATAATAACTAATATCGAATAATAACTAATAATAATAATAATGGGGAAGGAGGACAGCTGTAATGAAAACGAAAAGATAGACAAGTACCTGGACCTATGCTAGAGAACTGAAAAAAGCCGCTGAAACTACGGTTAACGTCTGATTACCGCATAATTATAGCTTGATGTGCCACCACGTGGACATGTTCCCCAAAGTTTAGAAAACAGGACTTGGGGGAATTGGAAATCAGAAGAAAACTACATAACTTAGGTAGACCACTACATCTCCAGACAACTGTGCCATATATTTAATATCGTGACTCAAAATACTCAGAGAGTCCTGGTGAGACCTGAGAGACGTGTTGTCACTCAGATCCGGTTGAAAAACATTAGCCTGGTGTGAAAAACTTACAATAGATAATAATAATAAATAAAACTTATGCAATACACAATTAATCAATAACTCAATTAAGCCAGGGCGGCCTTGACGAGCGATGGAGTCACCTATATCCCCTCTTTTCACATTGACGCCTAGACTAAAGAGATTTGGTTTTGGCGTCTTGACGGCAGTAAGAGCTCTACTACACCGATAATAACCCATTCAGTCTCCTTCAATTATTCTCATACCGTGCACAGTCTTCCCTGTGCCCTACTCGACGAGGGCCGAAAATGCGAACCCCCATAAGATCACCCTTGTTTAGGTTCATAGACTGCTGGGAGTTGGCGGACCGCTCTATACCCTGACCCTAACTGCTAATCCAATACACCCGCTCTTCGCATATACATTAATTAATAATAATACATAATAATAAGAAGAAGAACCATGATGAAGAATCCCCAAAGTTCCCCTGGAAAATAACGTGCAATATCCGTTAAAGTGCACCGTTTATACATATGCGCACTTAAAATGTTTTAACGCCATATAAGTTTCCACTTTATGATCCTTTTCCTATAAGGCTTCTTATCTCAAGTCACCCTATTCACTTCTTTTCCTAATTGACTAAACAATTTTATTTTCTAGACTTGCTCTGGTCAGCCATCCATCTCCCTTCGGAAAGCCGTAAAACCCGAATCTGATTACTCTCACAACTAACTGCTTATCTTTATTTTACCTTTCTATCTTACTGTTATATTGATTTCGACGTACAACCAAATTTCATGTTCTGCAGCTGCATTTGATGGTCCTCCTCTCATTTGACTTCCAATTCTTGAATCGTAATTTCTTCCAGAATTTCTTCTTGTTTTGCTGTTTTCCCCGTCTATTCCGAAAACATGCAAATTGAATAATTACTGATTACCGATCAATCACGTCATTTCATATTTCCGCTACTCTCTTTTATGCTTTACTGCACTTATCCAGATATTTCATTAAAACAACCGTCTGGGTCTTCTCCGGATTAATTTGCCATTGATTTCAATTCATTATTTTGGATCACACGAAGTAGTTCGCATATTGTTTTCGGCAAACAGTAGATACAACACCTTGAATGCGAGTATCTAATTATCATGCACGATATTTGGCCAGAGGAAGATGCGGATAAAATTGTCAGTCGCGTTTTGCCTCCGCATTTCATAATCCTCTCTGGAAGTAAACTAAAAATTTCCGCCACCAATTCTCATTTTGATACAGATACGTTTGCACAGTCATTATGATAATTTATACGTGTTCTTCGTTATTGATTTAGGGGCCGTAGTGGCTAAATGGGCTGACTGCCATCCATATAAAACGAGTTCCGAACTCCAGGCGTTGCTATCATAGGAAGTATATACAGTTCTTTTTTTTTCTTTACTTCCCGTTGGAAAGGGGAACTCCCCGTGGCTTGTGGGTAACGTGCTGGACTACAACATAAAGTGAGTGCGGAATCCTTGTCGAGCGCTTATTAAAATTCAATTGCGACCAACTACCCTTCGGAAAGAATAAAAAACAACGAGTGGATGGAGAGTGGGGATGAAATAGGGTACACTATTCTTTTTTTTCTTAACCTCCTTGGGTAGGAGTCCTTGGCGTCCCTGTTGGTGTACTGGGGTAAACATACTAAGGGACGTGCGAGAAGTGGGGCGTGGATGAGACCGAGCTTCAGTTCACCGCGATTACATTCACTTTCGGCTTAATACTATGGGGGATTAACCAACATGAGAATATATATAAATATATACATAGTTTATTTTTATTCTTACTTCACGTGGGTGTGGAATCTCCGAATCATTTAGCTTAAACTGCTAGACGCGAGATCAGTAGTTGTGAATTCGAACTCCAGTTGTGCCATTACGTTCATTTTCAGACGTAATTTCTATTGGGAAAGTATGAACTACGCCCCCCCCCAGTTGGGTTGAATAGCACCGATACTGTTCTTCTACAAGGATGCTTTGCATTAGATAGCCAGAATATTGATATGCTATTAAGAACCGAAACAGAGAGAGTCCTCGATGTGTCGTGGCTAATGTACTGAACTGCGAAATCGTAGCAAACGAGTTCGAACCAGTCTTGCCATTACGTTCACTTCGGACAAATACCTTGGGAAGTATGAAACCCTAAGACACTAGGTATGTTTCTAAATAATACCACTTCCTGTTCTTCTTCAATGATGGCTTAGGCATTCAAGTAACCAATCGAAGGCTGATATTGCCATTATTTTTACTACTCTACGCACAGCGGTTTTCCGGCCACTGCAATCCTACGCGAATCGCTGGCAGTGTCTCTCGCACATGTCACTTGTTTTCACTGAAAAATCATACATGAAAACCCTGAGTTTCTTGAGTTTGAATTGATTAGTGAAACTTTGAAATATCCTATCATACAGGTAAAAAAGATACTAAGAAAATTTAATACAGCTGTGGGGTAAAAAATTGGGGCAAATTTTGTTAAACAAAGAAACCAACCAAACAAAAGACCAGTCGTGTCGGTTTGGAGCTTACACCGACCTCCACCTCTGCAGAGGGGTAAATCTTCCTCAAGGGACAAACTATTTCACCATGGGTGGCAACCCATGATGCTAAAAAAAAGGTTTTTAAAACATTGAGTTTGAAAGAAATGGGGAGTACCATCTAGATGAATGAAAACATACTTCGGCATAAAATACCCAACAAGGGTTGACCATGGCCGTAAAACCCAACCACCAACCACACAAACAAACAAACAAACAAACAACAAAAAGACGACAAAAACAAGATGGGTGTTTGTTTTTTGTGTGGGGGTTGTTTTTTTTTATTATATTAAATTGATGATAGTTCTGTAACTTCTAGTTCGTAGAATACACTCTTAAAAATTTCAGTATAAAATATTGTCTGTTCCACAACTAACAAAAAAAAAACAAAAAATAAATAAAAAAATAAAAAATAAAAAAATAAAATAAATAAATAAATTAAATAATGATTAAATTCTTTTCCGCCCAATTTCTGTTTAACTTCATTCACCTATGTGAAACAAATTTGAATTTAAAAAAACAAACAAACAAAAAACACATCATCATAATCATCATCATCATCATCACTGCAGCAGCAGGCAGCAGCTGCAACAGCTTAAGGGCAACAAATTCATAGAACATTTTTCGATTTCATTTCTTTCCCCCAATTTTTCAGGAGACAAATCAGAACCCGAGTCAAATGAATTTTGAAAAGGGTAGAAAGGTTTTGAGACACACACAATATATTTTAAACCCTGAATTAAAATACGCGATGCAAAAATAGAGTGAACACAAATATTTTAATGAGCATGAATTTATTTCAAGTTTGTTTCAATAGTTTTTTAAACTATTTTTTGAACATTCATAAATTAATCAATTTGGATCGGATGGTTCTGAAATGTCTCCTGAAAAATTGGGGGAAAGAAATGAACATCGAAAAATGTTGTCATGAATTTGTTGCCTTAAGCTGTTGCAGCTGCTTGCTTGCTGCTGCAGTGAATGATGATGATGATGATGATGATGATGATGTTTTTTTTGTTTGTTTGTTTTTTAAATTCAAAATTTTGTTTCCACTAGGTGAATTGAAGTTAAACAGAAATTGAGCGGAAAAGGAATTTATGCCATTCCTATTTATTTATTTATTTATTTTTATTTTTTTATTTTTATTTTTATTTATTTATTTTTTTTTTTTTTCTTTAGGTGTTGGAACAGACAAATTTATATTGTTTTAAAGTGTATTCTTACGAACTAGAAGTTTCACAGAACTATCATCAATTTATATTAATAAAAAAAAACAACCCCCACACAAAAAACATAACACCATCTTGTTTTTGTCGTCTTTGTTTGTTTGTTTGTTTGTTTGTTTGGTTGGTTGGTTTGGTTGTTTACGGCATGTCAACCCTTGTTGGGTTATTTTATGCCGAAGATTATTGTTTTATTCATTCTAGATTCTGGTACTTCAATTTCTCTTCAAACTCAATGTTTTTTAAAAACATTTTTTTAGCATCAGGTTGCCACCCATGGTGAATAGTTGTCCATTGAGGCGATTTTACCCCTTCTGCAGGGTGGAGTCGGTGCTATTGTAAGCTCCACCGACACCGGACTGTCTTTTGTTTTGGTTTGGTTTCTTTGTTTAACAAAATTTGCCACAAATTTTCCCCCACAGCTGTATTAAATTTTCTTTTAGTATCTTTTACCTGTATGATAGGATATTTCAAAGTTCAACTATCAATTCAACTTCAGAATCAGGAGCTTTATGTAGTGATTTTTCAGTTGCAAACAAGTGACATCGTGCGAGAGACACTGCCAGCGATTCGCGGTAGGATTTGCAGTGGCGGGGGAAAACCGCTGTGGGCGGTTTAAGAGTAGGTAAAAATAAATGGCATATCAGCCTTCGAGGTTTACTTAATGCCTAAGCCATCATTGAAGAGAACAGAAGTGTATTATTTAAAACATACTAGTAGGTCTTAGGGTTTTCATACCTTGCCCAAGGGTAATTTGTCCGAAAAAGTGAACGTTAATGGCAGACTTGGCGTTCGAACTCCGTTGGCTACGAATTTCGCCAGCTTCAGTACATTTAGACCACGACACAATCGAGGGGACTCCTTCTCTGTTTCGGGTCTTAATAGCATATCAATTTCGTGGGCTATCTTTAATGCCAAACCATCTTGTAGAAGAAAAACAGTATCGGTGCTATTCAACCCATACCTGGGGGGGGGGTAGTTCATACCTTCCTAGAAATGTACTGGGTCTGGAAAATGAACGTTAATGGCACAATGGAGTTCGGAATCACTAACTACTATCTCCGCGGTCTAGCGTTTTACTAAAATGATTCGGAGATTCCACACCCACATGAGTAAGAATAAAAAATAAAACTATGTATATATTTATAAATTTCCATTGGTTTTCCCCCAAATAGTATTAGCCGGAAAGTGGATTGTAATCGCGTGACTGAAGCTCGATCTCATTACGATTTTGCGGTTTAGTATTGTTACCCAGTACACCACAGGGACGCCAAGGACTTCCTACCCCACAGGATAAGAAAAAAGAACTATGTTTATATATTTCTATATTCTCATCATGTTTGTTTTTTTATCTTTCCCGAAGCGGTATTTGGTCCGCATTGAATTTAATAGGCGTGAAAGGAATTTCGAACTCACTATTATGTGTAGTCCAGCACGTTACCCACAACAGCCACGGGAGTCCCCTTTCACGGAAGTTAAAAAAAAAGAACTGTATATATTTCTTGATAGCACGACATGGAGTTTCGAACTCGTTTACTATTGATGTTTGCAGTCCAGGCACATTACCACTACGCCCCTAAATCAATAAACGAAAGACACGTAGTACAAAATCCATAATTGGACTGTTGCAAGGTATCTGTATTCACAATCGAGATTTGGTGCGGAATTTTTTTAGTTGTACTTTTCCAGAAGATTAAAATCGACAAAACGCACTCATTTTCCCATTTCCTCTGCCAATTGGTGATATTATACTCCACCCCCCCTTTTCAAGTTGCTTTTTCCAAACGATATCAAACTACTGCAGTTGTCAAAATAAATTAAATCAATCAAATTAACCGAAAAAAAGATTGTTTTAATGAAATCTGAAGTTCATCAAAGCAATTAAAAAATACGATAAAACTATAGATCGTAAATCAGAATTTTCAATTTTTCATGTTTTTTTCGATGACTGCGTGCCATCATCATCTATTACCAAGCCGCCAACATATAAGCACCAGAACATCGAATACTTGATGATTAAATATAGCTAATATCAGAATAACACGTAATATATTCTGATAGGCAATATCACCAATCGCACTCTCCTCAAATCTGAATTTGTACTCGAATCAAATACCAGTAATAAAAAAAATCAAATTTGAAGTAAAAAATTCGTTTACGTTTAAATCGAGGGAGTCGACACAAGTCTTAAAAAAATGTTTTCATTAAAATAATTAATAACTTATGAAATAGAAAGATACAAAATGGAACTTATATTAATATTTAATCAACATTTATAACGGTACTTAGGATATCATTATTTTCAGTGGGGAACTTGGGATTTCTTCTTCTTTTCTTCTTATTATTATTATCTATTATTATTATTATTTCGGTTTCAAGCTTTAAGTTCGGTAGAGCGTCCACCTATGAACACACAGGGTCCGGGTTCGCTTTCGGCCCTCGTCGAGTAGGCACAGGTCTGTGCGGTAAAATTAAGGAGTGATGGTATGTGTAGAACTCTCCCAGACGCCAAAACCAATCTCTTAGTCTAGCGCCATGTGAAAAGGGGATTAGACTCCATCGCTGTTCAGGCCGCCCTGGCTTTATTGTTATTATATTGTTATTATTATTTATTATTTATTATTTGTAAGTTTTCACACCAGCTGATGGTTTTTCACCGGAATCTGAGTGACAAACACGTCTCTTCAGGTCACCAGACTCTTCTGAGTATTTTAGTCGATATTAATAATGCAGTTGTCTGGATTAGTCTCAATTTTCTCATGATTTCCAATTCCCCCAGTCGTTTTCTAAACTTTTGGGGAACATTCCACGTGCCCCCAACCTCATAATTTGTATCACGTTAAACGTATTCCACGGCTTTTTCAGTTCTCTAGCAAAGGTCCAGGTACCCTTTGGGTTGTTCTAATTTTCTTTTTTCGTTTTTTTCATTCATTTCCTCCTCACCCATTTATTATATTATTATTATTATTATTATATATTATTTTAGCAAGACCTGTGGACTATACCACAGTTGCCTTAATTAAATTATTACAACCTTTTGATAATGTTTACTTAAGAGAAGAATTATTGCAAAATAGTTCAATATGGTAAAAGGTAAAAGTATTTTTAAATCATGTGTCTTTAACTCTCTCTATCTTTTTTCTCACTTCTTTTTTCTTTCTTTTCTTTCTTTTCATCTATTCATTTATATTCGATTTGAAACATATTAGAGTTATCGCTTCGCGCCTATTCTTATTTCTCCTTACTCTCTTTCTTTCTTATTATTTTTTTGTGTAGCATGTTTTTTTTCGCCGTTTCTTTGTTCTATAATAAAACCAGAACGGCCCAATATTTTAGCTGAGGTGGACGACATTTCATAAGAAATAAGAATTCAGTGGATAAGCAACATTAGATAGTCAGGATTTACAATTTTGCATTCATCATGGAGGATTGACCGGTTCTCGTTTTAACCAGAGGGTGTTGCAAGATTGATTAACGGCGTTTTTTTTTTATTTTTAGGAACGGTATTATTTATTTCATTCATTTGCGATTTTTTTCACACCAATCTTTATTCGCTAATCATGTATAGCAGCAGGAAGATTCGTAGAAAAGTATTTGTATGATTGTATAAGACGTGCCATTAATTAGTCCATATATTTTATTCATGTTCACTCAGCTTAAAGCCACGCCTTTCAGGCTGCTACACTAACCTGGTGTTCATAATTAATTCACCATATCAAAATTGAATATAAAGTTTCTTAACTTCGTGATCTTGATCGGAACTTGTTCTTTCAGCTCGACTGAGTCATGTCTATTTTTCGTATGCAACTACCTTATGTGTCTTCTCACTGTGTGTAACTATATGTGGCCCGATCCTGTTCAAAAGATTTGAAAGATGTCGACACAAGGAAAATCTCATTTTTACAATTAATATCCAAAGGTAAAAAAAATGGGGAAAATTATAAACGAGGAGAGAAATATAGAGGAGGCAATGTGGAAAGAAAAAGGCTAGAGAAAAATGAAAAAAAAATCAGATGAAAGTATATATATATATATATAGATATATATATATATATATCGTGTGTGTGTGTCGTAGTGTGGTGTGTGTTTGTTTCGTATACAAGGTGTATATTATATATATTATTATATTGTGTGTTGTGTGCTGGTGTGTATTACATATATAATAATAGCATCATTAGGAGGGTTGAAATTTCCATGCAGAAAATCGCATCACAGATGAATAAACAAACATTGCAAATTTATATTATATATATTATATATATATATATATATATATATATATATATATATTATTATATAAATATATCATCAATATTCATACTATATGATGTGTGCTTGGTGTGTTGTGTGTGTGTGTGTGGTGTGTGTGTGTGTGTGTGTGTGTGTGTGTTTATATATGAAAGAAAATGCATACAAACACGAGATGTTACATAGGATGGAAGGTTATTATTAGTCGACGTTCGAACGTTCGTTTTATGAAAGAACATTTTTCGGACATATGAAACAAGTAAAAGAAAAAGTATTTTGTTGTTAAAAGATGATGGATGTTTAGAATGAGCTGAGATTACAAATATGCAGGTACAATGCGAAAAACGAAGTGTCAAGATGTATTGGAACACGTTGAAAGCCAACACGTAATTGACCCACAGGAGATGTTGAAAATGGAGACGTATTCCTTTACGATAACAAGTTTTTAAAAAGACGAGAAAATTATTAATTGTCAGACTATTTAATGGATACATACATATTTCTTCTTACTTTTTTTCATGCTGTGTTATTGTTGTATGGTCAGAATTTGTAGTTCAGTGGCTATTAATTGATTGCTTTGTCTAGATGTGAAAGATATGTTGGAAAAAGCCAGATCCCTATAATAACATTCTGTATGCTTGAGATTTGGCTTTAATCTTCTTTATTTTTTTTGCTACATTTCTTTCACATACGTCGGAATTAATTTCCTCATTTTTAACTCATTTATATATATATATATATAATTATATATATATATGAAATAAATATTAAATTATAACTTGCTGACAGAAATCTGTTTCGACCTTTTATAAAAACGGTCTTTCATCAAGAGCGAAATGTTGTGATGGAGAGACGGTGTGAGTAAACCGTTACAAACAACAGTGGTACAACGATTGTAACGGTTTACTCACACCGTCTCTCCATCACAAACATTTTCGCTCTTGATGAAGACCGTTTTTAAAAAAGGTCGAAACAGATTTCTGTCAGCGAGTATATAACATCATGTGTTTGTATTTTTCTAAAAAATATTCATTTCATACTGTCGGATTTATTTCAATTCACTTTTTCATATATATATATATTATATATATATAAATATATATATATATATAATATATATATATTATATATATATGGGAGGGTGTTAGAAACATATAGATAGATTAAACCTACTTAAGTTTCACCAAACATGGATCATTGAAACTTAAGTAGGTTATATATCAATATCTTTCACAAGATTAACGTTTTGAGCACTTTTATATTCTTTATAATCTCGTTTTTATTGGATTGATAATAATAGTATTGATGCTCGATGTTGCGATTAAATTATATATATATATAATATTATATATCATATAGTATATATATATATATATTATATGTAAGGGATTCGCAAAAATTACTGTCCTGGTTATAAGAATGAACAAATAGATAATAATAAACCGGAAGTCCATGGCAACCAATAATTAACATAAAATATCTTCTTAAATCATATCATTCACATTATTTTATTCGAATATAACAGGAAGTCCAACTATATTTATTAAGTATGAACACTACATTCACCTTTTTTCTTGCTTAAAAAAAAGCAGTATTTTTATAACTCAGACAGCATATATATATATATATATATATATATATATATATATATTATATATATATATATTATAAGTGAGAGAGATAATGGGAAATATGTGAAGTAGGAAATGATGGTAATAAAATAAAGACACAGGGGTAAGCAATTGCTGGTTGAAATGAGAATGAATGAAAAGTTGAAAGTCTTGTTGGAATGGCGAGGTGTAAAAGTTGCGATACATTATAAAATTTAATAAGGAGAGACAGAGCAAAAGAAAGATGAAAGAGAGGATGTAATTGAAATATCTGGACATTCCTTTTTAAATTACTTTTAGGAAAAATAAAATCAACTGAGAAAAATATATTTACCCACACAAAAAATGATATGAATTCTTTTTAGATTAAACATAAACCCGCCTATCCCCGAAGCATTCAGACTTGTTGGTTAACTTTTTACTTTTCTGACGAAAAAATATCACCCCGCCCCGCACATCGCCAAGAAAATAAAAACAAGAACACTCTGTAGTAACGAATAGAAAGGAATGAATAAAAAGTCTAGGAGGTAAGATAGATAAAAGCAGAAGAAAGATTGGTTGGTTGTTTGGTTTAATAGCATATCATATCTTTAGGGTTTATTTAATGCCAAAACCTTGTCTTTTTTATACATGATTTATATAAGAAATTATTTTCATTAACTTCATGTGTATTAATAAATTGTTTTTTTTTTTCTTTTGTTTAATGATATCAAAACGCGTATCAAAAATAGTGGGTTATTCAATGCCGAAGCCAGCCTTGTAGAAAAATAGTGTGGCCTTCGTCGGCTGGGGCTTTAGAATACAATTGACTGCACCTTTTGAAGAGAGATAAGACCCCCCCCCCCCAATGGGGCCACCTGTTGGTCGTGGATGGCGACCAGTGATGCAACACCCCACTTTTGCTCTTACTTAGACTACATGAGCGGTCAGAGAGGCCCTCTCCAATCGACTGATCACATCAATGCTAGCACCTATATGATTGTCCAACCCTATTGCCTTTATGGCAAGCTCCAACCCTTTTATCATATATTGTGCTTGAAGGCGGTGGCTGGGCGTCTTAATGTCCTAGGTATGACATTAAACTCTATTTGAGGATGAGGTCCTAATTCTAGAGCTCTAGGGAATATGGGTACCCTTTCATCACCATTACTTCAATGTCCACTCTAACCAGGAATGGTAGTACCTGTTAGGGTTCTATCTATGGGGTTAATAGAAAAAAATGAGTTTAAAAAATGTGTTTAAAAAATGTGAGTACCCATTCAAAAATGAATAAAACAAAATATCCTTCGGCATAAAATAACCGAACATGGGATTTACATGTTTGTAAATCCAACCAACCAACCAACCAACCAACGACTAGTGGTACTATTAACCCTTTGCTGGGGATAGTTGGGTTCATAATTTCTCAAGGTAAAAGTGAATAATAAATTGGTAGAAGTAATGTTTATTAATTTCATGTGTACTAATAAATATTAAGTGGTTGATTCTCAGTCGGCGCCTTTTAGCACCTATACAATAAAAGTGGTGCCTATATGCCATAGGGGTAATTTGAAGAATGCGGTCGGGACAATCATATCAGTGCTAGGGCTTGACATGACCATTATATTATCGGATAGGGTCAATCAGAGAGAGAGGGGGGTAAATGGATAATAGGTTTGAGATATTGATTCATATCAATAGTTTGGTATTAATCAATTTAAGGGTGTGCATCATTTTAAGATCTCTTGGATCCTCAACCAAACCCCTAGCCCTGCTTCTTCCTCTCTCCCAGGCCAAAATTAACATGTTAACAAAAAAAGCATATTATTTCGATTATTCGGACTATATAATAAATAATACAAATTATCACGTTTATCTAAAAAAATTCAGAGAAATAGTAAAAAAGATATTTAAGCCCAAATAATCCCAGAATAAATCAGTAACAACATTTTTGCACTGTTTGAAGATGCTGCAATTTTGCAGTTGAAATAAATTATTACATGAAGCAAATTTAAAGTTTTTTTCTTTTAATTCTTTGATTGCAAAAGTTCTGAAAGTTCCGCATATGGTAATATAAGAAGAGAATGAGGAAATGACGACAAAGGTGTGAGACAAGAGAGACGAAAAAACCGGAAATAACGAAACGAGATCAACAGCAGCAGCAACAGTAGCAGTAGTAGCAGCAGCAGCTGTTCAGAGAAGTGTCGCTTTAAAACAAGAGAAAAAAACAGGAATCAAACACAAGAAACAAAAGAAGCGAAGTTGGAACAAGAGAAAAAATCCACTGAAAAGAGCAAATATAAATGAAGGAGAACATAAAATTTGCTTACAAAGTTTGCGGTAAACATAGCAAGACCCCACCCAAAGGGGCATCAGTTGGTCGTAGGTTGTGACTAGGATGTTTAAGGATGGAATCTTGTTGGCTGAGCTGTCCATGCCATGCACTACTCCCTTTGGTCTTAGGCAAGACGGCGGGCGGAGAAGCCCCCTCCAATCAATTGGCTGGTCACGTCAAGCCTCAGCAACTATATGATTGTCCCAACCATATTCACATGCCGTAAAACCCAACCAACCAACCAACAATATTTGTTATCAAACATAACAAGAGAAATTACAAAAGAAAACCAGACACACACACATACACAACACACACACACACAACCACACCACATATATATATATAGATATACCCCACACACATATATATACACCCCCCACACCCACACACATATATATATATATATATATATATATATATATATATTGATAAACAGTTGTTGTTTTGGGGGGATGGGATGGTTAGTGTAGTTAGATTTTGAATTAAAATTCGTTTGAAATTTCAAAATCTATAGGGTTAGATTATTGATAGGTATTGACTGCAATTGACTTCCAGCAGAAACCAAAAGTTTCAAAAAAATTTCACTCGATATTTCCATAAAAAAATTAACAACAAAAATAAAAGCATAAATCAATGATATTTTGAACAATAATTTTAAAATAACGATTAAAAGTAAAAGAAATAATAAAGGACAAAACAATAAGCACACACACACACACACAACACACACACATATATATATATATAATATATATTTATATATATATATATAGAGAGAGAGAGAGAGAGAGAGAGAGAGAGAGAGTGAGAGAGAGAGAGAGATACGCGTTTTGATAGATATAAATATGCGCTTATAGATAGAGATAAAGATAGATAGATAGATAGAAGATTTTTTTTAATTTTTTAAATCCCGGGCAATGCCGAGTTGCTTGGCTAGTTCTGATGATAACAAACCTATTCTATGGCAAATTATTCTTCTCCGGATGAAATCAATTTCTAACAATTCTTAACAGAATGGTTCGTTGTTTTATCCGAGGTGACGACAGGATATGGCACACATAAGTAGTACTAGACGTATAATATTTAGACATAAAATAGATAAGAGGTTTATTTGACTTTTTTGACACACACAAATAGTTTGCTATCTAGTTCTGAATAAAACACTATTCTACGGCGATACTCCAGCCTCTCTTTCTGAAATCGATCGAACTAATTCGTAAAATATATCACAATTCCTATCAAGACATTTTATCTTTATTGTTATTGAGATATCAACCTTTAGTTGGGCTAAAGTTTCATTCTTTTGAAATGAAAAGAGAAATAAAGTGCGAATTTATTTGAGAGCAAAAAGATAAACATCAAAGCAAATAAAATCATTTCTAACAAACTAAATTCATCAAACACAAATGTCGATGGAATTTTTGACTTAGAAATTTTATTTTCTTACTTTTCTTTATAATAAAAAAATATTGAGACTATCTATAGATAGTCTCGACATTTTTTTTATTAATACTCGTATTCATTAATGTACGTCCGTTATCATCTTGCAACACCTTCTGGTTAATAATGAGACGTACAAATTGTCTAAAGATGAAATGCTCTAAACAATATAAACCCTAATTATATGATGTTGCTTACCCACGATTCTTTATGAGTGCCATTACATAATGGACCATTTCCGTTTTTTATTATAAACAAAGAAAGCGACGAAAAAGAGACATTAAAAGAAAAGACGTGCTACTCAAAAAAAAATAATATAATAAGAAACACTAAAAAGAAAGAAGCGAGAGTATAGGAATAAGAGAAGGATGGGTTAGAACGCGAAAACAATAACCTCTATCTGTTTCAATCGATGATGAAAAGAAAGAAAGAAAGAAAAAATGAGTGAGAGAGAGAAAATTAGATCAAGATTATTATACTTTTCTCCATATTGAACTATGTCGCAATAGCTCTTACGTAAACATATTAAATGTAATTATAAGATTATCATACTGTGTCCTATATTCCACATGTTGCTAGTTATATATATTAATACTCGTGTTCCTAAATTGCACGAGCAGAGGATGTGACACAAGGTCTATTCATATATTTTTTCCAACCCCTCCACACGAGTAAAGTACCAAATAAAAGTCAAATATCTTATTTGAAGTTTTAACAGTTTTTAATTCAGTGTTTTACTTCTCCATTGCCTAACCAAGATTAAAGATCGCTGCCTGCCCTACTATTTACCCATATGTGCAAGGAGAATGGTTTTATGCATGCCTTTCTCAAAGATATTAGTGCTATGCACAAAATGCACTACCAGCCTCGTCCAGGATTTGAACAACAACGTGTTCTGTGTCCCATTTTCTATTAAATAACTGTTGGATAACTCTTGGTATAAGATGAGATTTTAAAATAACACGACTTATATTTATAGACTGTTTCAAAATAACGGTGGCTGAATTGGCCAATCAAAAACCCCAAATGTGTATTTAATTTACTATTCAAAGGCGTTGATAAATTGTCCTAAAATTACTCGCTGGACAGACCAATAGATAAGATTATACAATCCTCAAAACAGGATCAACTCTGATACAACTCCTTTTTTACTCAAGACAGATCAACTCAGATACAACACTACTTCAAGACAGGATCAACTCTGATACAACTCTCCAAGACAGGATCAACTCTGATACAATCCCTCTCTACTAGTAGACGGGGGTTGTATTAGCGAAGTATCAGACAGGGTCAAGTCTAATACAACTCCTTTCTACTTCAAGACAGGATCAACTCTGAGATCATCGACAAGATTAAAACTGATACTATATCTTTCTACTTCAAGACAGGATCAAACTCATGCCACAAAGAATCCCCACTGTAAAACTGCATTCAACTACAGCCCTAAAATGGCCACATTAATTGTAAACAATAACCGTTACGCTTACATGCGTCATTAGAAAGCAAGGAAGATTTGAAATTGAAAGGAAAAAGGATATGAAAGGGAACAGATAAGAGAGAAGACGTAGAAAGTAAGTCACAATGAGAGAAGGAGATAAAAAATGAAAGTACAAAAAACAGATAGACAGAGACAAAGATAGAAACAGACAGACAGACAGACAGGATTATTGAGTAGTGATATCAGGTTACGGAACCAAAACACATTCAAACACACACACACGCGCACAGATGGGAACTTCACAAGAATGCTACCTGCTCTCTTCAACAATCCTGGAAGCGGCACGCTACAAAAATGCAGCTGTATGGACATTTACCCCCTATCACACAAACCATCCACAAACAAGGTTTAAACTCAAAAGTGACGTTTCTCTGCGGACATCTACACATGAACATACCAGTGCAGGCCGACCAGCAAAACATACATCGATCAGTATGGAGACGGATGCCGTGGGGAGAGCTGCCAGGAGCAATGACCAATAGGGACGTTTGGCGACGGAGTCATAGAAATTCGTGCCTATACCAGATGATAATGGCACACACATACCACAGACACACACACACACACATATACCACATATATATATAATATATATATATATATATATATATATAATATTAATATAAATGAAAGAATACGATTATTCATTTTCCTTAATACATTTCCTAAACTCCATAATTTTAAAAATCCATCATTGGTCATGTGTTTTCCATTAATGAAGGTTTGATAAAACCAAAACGTACAAACATCGACTTCACCATAAATAATTGATCTGTCTATTGCCCTCTCTCTCTCTCTCTCTTCTCCCTCTCTCTCTCTCTATATATATATATATATATATAATATATATATATATATATAGAGAGAGAGAGAGAGAGAGAGAGAGAGACTGATTGACTGATAACAAAGCCGTCACCCCCCAGACATGATATTAAAATTAAAATCCAAAGCGAGGCTGAATTACATTACCCTCTTAACATTTAACAACATTCATCTACCACTGGTTCAAATAATAAAGAACCGTCGGGATATTTTGAAAGTAAATTCAGACTTTAAAAATATATTTTTCAAGAATCAGACATATTTGCCTATCGTCCATCAAATAACCCAAGAGAAATGATAAGAAGCAGAAAAATAACTAAATAACAAATTAATCTTTAAAAATTCAATAAATAAAATGAATTAAGATTTTCAAAATTAATATAAAATACTCTAAACATTGCCAACCGTGTCATATTAAGAACAACCTAAGCTAAAAACATCTTAAATTTACAAATTCATTCACTTACTTCAAAACTAAAAACACTTTTAAAATTTAACACGACTCTAATTGCAGAAACAAAAATGTAATTTATTTGCTGAATTGCACGCGCTGCCAAAAGCAATTTATCGAAAAGTTAAAATGACTTTAAAAAAAAATTTGATTAAATAACTACAGACGCAGAAACATAGATTATAATAAACTAATCTCCATAGAACAACATTTCCACTCAAAAGACTATGCATTTAACATTTTTGGGTTACTGAGAGTTTTTCGCCAATGCGATTTTCAATAAGTGGCTGTGTTAGTTTATGTTCTCCTTATATACTGTAGTGTAGTGCTTTGTTGGATTATGCCGTTAGGAAAATATATCAAAACCAAAACATTATAGCGGTCGGCATTTTTTTTTTGTAAATATAATAATAACCTTTGTTAAAATTCACTTTTCTTTTTTCAGTTAATTTATATTCCCAATTCCGGCGTTGAAGAATGGTATAGAATATACTCTGAAATAGCCATGCATATTCCTGGGTCAGCCGTCGTCTAGCTGTTCGAGGGTCAAGGACACCAGACGTTTCAAGATCATGAAAAAGAAATATATCCAAAAGCAACAGGCTACCAGCTTGTGATCTTCAAACTGTCTAGTGATAATGTCCGGGTCAGTTGCTGATTTCGGCGTCACCACAGGTCGCATCCCAAAGAAGAGACTTGCCGCTTCGAAATGGTAAATTGTTATTCTATCTATTCTAATATTATCTTAGTGGTTCCAGTTACGCGGAAGAAAATGGCGACGTCCTGGGTGCATTTGATCTCCTTAAATAGAAAGAATACTTTTATAATGATAGACATGTTCACAAATAGATAACTACAACTAAATACAGTTACACGAATCTATTAAAGAATATTCATTTAAGATTTTAGAGGGAAAATTAACATACTGTTGAATTGAATGATAGTTGGTGTCTGTTATTTCCTATATATAAAATAAGTAAAGTTGGTGCAGTATAAGCGAGGGAGTCTATCCCTTTTTGCGAGCGCTAGACCAGGAAGATTGATTTTGTTGAAGCGGAGTGCCACACCTACCGTCAGCTCTCCATTTTACCACACAGATCAGGTTATCCAATCTCTGCTACTCATATGCTGAGTTGGCGGGGTCCGGTATCGAACTAGGAACCTTGTGATTCCCAGACGATTGTACTACCGACTGAGCTAATGAACAAATACAGATAAAAGTGATAACAACTACACTTTATTTTCTTAGAAAATTCTAAGAGAAATAATACAAAATAGAATAGATTAATGTCCTTAAGAAAAAGAGTCTTTGTAGATAGTCTGATGCTATTAGATAAAGAATAAATGTTGTTACTTAATGTGTTGAAAAACCATCGTGTAATAGGTACGAGGAAAGACGCAACTGGCGCGTGGAGCCTCTATGAACCTATAGGGTGTAGAAGGGCTCGTGTAACAGGTACACGGAATGCCTATGGTTGGGGGGGGGGCTAAGCTCCTAGTCCTAAAGTACAGACACAACTTGTATGTTAGCCCTGGCGATTGGAGAGTCTAAGAGAAAGAGCATGTGATTTGGGCGGCACTGTCTTTATATATACTATCAATTGCAACACCACCTAACGGAAAACCATAGCAAGTAAGAGAAAATAAGCCAAACAATACAAATATAGAAAACCATTAATAAATATATTCTATAATACAAATATTATTAAACAGGACAGATTTCTCCTGTCTAACTACAGGATGTACCAAAAAATTTCATTTAAAAAATGATGTCAATTTATTTCCCAAAATGATGAAAATATTTCAAAAAAATTTTTCTTAAAAAGCTGAAAAAATTTAATGAATTCTTTTTCTTAAAATGATCAAAAAATTTAATAAAATGATCAAAAAATTTATCCAATGATGAAAACATTTCTTAAAATAATGAAAAGATTTCATAAAATGAGAAAAAATTAATTAATTTTTTTATAAAAGGATGAAAACATTTTCATAAAATGAAAAATTATTTTTCATAAAATGAGAAAAAATTGATATTTCATAAAATTGTATGAATTTTTTTAGGACACCCTGTATTACAAAGTGACATCTTCATGGGGTTCCTAGTTCTATTTGTATACAGAAATGTTGGAAATAAGTAGGAGGATAGAACTCACAAATACTGTGTAAAGATATGTGAGGACAAGGAGGAGGACAATTGGCGGGAGATGTGTTATATGCCTTTGAGAATATAGCTGCCATATTCAAAATTAAGAAGGGGCGTTGTGTAATGGTTATCGTCGTAAGAAATGGACCCGAATTCGAACCCTGGACGTGACTGCTTGCATTTCACATAGCACTAATACTTTTAGTAAAGGTACACATCCAAGGGGTTGATAAATAAAAATATAAGTAAAATATATATATTCAAAATTAATATTATTTAAGATGGGTTTGATTCACTCAGCTTTAATATAATAATATATTTTTGGAAATATGAATATTTAGGCAGTCTTTCATATAAGCACTACAGGATAGATGTCTCCTCTCATTATATTAAAAAATGCACACTGGTATATTTCCTTAACGGTCAAGTAAAATATGACTTTATTAATCATATAAAGTTGTTCGTATTTATTTCATGCCGTTATATAGTGGGAGTTATTGATATAGTTATTCACTAAGCTTAGCTTAGGCCAGAAGTATGGGATGCCCAGTGAGAATCGAACTCACTATCAATGGTCTGCTAATCTAGCTTGCTAACCATTACACCACGTGAGGTGCCTATAGTTATTTACTAAGCTTAGCTTAGATGGGGCACAAAGCCAGAGTTATTGGGCGCCTGATGAGGATCGAACTCACTAACAATGGCCAGCGAATCTGTTTTAGCTCAGTCGGTAGAGCATTCGGTTCAGAACCACAAGGTTCTGGGTTGAATTGCGACCCTCGCGAACACAGTGTATGAGTAGTTCGGCTTGGATCTGTGTGGTAAAATGAGGAGCTGATTGTAGGTGTGGCACTCAACCTCAGACGCAGAAACAATCTCTAGTACTTGCGTCTAGCGCTTGCGAAAAGGGTATAGACTCCCTCGCTGTCCGACTGATACCGACAATTGTTCACTCCGCGTACTTTACTTTTACGCCGCAGTAAGTGCCCGGGGTTATTGATATATGCCAGAGAGTGATGTGATATATCTAATGAGATATTCGTTCAATCTGTGTCTACTTCTAACTTGATTCAAGCTATTGTCGCTGGCTAACCACGCTGAACAAGAAGAAGAAGAAGAAGAAGAAGAACAACAACAACAACAACAACAACAACAACGCCGAGTATCTATTCACCGACTAGCGCACAGTATCTCTCCCACAAAGACTTTTGTTGTAATTTGCTTCATGGTAGTCTCTGCTGACTAAGTATTATGCGACAGGTTAAAACGGCAATAGATCTCAGTACATAAAGAACTCCCAGAGGTACCATATATGACATTGTCAACCATTATTGCTTTGTGAGAGAATCTTGGAAGACAGAAGGTTGGACAGCCCGGTCGGCTTGGGCTTTAGAATGCACCGACTGCACCTCTGTATAGGGGTAAGACGCCCAAATTAGTTCATCTGTTGACAGTGGGTGGCGACTCATGATGGTTGGGAGATGCTTAAGAAAGGCCCCTTCCGATCAATAGGCTAGCACCTATATGGTTGTCCCAACTTTATTGTCCTTATCGCTGGCTCCAACTCTTTTTATCATATATGTGCTAGAAGGCGGAGGCTGAGAGTCTTCATGTCTTAGGTATGACGTTAAACTGTATCTGATGATAAAGCTCCAGTTTTGGAGCTCAGGAAATATGGAGTACCTCTTCATCACCATTACTCCTACGTCCACCCAGACTTGGAGTGGTAGTACCTGTTAGGGTCCTCTATATAATAAATAGAACACTGTGTGTAAAAAAGAAATTGAGTTTAAAACGAAAAAGTTGAATACCTATCAAGAATGAATAAAACAAAACGTCTTCGGCCTAAAATAACCCAACAAGGGTTGACATGCCGTAAAATCAAACCAACTAACTAACCAACCAACCAATCCCTTTACGTAATTGATTGGTATACTTGTCAAATACATTTCAACTGTTTGAAAGGTGATGAGGTGGCACTTGTGGTTATCATCATGAAAATGGTGAGCCAAGTTTAAATCCTGGACAAGGCTGTTTGCATAAGAATGTCCAATGGTTTAACATGCATAAAACCCAGCCAACCAACCAACCAAACAGAAGGTTGGAGACCTAAAATAATCCTTGTTGAATCTCAGTGAAAGCAGACTTTCTAATTAATGACTTGGACATTGGACATGCTTCAACTTGTGCAGCTGATTGTCGTCTCGCATTTGCT
Organism: Doryteuthis pealeii; assembly: GCA_023376005.1. Taxonomy (NCBI): domain Eukaryota; kingdom Metazoa; phylum Mollusca; class Cephalopoda; order Myopsida; family Loliginidae; genus Doryteuthis; species Doryteuthis pealeii. The sequence goes on along the minus strand of CM042170.1, from coordinate 33,875,981 downwards.
CCAACGACTGAAGTTGAAATGTACCAGTCAGTGGGAATTCAGATGTTAATCTTTGCAGCCACAACAGCATTTGCGGCTTTTTATGCGTGCATATTTTTTACATTTTCTCCAGACTAAAGATAAGGAAATTGGACGTAATTGTTGATATCAATGGATCTCTTGAAATACTATTATTTGGTGTATGAAAAAAAAGTACACACGCACACACATATAAATATATATATATACTTCACACACACACACACACACACACACATATATATATATATATATATATATATATACTTCACACACACACACACACAAATATATATATATATATATATTATATATATATATATATATATATATATATATATAAGTTAATTTTTGCGTATGCCTTTTAAAATATATTTTTCATGCTTCGTATGAGTCCAGTAATTTTTTTTCTTATAAATATATATATATATATATATATAATTATATATATATATATAATATATATATATATGGAAAATGGAAATGAATCCGATTGGTAAGTAAAATGGAGAAAAACAACAAATCATCTTTCTGGACACCTCGTTGTTTTTCCATATTTATACGCACACACTCACACTCACACACACACAAACACAGTGTGTGTGGAGGCGCGTTGTGTAATGGTTAGTGTTGTATGAAATGGATACGGTGAACCGAGTTCAAATCCTGGTTGCATTTCATATAGCACTAATACCCCTGCGTTTGGTATGCATCCAAATATTTTCCCTTCAGCTATTGGTAAATAGTAGCGCAGACTGTGCACTTTAACCTTTGTATCGTAACTGGTCTAGGAGAAGGAAAACGCTGAATCCATACCTATTAAATTCAGCATAAGAAATTGACCTTGTGTCGTATCCTGCTCGTTTGGAGGGTTTGATATATATATATATATGATAAGTTGTAAACACGGTATGTTTGGAATGGCTTTTTTGCCGACAATATATATATATATATATATATATATATATATATATATATATATATGAGGGGATATAATCGACTTTTCTTTCTTCTAGTCGATCAGATAAGCTTGTTACCTTGACAAAGGGTAATCGGACTCTTAATCTCAGATTTATGTAGAATTGCAAAGTCTCCTTCCTGTGCGTGGGCGATAAATTCCCTCTATGCGTAGGTGACAAAGTGGATCAAACTTAGTTATTTCACATTGGATTAATATTTTCCTCTCTTGAAATAAAACAGTTCGGATTTGCAGATGAATACGTCGCCTCTGAAATATTAAACGACCACACATCATTTATTCAAGTTGCGATACTTACTGATATTGATTTGATTGCACAACACGATGTTTTGCAGTCATCTGTGTATTAGTCAAACTAATGTTGTTAGTAAATGAATAATTCACTGCGTGGTTGGGGGTTCCTGTGACGTTGTGGTTAGAGTGCCGAATTGCGAAGTAAGTGAGTTTGAACTCTAGTCTCCCAATTATGTTCGTTTTGTACTAATATCCTTGGGAAAGGTATGAACACCCTCCCTCTGAAACCTCCGTGGTCTTGTCAGAATATAGACGATTTCTCAATGCAGTTGCAATTGGTCTCTTCCAAACTGTAGGAACTGAAATACAAGAAAATTATTACAGTAAACATAATAAAACATGAGGGACTTCATTCGGTCTGTGGTGGACATTTGAACCCGACTTATTCTCAAGACTTCCAAAAATGTGTGGTGGGTCCCACACAAATCTTCCCCACTCTAATCAAATCATTTGTATGGGTTGTTTGCCAGCGCCGCTTAATTCTGTAATCTATTATCATTCTGCTAAAATATCCGGTCCTCAGACCAGAGTATAAACATGACATATATAGGAAGGTTGGTTGGTTGTTTGGTTGGTTGGATTTTCACGGCATGTCAACCCGTCTAGGATTATGTTATGCCGAAGACATTTTTCTATCTATTTAACCCTTAAATTGGACCCTAAAAGTTATTAACACTCCGGCCCAGAATGGAACTGGGGGTATTGGTGATAAATGGGTACTCCACGTTCCCTAGAGCTTCAGAATTGGGACTTCACCACTAGATGCAGTTTAACGTCATACCCAGGACACTAAGACCCCCAGCCGCCACCTTTTAGCACATATATGCTGAAAAAGTGTCGGGGTTTGTCATAAGAGCAATAGAGTTGGGACAACCATATAGGTGCTAGGGCTTGACATGGGGGGTAGCGTTAGCACATAAGTCTTTACCACTCTAATCATACAGTTCTGTATTCCATCATTCCATCAAAATATCAGGCCCTTATCAATATTACAGTAGTGATTAGCTTGTGTAAGTATATTTGCTAGAAGTGATAGATCATCTTCGTAGTCTACATCTGTTTCTAATCACACCATGGAATTTCCATGAATTCAGCTTGTGTCTGCCAATTTTATAAACTGCTGGATGGTCTGTATGCCTCCTCTTTTTTCTAATTCACCAAAACTCTTTTCCAAACTCAATAACTATTACAATTGTTACAAGAATTTGTCTATCTTTTCGATTTATTTAATTGTTACTCTCTGATCTACTGGGCGGCAAGATCCATGAAATGACAACTTCTCTTTATCTTGTTAATTGACTCTAGGTCTTGTTCTACTAACCGGGATTAAGTGATCCATCCTAATCTCAAAATCCCAGAGGATATTATTATTATTATTATTATTATTATTATTATTATTATTAGTTTTTCACATCAGCGTTAACTGTTATTTCACTGGAGTCTGAGTGACAAAAAGTCTCCTCAGGTCTCCAGGACTCTTCTGAGTATTCTGGATAGTCGCAATTCTTCCTCTGATTTCCAGATTTTCCAAGCTTTTTTCCAAGCTTTTTGAGACCGTTCCAAGTGCACCAACTACAATTAGTATCACTTTGACTTTCATATTCCATAACTTTTTCAGTTCTCTGGCAAGGTCCAGGTATTTGTCCATCTTTTCGTTTTCATTCGTCTTCACCCTGTGATCTGCTGGAACTGCAAAATCCACCAGTTGACAAGTTCTTTCTTTTTTGTTTATCAACACTAGGTCTTGTCTTCTTGCTAGGATAAGGTAATCCGTTTTTATCTCAAAGTCCCAGAGAATTGTATGCGTTTTGTTCTCAAGAACAGATTCTGGTTTATGCATATACCATTTTGTTGTGTGGTCAAAATTTAATTTTTTGCATAATTCCCAGTGGATCACCTTCCCAACCCAGTCGTGCCTAGTTTTGTGCTCCCGTTGTGCTAGTTTGCTACATTCGCTTAGTACATGGTTTACAGTCTCATCTCTGTCACCGCATAGTCTACATTTACTATTTTATTGGGTCTTATCAATTTTTGCTTTGATATAGTTTGTCATTATGACATTATTTTGTGCAGCAATTATTAGTGATTCAGTTTCTCTCTTGAGGTTTCCTTTCCTTAACCATTTCCAAGTCTTTTAATGTGCAATCTCTCCGATTTGTCGTTTAAAGTGTCCATATAATTGTTTTTCTTCCCATTTTTGTTTTCTAGTTTTTGTTGTCTTTCTGTTTGTCCATATATTACATCTACTATTGTTGGCTGCCATAAGTAATCTGTCTTTGCTCTTTTTGTGTAGTCTTCGAGTTGTTGGATTGTGGTTTCTACGCAGTCCTCTATGTTGGCAAGACCTCTTCCCCCTTCATTTCTTGATACATATAGTCTATATCGTCTCTAGGCTGTAGATCCTTGTGCATGGTCATTAATTTTCTAATTCTTTTGGTCAATCTGTCTGAGTTCTTCTTTTGTCCATTTTAAGAATGGTCCTGAGTATCTTATAATGAGGACAGTCCAGGTATTAATTCCTTTGATCAGATTTCTGCTGTTTTCTAGTTCTCCTGAGATATTCTTTTTTAACTTTTCCTTTCATTTCTGCTTGCTGATATTGTCTGCTTCTAAAATTCCTAAGTATTTGTAACTTTCATTTTAATCAAGTGATTTTTATAGTGTCCTGATTGGGCAGTTGTATTCCGTCAATTTATTTTATTTCATCCCGTTTTATTACTAGCATAGCACATTTTTCAATTCCGAATTCCAACCCTATATCTTGGCTATATATTCTAATAGTTTGTACTAGGGTTTCCAATTCTTTTTCTTTTTTTGTAATATTTTTTATGTCATCCATGTACATAAGGTGGTTTATCTTTTCGTGTGAGTTAGTGAATTTGTACCCCCCAGTACATTTTTAAGTATATGATTGAGTGGCATCATTGCTATGATAAATAGTAATGGTGATAAGGAGTCTCCTTGGAAAATACCCCTTTGGATTTTTACTTCTGCCAGGGATTGCCCTCCGGCTTTTAATTGGACTCTCCAGTTTTCCATGGATTTTTCAATGAAATTTATGATGTTGTTGGAAATTTTGTACATTTTTAGACATTCTAAAATCGAGGTATGTGGGACCATGTCATAAGCCCTTCTGTAGTCGATCCATGCCATTGCAATATTTTTCCGCCTATTTTTAACTTCTTTAGGAATGTGTAGGTCTATATAAAGCAAGTCATGTGTTCCTCTTTTTCCCTTGCGGCATCCTTTCTGTTCCTCTGGGGAAAGTTTTCGCCAATTGAGTGAAAAGTATATTTCTTCTTTTTATTATTATTTTTAATAATTTTTTAAAATTATTATTATTATTATTATTATTATTATTATTATTTACTCCTTTTGAGTTTTCACATCAGCATTAGCTGATGGTCTTTCACTGGAGTCTGAGTGACAGCAAGTCTCCTCAGGTCTACAGGACTCTTCTGAGTATTCTGGCAGATTGCAGCAGTGCAGTGTTCTGAATGGTTTCAATCCTTCCTCGGATTTCCAAACTTTCCAAACCCTTTCCAATCCTTTTGGGACCGTTCCAAGTGCACCAACTACAATAGATATCACTTTGACTTTCATATTCCATAACTTTTTCAGTCCTCTGGCAAGGTCCAGATATTTGTCCATTTTTTCATTTTCCTTTAGCTTCACCCTGTGATCTGCTGGCACTGCAAATTCCACCAGTTGACAAGTTCTATTATTTTTGTTTATCAACACTAGGTCATGTCTTCTTGCTAGGATAAGGTGATCCGTTTTTATTTCAAAGTCCCAGAGAATTTTATGTTTCGTTCTCAAGAACAGATTCTGGTTTATGCATATACCCTTGTTGTGTGGTCAAAATTTAATTTTTTACATAATTCCCAGTGGATCACCTTCCCAACCCAGTCGTGTCTAGTTTTGTATTCTCGTTGTGCTAGTTTGCTACATTCGCAGAGTATATGGTTTCCAGTCTCATCTCTATTACCACAAAGTCTACATTTACTATTTTGTTGGGTCTTATCAATTTTTGCTTTGATATAGTTTGTCCTTATGGAATTATTTTGTGCAGCAATTATTAATGATTCAGTTTCTCTTTTGAGGTTTCATTTTCTTAACCATGTCCAAGTCTTTTCATGTGCAACCTCTTCGATTTGTCGTTTAAAGTGTCCATATAATTGTTTTTCTTCCCATTTTTGTTTTCTAGTCTTTGTTGTTTTTCTTTTTGTCCATCTGTCACTTCTACTATTGTTGGCCGCCATAAGTAATTTTTCTTTGCTCTTTCTTGTGTAATCTTCAAGTTGTTGGATTGTGGTTTCTACGAAGTCCTCTATGCTGGCAAGACCTCTTCCCCCATCTTTTCTTGACACATATAATCTATCTCTATCGTCTCTAGGGTGGAGAGCCTGGTTCATGGTCATTAATTTTCTAGTCCTTTGGTCAATCTGTCTGAGTTCTTCTTTTGTCCATTTTAAGAATGGTCCTGAGTATCTTATAATCAGGACAGCCCAGGTATTGATTCCTTTGATTAGATTTCTGCTGTTAAGTTTGGTTTCTAGAAGTTTTCTAGTTCTCCTGAGATATTCTTTTTTAACTTTTCCTTTCATTTTGCTTGCATGATATTGTCCGCTTCTAAAATTCTTAAGTATTTGTAGCTTCCATTTTTATCAAGTGATTTTATAGTTTCTTGATTTGGCAGTTGTATTATTATTATTATTATTATTATTATTATTATTATTATTATTATTATTTCACTCTTTGCGATTTTTCGCTGGAATTTGAAGTATAGCAAGTCTCCTCGGGTGTCCAGTACTCTTCCGAGTATTCTGGCCGATAATAACAATACTGTTATCTGGATTGTCTCAATCTTTCCTATGATTTCCAATTCCTCAAATTTTTTTCAAAACCATTAGGGACCGTTCCAAGTGCACGAATTACAATTGGTATAACCTTTTCCCTCATGTTCCACATATTGTTCAGTTTTCTGATAAGCTCCAAGTACTTGTATACCTTTTTCGTTTTCTTTCATTTATAATAAGATATTATCACCAAAATATCAGGCCCACTGGCCAAGACAAGATAATAAAACATGAGGGGTGTGACAAGAAGTTGCAACACCCCTTGCTCTCAAGACTTCTAAAAATGTGTGGCTGTTCCCACACAAATCTTCACCACTTTAATCAAATAGTCTTTGAATGTAGTTTGGCACAAAAGCATTCGGTTCGCTGAGAAGAAAGTGCAAGTGACGGATAACAGTGTTAACTAATTCATGAATAGTCAATGAATTATGTACGTACGGTAGTAAATATATTTTGAATCAGGGTTCGTTAGATTCTGAATAATGGGAACCCAGTAGAAAGTTACATCGACAGTTACTGAGGGGTAATAACCGTTTTACATGACCCCTTAAAAAGTGCGACATTAGAGGCATGGGAGAATTAGTTTGGGTTTTAGTTTAGAAGCAGCTAGTCACTTGCCGAGAGCGTACGGCTATCGAGATGTTGCTCTCAATCCGCGTGGGATCCTGGGCTGGGTTGTTTTAAATAAAAGACTTAAGAAAAACAACTAAGTCGTTTTGATTCATTTAAATAAGAAATGACCAGCCCGAGAAAACAGCCAAACAAGAAAGAAGAAACAGACCCACATAATCAGCCCGGAGAAGAATATGGCGAGCGACGAAATATTAGCTGAGTTAACAAGTAAGGACCCTCTATCATCATCATCATCATCATCAACTCATCTCTCTTTCTCTCTCTCTCTCTCTCTCTCTCTCTCTCTCTCTCTCTCTCTCTCTCTCTCTCTCTCTCTCTATCTCTCTATCTCTATCTCTCTCTCTCTCCCATTACTTACCCGAGATATTGAATGAGTATATAAGAAGGGTAAATGATATTTCTGTTGTCGGGGTTTTACACAGAGATGACCATTGGCTGACCGTCGTCCATGAAGAGATCGATGAGCCACTGGGCAGTTTGTGTCCTTCAATGGTGACAAAGCGGGTCTATCTAGACGGAGCTCTGTTTTACCCAATTAGGTGGGAGAGAGGCGAGAAAAGGAGCTCTACTCATTGCTTGTTCATATATCTCAACTTGCCAGCCCGTTGCAGCTGTCTGGTTATCTAGTATCGCAGTCCTAACAGAAAAGCTAATAAATTCAACCTTTCAATTTGAAATGTGTAAACGCTCCAAGACAACCATTCCACTCCAGAACGAAAAATGGCGCGTATCTCTCTCTTGGCCGACAGAAACATAATGTCGATATTTCTGCACTCAGTTGAACTCGTCTGAAAGGAATCATCGCAGGTGGATATACATTTTTTGGATTGGCAAAAGCGAAGAACAACCATCTATTAAATATGTTTCTGTAAAATGTTGACTTAAAATTCATTGTCTCTCTTCAAGGTGTAATAAAATATATATATATATATAGAAATAGGTGGGTTATCTCCCTTGGTCGATATACTCCTTTTCAAATCAACCAATCACTGGCACGCGATAGTTGGCACAAGAAATCAAAGATAAGATGTTGAGCCTTCTTACATCGAGATATATATATATATATATATATATATATATATATATATATATACTTATCGTGGATATGGCAATGCCACAGTGTGACAACAAACCAACAAAGCCTGGTGGTATCTTGAGGTACTTCTTGGGTGCTCTGGGTTAATGGTAATGATGCTTCGGTCCCGAAATCTTGCCTGAACCTAGATTCATCATCTGATGAAGGCTTTGTTGGATGCAATGCTACTGTTTAAAGATCAGTTGTTGTATGAAGTTATTATATAAATTGGAGTCAATGGCCTTCCGCATCGATAGTAATAAAATCAGAGTACTTACTACTACCATAAATGCGCAAAATCGGGTAGATGGTTCTCCTTAGCCTTGAACAGCAATCCACCTAGACAAAGAAAAGTCTATTATAAAACCTCCGCTGCCTTTCAAAGAAACGGAGTAAACTTCGATATCCAATTTGGAGCTGGAGTCCCTAAGGTTGTGTTATGCTGACCTACAGCGCTATCCAGCAACTTCTGCAATACTATCGTTGCCAAATTGCTCTGGTTTATTTTTTTCTTTCCTTTGGACAACAACGTCCGTGTGGAGAGGAGAGACCTGCTGCTTGAGCGAGAGCACATCCTATTTGTCAACCCGCCCAGTCTACGTAGTTCTACTTGTTTTTGGACACTACGCCATCGTCTCTACTAGACGGATGGATGGATGCTTCAATTTGCAAGGGTAGAAGATCAAAATACCAAAATCCATCTCCAGCATCTGAAATAAGACAAAAATTAGATCAGTTATACCAGTTACTTCATCTACTAATCGGCGAACGTGTATGAAAGCATCAGAAAGAAACTAAATGCAGACAGATAAGTCCATCATCATAACCATATATCATATATGTATGTGTGTGTAATATTTTTGCTTAATCAATAAGTAAATTATGTAATTATGTTTAGAGTAAACTTAAATTTATATTGCATAAGGCTAACATATCACATTATATTTAGAAACAAAAAACAAACTCTTTGTATGCGCATTGCAGTGAAAATATGAACGTCGATTACACTGTGACATTGAGTTGCGAAATGCTTTGATATACACATGACATATGTCGACTTCAACGAGACATTCTTTAATATAAGTTAAAAAATATAGAGTAAGTTGTTGATATTGACATGAGAACCTACTGAACGACAGGTTTGATGTAATTTAGCCCGGCTGACAAGGTATTTTTCGATATACGGCCTTCCTAACTGAAACGTCATGCTTGCTTGATTTGCAGTATCCAAAATTGAAAGAATGGATGCGTTCGTTATGTAATTATTATCATGGAAAGAAATGGACCCAGCCACGTGAGTTTAGATCCAGGACGAGGCTGCTTGCATTTTATATTGCATTACTACCCTTGGGAAAGGTATACATCTATCTATTCTCCCCCTAGCTATGGGTAAATAATTGGTAGACTGGTCTCTTTGATCTTTATTATGTCAACCAATCTAGGGGAAGGAAAACTGTTAAACTCCACTTGAATGTGGAGGGGTTGGGTATATACGTATGCTGGATTATATTTTGCTCGAAGATATTCGTCAAATTGCCACTTCTATTTATGAACTTTTTCAACATCAGCAGCAGGCACTACGGTACAAATTGGCCAATGAGTAACGCATACAGAACGCATTTAAGATCGTTGTCAGTTTTGCTCGAATCAATTGCTAATTGGACTTTCTACCAGAAGGATATCTACTGGTACTACACTATTTTCTACCAAGTAACACTACGGACTAAGATTTTATAAGGAGTATCTACTGATACTACACTCTTTTGTACCTAGGATTTCAAGGCACATTACAAGACTAGGATTACAAAGATTATTCAACTCAACCGAAACTCAATACCGACTTGAATTTACCAACAGAAGAACTAAACGCCTAAAATGGCGACCAGAATGTACAACAAGCAATAATGTTTTTTCTGTTTTTTTCTTTGCGTGCATCTCGACTGTGATCAGTGAGACCCACTGATCACAGGAAATTGAAATGTTAGGAAAACGAAACGAAAGACGTCTATTAATTCTCGCGGCAAATATTCCCGCCTTAAACACAACTGACATGTATAACTAACTGATTCGCTCTTAGTAAAACCATAAAAAGATTACAAATAAAAAAAAAAAATTTAATAAAAAAGGAAAGTCAATTAGCTTAGAAAAGATTTGTGTTGGCGATTAGCTCTGATTTCTACACGAAATCACGTTTTGTCTTTGCAAAGAATTGTTATCGATCTCCTTCAAATATGTTCATAGCGTCTTGCTGTCACTTTATTAAAATGATACCATTTTCTCGCCATACCATTTTTTTAAATGGATAGAACATTAACGTGTGTGTGTGTGTGTGTGTGTGTGTGTGTGTGTGTGTGTGTTGTGCGTTTGTGTATGTGTGAAAATATGCATACATGTGAGCCTATGTGTGTCTAAAAGCATACATACGTTAATACATCACATGCACTGTCTTCGTGCCATTTGCGATATAAAATAGGATGATAGAGTGAAAAATAGTGCAATACTAAAAAATGTAACAACATTGCTGGCATTGAAACCATATTAGTAAAGGTTCAGTTAAGGTGGGCTGGTCACGTGGTCATAATGTATGAGAACAGGCTTCCAAAGAAGATATTATACGGACATCGTGGTCAGCTTCGTCTAACTTTAGACAAAAAAATCTGATTTCGACTTAAGAAAATTCCATCTGTCAGTGTGGCTTCATAGATGGCAGCAAGGCTGGGCTGCTATCACACTCAAGAAAACACAAAATGTCTTCTTGAATACATGCACAACATGAGAGGAAACAAACTATTCACTGCTGACCCTCATCTATCGTTCATGATAGGAGAGTCCACCATATATATATATATATATATATATATATATATATATATATATATAAACGTTCGGGTGAATTATTGCATATGAAACATTTTCTTAAAAAGTGATCGATGATCTCATTAAGTAGAATCGATTTCAAACACACACACACACACACGCACACGCGCGCGCTCTCTCTCTCTCTCTCTCTCTCTCTCTCTCTATATATATATATATATATATATATATATATATATATATATATATATATATATATATCACGCGCGATTTATATATATGTACATTTATTTATAACTATATGACCAGTTCTGAGTAACATATTCTGTTCTATATTTAGTTTTGTATGAAAATCAGACATTTCTTTGGATAGTCCAATTTTGGCGAACCGCAATATTCACAAGAAAGGAAAGAAAATAAGTTGTTTTTCTCTGGTTACCAACTGATGCACTTTTTAAAATATCGCATTTACAATCGATATGCAGGTTGTCAAGTAAAGTAGTGTTGGTTTGCAACTTTATTTCTTATAAAATATTGCATGATAACGTCACCATAATATGGCACAGTCCTCCTAAAACCAAAACTGTCACTAAGAGGAATCGGATTCCTTTTGATGATCATTCTAATGTCAGTTCTAATAAAAGTGAAAGTGAAAGTGAAACACTTTCCCTTTCACTTGACGGAATCTCCAAGACGAAAGACAATTCTTCGACTACGAAACCAACAAAGGAACATTGCTTTAAATGTTACTCTAACAGCAATTGGGTATTTAACTTTTTCACTTGGTAGAGCGTCCGACAAGGAACCACAAGGCTCAGAGTTCGATACTGGCTCTCGCCAATTGATGCTTAGTTTATTATAAATGGGCAATAGGAGTCAGATTACAATAATATTAGGTCTTTATTTGAATACTGACCATTCATGGCCGGTTTAGCTCAGTCGGTGGAGTGTTCAACTAGAAACTGCATGATTCCCGAGTTCGATATCGGCCATCGCCAACACAGCGTACGATTAGCACAGGGATCTTTACTTACTAGTTCTCTAAGGATCCTGGGTCCTTTATTTATCAAAATGACTTAATTTGGCAATAAATTGATATGCCGTAAAACAAAGCAACTACGTAGCCAACCAACGATAACATTTTTCACAATTGCTTTCATCTTAGGAAAAAAGAGGATGGCTAAATAATGGGGTATCAGTTTATAACTATAAAATAATGGGGTATCAGTTTATAACTGAGTTATAAGTTAGAATAGAAAATGGATCCCTCACTTTATAATCACACCCTATTTTGTTGTTTCTTAAATCCCAACAATGCTTTTGCACTATTGGTTTCATCTTACATTAGAAAAAGAGGAGGTGGCCAAATAATGGGGGATCAGCTTATAACTAGATTAAAATAGAAAATCGATCACCCACTTTATGATTGCATCCCTTTTCTTGTTTTTTAACTACTGATTCCCAACCATATTATTACGGTTAATTCACGCTGAAATCACCGATTCCCGTTAGATCACCAGAGTTAAGCAGCGTTGAACCTGTTCACTATTTAATTGGGTGGCCACTTAAGCAGTACTGAATCCTATGTTTATCGAAATAATTTGATTCAGCATTAAATGACCCGAAAAGTGTTGATATGCCGTAAAAAAACAACTAAACTACTACCAGCTCCTTAACATTCCCTGTCAGTATATTGTTATTGGTTGTTTTTTATTTAGCGGCATGTCAACCCTTTTCAGGTTATTTAATGCCGAATCAAGTCATTTTGATATCAGGTTGCTTACAGTACCTGCTGTTGCTTAAATGGTAACGTATTGAACAGACTCATCACTGCTTAAGTTCAGTCATCTAGCGGGAACTGGTGTTGTCAGCCTAAATTGGATTGGTTTGGTTGGGTTTGTTTTACGGCATATCAACCTCAGCGGGTCATTTAATGCCGACAAAGTTTTGAAATAAATTCATTCTTAAAAGATACTCAATATTTTTACAAACACATCATTTCTATTTAACCCATAGACAGCTAATACCACTCCGAGTCAGAGTGAACCTGGTGATGAAGGGGTGCTCCACATTCCCCAGACCTCCAGAACTGGAACCTCACCATCAGAAAGAGTTTATCTTCATTCCCAGGACATGACGACCCTCAGCCACCGCCTTCTAGCACATATATAATAAAAAGAGTTTGGACTTGCCTTAAAGGCAGTAGGATTGGGACAATCATATAGGTGCTAGGGTTTGACGTGACCAGCCGATTGGTCGGAGGGAGCCTCTCCAACCACCCGTCTAGCCAAAATAAGGGAGTGTTGTGTGTCATGGACTACTCATTCACCGGGATTTCATCTTTAAGCATCACGTCTAACAGGTGGCCCCATTGGGGTGGGTCTTACTCCTCTTTAGAGGTGCAGTCGGTGTAATTCAAGGCTTCAGCCGACAGGGCTGCAGCGTGATTTGGCCGTAAGCTATTGTTCATTGGTAATAGTAGTATTAGTATTATTACAAAGTAGTAATATTAGTAGGAACAGCAGTAGTAATAGTAGTAATTTGATATGTAACTGTCGAAGCGATCATTAAAATCCGATCAAGTTTGATAAACGACTTTTTCTGGTTCGCCATTTTGCAAAAGGGTCTAATCTCTCGGCCTGATAATGTTTCGACCTTCTCGGTCGATTCAGCTTTTAATTGAAATCAGATATGAATTAGAAATTGTAAGAAAATCATTTAATCTGTCCTTTTCTCACGAAGTTTACTTCAACATGTTATTATCATCAGCTTGTTATTTTTGGCTTGGCCTTTTCCTTTCGTTCTTATCTCATTCATAAATTGGGTCTGATTAAAATAGAAAATGCATTGTTGGGAGTTAAGAACTCCAAAGTTTCCACATTGGATTATTATCTTTTTTATTCCAGTTCTTATTATTTAATTTTTCTTATTAAAATAGGTTAATCATATTTTCTGCTGCAATAGAATTACACAAAACACATTTAGTAATGATAATTTACTAATACTTATATTTGTTTCGGTTTTAATCAAACCAACAACGGGGCTCAACAAGGTTAATAATTATAAACCATGTGAAAAGAAATTGGTATAAAGCAAGCAAAAGCTTGTGAGCTTTAGTGTACGACGTTAAAAGGCTCAACTCGGCACTTGAAATACAAGAAATAATTAAAAACGAAACGTCACGTGATGTTAGCGTTCTCATTCAAATAGTTGATATATATATATATATATATATATATATATATATATATATATATGAAAGTAACAAAAAATTTGTTTGAGATGGCAATAGCCGACAATTTTTGGGACCATATGTGCTTAATTGAAGTCATACCTAATTTGAAAATTAATTAGTTGATAATGACTTAGGCGAATATATCTGTTCAAATGTAAGGCGTAAACAAATCGAGAAAAATCGATCTCGGTATGTACATTTCAGCATATTATGCCTCATCAGCAGAGTTATAGACAGGGAACTGCTTGATGTGTGATTCGAACCCTAACTATATATATATATATATATATATATATATATATATAATATATATATATAAATGAGTTAAAGCAGCGTGGACTTGAAGTCAACACCTAGTTATTGACAGTTTTTCGGCTAAGTGATCTTCAAACCAAGTCTGGAGATCGTATTGGCGAGAAACTCTCAATAACCGGGTGTTGACTCCATGTCCACGCTACCTCAACCCAAAGATAAACATTCTATCAATGATATTGAGCACTGTCTATTTAGAAATATAGCACCCGTATCATTCTCAATATATATATATATATATATATATATATATATATATATATATATATATATATATATTGGTAAAGACCGCTAGCTTTATTGAAAATCATAAAAAGATAATTCATAAATTATCTATTTACCATTTTCAATAAAGTTAGCGCTCTGATGAAACTCATGGGTATACACAGATACCTGTGGACAGAAATAGATTTATAATCGCAAAATGACCGGTTTTTAACCCCTTTTCTTTACAAATTATATTGCTCTGTTCAATAATATTGAACATCGAGCTCTTAAGTTTGACCTAAACAACTCTAAAATTCCGCTGTTGGAAGAAAGAACTAACTTGGAATTATCCTAATATCAACCTACCTGGTAACTCATCTTCGCGATAGCTCAGTTGGTAGAGCGGAGGACTGTAGAAGGTATATATTGACTGTCTACTGTTAGCTCTAACTTTAGCCTGGTAGACCACATTTTGATTTTAACATTTATTTTTTAATGGACACTAACAACGTCTACAATTATACGAATCATTATTTTGCTGGGGTTTTTTTTTTAAATAATGTTTAGGTTGTGGTTTTGTATTTTCATTCGCATGTTTTCAATTCAGCTAGAGTTAATTTTCAGCGTTTTTATGTATTTTGTACAATTTATTTGTAGGTGAGAAATACTTCTTAATTTTTATTTTTTGTTGATTTCCTATTTTTGTTGTTACTGTTCTAATGAACCAAATCATTTCTCTGTTCCCGCGAGGCGTTTTATTTATGTCGATATTTTTAAAAACAATTTCGTCTTTCTTGTAACCACTTGTAACGCTGTCTCATACATACTCTATTGATTAGAATCCCCTCAAGTCATGCTGAAAGCACCGTTTTCCAAATCAAGTCATTTTGATAAACAAATGACTCGGATTACTTACAGTACCTACTATTGCTTAAGTGGTCACTCAATTAATTATTGAACAGACTCATCGCTGCTTAACTTCGGTGGCCTAGCAGAAACAAGTGCTTTCAGCAAGACTTGACCATAATAGAATTAACATTTACAGAAACCAAACAGCAGGTTTAAGCAGTGACAACATCGATATCAAAAATAAAACTTATTCAACACAGACATAATGGTCAAGTCATATTCACATTGAGGCTGTTCAAGACTTCATTGGGTGAACACTTAATCAATAGCAGGTACTGTAAGCAACCTTACTCCTTTGTTTATTAAAATGACTTGATTCAGCATTAGATAACCAAAAGAGGCTTGATATGCCGTAAAACAAAATAACCATAAACACAGTCATCAATCCACAAAAGCATAGACCAGTGCATAAATGTGAATAAATATGGACTACAAAGAGAGCATTTTCCTGACAAAAACACTGCTGTTGTGAAACACGTGTGTTCCCTTTAACGACGTAATTATCCATGAGCATAGCATGGGAGGCTCTTTTTGATTACAGGTGAAATGTATATCTAATGACGGTGGTTAGATAAAAAAATAATGTTTTGTAGCTGAGAACAAGTGCTTTCAAAAAGAACATTTACAAAATGCTAGCAGTGTGTTTACAGTAGTAGCAACATCAATGTCAAAGATAAGCTCTATTCAACACAGACATTACCGTCAAGTCATGCTGAAAGCACCAGTTCCCGCTAGATCAACAAAATTAAGCAGCGATGAGTCTATTCAATACTTAAGCAACAACAGAACTGAAAGTGACCTGAGTCCTGTGTTTATCAAAATTGCTTGATTCAACATTTAATGACCCAAAAATGGTTGATTTGCCGTAAAACAAAATAATCAGCCAACAAGAATGTTTCTTACAATTGCTTTCATTTTCTATTAGAAAATGAGGATGGCCAAATAATTGGGGATCAGTTTATAATTTGTTAGAATAGAAAAATGTATGATCACATTCTATTTTCTTGCTTCTTAAGTACTGATTCCCAACAATAATAATTGAAGTCACACTGTAAACACCGGTTCCTGTTAGATCACCAAAGTTAAGCAACGATAAGACTGTTCAATAGTTAATTAGGTGACCACTTATGCAATAGTAGGCAATGTAAGCAACCTGGGCCCTTTGTTTATGAAAATGACTTAAGTCAGCATTAAATGACCCGAAAAGGGTTGATATGCCGTAAAACAAAAACAATTGATAAAAAGAAACTCATGTTGTTACTTGAGTTAACTATCAACAAATACACTTTAAAGATGCCTCTGACAACATCGTCAATGATGTTATCCAAGGATCATTAGATGTTTCGGGTCTTACAACATCATATACCTTCTCCATGGTGACCCAGCTGGTGTCTATCAGGTTGCGAACATACAACAGCAAACAAATCATGTTCGGACTTAGAGGTGTTTTATACTATGAAAAGCCAGCGGAACCTAATCAAAATGCATTTTAAGGCTCTCTCCCTCCAATAAGAAAGGAGAAATCCAAGTAGATGGTTTACACACTCATTTAGAGAAATTGAAAACCCGAAGACGCACACTGAGGATCAAAATGGATTATCTCACAGGTTAAGTTCTAATATGTATTTTAAAACCGTCCAAGAACACAATACCAATCAGTGCATCCAAAATGTTTTTTAAAAAACAAATAAAAATAAAACAGAAGGAGAAGAGAATAATAAAGTCAAAAAAAGAAAAACAACAGTCTACGTCTCACTGAATTGGGGATTTGTTTAAATACATTTTGTGGATGATTGGATACAGTATTAAGGAAAGTAGATATATTATTGTCTTTTCTGTATGGTTTATACTCTTCCTTGTTCAAATCAAATGTAAAACCCAAGAAGTTAATTAGTTTCATGTTTGTTTTTATTTCTATTTTAAATACTTCTTTTTTGAAAATCATTTTCTTTCTCTTTCATTTCGAGCTTTTAGAACCAACAAGCCGTCGTCTCTATACAATCCAATTGTCTTCTTTATTGACTATCTCCACCATTTTGTTTAAAAAAAAATGCAAGCCAATTAGTTCACAGACATCGGCACTATCAAATCTACCAATCGGCACGTCAAAATTTCTGGTTTAGTTTCCCTTTATCCATATTTCATCTTAGTATAAATATTTTCTTACTTTTTATGTCTACGTTTCCATCGTTTGCATATATATATATATATATATATATATATATATATATATATATATATATATATACTCTGTGTTTTTATATTTTTCCTACATACTGTCGTATTTAATTACCGATTTTACTCTCACACACACACATACACACACACACACACACATATATATATATATATATATATATATATATAAGGAATAGTGAATGAAAAAATGAGAAAAGTATTGGCATGAAAAGGTGCTCACTGCTAATAAAGCAGAGCAGATTTATAATCAATGGTAATATTATGGTTTTACACTCATAACTTGAAGTTTCATGGTAATCCAATCATTAGATAAATTCAATGGTTGAGATCTTAAAAAACAGTCGTGAAATGGTTGAGATTTTAAAAAACAATAATTTTTTAGCGTTTATATGAAGCGTTTTCACGCGATGGGAAATATAAAGCTAAAAATTGTTTTGTTTTTTTAACTGTGGTTATGTGACATGGATCGTGTTCACGTGATGTATGTAATGTTATGACGTTAAATTTGTATTTAAAAAACATTATAATCAAACAAATTTGGTTTGCTGTTAATGCACGCGGTGTTCAGATGAATTTTTTTTTAAATAAATAAATAAAAGGAGAGCGAAAAGGGATCAATTAGGGTCAGGTGGTAAGTGACACAGTAAAAATTTGTTCAAATGACAAATGACAAATGATGTGAAAATGCTTCATATAAACGCTAAAAAATTACTGGTTTTTAAAATCTCAACCATTTCACAACTGGTTTTTAAGATCTCAACCATTGAACTCATCTGATGATTGGATTACCATGACACTTCAAGTTATGAGTGTAAAACCATAATATTACCATTGATTATATATATATATATATATATATATATATATATATATTTTAAACGTGCGAATGGTTGAATCTTCAGCTCAATATCTCTATATACCGAGACACTGAGGTAAACTTTTAATTTTTGTTAAAATTAATTTTTTAAAGTTTTACATTCAAATTACTTGTGTTTCGCATATTTATACAAAAGTTTGAAATTATGATTCTACTATAACCATTTGAACTAAAAATGAAAGAATAATTTGCAAATCACGGTGGGCTTTGGTGTCATAAATCTCAGAGTAGCCCCCCTCTTCCATGAACCTGTCGTCACAGCTATGACTCTGTCTCTCCATTTCTCTGCTACTTGATCCAACCTCATTAACGATAAACTGGGAGGGGACAGGTGGACTTATACTAAGTTAAAACTTATATCTTACGCCTCCTCTCCCCCTCTTCATTTCCTTCTCTCCCCCTCTTACTCTCCCCCCCTCGTACAAAATTCTACATGCCACCCGGCACGTAAAACCAAACCATGGGTAGCAGCATGGTGAATGTGAGATGCGGCGGAAGAGCCTAAATAGGCCAACGGTGTATATCATAAGATGCTGGGCGGATGAACCCTGAATGGGTCAACGGCCAGGATCAACAAGTTCAGTTAGGTAACTACTGCTCCTCATCTCTAAGACCGGCGCCTATTGATGAGTCAAACAGCTACCGATAGATGTCGATGACCTTGACCCAACCGAAACCATTCATGACATTACACAAAGTTCAAAAATCATGTAGCAACGTACCCTCTGCTATAAAAAATGGTACGCGATCTGCTGAGGCTCGAGCACCGGCCCAGTGTTCGATAAATAAATCACTCTCAGCACAGACAAGCAAGGCATACAACCTAGAGAAGACATAACCCTAACCGCACTATCTAATAAGAAAGACACAGAACCCAAATCCAATACAAACCTACTTAGATGTAAAAAATCTCTCAAGCTAGCAACATTTAACGTTAGAACACTAAAAACGATAGGTCAACTCCCTGAACTCACGGCGTCCGCAGCCGAAAAGAATATAGACATCATATGTGTACAAGAACACAGACTTGACCATGGTGATATAGAAATAAAATACCATGAATCTGGAAATGGCTGGACGTTTGTGTCAGCATCTGCATGGAAAAACTCTGTCAATGCCACTATAGGAGGTGTAGGAATGCTTCTTAGCCCTCGAGCACTAAAATCACTTAACAGCATAGAAAAAAATTAACCTAGAATCATGAGCGCTACGTTTAATGGCAATCCCTGCCTGACTATAGTCTCATGTTACAGCCCCACAAATGTTAGCGATGAAACAAACATCGAAACATTTTACAATGGGCTATCCTCTCTATGTCGGCACACCCCCAAACATAATGTATTGATCATTGGGGGAGACATGAATGCACAGGTAGGAAGAAACGAAAACAATAGATTCAGCTTACATAACACCCCAAACAGGAACGGTGATCTCTTAGCGGAGTTCTCCCTTGAGAACAGGCTTGTTTGTCTAAACACCAAATTCCAAAAACGGAAGGGCAAACTATGGACATACACGTACCCAAATAGCACAAAAGCGCAATTAGACTACATCCTAATAAACAAAAAAATGGATAAATAGCACAATGAACTGCGAAGCGTATTCCTCCTTTGAAGGAGTATCCTCCGATCACAGAATAGTCACAGCAAAATTACGATTAAGCCTACGTAGAAACAAAAAACAAACAAGTAAACACATACGATACGACTGGTCGACACTTGCTAACAGCGATATAGGCAATCGCTACGCTGTAGCAGTAAGAAATAAATTCAATATCCTCCAGGAGTCATCTGAAAGCTTCACACCAAACGAGGAATACGAAAACTTTGTTAGTGCACACCTAGAAGCAGCAGCCGAGTGCGTACCAACCAAACAAAGTGCTAAACACACTGTTCCTTGGGAGACTGAAGCAGTTAGACAAAGGAGAAACGATATAAAAAAAGCAGCCCAACGCAATAAAATAAAACCAACTAACACCAATCTACACAACCTTAAGAAAGCCCATATAGAACTAACCAAAATATACAAAAAAGAACAAATAGAATATATCCAAGCACAAATAAGTAATATCAGACAATCAGTGGAAGACAGACAATCGAGATTAGCCTGGCAAACAGTGAACGAAATTAGCGGTAGGAAAGGTACCTCTAGATCAAAGCTAAAGGCAACCAGCCAAAAAGATAGACTTCAGAAATGGAAAGACCACTTCCAGAAACTTCTGGGGAACCCACCTAAAATCATAGAAAATAACATCCAAAAAATCATAGATAGACAATTAGATATCAAACTAGGGGATTTTTCAACAGAAGAACTCAACGAAGTCCTAAAAAAACTAAAAGGCAGAAAAGCTGCAGGACTTGACGAAATACCCCCGATGTATGGAAGTTAGGTAAGTTCAATGACATACTTCTTAGGCTATGCAACGCAGTATATAGGCAAAACAGAATAGATAAATGGACGAAAGGATGCATCGTCCCATTCCCCAAAAAAGGAGACCTAGGAATAGCTAAAAACTACAGAGGCATAACCCTTACTGCCATTGCAGCTAAGATATATAATGCCCTTCTTCTTAATCGAATCCGACCCGAGATAGAGAAAGTCCTCAGGAAAAACCAAAATGGTTTCCGCAGAAATAGGTCCACAACCTCTCAAATCCTGACTGTACGACGCATCATAGAAGGGGTTCGAGCAAAGAATTTGGAGGCAACATTACTATTCGTAGATTTCTCCAAAGCATTTGATTCTATACATAGACGGAAAATGGAACAAATACTACTGGCATATGGTCTCCCCAAAGAAACTACTGACGATGCTCTACAAAGCAATGGTACGCTCACCTGATGGCGATACGGATTTCTTTGACATCGTCGCCGGAGTCCTACAAGGTGATACATTGGCACCATATATATTTATAATATGCCTAGACTATGTACTCCGAACATCTTTAGATACCATAAAAGAAAAAGGTTTTACACTAAGAAAGGCAAGAAGCAGGAGATATCCTGCACAAACAGTCACAGATGCAGACTATGCTGATGACCTCGCACTTCTTGCAGATACACCGGCACAGGCTGAGACACTACTGCATAGCCTGGAGGAGGCAGCAAAAAGCATCGGCCTGCATGTGAACTCTGCCAAAACAGAGTTCATGAGCTTCAGAAAGAAAGGAGACATCTCCACGTTAGACGGTAAGCCCCTTAAGCCAGTAGAACAATTCACGTACCTGGGTAGTAATATCTCATCCACAGATAACGATATTAACACACGAATAGGAAAGGCATGGATGGCCACAAACAAATTGTCTGTCATATGGAAGTCTGATCTCACTGACCCTAACGAGGCGCCTCGAGAATAAGCTAGATGGGAGCTGCACAAGAATGCTGCGAGCAGTTCTGAACAAGTCGTGGAAACAGCATCCCACAAGGGAGCAGCTGTATGGTCACCTGCCCCCTATCTCACAGACTATCCGAGTGAGACGGACTAGGCATGCAGGGCACTGCTGGAGAAGCAAGGATGAACTCATAAGTGATGTTCTCCTGTGGAAGCCAACACATGGACATGCCAGTGTGGGCCGCCCAGCAAGGACCTATATCGACCAGCTATGTAAAGATGCTGGCTGCAGCGAAGAAGAACTCCCTGTGGCGATGAATGATAGGGAAGGTTGGCGAGAGATTGTCATGGATATCCGTGCTGCCTGCACGACATGATGATGATGATGATGATATATATATAT
>CM042170.1:33831334-33851334 GCA_023376005.1 Doryteuthis pealeii | reverse complement strand
TACTACAGATGTATTATTCCTGAATTTTGGGTTGGATCCTCGAAAATGCCTCATTATATGGAGACGCGTGGTGTAATGGTTAAAGTCGTTGGAAATAGATTCATTGACGCGAGTTCAAATATTAGACGAGGCTGTTTGAATTTCACATAGCGTTAATACCCTTGGGAAAGGTATGCATCCAACTACTCTCCCTCCAGCTATGGGTAAATAGAAAGACTGACTGGGCTCTCTAACCTTGACTCCGTAACCAGTCTACTTGAAGGAAAACTCTGAATTAAATCCTGGTAAACTCCGTTTAAGTAATTGACCTCGTTCAGAGGGGTTGGTATATATATATATATATATATATATTATATAGAGAGAGAGAGGGGGGGAGGGAGAGACATTTGTTTGATCTATAAAACAAAATACAACCACGTACTCCACGGTTTGATGCCTCAAATAATTTAATTATTAATGTTCATCTATCTATCTCAGTCTATCTATCAATCTATGTTACTATTTATCTATCATAATCTATCAATCGATCTATCATGCCCTTTAACATTCATCTAAAAGCACAAACAAGCTATTATTTAATGCTTAAACCTCTTTTAATGTCAAAATAAACTACGATTGTAATTATTTAGAAAGTAATGTTCACAAAAAGAGAAAGAGAAATACATACATACACATAGAAACTTATAGAAAGACGACAAGGACCTCACTCGACATGGAGTGAAACTTGTGTGTGAGATATTTTAAGCGGAAGTGACTCAGTCCACTGCTGCAGGGTGCTGTCTCAAGTAGTATTGAGTCACTTCACGAGAAGCAAGCCTCCACAGAAGCCCCAGAGCTTTCATCCGAGCATCAGGTTGTATTGGGGATTTATGTAAGTAGTAAGTACCCCAATCCTACTACTAATATTTCTACACACACGCACACACGCACACACACACACACACACACATATATATATATATATATATATATATATATATATAGTTTGAATAATTGCATAGGTGCGAAACTGTCAGTAACCAACCACCATTGACTCCATGTCCACGTTACTATAACTTATATATACACTACTTCTAATACATATTTTGCCCAAGTTGTTGCCTTCTTTAAGAGTTTTCTTGTCGAACTTGTTAAACCTTTTCATCGAACTCGGGAACATTCTCGTCGAATTCGGGAGCCTTCATGACGTAATCAGTAACCTTCACGGTGTTAGTATTATCTGCGTTATTCGGACTATTGTCCCCATCTTTATTGTTATTTGTACAACGTTTCGGTCGATATGCCCTCCTGCCTTCTTCAGGTATTTCTTGTCGGACTCGGGAACCTTCTTGTATTTCTTGTACTCGTTGTACAAATAACAATAAAGATTGGGACAATAGTCCGAATAACGCAGATAATATTAATCATCAAGCCTCATCTCAAACATTCAAAGAAATACTTCACGGTGTTGTATACCAATATTTGTATACCTCACATCGGGTACACAAACAGTGAGAGTTCTCAGATTATATATATAGAGAGAGAGAGAGACAGACAGACAGACAGACAGACAGAGAGAGAAATTAGAGAGTGTGAGAGGATGATCTTACTTGATTCTTCTGATCTTAGTTACTGCTTCTAGTTGCCATGTTCCTGTCTAGTGGAGATCTTCTCTGTTCTTCTTAATTCTTCAACTAAGGATTGACTTCTTCTTTTGGGCTTTGCTTGCGTTTAATTAAATGAACTAACAAGATTTATTGCTCGCTTGATCAAGCTTTTATTATTTATCTAGTCCATATTTATTCCGTGCGGATGAGATCCTCCCGAGAGTGACTACAATCATGTCTAAACTCCCTGACGGCCAGGTTGAATCTATATTCTAAACTAAAACTATATCACGTGTCTCACATGACGCGTGAGATTCGCGCCTCTAGGGATCAAGGGGTTATTAATAGTCAGCGTATTTTTCCACTTGATTCTAAATATGACAGATCTGAATTTAATCCCTACTTTACAGGTACGCTTCACAATTTATGAATTCTCATAAATTGTAACAACGGAAGTTCGAACCTAACCCTTTATTTGATCCATTGGGGTATATTTTTCTTATTCCGTTAACAGAACCGGGTACAAGTGTTGAGCTATATTAAGTCTTCTATATTATTACTGCTCGCGTTAAGAATTGAACCTGCAGGTTAAAGATGATTGAGAATGTTTGTCTGTGACATCAGTGGTATTTCCTTGTTTCAAAATTCTAAACCAAGAATGTCTCCTCAGAATCTTAATATTGAAATGTTTCTCAGTGGAAACAACATTTAACTGGAAGGTAAGATATGAAAACAATAAGATTGTGACGTAGTTTCACATGAACTTCCAAATGTAAAGACATGTTATGCCAGTTAAGTTGTCGTTTCGTCGTGGGGGGAGAAGCGCCGTTTTGTCATGCTGGGCGGTTGAAATAATCTTTCTGTTGGTCTAAGAGTATTGACTTTGCAATCCGATACGTAGACATTTTTTCTCTAAAACGGATCACCCTACAACGGATCTGTTTACTCAGCCATATATTTCAGCTCTGTACACACACACACACACACACATATATATATATATATATATATATATATATATATATATATATATATATGACAGTCAAATCTGACAAGAATATTTTATATATGTATATATATATATATATATATATATATAAAAGGAAGTATATAACTATCAAATGTTTCTCATATTCTAGTCGGATTTGGCTCCCAGTGTCTGCTCAACACCCACGCACTTGTTTCTGTCTCTATTTGAAAATTCTGATGTGTTCAAACATATTGATCAATCTATTGATATTTATACACACTTAGCAACCTATGCATATATATGCGATTAAATACATATATACATATACGTACACTCACATGTACACGAACATACATGTACACGCACACATATACATATATAATATTAAAATTAATAATAGAAATAATGGAAAAGATTTAGGGGTCTACCAAGGTTTCAATCTAAATTATCTTATCAGGACCCTATCTTATACTGCGAAGTTGTGCGCCTTTTCGTTCTTTATGTGTGAAAAACGTCACTTCAATTATTTCCCGTGGTAACCCGTGTTGATTAAAAACTAGATCGCAACTTTTTGTCAACAATGTTTATTTTCGCCGTGATAATCTGGTAGTAGCTGTTGATGCAAGGAGAGATAGAAAGAATGTTACAATAACAGAATCACCTGATTAGATACACTAAGCTTGTGTCACTCACACTATGATCTGTCAGCTTTTGATAAGAAAGAAAGAAAGAAAGAAAGAAAGAAAGAAAGAAAGGACTTTTTCGATAGGCTAATTCAGCCGGTGTTGCGTGTCTGCTTCAATAGACATTTCATGGTCTGACTTCACTCACTCTTCTTTCTTTTTTTGTTTAGACTATTCACCCCTTCTTTTATAATTACTGATAATCAGCTGATTATTTTTTACGTCGTATTTCAATTAACTAATCGAATTAGTTGAGTATAAGGTAGAGCCCTGATGAGATCCTTCATATTTAAACCGTGATAGGTCCTTAATTCTTTTCCACATTTACTATTGTTAGTATTGCTCTATGATTTTGACATATTGGGCACTTTTGTATAATTCACTAATACTACTGCAATGGAAAAGTTAAGGCAGCAATAGGATACTATAATCATATATATATATATATATATATATATATATATATATATATATATATATATTAAATTTTTACTTGAAGGCACTTACAACGCATGTATCGCATAAAATTCGATACTTTTTCTTATAGAAAATTAACTTGACAAGTGTAATCCCGGCAAAGGATGGCTCGGTGTGTAGAATACCGTACAGACTGTTTCGACTTTATTAAGTCTCATCAGCGGTATATACTAACGATTTCCCTCCGACAGAAATCGAAACCGGGACTTCAGCAGACACAGTGAAACACTAGTGAAACACTTTTATCGCCTCGGCCACAGTACACAGCTGACCATCCTAGCGAAATATATGGCCAGATTAGCTCAGTTGGTAGAGCTTTCGACGCCTCAATACTGGTTTGATACTAGCCCTCGCCAACTCGTATAAGTAGCACAGGGAACTGTGTGGTAAAGCGAGGAGCTGATAGTAGGTGTCGCGCTCCAAATTAGCCGCTAAATTAATCTCCTTGATCTAGCGCTGTTTCGCTGATACCGGCATTAGGCCGCCCCCTCCCGACTTATATATATATATATATATATATATATATATATAGTCAGGCACTACCAACTACCAATGTCTTCATGTGTCCTGGAATCTGCGCCAAGCTGACACTGGTTATGTCCCCTTCTTCAGATACAACCAGCATTTCTCATATTTCGCAAGTCATCCACCATCTCCATCCAACATTTCCCCATATGTCCTGATGAAGTTGCATAAACCGAAACGTTATAGTGTCAATTTCACCATCAAGAATAAATTCATCTTTCGAATACTTCTTCTCTCTCTCTCTCTCTCTCTCTATATATATATATATATATATATATATATATATATATGTATTTTCCTTGATTTTATATTGTGCTGAAGTATACATTAATCATGACGGCAAATGAAAATGTAATTGTAAGCAGTGACAGGAGAATCGAATAAAATGAATGATGCAAAGAATCTTGAAAATAACCCCAGACAATAAGAATTATTGTTATAATTAATCGAATGTTATGCGATCTCATCCCACAACCACTGCAGTCCAGTTTTCCTTCGCAATCACAACCACGACAATCAAAACAACAACAACAACAATAATCTTATTATAATGGAGATTCAGTGCCTGCCTGTAATCAAAATTACGTCTCTAGTTACGTCATCATACCCTCAGCAATTGCGTTTATCAATGAGTATTTAATTGTTAAGTTAAAATCATTACTAAATAGAATAATGAATCTTATTTATCAACGATGTTTCTATGAAAATCTGAGTTATATTTGACTCAAAACGGTCCATGTTATTAGTGCATTTAAAATCTTGCAGTGTGTCTTATATATCACTAAGAAATAAAGATTTACATTATATATATGCTTAATTTGCGTACTGGGTTTAATAAAACCGGGTTTAATAAATAATTACTTGGCGTTATTGATCTTTGATAGTATTGTTTTATTCTCTGACATTAAAATCAAACCTATGAATGATTTTATATAGAAACCAATTAAAATATAATTAAAATATGTGTACTCTTTTTATATGCATTCTTATTCAATTTCGTTAGTCTTCCTAATTTAATATAATTCATTACTTCAAAATTTAAATACTTATTCTTGCTAGTAATAATAATAATATGTCCAACATAAAGGTTAAAGGTTAAAGGTATTGACACGTGTGGTTACATTTAGAGCCGTACGAGACTCGATAAATAAATAAAAGTAAAATTGGTGGAATAGCCTTTGGTAGATATTAGCCGGACAGTGAAGGAGTCTATCCCCTTTTAGCAAGCGCTAGACAAGGAGATTGTTTTGCTGAGGTGGTGCGTCATAACTACCGTCAGCTTCTCACTTTACCACACAGATCAGATTACCCAACATGCGCTACTCATGCACTGAGTTGGCGGGAACCGGTATCGAACTCAGAACTTTGCGACTGCCAAGGTTTCTGCGCTACTGAGTGAGCTGAAAGAACCGCTTAATAATAAACTGAGGAATATGTCTAATATAAAGATTTATATAATTGTTGTTGCATTTAGAGTCGTATGAGACTCGATGAATTGTAAATATATGGAATACGTGAGGATTAATATAAGATAAAAACAAAATAAAATAAAATAAAAAATAACAATTTCCCAGGAACCACCAGACAGGAATAACTCATTGGACATGCGCAGAGAAAAAGTCCCTTCCTGATTGATCGTGTATCACATCCTGTTCATGTTGAGGAGTTGGGTAAATTAAACAGGGCTGTATTCACCCAACCCCTCTACCAGGGGTAGGATGGGCCTGATGTGACATAAGGTAATTTTTAAAGCAGAATATAATTGGTTTGATTTTTCATCCTTTCAGACCAGCTGCCTCACTACAAAGAAAACAAAGAAAAATGAGAGAAAAAAGATTTGTTTTAAATACAAAGTCAAAAATGTTTTTGTTTTTTCACTTACCTTTCAGACGAGGAAATTCAGTATGAGAAAAACAAAATGAAAAGCAAATGCCTTTTTTGTTCATGTTTGTTTTCAAGTGCTTTTATTTTTGTCTAATTTTGATGCTAGTTTTTTAGATTTCTCAGTCAATCGACACAATTTTTGCTTTGTTCATTCATTTCATTAAAAAATGTCAAAGTTGAAATGAATGACAGAAAATAAAGAGAATTAAGAAATGGAAAAACACGATGAAAATCGTGAAATTATTTCCAAGAAAATGTTTCACCTGATAACAAATATAAAACAAGAACATCAAGCGGTGTTAATGATAATGTTGTCCCTTCTCTTAAAGAGGAGGTGTTTATTGTGCAACGGTTATCATCGTAGGAGTTGGATACGGTTACCAAATACGGCGAGTTTAAATCTGGTACTTGGGAAAGGTTTGAATCTAACTATTCTCCCTCCAGCTATAGGTAAATAGTAGGGCAGACTGGGCGCTTTAATATTCATTAAACATCCAGTTTAGGAAAAGGAACACTCTGAATTCAAACCTGTTAAACTCCGTTTAATGAATTGACCTTGTGTCGCATCCTTATCCTGCGGAGGGGTTGGTAAATATATACTTTGAATTCGTACAAATCATAGCATGTACTGGGTGATTGTAAAGTAACTCACTTCTCAATTTGAAAATCTTATAATTTAATGAATATGAGAAGAATACACATAACACAGAGTTTTATTTAAGATTCTATATGTGCACCAATATTCGTCTCCAGCCTCTCAAGTCGCTCAGGAATTAGAATTAAATTAGAATGAAATGTCCAGACATCTTTATAGGGCTTTAAATTTTGAAACAAAATAATCAATCTAAAAATAAAAACGACACAGATTTAATTGCCATATATTTGGAAACATACGTTAGATAATTAAGAGTTGGGGGTGCGTGGTTTAAGGGTTAGAGTCGTAGGAAATGGATTCGTCGACCCAAGTTCAAATCCTGGACGAAACTGTTCGCATTTCACATAGCGCTAATACCCTTGGAAAAGGTATGCATCCAATGACTGTCTCTCCAGCTATTGGTAAATAGTAGGGCAGACTGGGCTCTTTAAACTTGGCTACGTAACCATTCTAGGAGAAGGAAAACTCTGAATTTGACCTTGAGTTGCATGCTGCTCGTGCAGAGGGGTTGGTATATATATATATATATATATATATATATATATATATATATATATATAAGATTTTTGGATGTTTGTTTTTTAGAAGCACTGTTGAATAAATTATTATTATATTTTGCTTGAAGGCAATTATAATGCATGTATCGCATAAAATTCAATAATTATAGAAAATAATCTTGTCAAGATTATTTTCTATAATTATTGAATTTTATGCGATACATGCATTATAATTGCCTTCAAGCAATATATATATATATATATATATATATATATATATATATATATTAGATAATTAAGAAAAATGTAACTGCATATAAAAAGATTATAAATAGTTTAAAACAGGGAGTTACTTTTTAATCACACTGTAGATGTGAGGTAAAAAAACATTTGAAAACGTTTGGATGAACAGTAAATGGTAAATGGTATGAAGTGTTTTTCTTTTTCTTTTTGCGTTGGCTTATTGCCAAAAGGAAGAACTTGAAAAAAAAGAAACAACATGGTTATCTCACACAACTGTGTTTTTTGTTAGCATAACATACAGCTTCCTCACATGTGTTAGATCAATAATTCCGACCTGACCAATTCCCCTTCCCCTCTCCCCCACCGATGTTTACACGTAACTTCAGTTTATTAGGAATCTTAATCCCCTGCTGTTTTTGTTCATGATCGCTTTTCATCGTTTCAAGTGTCATAATCTGCATTGCGTCTCAGTTTCTTACACCAGAGAAATATTTCGGGGGGGGGGGGGGATTACCTTCGAAGCCGATTCAATTTACAGTTGACAAAAAAAAACCCTGATTCATTACAAGGTTTAATATCAAACCATTTTTCTAACCATATAATGAATGTTTGAACATCGAACAGGTTGGTTGGTTGGGTTTTACGGCATGTAAACCCATTGGTTTACTTTATGCCGAAGACGTTTTGTTTTAGTATTATTTGGATTATTAGAACTATCATCCTCATCTGTACAACGTTTCGACCGATGTGCCCTCCGACCTACTTCAGGTATTTCTTGTCGGACTCGAGAGTCTTCTCGAACTCGAGAACCTTCTTGTCGTAATCGGGAGCAATCATGGAACATCGAACCCAAATCTTTATTCAATCCACGGAGCTATCCTCTTCTTATTCAGCTAACCATAATAATAAACATAGCTTAACACTTGTGCCCAGCTATGGTTGGCGAATGAGAATAGGGGTGCGAAGTTCCGTGATGGTTGTCGATTACGGCAAGAAGGGTCCCGGGTTCGAAAAAAGGTTCCCGAGTTCGAGAAAACTCCTGAGTCCGACAAGAAATACCTGAAGAAGGCCGGAGGGCACATTGGCCAAAATGTTGTACAGATAACAATGAAGATGAGGACAATAGTCCGAATAATCCAAATAATACTAATTATCAAGCCTCATCTGAAAATTCAGAGAGATACGTTTTGTTTTATTCATTTTGCTGGTACTTAATATTTTAAGCTCAATTTTTTAAATTCATTATTTCTATTTAACCCACAGATGGGACCCTAACAGGTACTAACACTCCGGGTCAGAGTTGACCTGGTAGTAATGGTGATGAAGGAGTACTCCACATTCACCAGAGCTCTTGAACTTCATCATCGGATAGTGTTTAACATCATACCCAGGCCAGGATAATAAGAACCTCAGTTAATAAGAACCTTTTAGCACATATGTGATAAAAAGAGTTGGGGTTACCATAAGGGCAATACGGTTGGGACAATCATATGGATGCTAGGGCTTGGCGTAACCAGCCGATTGGTCGGAGGGGCCTCTACGACTACCTGTCTAGCCTAAGTAAGGGCCAATGTAGAGATTTGCATGTCATGGACTACTCATACACCAGGGTTCTATTCTTAAGCATCACCGATCGCCACCCAAGGCCAACGAGTGTCCCCATTGGGGTGGTCTTACCCCTCAGTAAATGTGCAGTCAGTATATTCTACAGCCCCAGCCGACACGGCGGAGATTGAAGAGGGGATATATGTGAGAAAACTAGAATAAGAACAAAAAGAATGATTACAATCAAGTCACACTGAAAGCATCGGTTCCCTCTAGATCACCGAAGTTAAGTAGCAATGAGTATGTTTGACAACCACTTAAGCAAGAGTGGGTACAGTAAAAAACCTGAGTTGATTCGGCATTAAATAATCCGAAAAGGGTTGATTTGCCGTAAAACAAAAGAACCAACCAGTAAGAATGTTTCTCACCATTGCTTTCATCTTTGATTAGAAAAAGAGAATGGTCAAATAATGGGGGATCAGTTTATACCTTATTAGAATACAAAATGGAACCTCCACTTTATGATTACATTCTATTTTCTTGTTTCCTAATTACTGATTCCCAACAAAAATGAAAAATGTAAAGATCGGTTAATTAGCCTTTTCAATACTTAATTGGGTGATCACTTAAGCAAAAGCAGGTACAGTTTATCAAAAATGACTTGATTCAACATTAAATAACCCGAAAAGGGTTGATATGCCGTAAAACAAACCAACCAAACAACAAATAGAATGCAAGAAAAAATGAAAATATACGAGAATAATCCCAAAGGTAAGTTCTCCAAAATATTTAGAAATCACCGAAACGTTTATTGTTTCTTGTCAATCATGCTTGCATCATTTTAATGTTTGAACTTTTTTTTCTTTTTTACATAATCACCATTTCGGTCGATGTATTTTTTAGACATTCTGGATACATTACTCTTGAGATTATCTTCATATTTTCCAGAAAACTTGTGTTATATATCCCTTTACTTAGGTGTATATATGCAGAGACAAAGTAGAGATGGGATGAGGGTCGTTCTTGTTAACTCGGCCGCTTCTACTGCTGCTAAATCGGCCGCCATTCTTTATGGCTTACTTATCGGACTGATCCTGTGGGTTGCTTTTACTTCTTGTTGGATCTTCTTTCTTGTTTTAATATTTTAACAAGACTTGTTTTTGTTAAGTATTTTATTTAAAACAACTCAGCCCATAAAGATTCAACCGCGCGGTGAATTGCGACCATTGAGAGACATCCTCTCTCGTCGGGTGCCTGCTCACATCTAGACTAAAACTTCTCACGTCTGTTTTGGCGCTTTCCGGAAGGGTCATGTCGGGATCATCATAAATCAATAATAACCCTAACTTAACTCCCTCCGATTTTAAATCTAACGAATGCTTATTCAAAAATATTCTTACTACAGTACTTACACAATTTATAAGCTGCCTATGAAATAAATAACACTTGTTTCCTTATATGTATTTTTATATCAAAGCATTTTTCTAATACCATAATGAATGTGTAAACAGCACATATACGTGGGCAATTTCAAAACTAAGGTCTCCAAATCGCTAGGGATGAAGGGAAACTGTTTGTGTGGCCATCGGCAATAATGTTATGTTAAACATAATCATTGCAAATTTAACACCCTCATTAGAATTTGATAAAATTAAATTATCTTTTTAGCTTTCTTATAAAATATATACATACACTTATTCCTTAGATCATCATAATCATCATCATCATCAGATCGCGCTTTTAGCACGGATTCCCCTGACTTTTACCTCGCCACACGTCCCTATCTGTCATTGCTACGTGTAGGTCCACCGCATAGAGCTGATTAATGTGGAGTTTTGCTGGTGTGTCGATTTGTAGGTTTATACGGAAGAACGTCGCTTATGAGTTCGTCCTTGCTTCTCCAGCAGTGTCTGGCATGTCTTTTCTGAAATTTCTGAATATTTAAGAGACCTTACCTTTGAGATTACCCTCGTATATATAAGTAATGTCTTGTTTGCCGCACCCGGAAGAAGAAATTACTTATATATATACGAGAGTAACCCTAAAAGTAAGGTCTCCAAAATATTTAGAAATCATAGAAACGTTTATTAGTTAATGAATTTACATCATATTTTTCTACGTAATCACCATTTCGGTCGATGCATTTTTGTAGGCCCTGTGCCAGTTTTTGTATGCCCATGCCATACCAACTCACCGCCATGTCGTTGAAGAAGCGTTGAACCTCTTCGTCGTTTCTAACCCCAAAGACCACTTGCGGACGTTTTTGACATCCATGCACGACACGCCATACACTTTCGTTATTTGGCGATGAATTTAAATCGGTTTTGTGCCTATCAGCAACGACTACGAAGCCACGACTGAGCATGACAATAAGGCGCACAGAGAGGCAGGTGCACACGCATGCATAACAACAGTGTTGCTATATCCGCACGAACAGTTTCCATACGTCCCCAGCGATTTTGAGAACTTACTTTTTAGATTATCCTCGTATTTCAAAACATTTTTCTAATATATTATTATACTAAAGCTGAATGAATCAATAATTGATTACTAAAGGGTTTCTTTCCTATTTAGTATGGCATAAAATATATGCCAAAATATTCCTGTTCTGGGCTTGAGTTATGTTTGGAAAAAAAATTCATTTTAATTGGTTCTAAAAGAGAGAGATTAGAGAGATTGAGCTTTATACTTTATTAGTATATTAATTTTCAGCAGAAGTCCGAAGCTAAGACCTGGTTTATATAAATAAAATGGGAAGTTCAATCTCCCTCACATACTCTCCAATCTCTCTCTTTATACTCACAGAAAAACTAACATTATATATAGAGTAGTAAATCAAAATATATATAGATAGATGGAAAGTGACAAATAGAACGTTAAGTAAAATATAGGTCAGTTTGTAACTTAATTACAAATTTTAGCAAAATGATTTTAATTTTTTTTTTTATAATTCTTCGGTCGTATTTATTTTTAAAAATTTAATTCGCTTTGCAAACTCACTTTTTTCACAATTATCTACCCCGAGCTCAATGGGTGCCCCGAACGGATCACGTGTTTTCTAGTATTATGATATATGTTTAAACATTGAACATCGGATATTGGTGAAAAAAACGAAGAAAAACACAAAGAATGCAAAACAGAATGAAAAATTTACATGAATGATGTTTACAAAGTTGTCAAAGAATTTATCGTTTGAGATGGTTAATAGGTAATCGATCAATCAATTAATTTGATATTCAATGGAACTTTTCATGTCAAAGAAGCGTTAATATAAAATACAATTAGAAAAAAAACGGATAGAGTTGCATTTCTGTGTGAAAAAATGTATATACATATACATATATATATATATATATATATATATATATATATATATATACCACACATCCACATCCTCCAGAGGTTGAACATTTTTGAAGGGAATTCGCTGATGACCGCCAACGAAATGCTCTCCTATAAAAAGATGGAGCACTCTATAGTGGCGTTTACATACATACATACAGATGTGTGTATTTAACAGTTAAAATCCCCTTCCCTTTCTTTAGTATCATTATATATGTTTAAATATTGAACATCGGATGGTCGAGCTGTTAAGCCCGACTGTTCATGAATCGATCGGGTTTCTATTCCGACTGTAGGTAACTTATAAATGTCTCGCCACACTGAAGACATGTGATACGTCGAAACTAGGTGTCTGTGGATGACTATATATATATATATATATATATATATATATATATATATATATTATTTGCTCTACTAACGTATTGAGTACTTTATATTTGTTATATTGCTGTCTTATCATTGTGAAACTTGCATCAACTAACCATTGTGACCATTTTCACCGGTAAGTCCCTTTTTCCATAAATACCATATATATATATATATATATATATATCATCCCACATATATATAGTCATATATAAAGTTTTCATTCTGTTTTGCATTCTTAGTGGGGTTTTTTTTCGAT
This sequence comes from Doryteuthis pealeii, assembly GCA_023376005.1. Classification (NCBI taxonomy): domain Eukaryota; kingdom Metazoa; phylum Mollusca; class Cephalopoda; order Myopsida; family Loliginidae; genus Doryteuthis; species Doryteuthis pealeii. The sequence goes on along the minus strand of CM042170.1, from coordinate 33,838,299 downwards.
TTTTGTCACCAATATCCGATGTTCAATGTTTAAACATATATAATGATACTAGAAAACACGTGACCCGGCAGGCATTGAGCTTGGGGTAGACAAGTGTGATTATATATATATATATATATATATATATATATATATATAGCTTTGTTGTATTAACTTATCTATACATTTAGTCATACATAGACACAGATGTATGCATATTTTAACACTAACACACACATACTCACACGTATGTTCAATTCCTGATTGAGGTATTTGTATTTAACGTAGCGCTAATACCGTTGGGAAAGGTATGAATCCAACTATTCTCCCCCACCACCACCACCACCTATTTGCAAATAATAAGGCAGGCTGGACTTTTTTAAGGCAACCAGTCTAGAAATAGGAAAACTCTGAATTCAAACCTGTAATCGCTTTAGAAATTAACCTTGTGTCACATCCTACACGTGTGGATATATTTATATACACACATACACGTATATATATATATATATATATATATATATATATATATATAAAGTGTTGTTCTGGTTCCAACGGGAGAAAATTCAATATTTTTATAAAAAAACAAGGTTCGCAAAATGGATTATGTTTTTAGAAAATTTTTAAAAATTATTTTTATCTTACATATGCGACACGTGTTTCAGATTTTCTGGTATCTTCTTCAGGCTTCAATAATATGAATTGACCAAAGCCTGAAGAAGATACCAGAAAGTCTGAAACATGTGCCGCATATGTAAGATAAAAATAAATTTAAAAAATTTTCTAAAAACATAATCCATTTTGCGGACCTTCTTATATATATATATATATATATATATATATATATATATATATATATATATATTGAGAAATCAATAATTCCTTTCAAGATTGTGACATCAAAATAATTATTAGGAAGCTTTAAAAAAAAAACTGAAAATAATAAAGATTATTTTTGTTTAATCAACATATATATATATATATATATATATATATATATATATATATATATATATAATTGCTGTACAATCACGGTGGCAGCAGCTAGAGCTGAAGGTCTGGTTAGGGTTTGAGGGCACTGTGTTCTGGTTCTTCCTCCTACTTTTATTTTTTTTTTTTTTTTTTGTCCTTGTGGGTGTCCCTGTGGGCATTTTCAAAGAAGGCGACAACATGGTTAATGATTAGACCTCAGGCCTCGTGGTTCTCAGCTACGGTAGACCATCGATGATGGTCGATATGATATGATGTATATATATATATATATATATATATATATATATATATATATATGTGTGTGTGTGTGTGTGTGTGTGTGTGTGTGTGACAGGAACCAATATGTTTCTAATCAGAATTATAATAAAGAATAAATTTGAAGCCCCTTGAATAAACATCAAAAATGATGTTTAGGACTGTTGTCCTCATCTTTATCATAGTAGATATAATTTTCTTCAATTTCATTTTTTTAATATCTGTCAATAAGTCTGGTGGCATTTATGCTGCTTTGAGCACCTTGAACAAGTGGTAATGATATTTTAGCTCCGAAACCACATTTGAATTCAACTTTATCGTTTGATGATGACTTATTTTAAGATATTTTAAAACCTAAACAAGGCCCGAGGTAATAGTAGCCTGAACATTGAATTCATACATGCAACAATAAAGATGAGGACAATAGTCTGAAATATCAAAACTATTCATATCACACCTCATCTCATAAATACAGACAAATTAACGTCCCTTGTTGAAATGTTTACAAAAATGGACATTGCTTTTTTGAATTTCAGATACAACTTTGAAATATGTTTCACAGATGAGGAAAAAAACGATATAAAACCATTATTTAAAAAAACAGACTTAAACAAAAATTCAAAAGGTTTGAATCTCGGCAGTTTATTTCCGTCTCTTATAAACGAATTTGAAATTCTATTTGAAAAGAATCAATGAACCTTTACTACCTTAGATTTCGTTCATTTATTTGTTTCATCCAGCTGATAACGAATTGTAGTTTTGCCTTTCTTCTTGTTCTTGTTGCTGATGCACACCCGGAAGGCAGGAACATACGGAGAAATACGTAACAATAAAGACACAGATGCCCATATGTGTGAATAATTTCCTATTTCTATATCTTTGAAATGATAGTATAAAAGGAAATCTATATATAATGGAGATATGGTATCTGTTTGTCAGTAACCGAAACTACGTCACTGTTTACATCACAATACGGTAAGGAATTAAGTAAGTTTATCAATGTTTATTTCATTTATAGTAATTAATACATCGAATAAAGATTAACCCTGTCTTATAGATACTCAGAAATTAAGTATACAATATTTGACGGTTCACAGTGTTTTTTAATAAGTATATTAATTAATTTATATTCAAAGTTATGTAGCATATAGAGTTTTACAAGACAATTATTTACAAACAAGAAATAGGCACCTAACCCTCCCATAGGATGTGTGCAATTTGATAATGGTTTAATTATCAGAAAGCTTTTTGACGAGTCAGGCATTTTCATTTACTTAAGATTTAGACGCATTACGGCTAAATTCGTTCCACAGATTCTTGTAGTGTTGCGGGTCGATTTTAAGGACCGATGACGTTTTAATGGCTGGATCTGTCTATGACTGTTGTTAGATCTTTTGTTGGGCTGGATGGAATTCTCACTATTTGAGCCTAGAACAACTTAGGAATCTCTTGATGATATATTGTCTTGTGCCGTTCATAGTTTTTAATAACAAACTTAAGACGTTCTTGTTTTTGTTTTAAGTAAAAATTTCCGGGAAAACAGACACTTATATTACATCTGTTCTCTAAAAACAGCTCAGTCCAAACTGACGACTCATCACTCTCTTTTTCTCTCGCTCTCTTCCTCGTCTTAATTTTTAGGGGTTTTCCATCTTATTATATTATACTGACGCAAAATCGGAAGAAATATCGGATGATCCGAACTATGGATTTGCTTCAGTGTACAGAGACCCATGCAGGTTTGGTTTCTTTGTTCAATGTCATATCAACATACTTGGGTTATTTAATGCCAAAGCAATCCTTGTAGAAGATTAGTCGTGGTACTATTTAACCCATAGATGGGGGGGGATAAGAGGGTTCGTACCTTTCATAAGGTCATTAGCCCGAAAGTGAACCTCATAGTGCGACTAGAATTCAAACTCGTTTACAAAGATGTCACAGTCCAGCACGTTAGCCATTACGCCATAAAGACGAATTGTTTTAATTTTTAATTGGCCCACGGAATCAGCATCGAAAATGGTACGATATGTTGAGCTACGACCTCTAGGAGAAAAACTAAAAAAATGTCACACATTGGCATTAGCATTATTATAGATTGCTCACTTCTATCAATGGTGAATTCAGCTTCAGTCTTCATTCGTTTTGAACACACCTCGTATATTTCCATATTTTTATATGTTTTCTTGTCTTTTCCTTATTGGCAACACTTATAAAAGTTTTTCTTTTCGTTCTATGGCCAACTGACAATTTTGTGTCGATATTTTTAAACCTGAAAATTGAATATTTTTTTGATAATCTGTCTCAAAGCGAAATGTTCAAAGGAAAGTAAAAATTGAGTTTTTTCTTTTTTTCCAAAAATTTCACCTGCCGTGTTTATTTGTTTTAGGAGATAATATCAACTAGAAATAGAACATTTAAGAATAAAAAAGGCAAAAGTTAAATGACAAATTATTCACAATGTTATGTTACAGTATTTGTTAAAACATTCTAAAATGAAAAAAAAAAAGAGGAAAAACTGTGTATCGGTTTATCTTTATTTGTGTTCTTGTCTTTACACAAAGTGATGATCCGGGGAGGGAGGGGTCTGACAGTTTCTCATATATATGTTTATTTCAATAAGGGAGATTAGTTAGTGGTACTTATTTCAGCATCTATCTATCTATCTATCTATATCTATATCTATATCTATATCTATATCTATATCTATATATATCAGTATGTTAATATCTATCTATCTATCTATCTTAGTATATTTCTATCTATCTATTTATCTATCTACAGATTGCTGCTTCTATCTACCTATCTGTATGTCTATATATTTATCTATCAATCTATCTATGTTCATATATATTAATTAATCAATCAATCAATCAATCTATCTATCTATCTGTTTATTTGGTTATTGGCTGCACCACTGTAACTCCATTATAAATTTAGCCGCCAGTGTCAATTTACAAAGGAAGATCGGTACAATGATGCATCGCGAACCGGAACACTATCTATCTATCTATCTGTCTATCTATCTTTTTCAGTATGTTCATTCTCTCTCTCTCTCTCTCTCTCTCTCTCTCTCTCTCTCTCTCTCTCTCTCTCTCTCTCTCTCCTCTCTCTCTCTCAGTCTGTTCTATCTATCTCTATCTCTCTCTCTATATATATATATAAATATATGTATATATATATATATATATATATATATATATGTGTGTGTGTGTGTGTGTGTGTGTGTGTGTGTGTGTGTGTGTGTGTAATATACGTGTTATTGCTTATTAATAAAACATAAATTGATGTCTTGTTTTACTATTTGAATTCACAACGCAATGCTTAAAATCAATCATCATAACGATCCTCTGGTTACAAAAGTAATCACAATTCTTCCTCCTCTAATCTCATAAGTAACTTTTGTTATCTATTTGTCAATAGTCTTGTCTTTCTATCCCTTTGCCTTTTTTTGGGGGGGCTGGGTTGTCGACTAATATTTATTTAAACATCTTTATTGTGAAACTATTCATCAACACGAGTTAAACATTAATCAGTCTTTGAACGGTGCGTTTTTTTTTCTCTCACACATTTTATTTTATTTTTATTTCTTTGTTGCTTCGGATGTCATTAGCCTCCTTTCTCTCTTCCATGAATAGCCTGAAAGATTCCTAAGAAATACCTATACATATTTGGTCAATGCCAAATATACTTCATTGTTTAAACAAAAATAATGTGATTTGCCTAAAAAGAGAAAATCCCAAACACCTGGACCCACCCCGAAAACTAAGCGCCAGATATACGTATTTCAACTCTTTGACTAACAGATTTCATCCCTCAACCCCGGATATATAAATTTTCGTGGTATTTTGTACTTGTATAATGTCATATATTTATGATTGGATATATTTACCAACCCCTCCGCACGGCAGGATGCGACACAAGGTCAATTTCTTAAGCGGAGTTTAACAGGTTTGAATTCAGAGTTTTCCTTCTCCTATACCGGTTGCCTAACCAAGATTAAAGAGCCCACTCTGCCCTACTATTTACCCATAGCTCGAGGGAGAGTAGAATTCATACCTTTCCCAAGGTATTAGCGCTAAGTGAAATGCAATTACCACGTCCAGGATTTGAACTCGGGGCGACGAGTTCATTTCCTATGACCATTACACCACGCGTTACCTACTTCAGGCTCGTTAAGGATTTGAACTCGTGTCCGTGTCAATTTCCTACAACAATAACCATTACACCATGCACCTCAAGGCTAGTCTACATATATCCTTGTATAAGTATATATGTTTGCACCTACATGGGGATTAACACATACTTTTAAAACAAAACAATTTTATTTAATTATAATGTTAATAAATAATATTTTTTATATTATGATTTTATTTACTGCTAAATTACCATATCTGCCTTCTCGGAAAAATAACATAAATAAATACAATAGCGAAATCTCCATGTACCCAGACTTTGTGGACACCCTATATATATATATATATATATATATATATATATATATATATATATATATATATATATATATATACCCACACTGGACTTATTTTACTTGTTGCGTGAATAATTAAATCTTTGGGAATATATTTATTTCTGAATACATTGTAATAGAAATGATCAAGAGAAAGAAGAAGGAAAGAAAATTAATTTTCAGTGTTTCAAGTTTTTCGATTAAAACGTCCAATAATTTTCTTTTAATTATTTTTCTACTTTTCTTCAATGAAGCGAGATGCAATCACGAGAGAAAAAAGCTTTTTTTTCCCATTACAGCTAAGTGTTATTGTCTCGGAAATCTTAAAAGATTTCCTTCATTTAGTTTGCTTATATGAGCAATAGGGCCGGTTTAGCTCAGTCGGTGGAGCGTCCGACAAAGAACCAAAAAGTTCCGGCTTCGATGTTGGCGCCCCGCCAACAGCGTATGAGTAGCACAGGGATCTTTGCGGTAAAAAAGAGCTGATCGTAGGTGTGGCGCCCACCTCAGACGCTAAATATCAGTATCTCTAGTCTAGCGCTAGCGAAGAAGGGATAGACTCTCTCACTGTTTGACTGATACCGACTTTAAGCCACCCGACGATTTTTATATGAACGAAATAGAGGCGCGTTGTGTTATGGTTAGAGTCGTAGGAAATGGACTCGTTGAACCAAGTTGAAATCCTGGTCGAGGCTGGCTGTATTTCCTTATAGTCCTAATACCCTTGGTTCGGCAACCAGTCTAAGAAAAGGAAAACTCTGAATTCAAACCTGTTAAACTGGAACAGAAATTGACCTTGTGTCACATCCTGTTCATGCGGAGTGGTTGGTAAATATTTATATGACAAAATATATTAGTTGTGCTTTTCACGAATTCCTGATTAAATAGACATTTTTGGAGACTCGTTTGCTTTGTGTTTTTTTTTCTTTAATGGCATATCAACTTTCATGGGTTATTTAATTTCAAATCATTGCAGAAGAACAGTAGTGGTACTATTTAACCTATGGCTGGAGGATGAGGGGATTCATACCCTTCCTCGGGGTATTAGTCCGAAAGTGAACATGATAGCACGACTGGGGTTCGAACTCGCTATCATTTCACAGTCCAGCGTTTTTAACCACCCCGCCAAAGGGATACACTCGGATAGTTTTCTCTTTGTTTCTTTGCTTTTAATGGCATATTAACCTTAATGGGTTTTATAATGCCAAAGCCATTCTTATAAAAGTGCAGTAGTGGTACTATTTAACCCCTAGCTGGGGAGTGAGGAGTT
>CM042170.1:33823834-33828834 GCA_023376005.1 Doryteuthis pealeii | reverse complement strand
GTCATGAAAGTTATACTAAATTATTCCTTACTTTTAAGATTGAGATGTGTTTGAAAAATCCATTTTAATTGTTTCTAATTAGTTGTAATTTGGAATTAAGTAAAAACAACTGACAAGGACCTTACTTTAAGTAATCACTTTTTCCCTGTCTATGTAAATCTTGTTTACCTCGTTATATATATTAGCTTCTCTGGGAGAGTAGAGAGAGGGGGAGAGAGAGAGGGAGGGAGATGGGATAATTTTAAATATTCCTATGTTAAATTTCATAAACAGCAACCCGTAGCTTAAATTACTTCAAACATTCCATTTCTTAGAAATCTTACAAAATGATTGTAATGTTTTCTCCGACCGCATTTAAAAAAAAAATGAATTCACTTTGCAAACTCACTTTTCCCTAATCTCAATTATCTAAGAACTCAGTTGGTAACCCAACGGGTCACGTTTTGTCTAGTATATATATATATATATATATATATATATATATATATATATATATAAATAAAATGAATTGAATCCGACAATATGAGGAAAATGAGTAAAGAAAAGAAATGTAGATGGATAAAATGAATTTAATCGATATCACATTAATCGATATCACTTACACATGTGTTTGGGGCAGTTTATGTGTGTGAAAATATTTCGCACACATAGAAGATATGACCTTCATCAGAGTGAACATTTATTTTGAATATTTATATAATATATATATATATATATATATATATATATATATATATATATACTAGCAGGACCTGTAAAAAAATACAACTGTATGATAATTTAATCATTACAACGTTTGATATATTTACTTAAGAAGAATTTCAAATTGTTCAATATGTACATGTATGATCTTGATTTAACTCTGTCTCACGCTTTTCCCTACATTCTTTCTTTCTTATTATATTTTTTCTGCGTAGCATGACTTTTTTCTCCCTTTCTTCTCTATAATAAAAACGAAATGGTCCATTAGTTTGCTGAGGTAATGCCACACATAAGACATAAGATTTCTGTCGATAAGCGACACCAGATTATCAGAATATACATTTTTGCATTTCCTCTTGGCCGATTTGATAACGATCGGTAGATTAGGGAACAAGCGTATATATATATATATATATATATATAATTTCAAGGATACAGTGGTCTTACTCGAGCATGAGTTGACAGCGAACAAATATAATATAATACAATGCTATATATATTATATATATATATATATATATATATATATAGAGAGAGAGAGAGAGAGAGAGAGAGAGAGAGAGAGAGAGAGAGAGAGAGATTTTGACAGGTTTCAATTCAGATTTTACTTTCTTCTAGACTTGTTGCCTAATCAAGGTAAAAATAGCTTCCTTCCTATTTAACCCTAGCTGAAGAGAGAATATATATATATATATATATATATATGTGTGTGTGTGTGTGTGTGTGTGTGTGTGTGTGTGTGTGTTATTATAGTTCATAGCTTTGAGTAACAACGGCATATTTTTTGTATACTAAGTAAATCTGGCTGAGTGGCATATTGTCAGCCGGAAAGCGAGGGAATGTATCCCCTTTTCACTACCACTAGAGATATTTTTTGCGTCTGAGGTGTGGTGCCACACGTACCATTATCTACCCATCATACTGCACAAATTCAAAATACGCTACTCTTGCACTAAGTTCGCGAGAGCCGGTATCGAGCCTGGAACCTTGTGGTTCCCAGCCAGATGCTCTACCGACTGAGCTAAACTGGGCTCTTTTATCAATTATTTTGATGTTTCGGACTGTTTTCCTCATCTTTAATGTGGTATAACGTTGTTCAGACGTGTTCAGATGTTTCTTAATAACCTTAAAATAAAGTCATCATCAGATGATAACTTGAGTTCAAACGCGGTTTCGTTACTAAAATATCGTTACCAATAGTTCAAGGGTTCCAAGCAGCATAAATTCCTCTAGACTTATTGACAGAAATGTGATTAGATACAGAAAAAATAAAATGGAAGAAAAAGTTTCCTATTATAAAATAGAATACCGCAATAAAGATGAGGACAACAGTCCGAAATATAAAAATTATCTACATCAAGCCGCATCTCAAAATTACGGACAAATTCATTTAATCAGTTGAAAATTATAGACGATTGGTAGTGGAATTATAGCTGCAGTGGGATAGGTGAAATAATAAATAGTGGGTGGCAGAAGAAGCACACGTGATAATGACACGTCACGTGACAATGGCTGAAAATTCTTCTCGGTTAAACGAGTAATTCGGATAACCGAACCGATGTCATCGCAGACTAATGGAACTTTTTGTAATCGAGTCATGCCTCGACTCGACAGAAAATGTATTTTATCCGAAAAGAATCGGAAGATCCCCAAACAGACGAGAAAGAGAAAGAAAGAAAGAGAGAGAGGGGGGAAAAAGAGAGGTTAAGGCGTAAGAAAGAAGGGTGGACGGGTAGGACATATAAGACAGCAGATGGACCATCTTAAACCGTGTTAAAGAAAATCAATATAATCTGTAATAAATAAAAGAGTCCCATAGAATTCTCTGGGACTTTGAGATACAAACAGATCACCAAATTCTGTCCAGATGAACCGACAGTGTTAATCTAAAAGAAGAAAGAGTGGGAAATAAAAGAAAGCGACAAGATAGAAAAATACCTGGATCTTACTAGAGAGTTGAAAAAGCAGTGGAACATGAAGGTGGCGGGGATACCAATCGTCGTTGGTTGGCTGGTTGGTTGGTTGGTTGGTTTTACGGCATGTCAACCTTCGTTGGGTTATTTTATGCAGAAATCGTTTTATTTTATTCATTCTTGATGGTACTAAAAAAAATTTTTTAACTCAATTTTTTAAAAACATTTTTTCATTTTTTCTATTTAACCCATAGATGGAACCCTAACAGATACTACCACTTCAAGTCAGAATTGAGCTGGAAGTAATGGTGATAAAGGGTTAATCCACGTTTCCCGCGCTCCAGAATAGGAACCTCACCATCAGATAGAGCTCAACGTCATATCCAGGACATTAAGACCCTAAGCCACCTCATTCTAGCACTTATATGATAAAAAGGGTTAGGACGTCATAAAAGCAATAGGGTTCGGACAATCATATAGGTGCTATGGCTTGACGTGACCAGCCGATTGATTGGAGGGGTCCTCTCCGACCACCCGTCTAGCTTAAGTAATGGTCAAAGTGGAGAGTTGCATGTCATGGACTGCTCAGCCACTAGGGTTCCATCATTCAGTACCGGTTGCCACCCATGGTCAACAGCTGGCCCCATTGGGGGTGGTCTTATCCGATGCTGTCGGTGTACTCTAAAGCCCCACCTAACATGGGTGGGTCGTAGTTGGTGCTATTTGGGCTATTAAAGACCTGAAAAATAGATTGGGGTAAGTGGAGACAAGAGGAAGAATCGAAGTCATCACACCACAGAAACATAAAAGATGACTGGGTAACAATGGTACACTATTGAGAACTATGCAAATGTTAAAATCAGCTGATTATATGCCAAGCCACAACCAGATTTGGTCTAAGCCACAACGCTACTAATGATTACAATCACTAAAGAATCCAGATTGAAAAAGATTAGAAAATTAGAAAAGGAAAAGGTGAAAAAATGACTAAAATATATTCCAACAGATGTCATCACTGATTAGAAGATTCTAATTCATACAAGAGAAAAATGGAGTCAAAGAAAAACTGAGTATTCCGAAAAGGAACAAAAAATGGTTATAATAAAGACTAGCGCACAAGACATAATATCATTAGATTACGTATAAAAAAACTTTACATTTCACGGAACTGTCCAAAACGGTATTAATGTAGAATAGTGCGCAAGAGATAATATCATTAGATTACGTATAAAAAGTATTACATTTCCCCCAAATACCCGAATCCGTATTAATACAGAATAGCGTGTAAGAGATAATATTATTAGATAACGTATAAAAAGCATTACATTTCATTACATTTCACGGAAATGACCAAAACGGTACTAATGTAGAATAGCGCGCAAGAGAGGATACCATTAGATTACGTATAAAAAAAACATTACATTTAATTACATTTGACAGAAATAACCGAAACTTTTGAAACTCTATGGTTTGAGTAAGGGTTAGGGTTAGGGTTAGATTTAGTGTTAGAGGTCAGTGTTAGGATTAGGCTATTTCGAGAGTTTCTATAATCTAATGCTATTTATACATAAAATGCGATTCTGATGATATTATCTCTTGCGTGCTATTCTGCAATTGTACCAGAAAAACAACAGGGAAATAAAAGTTGAATGGGGAAAGTTAAGATAGCGGGGACATGGAGTCAACGGCGCCTAGTCAATGACAGTTTTTCGCCTATGTGATCCTCAGACTTGTGATATTAAGCATTGTTTACTTACAAATATAAGTACTCATATTATATATATATATATATATATATATATATATATATATTAACTGGAATATGGGTGAGTATTGGGAAAACATTGTTTTGTAGCTGAAAATTTGCTCTATCAAACGGTGTTCCATTTATCTGTTACTGTTTAAGTGGAATTAATTGGAGGCATTAATTTCGGTACATCCCTTGTATCTTAACAAATAAAATTTAAATTATGTTAATGGAATATTTATATTGCAGCTGAACTTTTTAGTTTGGTTATAATTACGAGAAAATTGCATAGAATTATCTTTTTAATTCACTAAACGAAGTTGGGTTTTTTTTAGTTCATATTGTATTTTGTAATTATCAAATTCAGAGCTTTAATTAATATTCGAGGACGTATCTTAGAAAAATAATTTTAAAGATAAATATAATGAAAATTGATTTAAATTTTAAAAGATATGAGTAAATTCAAGATTAAATATGAATTGAAATAAGTGGTGTAGTGGTTAACGTGCAGGAATACGACATCATAGTAAGTAGGTTCGAACTCCAGTCGCATTATTACGTTCACTTTCGGAGTATTACACTTTGGAAAGGTACGACATTGTAGTAAAATATAAAATAGACATTAGTTCTTCCTAATT
>CM042170.1:33808834-33816334 GCA_023376005.1 Doryteuthis pealeii | reverse complement strand
TGTTATAGAGACGTGTTATCAAGTGTACAATGTATTAGCGTCGTAGTATGGTCATATACAGGTTGTCTATAAAATCATGCAACAGATTTGAAAACGTAACAGCATTGATGGCAGTCTTTTTGAAATGCAATAATCAAACACATAAAAAATGAAACTACAAGAATTCAAGAGTTGAACTTTCATATCGTTTCTACTAAATGATTTTATTATTTGTACAAAGTGGGCTATTAAGTTTTCAATTTTAAAACTGCTGCAAGACAAAGGCTCGTAGCATAAGGAATGGACACGGCGAGACGAGTATAAATCCTGGGCGAGGCTGTTTGCCTTTCACATACCACTAATACCATTGGAAAAGATATGAATTCAACTATTGTACCTCCAGCTATGGGTAAATAGTTGGCGAAATTGGGATCTTTAACCTTGTTTAGGGAACCAGTTTATGATAAAGGAAAACTCTCGATTCAAATCTGTTAAAAACCGCTGAAAAGATTGACCATGTGTCACATCCTGCTTGTGCGAAATCTCACAGATCAATTACTACTGAATAGCGAGTTCGATCCTCGCTATATATTCCATGCTTGCTACTTTGAGTCCTCTCATACCCGTGAAGAACGGATTGGGTAAATATCTTCGCTTAATGAGGCTAAAATCTGGAGAGCATGAAGTTCAGTCGAGTACCTGTTGAGCATAGTGTACCTTAAACTAGTTTCGTGACAACGGTGCTCAATAGTTCGTTGGGTTATTTTGTTTTGACAAACCACGGCCACGAGCAACACCGCCCCCACCACCACCACCGAGACCTCACCGACAGTTTTCACCTGCCAATAATGCCTTTATGGAATTGCAATATTCCTGGTGCATTCTTGTGACTTGTTTCTTGAGAGAGAAAAACCTTGAGCAGTCACTTCCTTGGATATAGAGTGCCCCATTTCTTTTTGCCTTGACAATCATCATTGCCCGGTTAAAGTGTTACATCCGGTTTGTGTAAATGGTTACCACAGCTACATTCCCATTATACAACCTCATTACTCATGATGTCACACATCAAGGTGAATATTTCTTCAAGCGGAAAAAGCGAAAACATCCAGCATATTGTTATCTTGATAGATAGATAGATAGATAGATAGATAGATGTGATGAATGTAATAAAAACGGAGATAATTATGAAACAACTTATAGAAAAGAAATGGTTTTAAAAAGAAAAAGAAAAAGAATCCATGATAATGCATAAAGAAATTAAAAAAGAAAAGAAAAAAAAAAAGAAAAAAAAAAAAGAAAAGAAAGAAGAAAAGATAAAAGAAAGAAATATAAAAGAAAAGAAAAAGCAACAGAAAAAGAATGAAAGAGAAAATAATGACTGAAAAAAAAAGTGTGAAATCTGCAATGAATGAAAATGAAATTAAAGATCAATGAAGGAAAAAGAATGAAAGAAAAATTCTAAAGTATGTGTACTCGGTGCGGGTCGAACTCACTTCTTAGAATTATAAACAGCGGGAATAGCTAGCGAAAAATTATGCCGCCATGATGGAAATAAGTACAGTGTTTTCTCAAAAAATGACAGGGCTTATATTAATTTTCACTCTGAAATTTAACACTAGGGCTTATTTTCGGATGGTGTTGAGTGTTTGCATCGCATGATGAGATGGTGAAGATTACTTATTTCTTTCATCTGTCAACTCGGTCTTATTCTAAAGGGAGGGCTTATAGTAAAATCATCCTGAAAAATCATGCTAGGTCTTATTTTCGGTGAAACATGGTACCTTCGAAAAAGTTACAAAAAATGTAAATGAAACTTTAAAATTTAAATTAGAAAAATAACGAAAGACAGAAAATCTATATTTGAAGAAAAGAAAAGAAATATTGAACGAAGAAAGATGTCGGATTGATAAACAAAAAAAAAAAGAAGAAAATATAAAATTATTTGTCGGAATTTTTTTTTAATGAGGCTTGATAATTTTTATCATTTAGACTTTTCAGACTGTCGTCCACATATTTATAATTATATACACAATGCTTCGGTCAATGTACCCTCCGGCCTTCTTCAGGTGTTTTTGTCGTTTTTAGATGAGGCCCGATAAGTTGTATCATGTAGATTTTTCAGACTATCGTCTTCATCTTTATATATATATATACGACGTTTCAGCAGATGTATCCTCCGGTCTTCTTCAGGTATTTCTTGTCGAACTTCGGAACCGTATATGGATTGAATAAATGGTTTGGTTTGATGTTTCGCGAAGGCTCCTGAGTTCGACAAGATTGTTTGTGAGTTCGGCAAGAAACACCAAAAAACATTGTGTGTATAACAATAAAGATGAGGATAACAGTTCGAAATATAAAAATAATACAAATTATCAAGCCTAATTTAAAAAATAACAAGAAACACCATCGACCAAAACGTTGTATATATAACAATAAAGAAGAGGACAAAAGTACTAAAAATCTAAATAATACGAAACAGAAAATGTTTAAAACAAAATCCAAAATATCAAAAAATGAATATTTCAAAACTACTAGAATCTCTCTCTCTCTCTCTCTCTCTCTCTATATATATATATATATATATATATATATATATATATATATATATATATATATATGAGAAAGATCCTGTCTGTAAGTTTATTTGTATTCATACAACAGCCGAGCGCACGTCCTTTTATAAAGGAAAATTGATGGAGATCAAAAAGGTTCAATAAAATCCACACCTTATTTTTATCCGAGCGGGGAGGTTAAATATTTTTTACCCTCATTATATATAAGTATATAATGATATAAATCAATAATATATTTTAAAGATCGATTAATGAATTAAAAAAAAATTATTAAAGGATAGTTCGTTCCGCTTCTAATTCAATTTATTCGTAAATCAAATCAGTTTCCTCCATTGAAATGAACTGAAATGCCATTAATCCGTTCCAGTGAACGCCCACAAAAAAAAACATTTTTTTTTATTACGTTTTAAAGAAAAATAGTACTGTATAGTATAAAACATAATAAATGATATGTCTCAATGTTTTATTTTCGTTTAATAAACAATATTTTTTGGTGTTATAGATTTTGAAACTTCAATGTTTTAATGAACTTACTAACATAAGCGAATCTGAAGCTCGCTCGTAACTCAAATTTTAGCTCACAACACAAAGCAAAAAATCGACCGAGTGATAGATTGTAACTTGGAAAACTCGTAAGTTAGATCATTCGTAATTTAAGGTACCGGTGTATATCATTTCTAACTTTTTAAATCCCGCGCAACGCCGGGTAGTTCTCCTAGTCATAAGCCATAAGTAACATTAAAAAAAGTAAAATAAAATTCATGAAATTAAATTTAATTCATTAAAACATTTAGAAAAAATAGATAAAATACTTTATTACCGTTCTACTTTCATAGTTTTTTTTTGTTGTTTTTTTTCTAAAAAGAATTTCTTTTTACCTGCGACTTAATTCTAAATTTGCCGCGGGTTTTGTCGATAACACATACCTACGAATAATTTTGATATTTCGGACTGTTGTCCTCATCTTTGTTGTGTATAAACACAACGTTTGGTCTACAGTAACCTGGGGATCTGTTTAGGTGTGTGTGTTTTTTTTTAAATTAAACTGTCATCTTCAAATGATTACCCATGAATTCAAACGTGGTTTCGGGGCTGAGTTCATGGATAATCGTCTGAAAATGACTCATTTTGTCATTTAAAAAAAGAAACACCAAAACAGAGCCCAAGTTTGCAAAGGTCTGATATAAATAAAAATGAGGACAACAGTCCGACATATCAAAATTGTTCATATCAAGCCTCATCTCATAAATACATACAAGTATAAGTTAACACATGCCAATGATTCTCTTTTTTCTAAGACATTTGTTTTTTTTTGTTTTCTTTTGTTTTTATTTTTCATATTTCTTTTTCATTTATCATTTACTTTTTCTATCATACAATTCATTTTCAATTCCTAGTAAGAGAAAGAAGAAATGTTCATTCAGATATTTTCATTGATTCATTGTAAAACAATTCGAATTTGCTTCAACAGCGTGACAAATGCGGCATCTGAATATACCGGGTATCAACGTGCGCCTTTTTTCTACCTAAAGTCGAGCGTCGTTTCTCGGAAATTATCGAACATTACCGAACGTTACCGACAGTAGCCGGAGGAGAAAACAGAGAGCACATTATATTTGGCGAGCTCTTCGAAGCAAGCTCACTCCAAACCAACTTGGTCCGAAAACGAAAGGAAGGAATAAGTAGGAAAAGAGAAAGACAACAGTTTTGTTATTGTGCGCGTGCGCAAACCCACATCACACGCGCGCAATTACACAAGCATTGCTACAACACACACACACACACACACACACACACACAAAAAACACACAAACACATGACGTGTGGGCCACAAGCGTGGTCACTGGAGACCCTCGTTTCAGTAATGTAGGGGTCTTTTCTACTAAGATAATAAAGTGCTAAGTATTGATACAATCATGTGTTATTTAAGCATCAGTCATCGTCGCTATGTTGGAGGATAAAAATTCTATGGAACAAAGAAAGAAGTAGTCGGATTTTCTTATTAAAAGAGAAACAGAGAGAGAAAAAGAAGTTTTGAATGGTTCTTTATCTAAAAAACAAAAAAGAAACAGAAAACAAAACCAAAAACGTATAAGGAGAGACTGACACAAGCAAATTACAGGTTATGAATAGCGCAAAGGTAAGAAAATTCGTTTGAGTTTCATAATTATATATGCTTGCTTTATATATATACTAGAAGTTGCTACCCGGCATCACCTGGGTACAGGGGGACAACAGAAAAAAGAAAAAGAAAAGTGGTGTAATGGTTAGCAAGTTAGTCTCGCAGACCCATTATTATTATTATTATTATTATTATTATTATTATTATTATTATTATTGCTGCTGGAGTTAAAGTTTTTTTTTTATAATTTGCTTGAAGCATTGTGTTCATATTAGTTTTGTGGTTGATTTCAAAGGTTATCACAATGCAATAAAAATCAGGTAACTATGATGTTGTTTATTTATTCTTAATAGTTCGAGATAAAGATCTCTTCGTCCGAAGATTACTGAAATTATTATTATTATTATTATTATTATTATTATTATTATTATTATTATTATTATTATATTCTAAATTTTAGATATCTAAATAAATATGAATCAAATATTCGTAATTTTTGCATAAAAAAAAAGATTCGTCGTTATGTATGTGTATATATGTTTCCTTTGCCGTTAATGATTGTATTTTCTTACATCTGGACATACATACATACACACACACACACACACACACACACACACACATACATACATATATATATATATATATATATATATATATATATATATATACACGCACGCACACGCACATTGATAATATTGATAATATAATGTGCTATATTTATGAGTTAATAAAGCTCAATATCATTGATAGAGCATGTATATCTGTTATGGCAGTGTTAGCATGTAACTGATAGTTTCTCACTTACCTGAATTTCAAGCTATATATATATATATATATATATATATATATATATATATATATATATATATATATATATATTATATTATATGTGTGTTTTGTGTGTGTGTGTGTGTGTAATGTTGGTAACACCCAGACAGCGAGGGAGTCTATCCCCTTTTCAATAGCGTTAGACCAAGGAGATTATTTTAGCATCTGCGGTAGAGTTCAAACTTATCATTATTTCCTCACTTTACCACACAGACCCTTGTATTACTCATACGCTGAGTTTGCGAGGGCCGGTATGGAACAGGAAACCTTGGGATTCTTAGGTAGGAGTTTTACCGACTGAGCTAAACCGTGGTATAAATATTCGTATTTTTGTTTTTTGTTGTTGCTTTTTTCTTCAATATAATACTTTATAGTTTTGGTATATTCATATTTTGCGTGAATATAAGTACGAACTTTCATTAACAATTATACACATGCGTTTGTGGGAATAGAGCGTAAGTGTTTGCGTATATCTGTGTGTGGGGGGGGAGTTTATGTGTGCGTATGTGTATGTATGTGTGCATGTGTGTGTGTGTGTGTGTGTGTGTGTGTGTGTGTGTTAGAGGGAGAAAGGTAGAGAGAGAGAGAGAGAGAGAGAGAGAAGAAATAAGGGATGAAATAATGTACAATCTGAAACTAAGCATGGACAATAATCTATAAAATAAAGGATGATATTTTGATATGTGCGTGTGTTGGTTGATTGATTGATTGATTTACGACATATTAACCCTTTTCGGGTATTCCAATGCCGATGGAGATTGTTTTTGATAAGGACTCAGGTTGCTTAAATTACCTGTTGTTGCTCAAGTGGTCACCCAATTAAGGATTAAACAGGCTTCTCTCTGAGCTCGCAGAAACCGGTACTTTCAGCATGACTTGACGATAATGTTTATGCGTGTGTTTGTGTATGCGTGTGTGTGTGCGTGCGTTTGTGTGTGCATATACAAGTACGTATGTATGTTTCTGCACACAAACACACAAACTCACACACACACACACACACACATATATATATATATAGCCGCCATCGCCAACTCAGCGTATCAGTAGTACAGGGATCTGTGCGGAAAAGCAGCTGACGGTAGATGTGGTAAGCGCTAGTGAAAATGGGATAGACTCCCTTGTTGTCTGACTGATACCGACTTTAGGCAATCCTGACGACTTATATATATATAGTTAATAGAATGAATATTATTATTAAGAATTTTGACTGTCAACATTAGTTGTATATATATATATATATATATATATATATATATATATAATTCGACATTTGTATATATCTATTCCTATATCTATATACATATATCCACACACAAATACACACAAACACACATACATAAAGTCACACACTCATAAACAAAAATCATAAATAAACTCACATAAACATAAACTTAAATATATACCCATGTATATATATATATATATATATATATATATATATATATATATATATATATATATATATATATATATATAATTAAATATCTTAGGAAAAAGAAAGTCCGCAAAATGGTTTAAATCTTTCTTTTTTTCAAAAAGCCTTTTCATTTTATTTTCGCTACACGTGTTTCAGATATTAGTTTCTTCTTTGGGCTTTTTTCATCACTTTCACACACACACACACACACACACACACACACACACACACATATATATATATATATATATATATATATATATATTGCTGGAACATGTCCGTGCACAGAGTGTTGATGTAACCCTCAGTTTGGAACCTGTACTAATATTGATCTGCGATATGCGATCATGTACTGCAAACAATCGATATTACCTGTATGTTCAATCATGAGTAAATCACAATATATGCTCAGAGTATTTAAATTCTATGTCCTGTTCGATATATATATATATATATATATATATATATATATATATATATATATATGTGTGTGTGTGTGTGTGTGTAAGTGTGTGTGTATGTGTGTGTGTGTAAGTGTGTGTGTGTGTGTGTGTGTGATTAAATGTTGAGGAACA
>CM042170.1:33801334-33803834 GCA_023376005.1 Doryteuthis pealeii | reverse complement strand
TAAACTCTATCTGATGGTGAGGTTCCAGTTCTGGAGGTCTGGGGAATGTAGAGCACCCCTTCATCACTATTGCTTCTAGGTCAATTCTGATCCAGAGTAGTAGTATAGGTTAGGACCCCATCTATGAGTTAATTAGAAAAGAATTGTTTATAAAAATTGTTAAAAAGACTTTCTACGAAACTATCACTTATAACAAACTTGAACTTTACCCTATAAACTTATCCCTTAAACTAATTTCCAATCCACTTAGGCAAACAACTGCAAACAACCGACTGTCAAAATCAATAAAGATACTCGAAAAAAAAAACATAACAATAAATTTGATCATCCCTCACAACCTACCGCTTGGCATAAAATAACCCTGGAATGTATTTGACATGCCGTTAAAATCAATATGTCAATCAAGAATCAATCTCTGTCACTCTCTCTCTAACATACAAATTCCCCAGTATATATATATATATATTATATAATATATATATATATAATATATATAATAAGTCATCGGGTGGATTAAAGTCGGTATCAGCAAGACAGCGAAGGGGGTGTATCCCTTTTTAACTAGCGCTAGCCCAAAGAGATTATTTTGTCCGATGAGGTGAAGCGCCACACCTACCATCAGCTCATCACTTTACCGGACAGATCCCTGTCAGTAACCAAGCGCCGTTGATTTCTTGTACATGCTACCCTAACTTAGATATACATACTCTATCAAAAATATTGAGCTCTATTTACTTTTAAATACAGCACGCCATATTAATATATATATATATATATATATATATATATATATGTGTGTGTGTGTGTGTGTGTGTGTGTGTGTGTGTTGTGTTCACATTTATCTTATTTTTATTTTCGTATTAATTTATATTCAGTTATAAAAAAGAATTGACAAAGGGTGGGCCCCACTCGAAATATTGTAAAATAAAGGCGAACCAAGGAAAAAAACGGTTATATATTAGAACTCTGCTTTTGTTCTGTTCGATCACAAGAACAATATATTCATACACAAACTATATATATATATATATATATATATATAGTCTTTCCCAATTGTCTGCGGTGAATATCAAATTGCTTCAGTTCATTTTTTAATGCTAAGTGTCCATTAAAAATTGTTACAGACGAAAATAAAATGTAAAAAGCAAATCTGAAGAAACCAAAAAAACGAAAATAAAAGTTTTGATTCTTAATCAAGACTGAATTTTATTTGGTGACTTTTGCACATGGGATTTTCGGGTCGCTCTTCACAATCATTCTTAAAATAGAAGTCAAGATATTTCCTGTTGTTTGTTGGTAATGAACAGATTGTATGGAATTAAAACAAATGAAAATAATCACGATGCTTAGACACGTCTCTGAATTTGGGGAGACAGACATCGTCATGATTCCAAATCTACTTTAACACGATTATCATTAAATCAAGAAAGTTCATCGAAAATATAAAACGATTGCTGAATCTGTTGTAATGACTTATGATTTTTAATTGATAGATACTTAAAAATTAAACTTGCTGATCTCTCTCTCTCACACACACACACACACACACACACACACACACACACACACACACACACCTGTACTCACGTATAGATGAATATTGATGATATAATTTTATAATATTTATATATACTATATAAATTATTATATATAATATATGGATTGGAAAAATGGGAAAAGGAATTGAATCCGACAATATGAAAGAAAAATGAGTAAAGAAAAGAAATGTAGATGGAATAAAATGAATTTAATCGTTATCACATTAATCGATATCCCTTACACATGTGTTTCGGTCAGTTTATGTGTGTGAAAATTTTTCGCACACATAGAAGAAGATTCGACCTTCATCAGAGTGAACATTTATTTTGAATGAAAAAAAAGTTGGAGATTTTTTGGAAATTATAATATATATGTGCTTAATTGGGAGTCGTACCTAATTTTGAAAATTAATTAATTAATAATGAAATATAATACTATTAAATGTATGGCTAAACAAATCGAGAAAAATCAATCTCTGTATGTACATTTCGGCCTATTTGTTTAGCCATACATTTAATAGGTATTTCCCCTAATTCATTATTAATTAATTAATTTTCAAAATTAGGTACGACTCCAATTAAGCACTTATTCTCAAAAAAATTATCGGCAAAAAAGCCATTCTAAACAAACCTTGTTTACAACTTACCATATCGTCGTGTAATAAAAGTCAAAGAGAGGAATGTTAACTACTCTAAACAAATCATAAATCTAAGAAGTTCGTTTTGGTGTTGGGGTTATGGGATCGGCCTGTCAGCTTGGTAGTCCGGTTTCAAATCACGCACAGGGCGGTCTTCGCGATCTATAGCTCTGCTGATGAGGCCTAATAGGCCGAAATGTACATACAGAGATTGATTTTTTTCTCGATTTGTTTAGCCATACATTAATAGGTATTCCGGCCTAATTCAATTATTAATTAATTAATTTTCAAAATTAGGTACGACTCCAATTAAGCACTTATTCT
>CM042170.1:33796334-33798834 GCA_023376005.1 Doryteuthis pealeii | reverse complement strand
GAGGTAAGAAATATGACTGACGATAAATCGGTTGAGTTTGCCTGTCTAGCCGCACTGAAATGATGTGATACATTGAAACAGGACTGCATTTGTATGACTATATATATATATATATATATATATATATATATATATATATATATATATATGAAAATAGAAAAACAAATGATAATAGAATTACGCTGACAGATATCTTTTTCGACATTTTATAAAAACGGTCTTCCTCAAGAGCATCTATATTTATGAAAGAAAGAATAAGGAATAGGTAACCGTTTGGCACGTGAGGTTTAAATAACGCTCACATTCTGGACCGGAGTGTCTTTCAAAATTTATATAAAAATGCGTATTTTGGATTAAAAACAAAATAAATTTTATTTTTAAAACTATAAGTCTCACTCACCATCAATGACAAAAACTCAATAAAGTTTGAAATGAAACTGTAATAGAAGATAAAAGTTGTATCAAATGTTTAGGGTGCAATTCAGTCACGAAAACGAATTTAAATGGAAGTCCACAGCACAATTAAGAAAGATAGGGAATGTTCCGGGAATTCATATGGTTAACAAATCCACGGTGTTGCGGTCTTTGCCATATCGAAAATGACCCTTCAGTTAATAACTCCAGTATTTTGTTTTGCTTTAGACAGTATGAGTATATAATAAATGGAAATAAATCCGACAGTATTATTGAACATAGATAGAAAAACAAATGATAATAGAATTACGCTGACAGATATCTATTTCGACCTTTTATAAAAACGGTCTACCTATTCCTTATTCTTTCTTTCATTAATATAGTTGCTCTTGAGGAAGACCGTTTTTATAAAAGGTCGAAATAGATATCTGTCTGTGTAATACTATCATCATTTGTTTTTCTACCTATTTTCAATCTTACTGTCGGATTTATTTCCATTTATCATATACTTATTCATATATATATATATATATATATATATATATAATATATATATATATATATAATATCATATAGATAATATTGGTGCTAGATCTATAACTAAACGCCGTTGACTCCATGTCCACACTACCTTAACCACCTCTCTCTCTCTATATATATATATATATATATATATATATATATATATATAAGGAAAAAGTAACACAAAAAGATTTAGGTTGAAGCATAATAGACTATTTTAGGGAAATTAGAGGAATTGTCTAGTTCACATGATCAGATGCAAAACGTGGACTCCTTTATTATTCTTAAATCGGTTGAATTCAAACTTTTTTTTTGTTAAATCTATCTGATGAGATGTCTTTTGAGTGTGGTCGAAATAAATTTATCATTGTCAAATGACGGTTTGTTAAGTTTTCTCTTTCTCTAAAAGATAAATATTGCTCTGTATATATTTATTAGTTATTGTACATTGACATCTCTTAGGGATTTATAAAACTCCTTGTATGAGTCTAGAAATTTGCCCTACAAGAACATAGAGTATAGGTGTACAATAGGATATATATATATATATATATATATATATAATATATATATATATATATATATATAGAGAGAGAGAGAGAGAGAGAGAGAGAGAGAGAGATGATTATAATGAAGGATAGCAAATATAACAATTTTGTATACAAAGTGACCGAGGGTAAATTAGCAGAACAGATTTAAAACCACAAATACAAATATTATGAGACTTTCATAGGTATTAGGCAACCCTCAGACGACTGAATAGTGATATAATATATATATTATATATATTATATATATATATATATGTGTGTGTGTGTGTGTATGTGTGTGTGTGTGTGTGTGTGGTGTGTACTTAACAAATCGTCATTTAACAATGATACTTAAACTGCATTAAGACCCAAACCTGTTTATTCTTTTAAATAAAAAGTTTCTCTGTTGCGTGAGCACACTTCACGTTATATAAACGCTGAACAACATCTGAAGATTGCATAATATGCGTGAAACAGCAGTTACGGAATATTAACTCCATATTATTTAATCTACGAATACCTTCCAACCTTTCCACAAGGAAGGGCACATACCATTATGTGAATAGAAACTCTAACCACCCCAATCCATACTAGATAAGATACCTCACTCTATAAATCCATACTAGATAAGATACCTCACTCTATAAATATAAGAATCAATAGACTGTCGGCTAACAATAGGATTTTTAAAAACAATAAATCCTTCTATGATGAAGCTCTGAAGGACAGTGGATATACCAATAATCTACAATATATGAGTAAACAGGAACTAAACAGTGTGAATGGGCCAGGTAATTCAAGGAATAGGACACGCAAAGTAATGTGTTTAACCCCCCTTACTGTAGAATAGCAAAATTACGCATAGTAGAACTTTTTCTAAATCTAATAAATACACACTTTAACCAAAACAATCCTCTAAGCAAAATACTAAACAGAAATACCCTGAAAATTAGCTACTCATGTACTCCCAATATGGTAGCATAATCAATGCCCATAATAAAAAGATATTGAATGAATATCACAGAATCTAGAGA
>CM042170.1:33786809-33791809 GCA_023376005.1 Doryteuthis pealeii | reverse complement strand
CGAGTATGAATCCTGGGTGAGGCTGTTTGCCTTTCACATACCACTAATGCCATTGGAAAAGATATGAATTCAACTATTGTACCTCCAGCTATGGGTAAATAGTTGGCGAAATTGGGATCTTTAACCTTGTTTAGGGAACCAGTTTATGATAAAGGAAAACTCTCGATTCAAATCTGTTAAAAACCGCTGAAAAGATTGACCATGTGTCACATCCTGCTTGTGCGAAATCTCACAGATCAATTACTACTGAATAGCGAGTTCGATCCTCGCTATATATTCCATGCTTGCTACTTTGAGTCCTCTCATACCCGTGAAGAACGGATTGGGTAAATATCTTCGCTTAATGAGGCTAAAATCTGGAGAGCATGAAGTTCAGTTGAGTACCTGTTGAGCATAGTGTACCTTAAACTAGTTTCGTGACAACGGTGCTCAATAGTTCGTTGGGTTATTTTGTTTTGACAAACCACGGCCACGAGCAACACCGCCCCCACCACCACCACCGAGACCTCACCGACAGTTTTCACCTGCCAGTAATGCCTTTCTGGAATTGCAATATTCCTGGTGCATTCTTGTGACTTGTTTCTTGAGAGAGAACAACCTTGAGCAGTTACTTCCTTGGATATAGAGTGCCCCATTTCTTTTTGCCTTGACAATCATCATTGCCCGGTTAAAGTGTTACATCCGGTTTGTGTAAATGGTTACCACAGCTACATTCCCATTATACAACCTCATTACTCATGATGTCACACATCAAGGTGAATATTTCTTCAAGCGGAAAAAGCGAAAACATCCAGCATATTGTTATCTTGATAGATAGATAGATAGATAGATAGATAGATGTGATGAATGTAATAAAAACGGAGATAATTATGAAACAACTTATAGAAAAGAAATGGTTTTAAAAAGAAAAAGAAAAAGAATCCATGATAATGCATAAAGAAATTAAAAAAGAAAAAGAAAAAAAAAAAAAGAAAAAAGAAAAGAAAGAAGAAAAATAAAAGAAAGAAATATAAAAGAAAAGAAAAAGCAACAGAAAAGAATGAAAGAGAAAATAATGACTGAAAAAAAAGTGTGAAATCTGCAATGAATGAAAATGAAATTAAAGATCAATGAAGGAAAAAGAATGAAAGAAAAATTCTAAAGTATGTGTACTCGGTGCGGGTCGAACTCACTTCTTAGAATTATAAACAGCGGGAATAGCTAGCGAAAAATTATGCCGCCATGATGGAAATAAGTACAGTGTTTTCTCAAAAAATGACAGGGCTTATATTAATTTTCACTCTGAAATTTAACACTAGGGCTTATTTTCGGATGGTGTTGAGTGTTTGCATCGCATGATGAGATGGTGAAGATTACTTATTTCTTTCATCTGTCAACTCGGTCTTATTCTAAAGGGAGGGCTTATAGTAAAATCATCCTGAAAAATCATGCTAGGTCTTATTTTCGGTGAAACATGGTACCTTCGAAAAAGTTACAAAAAATGTAAATGAAACTTTAAAATTTAAATTAGAAAAATAACGAAAGACAGAAAATCTATATTTGAAGAAAAGAAAAGAAATATTGAACGAAGAAAGATGTCGGATTGATAAACAAAAAAAAAAAGAAGAAAATATAAAATTATTTGTCGGAATTTTTTTAATGAGGCTTGATAATTTTTATCATTTAGACTTTTCAGACTGTCGTCCACATATTTATAATTATATACACAATGCTTCGGTCAATGTACCCTCCGGCTTCTTCAGTGTTTTTGTCGTTTAGATGAGCCCGATAAGTTGTATCATGTAGATTTTTCAGACTATCGTCTTCATCTTATATATATATATACGACGTTTCAGCAGATGTATCCTCCGGTCTTCTTCAGTATTTCTTGTCGAACTTCGGAACCGTATATGGATTGAATAAATGTTTGGTTTGATGTTTCGCGAAGGCTCCTGAGTTCGACAAGATTGTTTGTGAGTTCGCAAAAACACCAAAAAACATTGTGGTATAACAATAAAGATGAGGATAACAGTTCGAAATATAAAAATAATACAATTATCAAGCCTAATTTAAAAAATATAACAAGAAACACCATCGAACCAAAACGTTGTATATATAACAATAAAGAAGAGGACAAAAGTACTAAAAATCTAAATAATACGAAACAGAAAATGTTTAAAACAAAATCCAAAATATCAAAAAAATATTTCAAAACTACTAGAATCTCTCTCTCTCTTCTCTCTCCTCTCTCTCTCTCTATATATATATATATATATATATATTATATATATATATATATATATATATATATATATATATATATATGAGAAGATCCTGTCTGTAAGTTTATTTGTATCATACAACAGCCGAGCGCACGTCCTTTTATAAGGAAAATTGATGGAGATCAAAAAGTTCAATAAAATCCACACCTTATTTTTATCCGAGCGGGGAGGTTAAATATTTTTTACCCTCATTATATATAAGTATATAATGATATAAATCAATAATATATTTTAAAGATCGATTAATGAATTAAAAAAAAATTATTAAAGGATAGTTCGTTCCGCTTCTAATTCAATTTATTCGTAAATCAAATCAGTTTCCTCCATTGAAATGAACTGAAATGCCATTAATCCGTTCCAGTGAACGCCCACAAAAAAACATTTTTTTTATTACGTTTTAAAGAAAATAGTACTGTATAGTATAAAACATAATAAATGATATGTCTCAATGTTTTATTTTCGTTTAATAAACAATATTTTTTGGTGTTATAGATTTTGAAACTTCAATGTTTTAATGAACTTACTAACATAAGCGAATCTGAAGCTCGCTCTAACTCAAATTTTAGCTCACAACACAAGCAAAAAATCGACCGAGTGATAGATTGTAACTTGGAAAACTCGTAAGTTAGATCATTCGTAATTTAAGGTACCGGTGTATATCATTTCTAACTTTTAAATCCCGCGCAACGCCGGTAGTTCTCCTAGTCATAAGCCATAAGTAACATTAAAAAAAGTAAAAAAAATTCATGAAATTAAATTTAATTCATTAAAACATTTAGAAAAAATGATAAAATACTTTATTACCGTTCTACTTTCATAGTTTTTTTGTGTTTTTTTTTTAAAAAGAATTTCTTTTTACCTGCGACTTAATTCTAAATTTGCCGCGGGTTTTGTCGATAACACATACCTACGAATAATTTTGATATTTCGGACTGTTGTCCTCATCTTTGTTGTGTATAACACAACGTTTGGTCTACAGTAACCTGGGATCTGTTTAGGTGTGTGTGTTTTTTTTAAATTAAAACTGTCATCTTCAAATGATTACCATGAATTCAAACGTGGTTTCGGGGCTGAGTTCATGGATAATCGTCTGAAAATGACTCATTTTGTCATTTAAAAAAAGAAACACCAAACAGAGCCCAATTTGCAAAGGTCTGATATAAATAAAAATGAGGACAACAGTCCGACATATCAAATTGTTCATATCAAGCCTCATCTCATAAATACATACAAGTATAAGTTAACACATGCCAATGATTCTCTTTTTTCTAAGACATTTGTTTTTTTTTTGTTTTCTTTTGTTTTTATTTCATATTTCTTTTTCATTTATCATTTACTTTTCTATCATACAATTCATTTCAATTCCTAGTAAGAGAAAGAAGAAATGTTCATTCAGATATTTTCATTGATTCATTGTAAAACAATTCGAATTTGCTTCAACAGCGTGACAAATGCGCATCTGAATATACCGGGTATCAAACGTGCGCCTTTTTTCTACCTAAAGTCGAGCGTCGTTTCTCGGAATTATCGAACATTACCGAACGTTACCGACAGTAGCCGGAGGAGAAAACAGAGAGCACATTAAATTTGGCGAGCTCTTCGAAGCAAGCTCACTCCAAACCAACTTGGTCCGAAAACGAAAGGAAGGAATAAGTAGGAAAGAGAAAGACAACAGTTTTGTTATTGTGCGCGTGCGCAAACCCACATCACACGCGCGCAATTACACAAGCATTGCTACAACACACACACACAACACACACACACACACACAAACAAACACACAAACACATGACGTGTGGCCACAAGCGTGGTCACTGGAGACCCTCGTTTCAGTAATGTAGGGTCTTTTCTACTAAGTATATAAAGTGCTAAGTATTGATACAATCATGTGTATTTAAGCATCAGTCATCGTCGTTATGTTGGAGGATAAAAATTCTATGGAACAAAGAAAGAAGTAGTCGATTTTCTTATTAAAAAGAGAAACAGAGAGAGAAAAAAATTTTGAATGGTTCTTATCTAAAAAACAAAAAAGAAACAGAAAAACAAAACCAAAAACGTATAAGAGAGACTGACCAAAGCAAATTACAGGTTATGAATAGCGCAAAGGTAAGAAAAATTCGTTTGAGTTCATAATTATATATGCTTGCTTAATATATACTAGAAGTTGCTACCGGCATCACCTGGTACAGGGGACAACAGAAAAAGAAAAAGAAAAGTGTGTAATGTTAGCAAGTTTAGTCTCGCAGACCCATTATTATTATTATTATTATTATATTATTATTATTATTATTATTATTATAATTGCTCTTGTAAGTTTAAAGTTTTTTTTTTTTTATAATTTGCTTGAAGCATTGTGTTCATATTAGTTTTTGGTTGATTTCAAAGGTTATCACAATGCAATAAAAATCAGTAACTATGATGTTGTTTATTTATTCTAATAGTTCGAGATAAGATCTCTTCGTCGAAGATACTGAAATATTATATTTATTATATATTATTATTATTATTATATTTATTATATTATATTCTAAATTTTAGATATCTAAATAAATATGAATCAAATATTCGTAATTTTTGCATAAAAAAAAATTCGTCGTTATGTATGTTGTATATATGTTCCTTTGCCGTTAATGATTGTATTTTCTTACATCTGGACATACATACATACACACACACACACACACACACACACATACATACATATTATATAATATATATATATATATATATATATATACA
>CM042170.1:33754309-33774309 GCA_023376005.1 Doryteuthis pealeii | reverse complement strand
TGCTAGATCTATAACTAAACGCCGTTGACTCCATGTCCACACTACCTTAACCTCCCTCTCTTTCTCTCTCTCTCTCTCTATATATATATATATATATATATATATATATATATATATATATATATATAAGGAAAAAGTAACACAAAAAGATTTAGGTTGAAGCATAATAGACTATTTTAGGGAAATTAGAGGAATTGTCTAGTTCACATGATCAGATGCAAAACGTGGACTCCTTTATTATTCTTAAATCGGTTGAATTCAAACGTTTTTTTTGTTAAATCTATCTGATGAGACGTCTTTTGAGTGTGGTCGAAATAAATTTATCATTGTCAAATGACGGTTTGTTAAGTTTTCTCTTTCTCTAAAAGATAAATATTGCTCTGTATATATTTATTAGTTATTGTACATTGACATCTCTTAGGGATTTATAAAACTCCTTGTATGAGTCTAGAAATTTGCACCTACAAGAACATAGAGTATAGGTGTACAATAGGATATATATATATATATATATATATATATATATATATATATATATATATATATATATATATAGAGAGAGAGAGAGAGAGAGAGAGAGAGAGAGAGAGAGAGAGATGATATAATGAAGGATAGCAAATATAACAATTTTGTATACAAAAGTGACCGAGGGTAAATTAGCAGAACAGATTTAAAACCACAAATACAAATATTATGAGACTTTCATAGGTATTAGGCAACCCTCAGACGACTGAATAGTGATATATATATATATATATATATATATATATTATATATATATATATATGTGTGTGTGTGTGTGTGTGTGTGTGTGTGTGTGTGTGTACTTAACAAATCGTCATTTTACAATGATACTTAAACTGCATTAAGACCCAAACCTGTTTATTCTTTTAAATAAAAAGTTTCTCTGTTGCGTGAGCACACTTCACGTTATATAAACGCTGAACAACATCTGAAGATTGCATAATATGCGTGAAACAGCAGTTACGGAATATTAACTCCATATTATTTAATCTACGAATACCTTCCAACCTTTCCACAAGGAAGGGCACATACCATTATATGTGAATAGAAACTCTAACCACCCCAAATCCATACTAGATAAGATACCTCACTCTATAAATCCATACTAGATAAGATACCTCACTCTATAAATATAAGAATCAATAGACTGTCGGCTAACAATAGGATTTTTAAAAACAATAAATCCTTCTATGATGAAGCTCTGAAGGACAGTGGATATACCAATAATCTACAATATATGAGTAAACAGGAACTAAACAGTGTGAATGGGCCAGGTAATTCAAGGAATAGGACACGCAAAGTAATGTGGTTTAACCCCCCTTACTGTAGAATAGCAAAATTACGCATAGGTAGAACTTTTCTGAATCTAATAAATACACACTTTAACCAAAACAATCCTCTAAGCAAAATACTAAACAGAAATACCCTGAAAATTAGCTACTCATGTACTCCCAATATGAGTAGCATAATCAATGCCCATAATAAAAAGATATTGAATGAATATCACAAGAATCAAGAAGAGAACACTAATATAAACTTAAATAGCCTCAGAACTAGAGACAGCAACCTGAACACTGGGAAATGCAATTGTAGAGAGACTCAACAATGCCCTTTAGATAGAAACTGTCTAGCCAGCAACATAATATACGAAGCCCAAATATCAGCTCGTAACAGCCCGGAAAACACCATGCATTACCTCGGGATTACTGCTGGACCATTCAAGCAAAGGTACTACACCCATAGGCATTCCTTTAACAACCCCGCACTATCTAACCAAACGGAATTATCCAAGCACTACTGGGCAATCAAGAACTCAAACAACGACCCGGTGGTTAAATGGAGAATTGTCAGAACCTCAAACTCAGCTACTAACTTCAAAGATAAATGCCCGCTTTGTATAGCAGAAAAAATAGAGATAATATTGTTTAAGGACTCTAGAAAACTGCTGAACAAACGGAATGAACTGATAGCCAAGTGCAGACATAAGGCAAAATTCAAAATATAATGTTAGTATATTCCAGATATAATGTCAGTATATCCCTTATAGCCTAGTGCAACCCATAGTTACTTTTACTATTGCTACTAATATCAGAAAGTGTGTATACATATATATGTATATGAGTATGGATATATCTATGGGCGAATGTAGATATGTATGTGTGTATGTGAATGTATATATGTGTGTGTGTGTGTGTGTGTGTGTGTGTGTGTGTGTGTGTGTATATGTAGGTATGGGTTATTTTGTCTTATCTTTTATTAATTAACAATTTCATATTCTGATATTTTTTGTTACTTGATTATTTCATTTGTTTCTCTATTATTATTTCTTATATGTTTTATTTTTTATTATTTATTTTTTAGTTGTATTTGTTATACTTTTATCTTATTATTCTTTTATTATATTATTCTATGATTTTATTATTTTTTTTAAAGCTTAATATTTTGTAGTTTTATTTTTATTTATTTATTGATCTACTTATTTATTATCAGTACTACTATTATTATTATTAATATTATTATCATTATTATTATTATTATTACTACTTCCCTTGTGCAGGTGCATGTGTATGTATGTGTATGTGTATATATTCGGGTATGTGTGTATATGTATGTATATGTATGTATGTATGTATATGTGTATATTCGGGTATACGTACATGTGTATGTATGTGTATGTATATATGTGTGTGTGTATATATGTGTATATGGGTATAGGTGTGTAGATATGTATAAATGTGTGTGTGGATACGTATATGTGTAGTTGGGGATACGGATATGTATATGCATGGATGTAGTAGCCAAAAAAAATTTTGAGTGGTATAATGACTAATAATGTTTAAATTTTCAGGATATATTTGTTTACATGTATATATGCGTATTTATGTGTGGATCTATGTATGCATGTATATGTGTGTGTATGTGTATATGCGTGTTTAAATTTAACATAATGCAATATAACTTATGCAGGTCCACCCTCCAAATAAAAAGGAAATAATACATAATTTGAACTAGCTAAATGATAATTTACAGAAAATAGGCTATCTTCATATATGTGTATTTGTATATATGTGTGTATATGCGGGTGTGTGTATGTGTGTATAGGTGTATGTATATATGTGTTTATATGTATATATATGTATGTATATATATGTGTGTGTATATGTGTATATATATGTATATGTATATGTGTGTGTATGTGTGTATATATATGTATGTGTGTGTGTGTATGCATGTGTTTGTATGTATATGTATGTATATGTATAAGTTTGTATAGGTATGTAGGGGTGGGTATAGTTGAAGCGATATGGAAAGAAAGGAAAATAAATTAAGTCAAACAAAAACTACTAAATAAGTGAACAGGGGTGTCCCTGAATTCTGAATTAATTGAATTAACAGTAACTCCTAACAAATTACTGACAAGCGGTCAGATATCTTTGGTTTTATTATTATTGTTTACTATTATTTGTATTTTTATTCCTATTTTTATTACTCTACAGCTGAGCAGGTCAGGACAATTTTAAAAGGAAGGGAAAAAAATCTGTTTTCAAATGCTTTAAAAATAAAGAATTCATCATTAGCATCTGATGAGTCGGGAAAATTAGACATTTTTGTCTAAGCTCCCTGAAATAGTCTATAATGCAGGATCTCTAAGTCTTTTGTTATTTATTTAAATATATATATATATATATATATATATATATATATATATATATATATATATATATATATATCCCAACGGGTAAAGATGCCATGTTTTTTCAACTTGTAAACCAGGTCCTCACTGCAGCGGCATTTCAAATATACATACATACATATATATATATATATGTGTGTGTGTGTGTGTATGTGTGTGTGTGTGTGTCTTTCTGTTTATTTGAACAGATGTGTATATATATTTACTACCACCACCACCCCGCATAAGCAGGATATAACACAAGGTCAATTTCTTAATGGGAGTTTACCAGGTTTTAATTTAGAGTTTTCCTTCTCCTAGACTAGTTATCTATCCAAGGTTAAAGAGCCCAGCTTCCCCTACTATTTACCCATAGTTGGAGGGAGAGTAATTGGATGCATACCTTTCATAAGGGTATTAGCGCTATTTGAAATACAAGCAGTGTCGTCCAGGATTTGAACTCGGGTCGACGCATCTAACCATTACACCACGCGCCTCAACAGATGTGTATAAGTGACAATATGACTATTAATATTATTTCATAATAAATGATAATCCTGTTTCAAAATGTCATAAACTGATAAAAAGTAAAAAGAATAAAGAAAAGAAAAGAAAAGAAAAGAAACCTGAGGAATTTGTTCAACTTTCAATTTGGTCAACATGGCCGTGTGACAAAGATTTCCTCCAAGAAACTTGTTTATGCCATTAGAGAATTAAAATATTTTTAATCACATTTCTTTCCTTCTGTTCAATCAATTTTTCACCACTTAGACTTGTAGCTCTCTCTTCTTTTTTTTTTTCTTCTTTCTTTTAAATCTATTTGTGTTTCTTTTTGTTTCTTTTATTACATTTCACTAATCAGCTGATGTCGGATTTGATTCAAATTTTATCATAAAAAATTAATAGAATCCATAATGACAGCTCTGACACCACCACCATCATCATTATCATCATTATAATGATGACTATAACAATTGTTGCTTTTTCTCTATTCATTTATTTAATTTTTTTTTTCAAAGAATAACAACGATAAAAGATTACAAATTAAATATATAACATTTTTTGGGTGGACAGTTCGAAAAAGTGCAAAGACAGAAAATAATTTTTTTAAATTCCGGACATTGCTGCTGCTGCTGCTGCTGCTGCTGCTGCTGCTGCTGCACAGTTTCCGAATGACACTAGTAATTGGTGTCTCTAATTATTGAAGAATCCGAAACTTTCTAATGTTCCTTTCGAGAGGATTAAATTAGGATTCCATGTTAAATATTTAAGATATGGATCCGGAATTCGTAAAATAACAATCTAAGATGCAGCAACAACGAAGTAGTCACAAAGGAACCTGTTGACGTCAGGTGAGCATGTTCGGTGCGTATTTCGATTGTATCAAGAAATAATGCACATTCGTTGTCTGTTGTATTAAGGTTCGATAACAGGACGGTCTATTTTTTATGTTGGACGTCAGTATCGTCTTAGGGGTTCCCTCTCTCCCAAGATGAGTTGCATGAGTTGAGCAATTAGATCGAGATTCCCGCCTCGTAAAGATGCCATATTTTTTTCAAGTTGTAAACCAAATCCTGTCTGAATCGCCATATAAGATGTAGCAAGCAGTAGTAGTAGTCGTGATATTAGTATTTACACAAAGATACTTTCCAGCATTGAGAGTGAATACGAGTTCCCAGGCTTCAGAAAAGGCCAGGCTCTTATATACTAGTGAAGGAGGTAAGTTGTATAGTTTTGTGCTCCCTGAAGAAGCTCCCAGTTACTTAATGGAACAGTCCATTTCTACCCTAAAGGCAAGAGTATTAACAAAAATACAGGAGTAGCGATATGTCACACTTAGATTTTAGTAAATCTGTTAAGTTTCCATTTTTATTAAACAATAAAATCATTAATAGAATAACTAAAACTGACATTACTAACTACTACAACACTCATTGCCTTTCATTTTTAAACTACTACTACTACTACTACTACTTGGAATCGCAATGTTTTAAGTTCGAAACCGGCCCCCGCCAATCCAGCGTATGAGTAGCACAGATTGGGTAATCTAATCTTTGCGGTAATGAAAGAGCTGACAAAAGGTAGGATATATTCTTGGTAATGATAAGGAGGATGCCCTTTTTGAGCGAAGTACTGATATTTTGAATGAAAGTACCAAATTTTGCTATAAAATTTCCAGTATGTAAATATATTCCCATAATGTAATTATTATATATATTATAATGGAGATTCGGTGTCTGTTTGGAACCAAAACTACGTCTCGGCCTACGTCACAATACCCTCAGGAATTGTGTAAGTTTATCAATGAGTATTTAGTTCATTGTCAAAATCATTGATATACAGAATACATCTTAATTATTAAAGATGTGTTTATAAAAATCTGAGTTAGATTTATTTCAAAACAACCTAATGATGTTAGAGTTTTTAAAATCATGCAATGTATCTTATATATCACTAAGAAATAAAGGTTTACATAACATATGGTATGGTTAATTTGCATACTGGTTTTAACAAAATCGGGTTTAATATCGGGTTGGGGGGGGAGATTGGTGTTATTGATCTCTTATATTATTGTTTTATTCGCTGGCGTATTAAAATCAAACCTAAGAATGTTTTTATATAGAAACCAATTAAAATAGGATTAAAATTAGAGCAATCTATTTATAAACCTTCTTATTTAATTTCGTTAGTCTTTCTAATCTAATATAGTTCATTATATTAAAATTTAAATGCTTACGCCTGGAGGGTGCATAATTTTGCTAGTTATTATAATTCAATAATCTAATTTAAAGTTTGAGAATGAAAGTGCTTTAAGAAAAGCAACATACATCAAAGTCCCTAGAAATTACGATTTTAGAATGACAGATACAAAGATCGTTCTCTTTGACAAGATTTGTTTTCGTTTTGTTGTTTAACGACAAAGAGATTCAGAAACCAAATGGCCTCTCCTCATTCACTTGCTTTGGCTGTCTGACTTCATTTTGATATTTAAAGGAGTGTGTATATTTGAATAAGCTTAAGACAGTGCTACATCTAAAGAATAATATTCGTGGCACCTCACGTGGTGTGATGGTTAACAAGCTAGATTTGCAGACTATTATTAGTGAGGTTCAATTCTCATTGGATGCCCCATACTTCTGGCCTTGTACCACATCTAAGCTAAGCATAGTAAATAACTAAAGAATAATATTCGTGAAGAGGATTGACCCTTGAGAAAAGTGGTACAAAGTACTCAAATTTGTATCCGTGAAAATGGAGACAATCTACAAGATATAGATTTTCGCAAATAGCCGAAAATATATTTCCTTGGACTATATTTTATGATTAAATGATAATTTTTATGTGTTATAAGCGGTTTAGCTCAGTCGGTAGAGTGTTCGGTTAGGAATCTCAAGGTTCTTGGTTCGATGCTGGCCCCCGCCAACTCAGCGTATGAGTAGCCCAGGGATCTGTGCGGTAAAGTAAGGAGCTGATGGTAGGTGTGGCACTCCACCTCAGATTCTCAAATAATCTCTTTGGTCTAGCGCTATTGAAAAGGGGGTAGACTCCCTCACTGTCTAGCCGATATCGACATTAGGCCGCCCCAACGACTTTTTACTTTTATAAGTGGTATAAAAGTAAACTGAACTGTATAATATTGAATTCTCTTCTAAATACAGTGAAGAGATTACTATATTGTGAGTTTTATTTTAGTTTATATATATATATATATATAGTTCGTTTCCTACAACAGTAACCATTACACCACCCACCTCCATTACTATATCACTTACATTATATATATAATGTAAGTAATATATATATATATATATATATATATATATATATATATATATATATATGCATTTGCATATAGTGCTAATACTCCTGGGTTAAGGTATACATCTGACTATTTTCCTGACAGCTGTTTTGGTCCTTATTTAGGCTAAACGAGCGGTCTGAGAGGCTCCCTCCGATCAATCGGATGGTTACGTCAAGCCCTAGTACCTATATGATTGCCCCAACCCTATTGCTCTTATGGCAAGCCCCAACCCTTTTTATCATATATACGCTAGTAGGCGGTGGCTGAAGGTCTTCATGTCCTGTATATGACGTTAAACATTGATGGTGAGGTTCCAGTTCTGGAGGTCAGGGGAATATGGAGCACCCCTTCATCCCCATTCCTCCCAGGTCCACTCTGACCCGGAGTGGTAGTATCTGTTAGGCTCCCATCTGTGGGTTAAATAGAAAGTTTGTGTTATAAAAAAAATAAATTTATTTAAAAATATGTTCGACCAAACTATCGCTACGAGTCTTTAAAGGATTAAATGACCCACCAAGGTTGATATGATGTAAAACAAAACAAACTATTACTCAACATTTTATTGCCTGGTTCCACTCTAAACTAAACTTAGCAAAACAACTTCTTTACAAGATGAGCAATAGACTGTATCTAAGAATAATCTGGTATGGCCAAACTTGTTGTCCCTCTTTTCCCAGTCACTGTGGTTACCGATGTAGGTGTACATACGTCAGTGTATCTGTCTTTTATGTATATCTCTTCTCTTTATAAATTGCTTCAATGGATTTTGAAGTTCATGAAAATCTTAATTAATCAATGAAGCCAACATACTTTATTCCACTCGAAAATTATCGCCATTTACCTTTGTTCCAAAATGCTCTTATTTCTTTCTTTCTTTCTTTCTTCTTCTTCTTCTTCTTCCCTCCCTCAGTTTCCTTTCTCTCTTCTTCTTCTTCTTCTTCTTCTTCTTATTATTATTATTATTATTCCTCAGTCTTCTTCTTCTTCTTATTATTATTATTATTATTATTATTATTATTATTATTCCTCAGTCTTCCTCTTCTTCTTCTTCTTCTTCTTCTTCTTCTGTTGCCATCAGGATCGGTAAATAAGTATCCATAGAAACCTTTGCACATATTCACACCCACAAAAATACCAAATCCCCTAAAATACTTTAACTGACTTTATCTTATTTATCTAAGCAAATCAAATGCACTCGTTATCCGTTTGAAAAATTCTTAATACACATATTCATGTATAATATTTATGTAGAGGCAAGTGGTGTAATGTTTATCGGCGTAGGAAATGTGTTCAAATCCTGGACGAGGCTGTTGCATTTCACGTAACGAATTGTTTTGAAGCTTTATTTAATGAATATAACGGGGGATCTTGTGTTTTCTTCAATTGTTGAATGAGGAAAAGTTAAACAAGGAAATATACGATAATAAAACAAAAAAAAGGTATTACATAGTTGATAGGTTGTCTATGAATTATGTACTATGTAGTGCAAAGTTTAAAAATGGCGTTAGTTTCATGGAAAAATACAGTTATTCAATTGACATATTTATGACCTTTTATTGACCTCGGCTCTGATTAACCAGAGCGGAGTGTAAGAAATTTAGTTTAGAAAATCAGCTTTAGCTGGATGATGAGACGGGACGGACGTAAAATGGTTGTCTGTCCCATTCGTGACCATTTCTTCACACGTGCTTGTCTTAACTAGGTTTAATTAAATAAAAACGTCTAAAAAAAAAGAAGATCAAGTCTTTTGTTTGTAACTAAAAACTAATGACGGATACAGACAAGATGAAGACCCAAGAAATCCCAAGAAGAAAGAACAAAGAAGAAAGAACAGAAAAGCTAGTCCAGCTTCAAGACCAGAATAGCAGATTTATAAAGAGATAGTGTTGGAATATCATGGTATAAGATGTACTACAAATCGCTACTGCTATTTATGAACTCTCCCAACATCACCAGAAAGTACGGTAAATATTGGCCTATGAGAAACATATACAGAACGCATTTAAGATCGTTGGTAACTGTCCTCAAATCAATTGCTAATTAAACTTTCTGCGAGCAAAACCTACAGACTAGGATTACAAGGAGAACCACTGATATTATATTATTTTCTACCAAGGATTCCAAGGAACACTACGGACTAGGATTATAAGGGTTAACCAGCTGAACCTCTACCTTAGCAATAAGAACTCTAACATATAGTCAGAATAAAAGTAGAACAATATAAGATAAGTATGCCTATGCAAAACTGGTTCTATAACTTTGAGTAATTCAAATAACCTGTTTATACAAACCATATAAAAGTTACCGCTGACAAAGCCAATAAAAATGAAAGGGTGACAAGAAAAGAAACTAACACAGAATTTGAATAACCTTCAAAATGTGGTGAATATAGATGTGTGACTATTTACTCTAAATTTAATGTGTCTTAATTGTATACAAGGTGTGATCAAAATATATTGATTTAATTGTTAAAATTCAAACGAAGACAAAGTTGAGCAAATTATACAATAAAGAGGGGAGTTGTTTGTGGTGTAATCGTTATTGTCGTAGGAAATAGATACAGGGAACCGAGTTCAAATCCTGGACGTGACTGTTTACATTTCACATAGTGCTAATACCCGTGGGAAAGGTATGCGTCTCATCATTCTCCCTCCAGCTATGGGGGAATAGTAGGATAGACAGGACTCTTTAACATTGGTATTTCAACCGGTTGTGGAGAAGGAACACTGAATTAAACACCCGTTTAACTTCGCTTTAAAATTGACTTTGCATCGCATCCTACTCGTGTGGATTGGTTGGTAATTATGTATATAATAAAGTGATGAGACGTTTGATGTATAATGGATATCGTTGAAGAAAATGGGCATGGTGAAACGAGTTCAATTCCTGGGCGTGGTTATTTGCATTTCACATCGTGCTAATAGAAGAGAAAGAAAACTCTTAATTGAAACCTTTAAACTCCGCTTTAAAACATTCTTGTATTATATTTTGCTCGTATGGAAGCGTTGGGCAAATACACACACACACACACACATATATATATATATATATATATATATATATTGTCTGCATTTTATTTACGTAAGAACGAAGGTATTTGTGTATTTTACACCGAGAAAAATCAGGAAGAACTTTTTATTTTCCTTTAACATTGATACCACAAGAGTAAAATCACTTTTCCATTCATAAATTGGTTTTTAAACGTGTCTCGGGAGATTTTAGTGATAATCTCAAACTTAAAATAACCAAATTGTGTGCAACAAAACCGAGTCAAGCGTGCAAGAGTGTCGTGCCTCGATACCGGATGTCGATTTTCGCGTTGTATCCACCGAAATATTTCCTTGTAAAATATGGAAACATCCAAGAGTTATAAATACATTCCAAGTATCCTGAAAATCCATTAGTTTTCACTTGGGCACGACATTTTAGTCAGAATCCGACGAAAAATTCAAATTGAAAGAAATAGTGAAAATGGTTTGGAAGGAAGAAAATCTTCTTTGAGTGCTATTAGTGAAATCTCTCAATGGGTTTACCATTTTTAAAAGACATATTCTTACTTTCTTTCTTTCTTTTTTTTTTTTTTTATATCTTTCTTTCTTTCTTTTCTTTCTTTCTTTTCTTTTCTTTTTTTCTTTCTTTCTTTCTTTCTTTCTTTCTTTCTTTGATGACATTTGAATCCCCAAATTTCCTATTTCTCGAGTGTCCTGGATATGCCATTAAACTGCATCTAGTGGGAAGCATCCAATTCTGCGGCTCGGTGGAGTGTGGAGTACCCCTTCATTGCCATTACTCAAAGGTTCACTCTGCCTCGGTTTGTGTTAAATAAATAAAAGATTTTAAAAATGTGTTTAAAAATGAGTTAAAAAATGAATTTAACCCCCAAATTTCCTATATCTCAAGTGTCCTGGGTATGACATTAAATTACATCTAGTGGTGAGGTTCCAATTCTTGAGCTCTAGGTGTGTGGGGAGTACCCCTTCATTACATCCCATCCACTTATGAGTTAAATAGATAAAAGTTGTGTTAAAATGTTTTAAAAAATGAGTTTAAAAAAGAATTTGAATACCCAACAAGAATGAAAAAAATAAAAAAGCAAAACATGAATGTATTCAGCATAAAATAACCCAAGGGTTGAGATGCCGTAAAATCCAACCAAACGACCTTATATCTTAAAATGTCTCCTTTTCCGACTTGTTTTCTTGTTTTATTCATTCATTTACCGTTTATTTATTTCTTATGGAAGTTTATCACTGATAAGATGAAGCAAAAAATCTTCCCAATCGTATCCGTATCAGTGCTACTGTACAGCTGTCACATCTGGACTTTAATGAAGCGCCAAGCTAAAAAGATAGATTGGAGCTATACA
This sequence comes from Doryteuthis pealeii, assembly GCA_023376005.1. NCBI lineage: Eukaryota > Metazoa > Mollusca > Cephalopoda > Myopsida > Loliginidae > Doryteuthis > Doryteuthis pealeii. Next base: position 33,762,444 of record CM042170.1, on the reverse strand, counting down.
ATGATGATACGTGCTCTCTTGAATAAACATTGGATGCAGCGCCTCACAAGAATGCAGCTTACCTCCAATCACTCAAACAATCCGAGTAAAGTGAACACTGCTGGAGAAGTAAGGATAAATTCATCTCTTTGTTTGCATATGCCACTGCATGGGCTTTGGTTTGAGTATGACTCCCCACGTAAAAAAAGGCGAACCATGTCAGGAAACTATATACCTTCATATTCTGTTTCGGCACTCGATTCTTCCTTCCTTCCTTCCTTTCTTTCTTTCTTTTTTTCTGTCATTACAGTTTTCATCTGACGATTCATTCGTTCATTCTCTTTCTTCTGATAACTCTTTTTTTTTACTCTTTACCACTTTAAGCCTCTCACGGCGGCTCTCATACCACAGCGATCATACTATAGCAAAGTACAAAAACTGATGTCTCTTTTATCCCCTCTCTCTCTCTCTCTCTCTCTCTCTCTCTCTCTCTCTCTCTCTCTCTCTCTCTCTCTCTCTGTTTTTTCAGACATACACATCTTTTTTATCCCCTATCCACATTTTCTATTTATATCTCACTTTTTCTCCATTCCTTCTCTCTAACGCACCCACTAATCTCTCTTTTATTCTCTCTCTCCCTCTCATCCATTCTTCATCTTTAACTATTCCCCCTCTCTCTCTCTCCTCTCTCTCTCTCTCTCTCTCTCTCTCTCTTCTCTCTCTCTCTCTCTCTCTCTCTCTCTCTCTCTCTCTCTCTCTCTCTCTCTCTCTCTCTCACCCATTGTCTCACTTTCTCCCTATCGCCCTTTCCGTCACTCTTTTCTCTCATAATTTTCTTTCTATTCCCTCTCTCTAACACACATACTAGTCTCTCTCTCTCTCTCTCTCTCTCTCTCTCTCTCTCTCTCTCTCTCTCTACACACAGTGTCTATTTTTTTCTCATTCTCTTTCTCTCTATCCTTCTCTCTCCCCGCCGCTCTCTCACATATAAACTAGTGTCTTTTTTCTCTCTTCCTCACTCTCTCTTCATCTCTCTCTCTCCCTCCCTCCCAACCCCCACCATCACTCTCAAACACACACACACACACACACACGCACACACACACACACTATCGTCCTCTTTCTTTTTTATCCTTTCATCTTTCTTTTATTTACCGGCAATGAACAACCATTACATCCAACTTGTTCGTCCATCCGATTCTTTCTTCATTGCTCCTTTTAAACCGAACAACACAAAACAACAAACAACAAAGAAGAAGATGTAAGCCTATTTAGGAATTACATCGGTGACAGTCACTGACATTTTGGTTTTGCTTATAGGCACTCATTGTTTTGACTTTCCGGCTCAGACAACAACCGTTTCATGACATCTTGTCAACGACTGTTTTACTTGAACGGCCGGTCTAGCGGCAAAATCTTTATGGAAGCACAAAGGCGCTAAAAACAGGAGAAAGCTATGCGCACACACACACACACACACACACATATATATATATATATATATATATATATATATATTATATATATATCTTAAAAGGAGATGATATAAGTTAGAACAATGTAATTATGGGATTGTTCATGCCTGCTAGGCAGAATATATTATTCAGAGAAAGTATATAAATTCTATATTCTCACTTAAATATATTTCTCTGCTTTTCTCTAGAGATAAATGTGTATACTTACATACAATTGTATATAACCTTGGACACTCAGTTTTTGCCTATCATATATATATATATATATATATATATATATATATATATATATATATATAGAGAGAGAGAGAGAGAGAGAGAGAGAGAGAGAGAGAGAGAGTAGCCAATTGTAGGCCATATGTATGGCAGCAGGATTCGTCCCACTGCCACACCTCTTGGAAAAGTCAAAAATGGTTGTCGGCGAATTTTTACGACTACACCAGTCCCAATGTTTGGCCTCCGAACTCCCCAGATTTTAACCCCATGGATTATTATGTATGTGGTGCTGTTGAGAAAGACACAAATCGCTACAAAAGCCCAGTTAATCGACAGAATTATGGTAGTTTTTGAGAACCTTGCCAGGGAAAATGTAACATCAGCTTGCTCCAGGTTCTGGAGTAGGATTGAGGCTGTGATCGACACTAATGGCGGTTATTTTGAGTGAAAATTGTTGACAATAGTGTAATTTCCGTGCCTGTTGAATTTCTTTACAACCCATGAAATTTTGTAGTGACTAATTTTGTAGTTACTGTGTGTGTGTGTGTGTGTGTGTGTGTGTGTGTGTTGTGTGTGTGTGTGTGTGTGTGTGTGTGTGTGTTGTTTTTGTCTAATGATTCAATCCACCCTGTCGGTGGGGCTGTAGAATACACCGATTGCACCTCTGAAAAGGGGTAAAATCTCCCCAATGGAGCCACCTGTTGGTCATGGTTGGCCATCTGTGATGCTTAAGCGCGGAATCCTTGTGGATTGTCCCAATCCTACTGCTTTTATGGCAAACCCCTAACCCTTTTTATAATATATGTGCTAGAAGGCGGTGGCAGGATATGACATTAAATTGCATCTAATGTTAAAATTCCAGTTTTGGAGCTTTGGGGAGTTAAAAAGATTTGAATACCTAATAAAAACGAAAAGAACAAAAACCTATTTGGCATAAAATAACACAAGGGTTACTCTTCGATCATATTTATCCACGAAGGCAGTGGCTGAGTGTATTAGTGTATGACGTTAAACTGTATCTAATGGTGAGGTTCCAATATTGGAGGTCTAGGGAGTGTGTAGTACCCCTTTATTGCCTTTACACTTTGGTACACTCTAATCCGGAGTGGCAGTACCTGTTAGGGTCCCATCTATGGGTTAAATAGAAAAAATTAGTTTAAAAATATGTTTAAAAGAAAATTTCGATACCCATCAAGAATGAATAAATCAAAACGTCCTCGGCATAAAATAGCACGACATGGGTTGACATGCCATAAAATTTAACCAACAGATTCAACTTCGTAAACTGAATGCTTGGATGATTATGTTCGTGAACCCTAGCAACAAAACAACCCTTGCAAGTGTCATCATATAATTTATCTATTGCCATGTGAATATTTGATAGATGCCAACACGACATGGATTTCAATGCAACTAACAACATCGACGACATCAACTAAATATAACTTTTCTCTATTCACTTGGGATTTAGAGTGACGAATAAACACGCGATCTAAGAAATTAGTTGGAATTCAGGTAATGACAAGCTTTTGTATATTGTTTTCATTGAGCTTGCGTACCCGCATATATATATATATATATATATATATATATATATATATATTATATATGTGTGTGTGTGTGTGTGTGTGTGTGTGTGTGTGTGTGTGTGTGTGTACGTTACAACGGATACTTTTTGTCTGGACCTATCTAGATTTCAACAATTGTGTTTGTATGAGAGTGACTGTGCCTATATATGTGTAAGAAATAGGAAGAGATAGAGAGAGAGGGAGAGAGAGAGAAAGAGTGTGTGTATGCGTGCATGTACGTGCATGTGTTTGTGAGAGAGAGAGAGAGAGAGAGGTGAGAGTGTGTGTGTGTGTGTGTGTGTGTGTGTGTGTGTGTAAGAAACAGTGAGAATGTATCTGTGTGTGTAATACTACCAGCTTTTGTGGCGCGTATGTGTATGACAGAGAGAAAAAAAGGCAGTGTGTGTGTGTGAGAGAGGGGACTGGGTATTTTCGTGCAAGAAAGATGGTGTATGTTTGTATATAACGCTCTCAGCTTTCAGAGTATGTGTGTATTTGTGTGTGCGTGTGAGAGAGAGAGGGGGGAGGGAAATACAGAGAAGGTGTACGTGAGAGATTGGGGTGGGTATTTGCGCGCAAGAAATTGTGTATTTGTGTATATAATGCTCACAGCTTTCTGTGTGTGTGTGTGTGTGTGTGTGTGTGTGTGAGAGAGAGAGAGAGAGAGAGAGAGAGAGAGAGAGAGAGTGTGTGTGTGTGTGTGTGTGTATGTATGTATGAGTGTGTGTGTGAGTGTATGTGTGTGCTTGCGCATAAGAAAGAGAGGATGTATCCCAATATATAATACCCACAGCTTTCAATAGATGCCTTCACTTTTTTCATTACGATTTTTTGTTAAATAAATAATGCAAATACATAAAATGTAAAAGTTTCAGATGGGAATATAAATCCGTATGGATAAAATACCCGGATGAATGGAAGAAGAAGAAATAACACATGAAAACTAACTTTGGTCGAGGCTTTATATATTATGACGTTTCGACTTGTATGAACTTCATCAGATGATAATTTGGAAATTTTTACATTTCTATGAAAGAAAATTGGGTCGATTGAGGTGGCATTGTAATTAGGAATGTCAATCGTTATGAAACTTTAAAAATACTTATGATCCTTATTTAAGCTATGAATTAATTAACTCTTTACCTACCAAATTTCCTCTCGAGTGTACCAAATTTTTTTGGTATTTTTTACCCGTGTGATGGGATATTTCAAAGTTCACTATCTATTCATTTTAGAACATTCTATTCAAAAAATAAAGTCATAGTATCATTATAATCTGAGTCTTTCTGACCAATTATAATGAACTAACCATCACTGGTTTATGGTAAGATCGAAGTGATGAGAGAGCCGCTATGAGCGCTTTAAAGTAGGCAAAGATATAGTTTTCTTGTCTGTTGTATTAATTACATTCCTAATTGTTTTAAATGTTCTTGTGGCGACTTGAATGTCTTATTTCCTTTTAAATTGTCAATTATATTTAATATTGAATTCGTGAATAGAACTAAATGTCTATCATATGGGATTTTGCTATCAATCATTTTTTTAAATCTTAATTAGAGATCTCCATGGCGTAGTGACTAACATGCTAGATTGCCACATCGTAGTAAGTAAGTTCAAACTCCAGTAGCGCCATTATATTCACTTTTGGACTAATAATACACTTGGGAAAGGTATGGACCTGCATCCAATGTCTTTCTTTTCATTTTATTTTAGAAGTCCATCGCAGATGACGATGACGTCACTCCGTGTCGTTCATTAGTAGTGGACCTTCTGGTGGCTAGTTAGTCTAATTCTGGACTTGTAAATGCGGTCACACATATTGCAAGGGAAATTTTCATCTGCATTTGGTGGTTCATGACGACGAAGGCGTCCTCGCTCTGCAGCCCTGTAAATTCGATATTACCCCGCTCAGCTCCTGTGTGGCACGTTGCTTGTCTGTTGGAGGCCAGAACTTCCTGGATTGAAGGTGCGATGGCGCATTTCTTCAGTGTCGTCTTCATATGATCTTTGGACCGCTTTGGGGGGGCTCCTGTCCTTCACGTGCTTTCTGCGAGTTCACCATAAAGTATTTTCGGGCATGCGGATGGTCTGACCGAACCATCGCAGCTGGCGTTGCGATAGGATGGTCTCGATTGGGCCAATGCATGCTCTGCTGCGAATTTCTGAGTGGGGGATTTTGTGCCACCACTTTACGCCCGGTATGCGTTGGAGGCAGTTAGTGTGGAATGCCTCCAGTTTTTTTTTCAGGTGTCTGTGATACAACATCCACGGCTCGCTTCCGTATAAGAGTATGGATAGGCATACAGCTTTATATACAGAGATATTTGTATAGATGGTGAGATCTCTGTTCATGAGCACTCTTTGAGATAGCCTACTAAAAGATGCTGAAGCCAGAACAATCCGCCATTGCACTTTATGTGTGAGATCGTTTGTGTTGTTTAAGACAGATCCCAGGTAAGTGAACTCCTCTAGATTTTTCAGTGGTTGATGGTTAATGAAGAGTTCAGGAATCGGAGGTTGACACATGTTGAGAACTTCTGTTTTCTGAACATTGATGACAAGTCTTCACCGAGAGTAGGCTTCAACAACAGCATTGATGATGCTTTGTAGTTCATCTGAGGAAGAGTATCCAACTATGGGGAAAATAAAACCACTACAGTTCAGGATGGGTTTGGCCTTAGATAACCTGCGAAGATTGATATGCCATTAAACCCAGGAACCAAACCAAATACTAATTGGAATGGATTCCAAATACTTTTACTTTTATTATATAATACAACGTATAAAAAATAAATGTCATATTGGAGAGATTGAAAAGTTCAAGTTTCATAACGATCGACATTTCTAATTACGTTGCCATAATAACCACATAGACAGTTGTAACATTCCATAATATTTTTCAACAAAATTACTTTTTTTAAAAATCATTATCTGATGCTATTCATACTGGGCAAAACGCCATAGTAAATATATAAACAATACACGAAATTGATTATATATATATATATATATATATATTATATATATATATATATATATATATATTATATACTTTCAAGAAACAAACCATCATTTGCCGATAATAAATTTATTTAGACCAGAACTCAGAGAGAGAGAGGGAGAGAGAATCACGGGTATCCGTAGTCAGTAAGACCTGATATATATATATATATATATATATATATATATATATATATATATATATATATACTAGCAAATATATGCACCCTCCGGGTGCAAGTATTTAAGTTTAAATGTAATAAAATATTAGATTAAATCAGAAAGGCTAATGAAACAAATTAAGAATTCAAATAAAAAGATTTGAAACGGAGGGGTATAATCGGAAAATACTTACTTTTTCATCACTTCCGTTTTTCAATGCTAAAGTTTCCTAATTTAACTATTTAGTTAAAATAGGAAGTAAAGAATAAAATTACAGTTATTTCTTCTTGTTAATGAATTTCTTTTAGGATTTATTGAAGAGATTTTTACTCATATTCATTAAGATAAAACCAAACAATTAGAAATCAATAATACCAAGCACATTTTTATTAAAATCAGTTTTTTTAATATCAATATGCAAATTAGCTCTACGTTTACACTGAAAACTGGTATTTTGTTGTATATATAAATACAATTGCATGTTATTAGTATTTAGGTAAGGCCAACAGTATTAATAATGTCAAACAGTTTTATTATTAATTGAGGTTTAAATAGAAATAGAATCATGGAGAATGTGACGTAAATATTTAAGGGAATTGTGACTTGAGTAGTAATATAGTTTCGGTTACAGACAGAAAAACACACAATCTCCATTATAATAAGATATATATGTGTGTGTGTATATATATGTTTATTATATATATATATATGTATATATATTTTGTATATATATATCTTTCAACATGTCTATAACATATATATATATATATATATATATATATATATATATCTATATATATATATATATATATATATATATATATATATATACATGTTGAAAGATAAATATACAACATGATAAATAAGCAGATACGCCAGCTGACATTAAATGTCTTACAGATTTTTTTTAATCCTCAAAATCCCACACCAAATTACCGTTTTCCATTTTTTAATCAATTTGATAATTCTACTGAACACAGAAATTTTTAAATTTTTTTTTAATATATCAAAATATCTACCGCTTGAATGACATTTAAAAATGTTTATTTTTTATTTAGTGCAGAATTGGAACATACTGTGACGCCAATATTCCGAAACCGTAAACATTGCTAAAATATCATTCGGTTCACTCGCATAGTTCGACATTTATTTTATAATAAAAATAATCTATACTAATAATACAAAACTAGCAGGACCTGTGAATATACCATAGTATGATGATTTGATTATTACAACATTTGATATGTTTACTTAAGAGCTATTGTTGAATAGTTCAAAATGTAAAAACTATAATAATCTTGATTTAACTCTCTTTACTACTAGGACTTTTGGATATATCACAGTATGATGATTTAATTATTATAACGTTTGATATCTTTACTTAAGAGCTAATGAAATATAATTGAATATATTAAAAATTGAATAATAAAAAGATAATAATCTCTCTCTCTCTCTCTCTCTCTCTCTCTCTCTCTCTCTCTCTCTCTCTCTCTCTCTCTCTCTCTCTCTCTCTCTCTTCTCTCTACTTCATTTTTCTTTCTTTCTTTTCATCTTTTCATTATGTTGAATTTATATTTTGCATTTCATATTAGATGATTTCTCGGTCTAATTTTTAACGAGAGGGTTTGCAATATGATAACGGTCGGAAGATTAAAGAACAAGCGTATTAATATATAGATAGTATGTTTATCTGCCCTGACTACATATTATGCCATACTTACTTTATTTTGTGGAA
>CM042170.1:33739309-33749309 GCA_023376005.1 Doryteuthis pealeii | reverse complement strand
AACCGAAAAACAGCGACGCCTCCACGTCACACTATAATGAAGAGATAGATAGAATCACCCTAACGTGGAATGAAATTTGCTGTTTAGTGACTGACTTGGCGCCTTTCAAAGCGAATAGACAATTCTGGGATTTAATAATGACATCCTTTCAGTTATATAACTTAGGCAATTCGTTAGACCAGAATGGAGGTGGAAATATATACAAAATATCTGAAAATATATAAATATCTAAAATACAAATAAAACGTCTGGAGAAAAGTTTAGTTCATGACAAGTCACCCCCCAACTGGAAGACATATCTCACTGTGACACATGACTGAGTTTGACAAATCGGTGGATTGAACAAATCGTTTTGAATTAAAGCAACAAGAATCAGATACAACTGGAAACAAATCCAAAAATTGAAGCCAAATAAATGAAAAACTTTGAAACAATAGAAAGGAATATCATTTGAAATTCATAAGATGCGATGATTTTTTTAACAATTTCTTTTTTCTTTTATTTATTTATTCATTTTCTGCTTATTTATGTAAAAGAGAGAAACGCATGAGAATAATTGAAGGAACCAAAATGGAGCCTTTTCGGTAGCAGACTAATTCAAGTGTCGTCTACATGTAACACTTCTGTGTCCGTTTTAAATTCATTTAAATATTCGATTAAATAAACGACTTTATATATTTTTTCTCCTTTTTTTGTTTTGTTTTTTGTTTTCGTTTTCTTTTGATTTACTTTTCTTTTGTTCTTATTATTCCATACATTTTGTCTTTTGCTCTCGCCTTCTTACCCATTCACCCCTCTCTCTCTCTCTCTCTCTCTCTCTCTCTCTCTCTCTCTCTCTCTCTCTCTCTCTCTCTCTCTCTCTCTCTCTCTCGCTGGTTGCTAAAGTTAATTTTAGGAAAAAAGAGCTGCGGGTTGCTAAAGCGCTTCTATTTTAAGGTCTGTCTGTCTGTCTGTCTGTCTCTCTCTCTCTCTCTCTCTCTCTCTCTCATGTCTCCCTTTTTAAGCCATACTTTCTACCTCAACGCTACCTTCATAGAAGTGCCCGTGCTATAATGATTATCATCGAAGGAAATAAACACGAAGAGGGGCACTGCATTAAACACGACTTTGTGAAGAATAGTAAGTATTTACCCAACCTGTTTGCCACGGGTAGGATGTGACACAAGATCGCAAGATCGCAAGGGTCGAACTCGCTATTCAGTAGTAATTGGTTTGCGAGACGAGCTTGCTAACCATTACACCACCATAGGACGCCCTCGGAGGGGAGTATTATCTAAAATCTCATGGCAGCGTTACATAATTGATAGGTAGCCTATTAATTATATATTGTAAGTGTAGTTTAGATTCAAAATAACAATTTAGTGGAAAACACAGGATGATGATTGGCACTTTTAACCCTGTGTTGATCCCATCTTCCAGTTCGTCAGCATGATCTGTCTGATAGTAACTAAGAAAGTCAGATTTGGCTGAGTGATGGAATGAATAAGACGTATGGTGTCTCTCGTCCCAATATCCAATTTCTCTGCGCGTTTGACTTGATCTGGGATACTTATAGAATTAAATATGAACTAAAAAATAGAAAGTCTTGTGTTGTTAATTAAAACCAAAGTAACAACACGGTACGTCCCAGTATCAAGTCAGGGAGAATCCCAGATCCAGAAGAAAGCAGCTAAGATCCAAGATAGCGGATTACAGAGAACTGACAGATAGCAGCGACTCCGAAATAATAGAAGACGAGTATACGACAACGGTTATACTCACCACAATCAACAATATACAAAGATATAAGGTACGGCTATACTCTACGGGTATACAGTATATTAAGTTAGGGCATAAATTGTGGCGCTTTTTGCTGGATAAGGGTTCCATAAAAATGTGGTAATTGTAGTTTGTTTTGGTTTGTTTTACGGCATTTCAACCTCAATGCCGACTAAGTTTTGAAATAAATTAATTCTTAGTGGATTCTCAATTTTTTATAAACCCTTTTTTTTTCTATTTAACCCATAGATGGAACCCTAACAGGTACTACCACTCCGGATCAGAGTGGACCTGTGAGTAATGGTGATGAAGGGGTGCTCCACATTTCCCAGATCTCCAAAACTGGAACTTCATCATCTGATAGAGTTTAACGACATTTCCATGACAAGTGGTAATTGTAGAGATATATAAGGTGCTTCAGAAATATTTATAGCATTTCGTTATCTTGTTACATACTCATACACATATACCTATGTTGGGTACATACACAAGTGTTCTTTTACTGGAGAGAAGGGGGGAGATAGACATAGGTAGATAGAGAGATGCATAACTTACTTCTTTGGCCATTGGTGATCTCTAGTCGTTTCTATTCTTTCTCTATGAGTTCTATTTCTCTGTTCTTGCTGCTTAGTCGTCCTTGATTCATTTCTTCTTCTAGGTCAGTCTTGTTGCCAAGACATTCATCAACCACAAAACCATATTATTTATTTAAACTTTCATTTACTTAATCTTCCTCTAACTAAACACAGCGTGCGTGTGCAAGTGAGTCCCAGCTAAGGCAGATATGCCTTCTGTGCCTGACATGCAAGCTGCAACTGAGACCCAACCAGGTCCCTCGTGACTTCACGTATTTCGCAGGCTTTCTGTGATATTCCATGTAAAGTACCACCCGTGACATGAAAAGGGCCATCCCTTCAGAAATACAGGGGATTGACAATAATCTTATGTAACCGCATAGATTATGCAACAATCTGATAACTTGAATAATTCTCGTTCAAGTGAGTTCAAATCTTAACAACAGTAAAGAAATGTCATTGACTGGAAAAGAAAAGACATTTAAACATTAAACAATAATTTTGAGTTGTTTCTACAGTTAAAAAAAATGAGATAAATTGAAAATGAATTGGTCAAGTTATTTGATAACGAAATTAGATCATTCTTTTCTGAAGCACCCAGTATATCTTATCAAATCTTTAAAAATGCCCTGTATATACAAATGTATATACAAATGTATAGGTATACTACACTATACGTAGGATACGATGCAAGATGAGTGTGGTATGCGATAGCAGCATCTTTTCAAGAGTAAAGGTAAATTAATAATTCTGCTTAATCACCGACAAGAAATTGGCACAATTTTAAGAATTAATGAACAAATTGAATTAATTAAGCAATTTAAAACTAATCGTATTTATGTCAATCTAAATGACAGTAGCTCTTACAATTTTGTGGTGTAGTGACTAACGTACTGGACTGCGACAACGTAGTAAACAAGTTCGAACTCCATTCGCACTATTATGTTCCCTTTTTTACTAATATCCTTGAAAATGAACCGACCTATTGGATAGATGGTATCCCTACTGTTCTTCAACAAGGATGGCTTTGACATTAGATAACCCACGAAAGTTGATATGCCATTAAACAAAGAAACCAAACGAAGCTAATTCATTGTCTCAATTATACTTCAATCTTAGGTTTGGTTTCTTTGTATAATGGCAGACCAATCGTGGTGGCTTATTTAATGCCAAAACCATTCTTAGCAGAACACAGGGAGCACTATTTAACCCGTAACTGTAGGGGTGAGGAAGTTCAGACCTTTTCCAAGAGTATTCGGCCGAAAGTGAACGTAAGAACGCGACTGGAGTTCGAACACGCTTACTACGATGTCGCAATCAAGTTCATTAATCACTACACCACGGTGCCCCTCACTTTCAATCAATGTGAAAATACGTCATATAGAAAATATGAGCAAATACGTGCAGAAAAGCAAATTAAGCAAAATGAGATGAAATTCAGCAAAGGAAAATCTGGTAAAATTTGATTAAAAAAGCTGACGCGAAATGTCACTTTTAATATAAGAATCTCAGCAATTTGAGTTTGGCGAAAAGTGCGAAGAATTTTGTTAATATCAAATCTAAACAACCATGAAAATTATTAATCAGATTTGAAAATGAGAGGAAGTTTAGGTGTTAAATCTAAAAAACGATTTAAGATAAATTTTAAAGCAAAACTTGCTTATTTCGAAGGAAACTTTTATTAGCATATTATGTTACATAATAACATAGCCTATCATTTTTGTAAGGAAGTGTACTTTAGATTCTAAAATTTACTGTATATTATATACCCTACCTATGAACATTAATAGATATGTCCCAATCCTCATTAATACGAAAGTATTATGCTGACTGAATAGTCTTATACCAATAGCAGTGGTTTACCTTCTTCACACTGGTGAGTATTGTATCTTGTTAATGTTATAAAGATTCCATTTCATTTCCAACCTCCGTTTGGTAATTTCTCATTTAGCTAGGTTACAACACTGGAAAATTACTTCGAAACAAACTCTTTATCCATCAGCGTAGATTTTTCTCATTCATTTTACCCTAATCGGATATATTTGTTAAGCTTAAGTGTTTAATTCAGTCAAATAAAGAATGTATTTATGATTAGATATAGACTTTGTGTAACATCCTGTTCGTGACAAATAATTGATTATCTCAAATTTTATTTAATAAGGAAGATTCGGAATATATATATATATATATATATATATATATATATATATATATATATATATATATATATATTCCAAATCTCCCTTACGACATAGTAGCTTTTGAATAGTCGTAATTTACATGCATCTTCTTATTGTTAGAGTCATAGACCAAATATATATATATTAAGAAACAGAATTAGTTATTTTCCATAATAATATATATATATATATATATATATATATATATATATATATATATATATATATATATATATATATATCTTTGTGAAAAAATTTTGAAAATACGTCGAAAATTGACACTTTTGAAGCAGGTGCTATAACGTTTAGGTTTTATTTAAACCATCAAAAGGGCTAATAATCATTAATCATATGAAAGAGAACTGTGGACAAGTATATGATTAATGATTATTAGCCCTATTGATGGTTTAAATAAAACCAAAAAGCTACAGTGTCGGCTTCGAAAGAATCAATTTTCGACGTATTTTCATGTTTTTTTGCCTACTTTTTATACATTTACGTTGTCGAATTTTATATCCATTTATTTCTTCATATACACACACACTATATATATATATATATATATATATATATATATATATGTGTGTGTGTGTGTGTGTGTCTGTCTGTCTGTCTGTCTGTCTGTGTGTGTGTGTGTGTGTGTGTGTGTGTGTGTATTTACCTGGTGGCCAAAATGCATAAACAGATAAGTAAACGACTTATAAGATTAAAAAAAGGAAAGTGTTTTTACTTAATTTAGCACGAATCGGATATGTTGTATAAGAATGAAACCATTACACAAATCTCACTTTGTTTTTTATGTTGTTGATTTATGGAAGAAAAAGAAAAATGTTTTAAAAGGAATTCAGATGAGAAAGAAAGAAACATCAGAATAGAAAAAAATCCGGTGATATAATCCTCTTTCGAAATAAATTCAGGCAAAATCTTTCAGCTTTTAAAATGCACAGCCGATTTGTAGTTTTGTTTTATTGAATTCTTTCTTTTTTCAACAATAATTTTATCTTTCTTTCTTTCTTTCTTCTTTCTTTCTTCCATCTTTCTTTTTCTTATCTTTCACTCTTTTTTTCTTTTTTTTTTTTTTTTTTTGCAAATCGTTATATTCTAATATGATCTTTTCTTTTATTCTCTTAACAATAGTTTTACTTTCTTTTTTCTATCTTACTTCTTTTTCTCTTTCAATTTCCTTTTTATTTTCAACCTTTTTTTTCTTTCAGTCATTTTTTTTTTTTCAAATCCTTTTATTATTATATCATCGTCTTTTCTTTATTCTCTCGACAATACTTTAATTCATTTTTTCTTTCTTTCATTCTTCCTGTCTTTCTTCTTTCATTCTTTCTGTCTTTCTTTCTTCTTTCACTCTTTCTGTCTTTTTTCTGTCTTTCTTTTTTTTTCTTTCATTCTATATTTCTTTTTTTAATTGTTATATTTTAGTATCGTTGTCTTTTCTTTTATTCCCTCAACAATAGTTTAACTTCTTTTTTTTATTTATTTCTTATTTTCCTTCACTTTTTCTGTCTTTTTTCACTCTTTCATTTTCTTTTCTTTCTCTCATTATTTCTTTGCTTATAATCATTGTATTTTAATATTATCTTTTCTTTTATTACCTCAACACTTATTAAACTTTCTTCTTTTTTCTTTCACTCTTTTTTTCCTCCCTCTCTTTATTTCTTTTTTCTCCTTCCGACTTCAATATCATTTCATTTTCATTTTTTTTTTCATTCTTTTACTTTTACTTTCCCTTTTGCTTAATTATTCTTCCTTGTTTGTATTATTTCTTTTCAATCTCTTTAACTTATTTGATTTTTCTAATTCTCTCTTTTTTTCGGTATTAGCTCAGTCTCTACCGACTGAGCTAATACCGAAAAAATTTGCATAGAAATCGCAAGGTTCCGAGTTGTAACATCAGCTTCTTTTTCTCCTCTATCTAATTCCTCTTTATCCTTATATTTTGATATCTCTTTTTTTATTACCTCCACAACAGTTTTCTTTCTTTCTATTTTTCTTCTTTTTTCTTTCACTTCTTATTTGTTTTTGTTTTTTCTTCTATCGACTTTACTAACATTTTCACTACACTCTTTCCCTTTTCTTTTCCCTTTTCTTTTTCATTCTTTTAATTTCCCTTAACAATAGTTTTACTCCTTTTTACTTTCTTTCTTTTTGTCAAATCCTTATATTGTAATGTCATCCTCTTTTCTTTTATTCCCTCAACAATAATTTTACTTCTTCCTTTCTTTTTTCTATCTTTCTTCTTTTTTTCTTTCGTTCTTCTTTTATTCGTTCATTCTTCATTTTTTTCTTAGACTTTTTATTTCTTTTTTTTATTTAAATCGTTATATTCTAATATCATCTTTATTTTTCTTTCTTGTTTGTATTTTTATTTATATATCTTTTAAATCTCATTACGGTTTTTGATTAATTAATTTTTTTTCTTCTCTCTTTTAATTTTACTTTCCTCATCCTATCTTCATCTTTCATTTCTTCCTTTTCATAAATCGTCTTTTTTATTCTAATCTTTATATTTTGATAAAATCTTCTTTTTATTGTTTCCTTGCTTCTTGTCTTTCTATTCTCGTTTTTTCTTTCTTTTTATTTTTTCTATGATTCTCTATTAAATTTTCCTCTTCCCAATGATTCTTTCTAAACGAAAAAACCTTTTCCGAACTTTTCTAATTTTTTTTTTATCTGCCAACAAAGACATGAAGAAAAAATCCTGAAAATGGTTCAATATTGGAAGAAATGCACTTTGGTTAATGCCAAGTCCAAGAAAATCCATCGATTTTCGAAGACCCTGAAAGAAAAGTGTAATCTAGCGCTAAAACGCTCTTATCATTTTACTTATCAATACGAAATATAAACAAATGATATTACAGAAAACAAGTACGTAATGCTTAAGGATGGAACCCAGATGAATGAGCAGTCCATGACATGCAACACTCCACTCTAGCCGTTACTTAGGCTAGACGGGCGGCCACAGAGGCTGGTATGTCAAATATAAACGGTCTATCAATTATATTGATCACTGTCTGCTTAGAAAAATAGCACCCACATTATCAACAATATATATATATATATATTATGTGTGTGTGTGTGTGTGTGTGTGTGTGTGTGTGTGTGTGTGTGTTTGAGCTATGGTAGCGTTAAAATGGGGTCAAAACCTGGTTACTGACATTTTCTCGTTTATACGGTCTTCGGACCACGCTACCATAACTCAAATATAAACAGTCTATCAATATATATATATATATATATATATATATATATATATATATATAAAAGTAAAAAAAGTAAAGTCGTCGGGGCGGCCTAATGTCGGTATCAGCCAATCAGCGAGGGAGTCTATCCCCCTTTTCACTAGCACTATACCAAGGAGATTATTTTAGCGTCTGAGGTGGAGCACTACACCTACCATCAGCTCCTTACTTTACCGCACATATCCCTGTACTACTCATACGCTGAGTTGGTGAGGGCGGGTATCGAACTAGGAACCTTGTGGTTTCTAGCCGAACGCTCTACCGACTGATATATATATAAAGAGTGAAACAGGCAGGCAGAAAGAAGGAGAGAGAGAGAATGAGAGAGAGAGAAAGATAGAGAATGATACAAGCATGATTGAAACTTACAAGTTTACAATACTTTCTTTTAATATTTGGAAATAATCTTAGTAAAATTAACATCAACATCCGCTTCCATATTTATATCTGTTCATATTATTTTGCCCATCTTTTCCTTTCATTTTCTCTTTTCCATCTCAAATACAAAAGTTACATTCTCCAAGTTACAGTGTCAGTTTTGTAAATATTTATAGATTTTTCCGTCGCTTGAAACTCGTACATAAATGTAAACCAGAAAGAGACATTTGACTTTTCTCATTCGATTAAAGACTTCAGTGAATATCCATTTCCTGTTAGTGATGTGCATCAAAATAAGATCATCTCTCTAAGTCTTTATATAGATATGCGTTATTTATCTATATATACAAGGTGTGTCATAAAAGTATCGAGATTGGAACTGTATTTACCAAGATAGAAATGAACAATGAATGGAAATATTTTTTCAGAAAATAAGGTGTGTAAAAAAGTACAAAAAATCTCGATACCTTTTTGACACACCTTGTATATAAAGAACAGTTGGTGTGTATGTATGTATGTACGGATGAAACCATGAAAATAAAACTATTAACGACAAACTAAATATATTCAAAAGAAAAAAAGATATTTAAGATATATATATATATATGTATGTGTGTGTGTGTGTGTGTGTGTGTGTGTGTGTGTGATTCTTAAAGCATTTATCCATTTGTTCACACAAATGTTGAATGTCACGTGTTTCCTCCGCTTCCACATCTGCTCATATTCAAAGTATAAAATCGAACACTTTACGCCGATGAAGAACGCAGGTGTGCACGAAAATTAAGTTCGCATTTTCTCATAGATTCTAAACATATTGTGCACTAATACGTTAACTAACTAACATATGAAAATATAAAATATGAAAGGAATATTTTTTTCCAAAATATACAACTTAATCATAAATATTTTTGATGCAAAATTATTTTCCACTTTGGCTTACTTACGAATATTCTGAGTTACGTTTAGTCATTCTGCCGATTTTTTGCTTTGTGTGCGAGCTTCAGATACGCTTATGTCAATAAGTTTGCTAAAAGTATTTAAGTTTTAAATTTATTACCCCATTAATACATAGAATAAATCTTATTTATTAACGATATCTCTATGAAAATCTGAGAAAAGTTTTGGAAAAACAAGCCACGAGAAAGCAGCTGTGTAGCCACTTGCCTCCTATCATACAAACCATCCGAGTAAGACGAACATGCTGGACACTGCTGTAGAAGCAAGGATGAACTCATAAGTAATGTTCTCCTATAGAAACCAGCACACGATCCCAAAGTGTGGGTCCTCCAGCAAAGACGTACGTTGACTAACCCTGCGCGGATACTGAATACTGCGCAGTGGACCTACCAATAATAATGAATGTTAGGGACGGTTGAAGAGATATTTTCATCAATATCCGTGCCACTAGCTCAACATGATGATGATGATGATGATGATGATGATGATGTAACATAATGGTGCAAGAAAGGCATGAATGTAATCTTATATGTAAATTAGTACGGAAAAGTTTTATAAGGAAAATAAGAATTACGTGTTAGATTAGAATGGACAAATTTAAGGATGAATCGTCATGAGGCCACATAGCATTGTTTCTATTGGACGATAAGTGAGACGTGGCGAAGTATAAGAGAGGAGGAGTGAGAGATGAGTCTGTTACAATGCGCTGAGAGAGTAAGACATAGACTCTTGCTCTCGACAGTTGTGACTTTGGGGAAAATAAAAAATCTCATTAGAAAAAGAAATAGCCTTGTGTTGTTATTAAGAACTATAAATGACAAAGTAAGATGTGCCCCAAGTTGGTTCCCAGACTCCAAACAAAAGGAATTGTCAGCCAACTAAACAGCAGTCTAGCAACAAG
>CM042170.1:33726809-33734309 GCA_023376005.1 Doryteuthis pealeii | reverse complement strand
TTGTCATTAAGCTAAACAGAACAAAAGGCATTTATTCTGATCTACTCCTAATCTATTTGCTGATGCTCAAGTTCCTTAAAAGTACGACCGTTATCATTTTGCAACACCCTCTGGTTAAAATGAGACCATCCAATTCGTCCGAAGATGAAATGCAAAAATGTAAATCCAAATTATCTGGTGTTGCTTATCAGCCGAATTCTTATTTATTATGAGTGTCTTCACCTCAGCTAAATAATGGACCATTCCGTTTTTATTATAAAGGAAGAAAGGGAAGAAAAAGAACATGCTACACAGAAAAATATAATTAGAAAGAAAGTAGGAGAAAGATGTCGCTAATCTGTTTCAATCGAACATAAAAACAAAACAAATGAGAGAGAGTTAAATCAAGATTATTATACTTCTTACATATTGAACTATTTTGCAATTTTGACGGATTACTAAAAAGAAAGACCAAAACAAAAACAACAACAAAAGCAACAAAACTGTTGAACATGAAGGTAACAGAAGTATAAAATCAGTCAGAATCCTTAGAAGATTTCCGATTATTGTGATTGAGTTATTATTGGAAAACATTATTGTTCAATAATAATTCATCTCAGCCGAATAAAAATATTCTACATTCATTCACCGTTCAAAAAGTCTACTTTGCATTCAGAATGTGTCAATAAATTCCAATTCCTTTTGATGGTTTTTACCAGAATCAATAGACTGACAGACACCATTTTGTACCAATTCTATTCACATATTTCCATAAATTATTTATGTCTGTTTATCTCAAAATATAGGGATTCTCCGTGGCGTTGTGGTTAACATGCTGGACTGCGATATCGTCATTAGCAAGTTTGAACCCCAATCACTTTTTAGTATTACATTCCGTTTCATATTACTACCATTGGGAAAGGTATGAAGCTCTTCATCCCCCATCTGTGGCTTAAATAGTTCCACTACTGTTCTTCTTGAATCCATTGGATATCATAGACATATCAACCTTTGTGGGTTATTTAATGCCTAATTCATCTTTGTAGCAGAAGAGCAGCGGCACTATTTATCCTATAGCGGGAGAAGGGGTTCATATCTTTTCCAAGGATATTAGTCCGAAATGTAATGGGAGAGAGCTCGTTGTGTGGTGGCTAACGTGCTGGACTGTGACATTGTAGTGAGTTCAAACTCTATTCGCACTATCATATTCACTTTCAGACTAATACCCTTGGGAAAGGTATGGATCTCATTATCCACCATCTGTAGGTTAAATAGTACCACTACTGTTTTTCTCCAATGGTGGGGGGGTCCCGTGGCGTTGTGAATAACGTACTGGACTACAACAATGTAATAAGCGAGTTCAAACTACAGTTGCACTATTCCCTTTCGGACTAATATCCTTGGGAAAGGTATGATCTTCCACACCCGCAAGATTTGAGTTAAATAGTGCCGATGGTGTTTTGCTATAGGAATGGATTTGGCCTTAAATAACCCACAAAGGTTGAAATGACCAAGACAAACAAGATATATATATATATACGATACTTTATTGACACACTGTATATATATATATATATATATATATATATATATATATATATATATACACAAAGTGTGTCAAAAAAGTATCGGGATTTTCGGTATTTTTTGACACACCTTGTATTCTGAAAAATTAACTTTCCATTCATTCTTCATTTCTATCTTGGTAAATACAGCTTCAATCTCGATACTTTTTGACACACCTTGTATATTAGAAGTTTTAGAAGCAAGACTCGCTCCACGGAAAAAATACTGATCAATTTAGACAGAAAAAGTTCTTCTACTTTTTAGACTGAAAACTATTATACTGTCAAAAAAGAAGAAGAAAGAAAAGTTACTGACCGATGCCACGTCTTCGTCTTTTTTCAAAGAGGTACGTGTAATGGTTATCATCGTAGAAAATGGACACTGTGACAAGAGTTCTTATCGCGGACGAGACTGTTTGCATTTCACATAGACTAATACCCTTGGGAAAGTATGAATCTAACTATTCACCTTCCCGCTATGGGTAAATAGGACAGATGGGCTCTTTAACCTTGGTTAGGCAACCGATGTAGGAAGAAAACTATTTAAATCTGTTAAAACCCCCTTTAAAATGACCTTGTGTCACATCCTACTCGTGCGGATGAGTTCGGTAAATACATACTCTTTCTGAATAAACCTACATTTCCGTGATCCTTTGTCTCTGAAAACCTTTTTTTAATTATTAAAAATCAGGTACAAATGCAGAAAAGTGCGCAATAGATAATATCATTAGAATCGCATTTTATGTATAAATAGCATTAGATTACTAAAACTCTCGAGGTAGCCTAACCCTAATCCTAACCCTAATCCTAACACTAAGTGTAACACTAAAACTAATCCCAACACTAACCGGGTGAAATGTAATGAAACGTAATGCTTTTTATACGTAATCTAATGATATTATCTCTTGCGTGCTATTCTGCTTTAGTACCAGACGTCAAGTTGTCATATTTATCCTATTTTTACCTATGTGTGTTCGAAAAGAGTTATTTTTGAATATAGCATATTTTCAAATGAAACTAAAAGAATAATTTCTCATAGTCAAAGAATATCAGACCTGTCCAGGATATTTCTTTTGACTGAAGAATGAAGATACACTTGCCTTTCTGTAAAACCAGACATTCTTAAAATATATCTATTGATTGTCATCAATCACAATTTACTGTCTTAGAATTTTTCTCATGCATCTTTTTGCTGAATACGTAATTCACTTTCTTTTTCGCTCTAAAATTTTGTAAATGGTAGAAAATAGAATTTGGAACTCAGAAACGGATGAATACCATGTGTTTTTCTTTTTTTCTTTTTTTTTTGGGGGGGGGCAGGGGTTAATAATTTTGATACTTCCTCATCTTTAATGTGTATAAATACAACGTTCAGGCCACAGTAACCTCGAACTCTGTTTAAGTGTTGCTGTTTTTTAATTATCTTAAAAAGTCATCTACGGACGATTTCCCAAGAATTCAAACGTGGTTTCGGAGCTCAGATCGTTAACACCATCACTCAAGGATGTTCCAACTAGCATAAATTCCACCAGATTTATTGAACAGAAATACGATTAGATATAGAAAAATAAAATGTTTTATTTTGTTTTTCTTTGAGGGGGCTGTAATTTACTTTTTTTAATTAGAAAAACTAAAATTTGCACTTGAATTATAAGAGCACTTTCTTCCCATATTTATCAATTTATTCTAAATATTACATTGTTTTCTTTACCTGTTTGTTGTTATTATTTTTACGATACTAATACAGAATAGAATTTCGAAAAGAAGGTTCCCGAGTTCGAGAAGGCTCCAAGAAATACCTGAAGAAGGCCGGAAGGTATATCGGCTGAAACGTTGTACTGATAACAATAAAGATGAGAACAATAATCCGAATAATACAAATAATACTAAGAAGAAAAGTGTTTAGTTCACTGTCCAAGTTGAGCACTGAATAATATTCTTTTCAAGTGAATAAATCATGCAACAGAAAAGGAAGAGGTTTTGTGAGTGCAGAAGAATAATCCCAAAATCTCTCAGGAAAAGATTGGA
The DNA here is from genome assembly GCA_023376005.1 of Doryteuthis pealeii. Lineage (NCBI taxonomy): Eukaryota > Metazoa > Mollusca > Cephalopoda > Myopsida > Loliginidae > Doryteuthis > Doryteuthis pealeii. Next base: position 33,730,737 of record CM042170.1, on the reverse strand, counting down.
GGAAGTGGAAATTCGGGAAAGAATCGAGACCATCAAGATAAAAAGCATTACTGAAATTGCTAGAATCTATATATTGATACACGTGTTTCTTAAAAGTAAGATAACTATCATCTTGTAACACCCTATGGTTAAAATGATACTGATCAAATCGTATAAGAGGAAATGCAAAAATGTAAATCCTGATTATAGTGTTGCTTATCCGCCGAAACTTTATTTCTTATGGGTGTCGTCACCTCAGCTAAACAATGGATCATCCCGTTTTTATTATCAAGAAAGAAAGGAAAGAAAAAAGACATGCTACACAGAAAAATATAACACGAAAGAAAGAAAGAACGTGAGTAAAGTAAAGATAGAGATAGGGAGTGAGCGCACGGAAGCGATAATGCTAATCTGTTTCAATTGAACATAATAAAAAGACGAAAAAAACGAAAGAAAGAAAGAAAAAGAATGAGAGAGAGAAAGTTAAATCAAGATTATTATACTTTTTACATATTGAACTATTTAGCAATAGCTCTCAAGTAAATATATCAAACTTTGTAATTATCAAATTATAATACTGTGGTATATCCTTAGGTCCTGCTAGTACCGATTATTATAGTTAGGTTGTTTTTTTGGTTTAATGGCATATCAACCTTCGTGGGTTATTTAATGCCAAAGCCACCCTTGTAGGTATTTACTCAACTCGATCGTCTCAGGTAGGATGTGATATACGGTCGCAAGTATGAGGGAATCAGTAAGCATCGAACTCGCTATTCAACAGTAATGGATCTTCGAGACTAGCTCTCTAACCATAACACAATGATGAAATGTCCTATTTATTCAAACCGTTCACCACGGGTTAGATGAGACACACGGTCACATATATGGAGCATCCAGTGGGTATCGAACTCGCTTTTCAGTAGTAATGAATCTGCGAGAGTACCTTACTGAACATTAAGCAACAAATACAATACAAAAATTACACACACACACACACACACACGCTCATATATATATATATATATATATATATATATATATATATATATATATATAGATATATATAAAATAAAAGGATATTTAATCCGACAATGTAAATTTGATATATTGAAAAAACAAATGATGTTTACAAATGCATGGGATCATCAGGAGAGAGTGTGCACCGTTTCGGGGCCTTCCTCTCAACGGTTTTAACTGCACATCGCTCCCCTCCCCTCACTGTTGTGAGGTCCTTCGGAATAACTGTATCGACCGTATGTAATAGATCGGTCTTCAACTAGAGCAAATACGGGATGAAATGAACGTTATATATATATATATATACATGATGAAAATAACAGATTAAGCAAAATACGACAAAAAATGAAAAATATGCAAGAAAGGTAAATAACTAACTGAAAGAATCGATTTAATTATTTCGTCTCTGTTAGCACAGAAACTTCTTCAGAATCAAGAAATTTCTTCAGAATGAATAAATTTCTGTGCTAACAGTGACTAAATATCTATTAAATCGATTGTTTGAGTTTGTTATTCACCTTTCCTGTATATTCTTCATATATATATATATATATATATATATATATATATATATTCTAAATGTTCTTGGTTCGATACCGGTCTTCGCCAACTCAGCGCATGAGTATCACAAATTTGATTCTCTGATCTATGCGGTAAAATGAGGTGCTGATGGTATGTGTGGCGTTCCACCTCAGCAAAAATAATCTTCCTATGGTAGGGCTACCGCACAGATTCCCGTGCTACTTATTGGCGAGGAGCAGGTATCGAACTAGAAACCTCGTGGTTCATTGTCGAACGCTCTACCGACTGAGCTAATCTGAATATTATAGAGTCTTGTTGTCAATTGATCTCCTGTATGAATAATGAATGACTTCTGCTGGTGTGAAAAGCTAATGAGTTCCATAACAGGTAATTTTATTGTCTCTGTTTACGATAATTTTTAACTTAGCTAAAGTGATTAGTCGGAATCTGACAGGTAAAAAAGAAACCCAACTCCTATAATTTTCTAGGATTCTTTCTGATTTCTATTTTGTTCAGTGTTGTTGTTATTGTTTAAAGCCAAGACTTTTACCAAGTGAATTACTGCTTTTCATAAGAGACCGTGTCAATATTTGCATTCCTTTTAGTGATTGATATATTCATTTATACAACAAATCATTTTCTCTCGTTCTGTTACAAGTGACACTTATTTCTTTGTTGTATTTTTATTTTTTATCTTTTTTGTGCTTCTGTTTCTGGGGGTAAAAATGTTCATTTTCTAGAGTCAGTTGGTTTTGTCTAAAACTCCTTTTATAGCTCAGCCCTGTCCGTTGGAGCTTTAGAATATACCGACTGTACCTCAGCAGAGGGGTAAAATTACTCCAATGGAGCCACATGGTGCTTAAGGATGGAACCCTAGTGGCTGAGCAGTCCATGACATGCAACACTCCACTTTGGCCCTTACTTAGATTAGGTGGTTGGAGAGGCCCTGTCCGATTAATCGGCTGGTCACATCAGGCCCTAGCACCTATAGGATTATACCATTCCTATTGTCCTTATGACAAGCCCTGACCCTTTTTATGATATATGCTAGAAGGCGATGACTGGGGGTCTTAGTGTTCAGGGTATGACATTAAACTATTATAATGAAGTTCCAATTTTGGAGCTCTAGGGAATATGGAGTACCCCTTCATCACCATTACTCCCTGGTCCACTCCTATATGTAGTGGTAGTACCTGTTAAGGTCCCATCAATGCGTTAAATAGAAAAAATTGAGTTAAAAAATGAGTACCCATCAATAATGAATAAAACAAAACGTCTTCGGCATAAAATAACCCAACAGGGGTTGACACGCCTTAAAATCCAACCAACCAATCAACCAACCCGTAGATTTTGTCTAAAACTCCTTTTGGAGGAATTTACCTAACCCCTCCATGTGAGTAGGATGCGGCACAAAATCAATTTCTTAAGCGGAGTTTAACAGGTTTGAATTCAGAGTTTTCCTTTTCCTAGACTGGTTGCCTAACGAAGGTTAAAGAGTGCAGTATGTCTTGTTATTTACCCATAGCTGGAGGGAGAATAATTGGATCCATACCATTCCCAAGGGTATTAGCGCTATGTGAAATGCAAACAGCCTCGTCCAGGATTTGAATTCAGGTCGTCGTCTCCATTTTACAGGACAATAACCATTAAACAACGAACGACAATTCCATATGCCGCGGGTAGGATTTGACACAAGATCTCAAATATAGAGCATCCAGCAAGGATCGAACACACTATTCAGTAGTAAGTATTCACCTAACCCGTTCGCTGCGGGTAGGATTTGACACAAGATCGCAGGTATGGAGAAGCCATCGAGGATTGTACTCGCTGTTCAATAGTAATTGATCTGTGAGACTAGCTTGCAAACCATTACACCACGATTGGACGCCCCTAAATCTTCTTTTGTATTTCACTTGAATTCTTCCCAATATTTCTTTATTAGTTTTTATGGGTTTTTTTTATCAGTTTTATTACATTTTAGTTGCCATGGTTACCCTCTGGGTTATTTAATGCCAAAGCCATCCTTGTATAAGAACAGAAGTGGTACTATTTAACCCATAGCTGGGGGTTAAGGGCTTTCATACTGGGGATAGAAGGAATGATTAATGCCACTAACAGGATCTGTGGATATATCACAGTATGATATTTTAATTATTACAAGTTTTGGTTTGTTTACTTAAGAGCTATTGCGAAATAGTTCAATATGTAAAAGGTATAATAATCTTGATTTAACACACACACACACACTCTCTCTCTCTCTCTCTCTCTCTCTCTCTCTCTCTCTCTCTCTCTCTCTCTCTCTCTCTCTCTCTCTCTCTCTTTCGTTCCTTCTTTTCTTCTTTTCATTATGTTCGATTGAAACAGATTACCGTCATCGTTTCCGTGTACTCCTCCTCTCTCTCTCTCTCTA
>CM042170.1:33704309-33721809 GCA_023376005.1 Doryteuthis pealeii | reverse complement strand
ACGGTCGTACAATTAAGGAACACGAGTATTAATACATAAGTGCGGATCATAGTGACGTTGATATTTTTGTTAATAGCTTTCGTAAGTAAAGTAATATTAGCGTGATCCCATATGGACATTACCCCAGGCAATATATGCTCCCTCAATTTAAAAGGGCAGGGCTGTGTTCATTGCCCAGTACCTGAGTCGCCTCAAAAGAGGAATGCTGATGGGATGCACGTGATTTTTTGCACTGGCCACGCATGAGCTTCGATTTGTGCGCGGCTCCCTACCTTAACCAATCCTTGTGTTCAATTAGCATGATCGGATCTCAGTAGATAACTACTGTTGATAATGATGATTAGTATAATGTTGCTGATAGTGATGAAGAATAATGGCTAATACGATCAAAAGAAATATCAAATATATTTCTGTAGAAAAGAAAAGATAATGAAGAATGAATAAAACTTGTATCAATGAAAATAACTGACAATACGAAAATCTGTTCTTGTCACATCAATTAGAAATCTATTTTTTTTCTTTGGGGGGAGGCGAGGAATTTTCACTAATTATTCAATTGTCGAACAAATTCGCCTTTTACACAGTTTATTTATTTTCCACACTATTATTATTAATAATAATGATATTCATTATTAATTATTATCATTATCAATTATTAATTATTTATATCAATTATTATTATCATTAATGTTAATTATGATTATTAATATCAATATCATTAATGATATTGTTATCATTAATATCATTAATATTATTAATGATTTTGTTATTATTGATGATATTGTTAAAATCAATAATTTTGTTATTATTATTTATATAATTATCATTCTTCTTTTTCTTTATGTCTGTCACTTTTGAGTCTGTGTGAAATTCATCGTCTTTCCCCTTTTCCCACTTCTTTTTTCTTTATCTTTCTTTCTTTTTCCTTTATATTTCTTTCTTTCCTTGGTCTTCTTTTTTTCTTTCTTTTTATCTCTTTAACGTCAGTCTGAACTTCATCCTCTTCTTCTCCCTCTCCTTTATTCTTTTATTTTTCTAACTTTCTTTCTTATTTCCTTTCCCCCTCCTCCTCTTCTTCTTTCTTTTCCTATATATTCTTCTGTTCCTTCTTTTTCTGTTACTATTTCTTCTTCTTCTTCCGCCGCCTTTTAAATTGGTACTGTTTTATCAGCCCTTTTTCCAGAACACTTATTAAAACAAACTCCCCCACCCCAGCCATCAACTGAACCTCTCTAGTCTTTTCAACAGAAATATAGAACTCAAAATTAAATCAACTTCAATTCAATCATTTCTTACAGCAACAAAAACCCGGACAATACAAAAAACCTTTAATGATATATTCGTTGCTTGTACTCTTGACCTTTGTAAATGGAAAAAAATAACAAATTTCTTTTTAGAGCAACAAATACAGATCTTTTAAAACTCGAAAACAAACAAATTTCTTGTCAAATGAACCTTTACAAAATTGCACTTTCGTAAATAATGGAAAAATGCACTGAATAACAAAATAGAATCAAATGTAAATTCTGTTAAAATCCGGTGCAAGGTGCTTGCTTGACAGAATAAATAGAAAAACAGAATTGTTCGGAAGAGCTGAAAAGAAGAAAAAAATTATTTCTCTTTGTTAAGACATTCATACTTGTAGGTTTCGAAATTATCTAATAAATTAAAGTATCAACGCATTTTTTTATTAAATTAGAAAAAGAAAAACGATATGTACGCATGTATTTGTACAAGATACAGTAGAAATAACATCCACATTTTAAACTGTCACGTGTTTGGTGCTAGTAAACTTAAGGAAGTGGTAGTGGTAGTTCCATCTAGTGAATGTTTTACCATTGTTGTACAATTGTAATACTCTGTATGTTAAACAGACGAAAAAGACGGAGATTTTATGCGAAGGAAAAGAATATTTTTTAGGAATCAGATATTTTTAAAAAACATCCTCGAAATACCTCTACAAAAATAGACCTGTGAAGGAAACTTGAATACCAACTCACACACTAACAGTTTTTGGCATTAAATAACCCACATGGTTATTATACCATTAAACAAACCAAACTGAATCAAACCAACGTATTTGTATGAGTTGCAGTAGAAATAACATCCACATTTTAAACTGCCATGTTCTTGGTGCAAGTAAACTCAGGCAAGTCTTTGGTTGGTTAATTGGTTGGAATTTACGGCATATCAACTCTTCAGCACCAGTATCCGGTGCCAACGGATATATACAAAAATCTCAGAACAATAAGTTACAAAACAATTAACAAGACAACTTACAAGAAAAAGAGGAGGGTCAAATGTGGTATAGCCAAACACAGTAAGATCAGTCCGAATATTAATCAGCTTATTAATCAACTATTGAAATACTTAATCGTAGACTATTTAAGGCTATGAGCCAGTCCATCTGGTAGAATGCTGAAGGGGTGCTAGCTTCTCTACAATAGAAATAACACCACCATTTTAAACAGCCTCATGTTTGGTGCATGTAAACTTAGGCAAGTGATGGTGATGGTTCCATCTTGCGAATGTCTTACCAATTTTGTACAGCAAGCAGGACCTATGGATATACCACAGTATGATAATTTGATTATTACAATGTTTGATATGTTTACTTATGAGCTATTGCAAATGATTTAATATGTAAAAAGTATAATAATCGCTCTCTCTCTCTCTCTCTCTCTCTCTCTCTCTCTCTCTCTCTCTCTCTCTCTCTCTCTCTCTCTTCTCTTCATTCTTCCCTTCTTTCCGCTGTGATCGATTGAAACAGATTAGCGTTATCATATCCGCGCGCTCACCCCATCTCTCTATCTTTCCCAACTCACTTTCTTTCTTTCTTTCTTTCTTTTTTTCTTATATTTTTTCTGTGTGGCATTTTCTTTTCTTCCCTTTCTTTCTTGATAATAAAAACGTAATGATCCATTATTTAGCTGAGGTGACAACACTCATAAGAAATAAGAATTCGGCGGATAAGCGACACCAGAAAATCAGGATAATAATAATAATAATAATAATAATAATAATAATAATAATAATAATAATAATAATCAATGCTGTTGTCTGGATGGTCTCAATTCTTCCTCTGATTTCCAGTTTCTAATACTCAGAAGAGTCCTGGAGACCTGAAGAAACCTTTTGTCATTCAAACCATCAGCTTATGCTGGTGTGAAAAACTAACAAAGAGTGAAATAATAATAATAATAATAATAATAATAATAATATAATAATAATAATAATAAAACTCTAAAGTGAATGAAAAGAAACGAGAAACCTATCTAATGAAAGTTTTAATTGAAATAAATCGACAAATATTAAAGAAATTAAACAATGAACACACCGAACGGCGGTGGGGATAGTGCGGGGCGGTGGCGGTGGTGGTGACCACGATGATTACAACAACAACAACAACAAACCCAATAAACTCGGTGAACTAATTTGGCCCCCCACCCCTTCTATAGGATGTTGAATACTTTGAAATAGATTTTTTGGGGAAGTAAGAATAAGTATAGGGGGTGAAGAATATTATTCTTAACAATTTAAAAAAAAGGCGAAGAAAACAAGAAAAAAAAAAACAATCTGATTGACCCGAAAATCGAAGTCACGTGACTCAATGCTAGTCCATAAAAAGAAAAGAATACGTAAAAATAAAAACGCTCGAAATAGTTGCGGAAAGAAAGAAAGAAAAAGAAAAATTAAAAATGGAAATGAAAAAACAAAATGGCGGTAAGACTAACTGGAGCATGCACTGTGTACCGCCCAGTACTTTGAACATAACGAACAAAAAGGGCGGGAAAAATGGACGGAAAGTTAATTACCCGGATGGAAATTGGATTGAAGGCCGCATTCAAGCACGACCTTCTGCCCGGTCGTCAGAGTACGGGATGCAACATTATAATTACTAATATTTGTCGGACGTGTTAGTCCTAAGTGTCGGCGACTTGATGGATTTCCCCCGGTGCATCTCGAAGTTCAAGATGTGAATTACTTAAATACAGAGCCAGAGGCAAGCAACATCTGAAAGATTCCCACAGACAAGGAATGAATTAGCAAATGTCTACAATTATGTCAGTATCTCGTTCGCTTTGTGTACATGTCTTAGAATAAACCGTTTCTTCTTGCTTCATAATTTCATTGATTGTATAGGAAGATATATGAGTTGATTCAATAGTTTGGTGTGGACCTATTTATGTCCAATGGTATCTTTGCTAAATATTACCGCCAAAGATTAGAATGGAAATGTCACCATGGTAACAAATGATTCAAACATGTCATAAATATTCTAGTACTTTAATCGAGATAAAAACAGTAATATCCATATCAATATATATATATATATATATATATATATAAGTGTGTGTGTGTGTGTGTGTGTGTGTGTGTGTGTGTGTGTGTGTAATATATATATATATTTGGGATTTAGTGTGAAACATAGGTAATGTATCAAATAAATACGAAACTGTGTTTGATGTTATGTACTAAGTTGCATTTTATTTCATCTAATATTTCGAACGAATGACCCTGTAGCATTCCCATCTAAAAGATCCTTGTAAAAGAAGGGTCATCAGATATATATATATATATATATATATATATATATATATATATATATATATATATATATATTGTTGAACGGTGTTATTTGTTTTTGGTGTCGGGGTGGAAATATATATATATATATATATATATATATATAGAGAGAGAGAGAGGGGGGAGGAGACATAGAGTGAGAGAGAGAGAGATGATATGGGTGCTATTTTTATGAGTAAACAATCCTCAATATCATTGATAGAGCGTTTATGTTTTAAGGTAGCGAGAACATGGCGTCAACGGCACCTGGTTACTGATAGAGAAACTGTTAGTAACCAGGCGTCATTGACTCCACCGTAACTTATATATATATATATATATATATATATATATATATATATATATATATATATATATATAAAATAAGTGGATTTTGGCAGCATTTTTTCTTTTATACAAGTTTTGTTGAACTGTACAGACAATTTTTGTCGGTCAAGTTTTTGGTTGATCCTTTCTAATTTTCAGGCCATCTTTTTGGTGTCGGGGTGGAACTGGTGTAACAGTCCACCAAAGGTTTCGATGCGAGCGCTTTAGGCAATACAGTTTGCCATCATCAGGTAGGAAACGATGGTATGGTTTCGTGTCTCTTTTTTAAGGAGAACGAGTAGTAGCAAGGAATTAGAAGTGGGGGATAATAACGATTGGTAGTGGGAGGATGTAAGAATGGTAGTGGTTCGAGCGAACGATGCAGTAGTGATTTTTTGTGGGAGGGGGGCACAAGGTGTGAGAAGGTTTTTGTGGGCGAGGGGCACAGGTCCTGACACATCTGCTCTGATTTAAAATTAACGTATCAACCTATCGCTGAATATACTACAATATATATAAGTGAAAAACTCAACAACCAGTCATGTGGTTATTATAAATTAATGTATTTCAACTGGTCTCTTTTTTGCAATGTGTACAAAAATTTAGAAATTCACAGAATTAAAAGAATTCACTTACTTCCACCTGAGCCAAGGTAATTGAAACTTTTAACCTCCCTTTTTATTTTGTATTTTTTAATTTTCAATCTCTCTCTCTCTCTCTCTCTCTCTCTCTCTCTCTCTCTCTCTCTCTCTCTCTCTCTCTCTCTCTCTCTCTCTCTCTCTCCAATCATGTCCTTCTGCAGTCGTCCTGTTGTTCATCTTATGGAACTTTTTCTGACGAGACGTAAGAGAAAAAACATATTTTTAAAAGCAATATATATATATATATATATATATATATATATATATATATATATATATATATATGGCGTTCTAGAGAATAAAACGCATAACATCTTCTAATATCTTGAGATACAAAATAATCACCTAATCCCAACCCGAAGACCTGGCATAATATTAATTAACAAGAAAAAAAAGAATTTATCATCTAGTGGATTTTGTCAACCGGTGAACAACGGAGTGAAAATGAAAAAAATAGAAGAAAAAAATAGACCGTACCAAAAAATACTGAAAAAATGTGTAACTGTAAAAGCTGTGACGGTGATACCAATTGTACTTAGTGTCTTCAGAAACGGTCCTCAATGGTTAGGGGGAAAACTGGAGAAATTGGAAGATCAGAGAAGAATCGAGACCATCCAGACAACATCATTGCTGAGTGAAATAATAATAAGTAAAGTTTTCGGGGTGGCCTAAAGTCGGTATCAACCTGACAGCGAGGGAGTCTATCCCCTTTTCACTAGTGCTTGACTAAGGAGATTGTTTTGGTGCCTGAGGTGGAACGCCACACTTACCATCTGCTCCATACTTTACCGCACATATCCCTGTGCTACTTATATGCTGAAGTTGGCGAGGGCCGGTATCGAACTAGGAACCTGGTGGTTCTTAGTCCGACATTCTACCGACTGAGCTAAACCGACCCTATAATAATAATAATAATAATAATAATAATAATAATAATAATAATAATAATAAGAAGAAGAAGAAGAAGAAGAAGAAGAATGAAAAGAGAGAGAGTTAAATCAAGATTATTATACTTTTTACGTAGTTAACTACAATAGCTCTTAAGTAAACATATCAATTTTTGTAATAATCAAATTATCTTAGTGTGGTATATCCACTGGTGATGCTATTACAATAAGAATAGATCAGACATCTTTACCTATATATTTAACTAATGTTAATAACTAAAAGAAAATGTTGAAAAATGTCTATGTACTTACAATTAAAGGTTATTGGGGATATAACACGAGAAAAGTTATTTACATTAATTAAATATATAGGACATGCTATAAATCACCAGTTTAGTTGTTGTTGGGAATCTTTTAAGCTGGAACTTTTTAACAATAGAATGTTAAAATCAGCAGTTATAGATTTATTTCCACCCATTTGTATATGAATATATATATGGGCTTATTAACCATTTTTTTTACTAAATACAAGAATAAATACTTTACTTTTTCATCTTTTCTAAATACATACATAAATACATATATACATACATATTAAGTTTAATACTTAGCTCCTTTTAATTGTTACTTTTTAGGGGTAAAAAAGAAAATAAATTAATATTCTTTATCACTTAAACACAATAAGCAATTAAGAAATGAATTTGAGTTTTTGTCAGATGTACAAAACAGTTTTTAAAAAAATAGATTTATGTTCCAAAACACTCAAAAGTTAAAGATTACATTTTTAGAATAATATTTCAAATATATAAAAAAAAATAATTCCAAAAATAAACATTGTAATATTCAAATTCTCGATATTTTTAATTCTCTAAATTATTTTCCTTTTATTCTCTGTCTTACCCACTAACTCCTTGGTGTTCTTTACATTTTTTTACTCCGGTCATGGACCGGGTACTTTTGCTAGTATATATATATATATATATATATATATATATATATATACGATATTTGGAGTCACCTCGATGTAACCGTTAATTCATTCATCTTTGCCCGAACTACCCTAGATTTGAGGTCACTTATTACCCCCCCCATTATCACCCGCTTATTTACTCCCACTACACTCACTCTTCAACGATTCAAAAACTCTTAATTTCCTTTGTACGATGAAAGTAAAATCTCATTAACTTTTGATTCATATTTGTTCATTCGAATGCAACGTGGATTTCGGAGAACTTTCTGGACCATTTATTTTATTCAACCAACAAACCTTTTTTTGTCTTTAGTGTGTTGTGTGCACAGAGTTTTCTGGGATGCGTCGGTGGTCGTTGAATTCTGAGAAACCAAAACAAACTGTGACGTCATAACCCTATTATGTTCTTATCGCTTGATGCCTCGTTTTTGTTTTCATTCTACGTTTTAAATGTAAAATAATTAAATTATAATACATATCTTTTTATGCTTTGATTTTAAATACAATGTAGATTAATGAGGCTAGTGTAAATTGAACATTGCTTATTTAGATTTTAAATGAAACAAAACAAATATGCACTTTATTTTAAAACTGTATCTTCATTATGTTTTGATTTTGAATAGCAATCTCTTTATTAGACACTAGAGGCGGTTACCCAGTGTCGACTGGGTAGAGAGGGGATTAAAACTCTGGTGTACTGATTTGTTTAATCTTGATATTTACAAATTCTGGGCATTTTAAGTAGAATTCCAGTGCTATTTCTATGTATATTTTAATTTTCAAATTTCTTTGAATATAAATCAAATTTTCATAATTTTTGCACAGAAAACAGGAACCGGTGATATTTAATGTGTATATATGTATATTTACTTTGACGTTAATTGTTTTATTTTCAAAGTTTCATCCGGACATACATACATACACACGAACTGCCCTTTATATATGTATAGATGACACGAGAACCTTTACTGTACCTAGTAATCCTCTTATGAGACCTGACACATGACCCTATCATTCTTGTTATTATTATTACTTATTATCTCTTTTACTTGTTTATTCTATCTCTGATATCTGGGTTGAGCTCTCTGGTCTTCTTGTTTTCTTGGGTTGGCTTGGGGTGGTTGATTCCTCAGAATTATCAGTTCACTTTTAAATTCTAAAAACTTACACTTCATTAAAAAAAAAAAGGAATAGGCTACCCTATCCATTTTATGATAATTGGACCTGATACTTGACCCCTTACTGGACCTGGCAATTCGCTTACTGGATCTGCTAATCCTCCTACTGGACCTGACAATTGACCCCTTACTGGTCCTAACACACACGACCTCTTACTGGACCTGACAATCCCCTTATTGAACTAGGCATTTGACCTTGTATCACACTAAGTAAATTTTGGTTAATAAAATCTATGGTCACGTGTAAAGATATAATGATTCCAACATATATATTGAGGGATGACCTCATATAAATTTGATTCAGTAGAATTTAGCATAAATCCTCCGCGTTATGAAGAAAGATAAATCAGATAAACTGATGGGAACTGACATCTTTTGAAAGATAAACAATTTTTTTTCTCTTTCACCAAAAAACATTTGATATGAGATTGCATTTTTATTTTTATTTCTTATTCATTTATCTATTTTTATTTTTTCCCAATTGTGTAAAGCGATTTTTTTTCTTTCCTGTTGAAATGGAACACAATTTAATGGAATTAACTCACAAAACGCAATTTTTATGTGATTTTAAAAAACACATTTTTTTCTTTCAAAGAAACATGGCATGACTTTTGAAAATCTGTTTGGTGTGATGCACAAAGATTTTTGTTGATCAGTAAAATCGAAGCAAATCGAATAGATTTTGAATACAGAATGAGAAGAACTCTTGCAAATATTCCCAACACAATTGTAAGATTTATTTTTAACATAATAAAAAAAGAAATGTTAAATCGTGCCATGATGCTGTTATCATGCTGTGTTGTTAGCAGTTTGGGGTCTGCACCGAACTGAAGAAAAAAGTGATGACCAGACGAAAGCGGCAGGTTATTTTTTAAAACTTTGAAAACAAACAATTGCGGGAAAAATAGGAGCAAATAAATGGAAGAACTTTCTTTAAATAGAAATTTATTTATATGTATATATATATATATATATATATATATATATATGTGTGTGTGTGTGTGTGTGTGTGTGTGTGTGTGTGAAGATAGGATGGATGTAGTAGAATCCGACAGTATGAGGTAGGTAAAAGGATAGTGAACAAGAAATGATAACTCAAAACAAATCTAAGAGTTGAAATATTTCGTCCGATTTATATATCCTTCAGTAAAAATCTTTCGACTGAGCATGTCCGTATAAATCGGACGAAATATTTCAACTCTTAGATTTGTTTTGAGTTATCATTTCTTGTTCACTATCCTTTTACCTACCTCATATATATATATGTGTGTGTGTGTGTGTGTGTGTGTGTGTGTGTGTATGTGTGTGTTGTGTTGTGTATGTACGTCTATGTGTGTTATTTCTTTATGTATATATATATATATATATATATATATATTATATATATATATATATATATATATATATATATGTGTGTGTGGGTGGTGAGTTATTTCTTTTCTTGTATAAAGAAAGAAAGTAAGAAGAAAAAACTTGAAATACGAATGGAAGAAAAACATAGGAAGGCTACAATAGAAGATTTTATATAAAAAGAAAGTTTGTAACTGAATATGAGACCGGAAGAAATATCAGAGAATGAAAGTATTTCAAAAATGAAAAAACAAAAGGAAAAATAGAGAGAAAAAATAAAAGAGAGAAAAAATAATGTGGTGGAAATTTAAAAAAGATGGCAAAAGAGAGAGAAAAAGAGAAATAAAGAAAAGAAAAAAAAAGATTTGTTAAAAAGACGTCGTTCAAGCTGTTTATTTTCTCAGAGGAAGATTAACTTTTAAGCTGACTTTGCAAACGACATTTCCACACCCAGACGGACGAAAAAGAAATTTAAGTTGTTATTCTTTTATCATTAAAAGGTTTTTATATTTTTATCTCACTTCTGATTTTGGAGTCAAATTGTATTAGTGTATTTACACCTGCAAGTATACAGTCAAATGTACAGACACACACACACACACACACACACATATATATATATATATATATATATATATATATATATATTATATTGTGCTTTTTTTTACGGCTCATCAGTGTGACTAGAAAAGGCAGGATGGTTCATACATATATACGGTAAGTCTAAAAATAATACCATTTTCTTTATTTCAAGTGAAGTTTATATATATATATATATATATATATATATATATAACAGCCTACATTGGGACCCTAACAAGTCTCAGAGCAAGAATCCAACGTAAGACCCAACTTTCCAATCGACAATGTCCTCCTTCTGCATGACAATGCTCGACCACACACAAGCATCAGGACAAGGGAGAAAATCGCGTCATTCGGGTGGACAACTTTACTGCATCCTCCATACTCACCAGATTTATTGCCTTCAGACTATCATCTCTTCGGGCATATGAAAGAGGGTTTGAGAGGCAAATATTATTCCAGTGGTGAGGAAGTGAAATCTGTAGTGATGAAGTGGTTTAAAGTCAACAGAATTTTACTGGGCAGGGATACATGCTCTCATTCAAAGGTAGAACATTGCTATTGAGAGAAACTGTGACTATGTGAAGAAATAGGGATGTGATCCACAGAGGACCAGCTTTATTTTGATGTAGGATACATGTTCCTGCGTTGATAATTATACCTGTCCTAAACAAAATGACATTACTTTTTTTTACTCACCCTCTTGTATATATATATATATATATATATATATATATATATATATATATATATATATATATATATATATCAATGTAGGTCTTTGCTGGACTGCCCGCACTGGCATGTTCATGTGCTGATTTCCACTGGAGGACGTTGTTTATGAGTTCGTCTTTGCTTCTTCAGTAGTGTCCAGTGAGACGAACAAGATATGTCACAGACTAATATAGACAGCTGAAGGAGTAAAATAAAAAGTAGACGGGGAAAATACCAGTGTATAAAAACATAATAAAATAGAATTTAATGAATCATGTGCTGTGATATTTTTTAATGTTTTTTGGGGGGCGGGGAGGGGGTTGCTGGGGTTTATATAATAATATGATATTTTTCTTTTGCCTAATAAGTTTGGAAACTTAAATATTTTTGGTGAACTTATTAACATAAGCGTATCTCACTCCTGTCTTAAATGTTAACTCCTAATGCATAGCAAAAAATCAATTGAGTGACATTTCGTAATTCGGAAAAGTCGTAAGCTGAGGCACTCGTTATTCAAGGTACGACTGTATTGAAGAAAATATTAGCATTTATAGTTGAAATTAGTTTGGTCTGGTTTGTTGGATTTTACGGCATTTCGACCCTTGTTGGGTTATTTTATTCCAAAGATGATTTGTTTTATTCATGCTTGATGGACCGGAGAGTAATGGCGATAAAGACGTACCCCACACTCCCCATGGCTCCGAAATTGGAACTTCAACATTAGATGCAGTTTAATGTCATACACAGGACACTCAATATAACCTATGAAATAAATATGAATAATAGTTTTATTTGGCGTAATAAATTTGGAAACTTAAATGTTTTTAGTGAACTTATTAACATAACCATATTTGAAATTGATTTGCATCCGAAATTTGAACTCTCAGCACAAATTCTAATTTTCAATTCATTCTCTTTTACTTTCACTTTCACTTTCACTTTCGTAAATATCATTTAATTTATTCTACTTATACTTTTTTTTCTTTTATAAATAATCTTAACGATTCCTTTTCAGAATTCTAATTTATTTCTTTTGTTTCATTTTCATTTGTTTCGCAATAATTACCAATTACTTCCAAATTGTTACTTTTCATTAGACAACCTTAGACTTTCCTGATTATGATTTGCTAACTTTTCAAGGCATTTTTTCATTTTCTTTTCTTGTCTTGTCGTATCTTTCACATTAATTTTCCTTTTTCATTTATTTCCTTAATTCTTCTCGCTCTTTTTTCAATTTCGTTCTTTATAAAACTTCGACAAGTTAGTCTGAATTTCCAAGATGAGGAATTACTATTATTATTATAGATTGATGTGACGAAAACAAGAAGCGAGTTGAGGACACTTGTCTGACGAGATGAATGTCTAATTATTATTATTTTAATTATGGACGCCATCTTCGGAATTATTCTAGTCTTGTTGTTGTCTTACGTTAATCGCCATTTTTATTTTTTGTTTTATTTTTCTAGGTTAATCTTTCTTCGACTAAATGGAATTATTATCACCATTTTCATAATCAAGATTTTCATTTACTTAAGTTTTCTTCTTTTTTTCTTTCTTTCTTTTTTTCTTCTTTCTTTCTTCTTTCTTTCTTTCTTTCTTTCTTTACTCTTCTTTCTATTACGTTCTATCCTAACACTATCTTTCTTTTTCTGGATTAATCTTTCTTCGAGACAATGCATTTTTATTATCAAGATTTTCATTTACTTAGTTTCTTTCTTTCTTTCTATTCATTCTTTCTTTCTTTTCTTTCTTACTTCCTTCTTTTTTTCTTTCTTAGTTTCTTTCTTTCTTTCTTTCTTTCTAATCTATTCATAACTGTATTTATTCCTTTATTCTATCTTTCTTTTATTCTTTCTCATATATCCCAAACATCATTTATGCCCCTACTCTTTCTTTCTTTCTTTTTCTTTTTTCTTTCCTTCTTTCTTTTTTTCTTTCTTTCTTTCTAGTCTCAACTTAATTTATGACTTTTTTCTCTTTCTTCTTTCTTTCTTTTTTTCTTTCTTTCTTTCTTTCTTAAAATTTCAAATTCATGTTCAGTATTTCTTTCTTTCCTTCGTGTCTCAACTTTCTTTCTTATAATATTCATTTATTTCACTTTTCTATCTTCTATATTTCTTCCGTTAGTTCTGTTTTTTTTTTGTTTTTTTCTACTTTTATCTTAATCCAACGTCAACATTATAACGATCACCATTCCCCCTCCTTTCTTTTCTACTTCTTTCTTCTTTTTTGATTCTTTTAGATTTCTTCCCCCTTCTTCACATCCCACCACTCCTCCTCCAAAATCTTCCACTCCACTCACCCACCCCCGTCCATTATTTTTACGATTTTTTCAATTTCAATTTCTCTTCTTGAATTCTTGGAGTTTTAGTTTCGCCAACGGTCATAAAAAATTCCACATAGAAATTTTGTTTTTTGCATTTTCACTTGATTTCATGCCACGGGAGATTCTTCGTAATCAGTTTCTTTATAATTATCTTTGTTGTCTGTCTGTCTGTCTGTCTGTCTGTCTGTCTGTCTCTCTCTCTCTCTCTCTCTCTCTCTCTCTCTCTCTCTCTCTCTCTCTCTCTCTCTCTCCTCTTTCTGTTTCTCTCTGTATCTCTATGTCTCTCCACTAATTCTGTCTGTCTGTCTGTCTGTCTGTCTGTCTGTCTCTCTCTCTCTCTCTCTCTCTCTCATCTCCTCTCTCTCTCTCTCTCTTTCTGTCTCTTTTCTCTCTCTTTCTTTCTTTCTTTCTTTCTCTCTCTCTCTCTCTCCTCTCTCTCTCTCTTCTCTCTCTCTCTCTCTCTCTCTCTCTCTCTCTCCTCTCTCTCTCTGTATCTCTCTTCTCTCCACTAATTCTGTCTGTCTGTCTGTCTTTCTCTTCTCTCTCTCCTCTCTCTCTCTCTCTCTCTCTCTCTATATATATATATATATATATATATATATATATATATATATATATATATATATATATATATCACAGATACGCACACACACATAGAGACAAAAATACATATCACACATACGCATAGATACACAGACATACACACATATATACACACACAGACACACACATGCACACACATACATAAAAAACACACACACACACACATAGAGACACACACAGCCTCACACACACGCACATATATACAAAGACACACGTATAGACACTCACAGAAACACACAGATACACACGCACATAAATAGATACATATACACACATACACACACATACACATACATACACAAACGCACGTGCACATACATACACGAGCGTGCATGCACGTACACATTTCTTCCAAAGTTCTTATTATGACTTGTTTCTTTTTGTATCTTTCTTAATTCCAAATCTTTCTACAACATTATCTAATATTTTTTTCTTCTTTTTATTTCTTTCTTCATTTTCTTTCTTTTTCTGATTTTTTTCTCTTCGCTAAAATCAATTATTCCAGTCTTTCTTTTATTTTTGAAAATTTATTTTCTGAAACTCTCAAACTTCGCAGCCTTCATTTAACATCTTCTCTCTCTCTCTCTCTCTCTCTCTCTCTCTATATATATATATATATATTATATATATAATATATATATATCTTCGTCTCTCTCTCTCTCTCTCTCTCTCTCTCTCTCTCTCTCTCTCGATATTTCCTCTTCCCTCTTCCATGTCTGTATCTACCCTCCCCCCCTCTCTCTCTCTCTCTCTCTCTCTCTCTCTCTCTCTCTCTCTCTCTCTCTCTCTTTCTCTCCTCCTTTTCTTTTTTTTTTTTTTTTTTTAATCGGCTTAGGTCTTTGCAGCCATAATGTGATATCTTCTGTTCTCTCTCTCTCTCTCTCTCTCTCTCTCTCTCTCTCTATATATATATATATTATATATATATATATATATATATATATATATATATATTATATATATATCTTTAGGTCTCTCTATCTCTTCATATTTCCTCTTCCCTCTTCCATGTCTGTATCTCCTCCTCTCTGTCTTTACTTTTCTTTCTTTCTATTTTTTTAAACTTCTTTAGGTCACTTTGTAACTGTTAGAATAATTTTCCTATCTATCCCTTCACAAAAAATATTTCAGTCCTCTCATTTGATCAATCCGATTCGTCTGAAGTTATTGAATGTGCTACATATGTCAATATGTACCACATTGGAAAGACATGGATTGATATAGATAGATTATCGATCATATGAAAATTCTATCTCTCTGATAAGATCAACCAACAATTCTTCCAAAGTGTAGCCATGTCCGTGTAAGTATGCTTATAATGTCACAACTCGAACATTTTGTATGGTTTTTAGGATTTGAGGCGAAGGATTTTACATATATGGTTGTCTCTTTTATAAACGTTCATATGTATTTACCTGTACAAGCCGAAGCTCTCGTCCTAAAGAATGCAGCAAGATAAACAAAAAGTGATAAGAAAAAAAGGAATATTTATTTTTATTATGTATTTTTCAATTGTTTTCGGCTAGTTTCGACCTCAGGTCAACGTTGGGAGAAAATTATTGTAAAAGAAATTGTTTTTAGAAATTTTAAATAAGTTTTCTAAGTGTTTGACAAGGCACCAAAATTCAACCGAAAAAATGTATTAGAAGTGGCGAGTCCATCTAGGTTGTCGTGATGATGCTAAGGCTCCGAAACCACGTTCGACCCATGGTCATCATCTGATGAAGGCTCTATTGGAATGATTGCTACATAAAACACACCTTATACCATAAACTATATCTAATTGTCTAAAAAGGTCAGGCGAACACAATTGAAACGAGATACCCTCAGCAGCCTGCCATCCCTTCCCAAAACAACAAATTACACATCAATACCTAACCCCCTCCCAATACCTTACATACAAAAATCAAAAATTTTATTTACCTACGACTCACCACAATTTAAGAATTATTCAATTTATCTTTAGTTAAAATATTACACCCCATAGAAATCCTTCTTAGTAAATATTTTGTTAAATATTTTTAACACATAAACCACATTCCAATAAAAATCCAATAACTACAAATAAAAATGACATCTGCATTAACTGGCAATATAACAATTACTATAAATCTCCCGAATTCAATATCACTTACAATACCAATTCTAATATGACTAGTAAGTCATTCGTATTTTTAAATATCAAGTTAGAACACTTACACTCACATGTTTATGCTTAAAAGTAAACCCCAGTATTTTTTCTAATATATATACATATATATATATATATATATATATATATATATATATATATATATATATCGTATAGTTTTCTATATTTATAATTAAGGAGAGATATGCTCTATCATTAATAGACCATATATATCATCTAAGTTAGGGTAGCAAAACCTAAAGTCAACGTCAGTTTCTCGCCAATGTGATTTTCAAATCAAGTGTATTATGTGTGTTCGTATTTTCAGAAACGATGTCAATATTCTCATAGGAAAGGCATGGACTGATATAAACAGAGTATCAATCATTTGATCTCTCTGATAAGATAATGCGACAATTCTTCCAAAATTTAGCCGTGACAAAACTACTGTATGACTGGATCACTTGGATTCTAACAAAACGCTTGAATAAAAACCTAGAGAAAAAAAGAAGCTAGATGAGAACTACAAAAGGGTGCTGTCCTGAATAAATTCTAGAAGTAGCATCCCACAAAAAAGAAACTGTATGGACACTCACCTCCTATCACACAAACCATTCAAGTCAGACGAAGAAGACATGCTAGATACTGTTGGAGATGCAAGGATGAACTCATAAGTGACGTTTTCCCGAGGATACCCATACATGGACACACCAGTACAGACACACATTAATTAGCTCTGTGTGGAGTTTGGATGCCGTGCGGAAGACCTGCCAGGAGCAATGACTGATAGGGAAGACTGGCGAGATAGAATCATGGTAATCTGTGAAGTCAGCAGATGATGATGATGATGATGATGATGATGTCTAAGTGAATCTCGCAAGCCTTTAAAAATGATTTGGTTAGTATTTACCAACACTTCCGCTCGCTGACACAAGGCCTATTCTTAATTGGAGTTTAACAGGTTCGAATTCAAAGTTTTCCTTCTCAAAACAGTAGCCAAAACAGGATTAATATGCTCAGTCATCCCTACTATTTACCCATAGCTGCAGGGAGAATAGTTGGATGCATACCTTTCCCAAATGTATTATCGCGATGTGAAATGCAAAATTGTACTGGTTCACTATTATACCCCTTGTAAATTTGGCCTTGTGCCTATATTTGCTTCTTAGAACTTGAAATAGCTGTAATTAGTTTTTAGGTTTCCTGAATTTCAAAGAGCTCATCT
>CM042170.1:33689309-33699309 GCA_023376005.1 Doryteuthis pealeii | reverse complement strand
GTACTACCACTCCGGATCCGGGTGAACCCGGGAACAATGGCAATAAAAGGGTACTTCTCACTCCCCAGAGTGGAACTTCACCATTAGATGCTGTTTAACGTCATACCCAGGATACGAAGCTCACTCGTATCTCAAATTTCAGCTCTCAACACCAAGCAAAAAATCTACCGAGTGACTGCTCGTAACTCGGAAAACTCGTAAGTCAAGGTACCAGTGTTTATTTTATCTGATGTCACTAATATGTGATATTCCTCAATATCTATTTCATCTCGAACTAATCACTCCTCATATCAGGAAGGCGTTGAAGATTTAGTCTGGTCGAATGTAATCCAATATCTCAGTTATGAAATATGATCATCAGGATAAGTTTGCACTGACAACACAGGTATCGAATACTCTCGGTATAACCAGTCGTGTGGGGTGCAGGGTGTAATGGGCACGATGAGATGAGTTCAAATCCTAGACAAGGCTGTCTGCATTTCACATAGCACTAATACCCTTTGGAAAGGTATGAATCTAATTAATCTCTCTCCAGTTATGGGTAAATTCTAGGGCAGACTGGGCTCTTTAACCTTGGTATGGTAACCAGTCTAGGAAAAGTAAAACTCTGAATTCAAATCTGTTAAACTCCGCTGAAGATATTGACCTGTTCATGCGGAGAGGATGATACATATATATATAATCAGCCGTCCATATCGGACATTACCTCTCACCAACAGTGTCCAGCATGTCTTAGATGGTTTGTTTGATAGGAGGCAAGTGGCCGTACAGCTGCTTTCTTGTGTGGTACCACTTCCAAGATTCATCCTTGTATAGTTACTGTCTATCTTTTTCTCTAAGCATTTCATCTAAGTAGTGCAGCCATACAATAGCACTGACACTGCTACAGTCTGGAAGAATTGTCGCTTTATCTTATTAGAGAGATCAGAGTTCCATATGATCGATAATCTATCTATAGCAACCCATGCCTTTCCTACGCATACAGTGAAATCACCTTCTGTGGACAAGATATTGCTACCTAGGTATGCAACTCTTACCATCCAGTGTGGAGATGTATCCATCTTCTTTAAAAGACATGAACTCCATTTTATCTGATCTCACATAGAGGCCAATGTCTCTTGTTGCCTTCCCTAGTAAATTCAGCTGTGATTCGGTTTTTGCAGGGATACTTTCAAAAGAAATAAATGTACTTCCCATCTAGCTTTTTTCTCTAAGCGTTTTTTCTCTAATAAATTCATGGTATGTAAGTTTGTTGTAAATAGTTCAAGTCAACAAAAATTCGAATATTAGAGATATATTTGGGGGAAATAAACATAAGCCAAAACTATAGCAAACATAATGCAAATAATGCGAGTATATCCGGGACGGCTGGTTAAAAAGAGAGTCATCTATACCCGTGCTGTCAACGCGACTTGATCCTGATGATCATATATCATAACTGCCATATTGGATTACATTCGACCAGACAGTAAATCTTCGACTCCTTCCTGATATGAGGAATGGTTAGTTCGAGATGAAATAGATATTGAGGAAAATCACATATTAGTGACATCAGATACAATATAAAGTTGTACCTTGACTTACAAGTGCCCGAACCTACGCCATTCACTTGATTTTTGCTTGATGCTAAGAGCTAAAAGTTGAGGTACAAGTGAGCTTAAGCTACGCTTATGTTAATAAAAAAGTAAAAGTAAGTAAAGTTGGCAGAATGGCCTATTGTCGGTACCAGCCGGATAACGAGGGAGTTTATCCCTTTTCGCCAGCGCTGGACCTTGTTTTTTGCTGAGGTGGAGCGCCACACCTACCTTCATCTTCGCCAATTTACCGCACAGATCAGATTAACCAATGCGCTGAGTTGACAGAGACCGGTATCGAACCAGGAAGATTGTGATTCCTAGACGGATACTTGCAGGGGTACTTGCAAGAGAAAAAAATGTATTTTCCATCTAGCTTTTTTCTCTAAGCATTTCGTTAGATTTCAAGTGGTGCAGTCATATGGTAGCACTGACACGGCTAAAATTTGGAAGAAATGTTGTTTTATCCAATTTCCATATGATTGATAATCTGTCTATAGAAGTTCATACATTTCCTATGCGTCTAATATAATATCTCAAGTCATATGATATATAACAACCCTCATTTATATTAACCTTGTTCTTGTAATCTCGGTAAAATATAATTCTTAATTACTGTTCCATCACAGTATGAGAAAGAGTAGTACCCAAATTATGAGAATGGAATCGTCTGTTTTCCTATAAATAATGTCTGACGAAACCCCGTATTATAAGGAAGATATTTCCCTTACTAGATAGTTGGACTCGCCCAACGGAAAACATATTAAGATACAAATACGCGAGGTTATTCGTACTAGAGTTACGTAGTAGTATTCGAAGTCGACTCACTACCAGTCAAGTAGCTTGTGATACTGTTGGGGAATTGCGCGTTGACTCTGTTATTTATATTCCTGTACAAAAAGTAATAAAACTTTTCCGGATTTTCAAAGTTGTTATTTGATAAATTCAGTCACAACACTTCGGAAGAGAGAAACAACGGGACTTATTAATTCAACCTTGCAATTGCTAATTACTCTGTTCATCTCGTATCTTTGCTTAGTAAACCTTTTATCCTATCCTTAATACTTGCTGTGTTCCTTCCTATCATTTCTCTGTTAACTCTGACACTTGAGTTACATCAACTTCATAAACATGTCATTATTATCGTACTCTTATCGAAATTTATATTTAATTAAGTGGCAAAAAATATTATCCTGATTGTATCGATTTTCTTTGACTTTAATAATGTTCATTGCATCAATCGGAGGAAAACATGTCTCCATCTTTTTCGTCTCTTGTTGTCTACGTTGGATCGAGAAAAGGACCTTGGGTTTCGTTACCAATTTGTTTTGTCATCCTTATTCGAATTGGAGTGTGAATGAAAAAAAAATAGAATCCTTCAATCTTTGCTTCTTGCTATTTGCCCTAAGATAACAGTGATACTCTTGGTGTTCTTTTTTTTTAATTAGGAATGAAGAAGACGCCCACCCCGCACCGATGGGAGGAAGGTCCACACGTTAACCAAATGTTGATTATATTTTTATCACTCACTCTAAACGTTTAATTGATTGAACCTGCAATCTCCAGATGTTTGTCACTTAGAACTGTATAACTCAACTCTTATATCCATTGCGCTATGTGCCCAACTATGTTGTGTATATAACAATAAAGATGAAGACAAGTCTAAAAAATCTAAATAATACAAATCATCAAGCCTCGTGTAAAAAAATAATTGAATAATGGGATAGTTGATTGTCAGACATCAATATTCTATGAGTCTATTTGTCTTGATACTAATATCTAACAGAAAGTTGTATCTAATAAAAGAGATAGGGTAAAAAAGAAAGGAAAACAAAGTATAATATATCTCTTCTTTCGTTTATCTCTGCTTCATTCATTTTTTTTCTTTATTTTTAGACTTCAATAACATTTATGATATAATTGATTGATTGATTCTTATACTTAGTTAATTTAGTCAGTTTAAACTAATTGTCTCTTTATCGGAAATATCTGTTAAGTAGGTTAATTGGATTTGGTTGGTTGGTTGGATTTTACAACATGTCAACTCTTATTGGGTTATTTTATGCCAAAGACGTTTTGTTTTATTCATTCTTGTTTCTTGTTGTTCAAAGAGCGAGTATTCAAAAGATGCACGATGTCAATTTTTAGGCAAGATTAACTAGTTTTCCTTCTTCTAGATTGGTTGTCTTATCAAGGTTAAAGAGCCCCGTGTCCCCTGCTATTTACTCATAGCTGGAAGGAGAATATTTGAATGCATACCTTTCTCAAGAGTATTAGCGCTATGTGAAATGTTCTGTTACTGGTGATTATAGTGGGCTGGCAGGGAGAAGCAAACCAACAGTAGGTTCATTGAACGAAGCAAATCAACAACAATAATAGCAACAACAACAGCACAAACAGCACCACCTACAATACCATCACCATCGCCAACAACACAACAATAACAATAATAATACTTACACCACCAGCAACACAACCAAAAACACCACTACCACCATCAACAACACCAAAAACAACAACACCAACAGCAACAATAGCAATAACACCCGCAAAACACCATCAACAACAACAAAACCAAAAACACCACCAACACCATCAACAACAACACCACCACCAACACCGACAACAACGTCATCAACATCATCACAACGAACAACAACACCAAACACCACCATCACCACCAACAACAATATAGCAACAACATCACCAACACCACAATCACCATAACAAGAACAAGAACAAGAATAATAATAATAATAATAATAATAATAATAATAATAATTGATAAGACCATCAAAATAGTAAATGTAGACTTTGTGGTAATAGAGATGAGACCGTAAACCATGTACTAAGCGAATGTAGCAAACTAACACAATGGGAGTACAAAACTAGACACGACTGGGTTGGGAAGGTGATCCACTGGGAATTATGCAAAAAATTAAATTTTGACCATACAACAAAATGGTATATGCAAAACCAGAATCTGTTCTTGAGAACGAAACGCATAAAATTCTCTGGGACTTTGAAATAAAAACGGATCACCTTATCCCAGCAAGAAGACCAGACCTAGTGTTGATTAACAAAGAGAAAGAACTTGCCAACTAGTGGATTTTGCAGTGCCAGCAGATCACAGGGTGAATCTAAAGGAAAATTAAAAAATGGAAAATATCTGGACCTTGCCAGAGAACTGAAAAAATTATGAAATATGAAAGTCAAAGTCATACCAAAAGGATTGGAAAAGGGTTTGGAAAGTCTGGAAGTCAAAGGAAGGGTTGATACCATTCAGTACACTGCACTGCTGCAATCTGCCAGAATACTCAGAAGAGTCCTGGAGACCTGAGGAGACTTGCTGTCACTCAGACTCCAGTGAAAGACCATCAGCTAATGCTGATATGAAAACTCAAAAATAATATAGCATCACCCCTACCAACAACAACACTATAATAATACCACTACCACCAACAACAGTAACAACAACCATTTCATCATGTGACTCAGGACCTTTGTTTATTCTGTTAAAGTTTCTTGGAATGATGGAATTGAATAATTAACAGTTGTTTATAACATGGTATGAAGGTATACTGTGCATTCTCAGGATTTTATTCCTTTGTTCTCTTTGCCAGTTCAATTCCTTCCCTTCTACAACAATCTCCTTGATCTGTCTCCTTCTCCGGCTCTGTGACAACTTCTTGATCTGCGACATTCACTTTGACCAAATCTACAAGATTATACACACACACACACACACACACACATATATATATATATATATATATATATATATATATATATATATCATGCATTCTTTTGTTTCTGTTTACTCCATTCATTTAACGTGGTTAAGTGCGGTCTGTGTACACTTAGATTCAAAATATCGAGACATTCGATTCTGAGGTTTGAAGTCTCTTTTATATATAAACATCCTTTTTTAAATGATATCGTCTGTCAAGAGGTGACCTGGGGGAGTTCCTATAGCGTAGTGGCTAACTTGCTGAATTGTGACATCCTCTTAAGTGAGTTCGAACTCAAATCACGCTATTATGTTCACATCGGTCAAATACCATTGGGAAAGTTATGAAACCCATCATCTACTCAGCAATGGGTTAAATAGTATCACGACTCTTCTTCTTCTACAAGCATGGTTTTGGCATTAAATAACCCATGAATGTTGATATGCCATTAAATAAACAGATCAAATTCTGATAAGTAATTCATCCGATAGTTCTCAAAAATCCCCTTATATTCTTTTATTATTATTATTATTATTATTATTATTATTATTATTATTATTATTAAAATCATTTAATTTAATATTTTTTTCTCTATTTTTGTTTTTAATCTGATTGGGAATTTTTTTCCAAAAATATATTATTCTGTTAGCACCCTCCTTGAAATCGCAAGTTCCAGGTTCGATACGGGTCCCCACCAACTAAGCCCATGAGTAGCACAGATTGTATAATCTGATCTATGCGGTAAAGTGGAGATCTGATGGCATGTGTGGCACTCCACCCCAGAAAAAAAAAACAATGTCCCTAATCTAGCACTAGTAAAAGGAAGAGAAAGGAGATTGACTACCTCGCTGTCCGGCTGATACCGACAATAGGCCACTCCGCCAACTTTTTCTATTAACAAAATAATCCAAATGGACTTAATTTTTGAAATCTGCCTTGACAGTAAATTTCCAGTTTGAGGAGAAATATTTTAAAAATGTCTACCATAATTAAAAATTCTATTAATTATTTTGAATTTCAATTAAGTAGTTAATCCTAATTTCTGCAATCGCTTCCTTAACTGTAATCTTTTAGTGTTTTTATTATTTAGATCGAGCGAATATCTTATTATTAATTTTGCATCTGACACTAGATCTGTAAAATATGCAATCTCTCAGTGATTCGTTATTCTTAAATTCAAATCTCATGTCTATTCGACTGTAAATCTTGTCACGTTAACGACTCAGCTAAAAACACAGTGAGGCCAAAATATCCTATTACTCTTTCTGAAAAATATATGGGACACAAAAGCTTCTGAAAATAAATAGTGAAATTGTGAAAATGTTGAATAATTATGCAAGAAAAGATTGTAAAACATAGATAACTGGCCACCATATGTCTGGCTTTCCACTCGAAACAGACACGTACAAAGATTGGATCGATTATGAAACCTTTTGTTCGTCTATCAACCTACTTAACTGGATAGTAAAGTAGGTGTTTTATATTCTTATCATCTTTTGATATATTTTTTTAATAAATCTAAAAACACATGCCTTTGTCATCTATCTATCTATCTATCTATCTATCTATCTATACATTTATAGAGGGCAATTGTATGTGTGCAGGTAGGTAGGTAGGTAGGTAGGTGTGTGTATGTCCGGAGGAAACTACGAAAATAAAACAATTATCGACAACGTAAATATAGAAACACGTTCACTATCACCAGAGCTTGTTTTTTGTGCAAAAATAATGATCTTATTCATATCTGGAAAGATATCTAAAAATGATCTATACATATATAAAGGGCAGTTGTGTGTGTGTGTGTGTGTGTGTGTGTGTGTGTGTGTGTGTGTCCGGAGAAAACTACGAAAATAAAACAATTAACGACAATGTAAATTATAGAAACACATTCACTATCACCAGAGCTTGCTTTTTGTGCAAAAATAATGAAGATTTCATTTATATCTTGAGAGATATTTTAACAAATTAGGATTTGAATAAC
This sequence comes from Doryteuthis pealeii, assembly GCA_023376005.1. Classification (NCBI taxonomy): domain Eukaryota; kingdom Metazoa; phylum Mollusca; class Cephalopoda; order Myopsida; family Loliginidae; genus Doryteuthis; species Doryteuthis pealeii. Next base: position 33,692,023 of record CM042170.1, on the reverse strand, counting down.
AAGAAAAGGAAAAGTCATTGGCTGCGTTTGTGATTAAAACATAAATCAATTATGTAAGACCAAAAACAATCAGTGGATCTGCGAGAGTAACTTTTTATTATCCCCCCTCTACCCAGGCAATGCCGGGTAGCCACTTCTAGTGCATGTAAAGTGCAGTTGTATGTATGTATGTATGTATGTATGTATGAAAATTACGAAAATAAAACAGTTAACGACTAAATAAATATATACATTCACTATTAATGAGTCTACATCTTTATACAAAAATTATAAAGATTCCATTCATATTCATGAAGATATCTAAAAATTAAAATAGTATTAAAATTCTATTTTAAAATCTCCGTGAATCTCAAACTTAAACAAATCAATATGGAACCGCAAAACAATCGATTTTTTTCTTTTTCTTTATATTTTTCAGGTCGGATTAACATGTGCTCTTTTTACGTGGGGATTTTTATGGGGCATCCAGCGAAGATTAAACTCATTATTCAATAGTAACGGATCTGCAAGACTAGATTGCTAACCATTACACCAGCTATTTTCTTCTCTAGCCTGGCAACGCCGGGTAACCACTTCTAGTATATCTATGTATGTACATATTTATCAACTCCTCCACACGAGCAGGAAATGACACAAGGTCAATTTTTAGGGTAATTTTAACATGTTTGAATTCAGAATTGTTCTTCTCCTAGACTGGATGCCTAACCAAGGTTAAAGAGCCCAGTCTGTGGATGCATACCTTTTCCAAGGGTATTAGCGCTATGGGAAATGTTGATAGCCTCGTCTAGGATTTGAACTCGGGTCTACGATCCATTTCCTACGACTCTAACCATTACACTACGTACCTCCAAAAACATAAATATATATAAGTATATTTGGGCAATATTTTTCCGTTATACGTGTTTGGTTGAACGCAACATATATTTCCTGTCTGATGAGTTTCTTTTCGATCTTTTCCAATTGTCTGGCCAGCTTACATGTCTGGATAGAATGATGAATGAATCCATCAAAGGTTCTTTCACTAGTACTTTCGGTGCGACTTAGTGACATCGTCAGATATAGAGTAGTGACATGTTTCCATGGTTCTTTTTAAACATACAGAGTAGCAGTAAGAGTAGGCAGGAGAAGGGACTCACAGATTTATAAGAAATATTATGAGGAATGGAGGGAGGGGAATTGGCGGAAGATTATAGGCATTTGAAAAATGTGATTGCTGTATTCAAAGTTAATCTGGTTTAAGGTGTTTAAGGTATCTTGTTTGCTAATTGTTCACACACACACACAGATATATATATATAATATGTCTGTGTGTGTGTGTGTGTGTGTGTGTGTGTGTGTGTGTGTGTGTGCGTGTGTGTGTGTACTTTCATTATATATCATCAGTATAGAGATGAAATATTATCATGATGAAATATTATCAGTATAGAACTGCTATATGATCTAACGACAGGAAAAGAAAAGCTGTAGCTGCATCTAGTAACATTCATCAAATTTGATATGCAATTGCTGTATGAGGAAATGCCGCTCAAAAGTCGACCTCTTCAGTCAAATCGAAATGAGTTCCCAACGAACGCACCTCATTGACTAATTTGACATACGGAACTGTCAAACTGTAGCGCACACACACACACACACACACATATATATATATATATATATATATATATATATATATATATATATATATATATACATACATTTACATATATTTATGGAGAAATCTAGACAAACTGGGATGTTACAATGGATGAATATTTATTCTTGGTGATAATGTCGACGCTATAAAATTTTGGTCTTCTTGACCTTCTTCAGGACATGAGATGAGTTCTTGTTGGAGAATTCAATTCTCTTACTAACGAGTATCTACACATATTGTCCATTAATTTCTTTATTTTACTCGCATATATATATATATATATATATATATATATATATATATATATATATATATATATATATAGTGGATAAGTGAAAGACAAATATATTTCAATTCCAAGACACTGCATGCATCATCAGACAAAAAGCAAAAACATGGCTGTTACTGATTTATTTCTGAATTGTTTTTTTTATATTGCTCTATACTTTCACACATCTGGAATGGGGCACACCGAGTTTTCCCTATGGATAGGATATCCTGTATTATTGCTGTTGAACTCCACATGGAATTATCCTCATCACCAAATATATATATATATATATATATATATATATTAGTAAAATGGTATAGTCAGATAACCTATTCGAGTTTCATCGTGGTAAAACCCGAGTACGTTACTGACTATAACATTCTAATTTATTTTTATTATATTTAATAAAGTATAGATCATTTATGGTTATAGAAAAAGTTTTTCTCTCTGCCACGGTTTCGATGTTCAAGGTATATCTTCTTCAGAAGAACTAAAATAATCATAGATAGCTACGTTTTATATATACTTGTTAGCATGTGAATTAGTCTGGTTTGGAATTATTTTTATTACATTTTGTCTTTTAATTTAGTTAAATTTATAAACTAAAGTTTATGCAACGAATGGACCGTTTGAAAATAAGATCATACAAAGGTCATTCAATGAGAAAGGTGAATTTTACCTAATGAATTAGAAATAAAAAGCATTGTTTACAGTTGCACCTTTTTTCCAGAAAACCAGGAAAGACGGGTCCTTTCATGTCCAAGAAGACTTTTCTTACTGCACCCGGAATGGTTTTCGTCGTAGGAA
>CM042170.1:33659309-33684309 GCA_023376005.1 Doryteuthis pealeii | reverse complement strand
TGTAAGACCGTCATCATTTCCCTGTCAGATTCACTGTATTTTGTCATTTTAAAAAGTCTCCGTTTTCCTTTTTTATTTCAATGGTTTAATCTTTAGCTTTATGCCCTTTTGTGACGTCACTTATTTCATTAACCGTGAATAGAAAAATCAGATTCATTTGAATTTCTATAAGATAATTCATTTATGAAATGACATTATCAGAAAAGATCTTTTGTTTTTTAATTGAATTATATTCCTATTATTTCTAGGTCTTTCCAATCCAGCAAAAACATTTTTTGCTTCATGTCCTTTCTTTCTTTTTTCCCTTCTCTCCTTATTCCTCTCTCTCTCTCTCTCTCTCTCTCTCTCTCTCTCTCTCTCTCTCTCTCTCTCTCTCTCTCTCTCTCTGTATAAGGGAGAGACGATATAACATGCTCAAATTTTGTGTAAATGCTGAATATTTGTAACATTTCTACTTGTTTTACCTCATAAAACTTTAAACCATTTACTCTTTAATTTATTCACTCAATGATCCTTTCTTTCTTTTTTTTCTTTCTTTCAGTCAGTCAGTCAGTCAGTCAGTCATGTATATACTCTTTCTTTCACTTAGTCACTTTTCAAAGGGTTCTGTGACCACATGTTTGGATAATCTTCATAGCTATTCACCTTTTTTAACTCAGTTAATATATTTACGATGGACCAAATTTTACTGTGTGACTGTATTGGTTGGTTGTTTTGTTTTACAGCATTAAATATTGAACCAACTTCGGTGGTTTAGCGAGAACCAATGTTTTCAGCGTGACATGACCATAAGCCTTCTTTTGATTGGTCATCATTCAACGGACTTTTGTTTCGTTAATACAAATACGACTTTACTTTGATTTAAAAAAAGGACTCATGTTACTTACGGTTCCTAGTTGCCTTAATGGTTACCCATTGAGCAGGGTTATTGCTGCTTAACTTCAGTGATATAACTGCAATCAGTGCTTTCAATGTGACTTGACAGTAATCCAACATTTTTGCTGTTTAAACTAAATTTTTAATGGTGTGTAATAAAAACAAGAAATAAAGATTTGCTGTGCAATCAGATAATATAAATTTTCAGGAAACCCTTGCAGCGCCTGAAGACCCTTGCTGTTAACGTTGCCAACCCTCTGGCCTAAACAGCCATTTTAAAGAATATTTTAAAATATTTGGTTTTCTTTCTCCATGAAATAATTTCTAAAACCAAAATATAATTTTTGAAAAATTAGCAAGAATATGTGCCACCCGGGTTTTATTAAATAAAATATTAAGTATTTAAATATTAACGTAAATATATTAAATTAGAAAGACTAACGAAAGAAAACAAGAACGCATATAAAAGATTACACTTATATTTTAATTCTTTATTTTAATTAATATTTTAATTATATTTTAATAATTATTTTAATAATTAATTTTTAATTTTGATAATTTATATTAAATATATTGCAGTATTAATATGGGCTGTACTATTGGAATTTTGTGTGACTATTTCAGTCTACACCGGTACCTGAGCCCTTAGAGGGCAGGCGTCGGGTTTCATCGTCACTCATCATCAGCAACCTGCCCAAACCTTTTAGTCACGTGAGATTCCTTATAAAAGGCCTCACAGTGGCTACTTCGACCTCTTCTAGTTGTAACCATTAAGGGGTTAACACCTATCTAACAGTAACCCTTGAGGATAACAAGGTAAGTGCTTTTATGCACCTCTTTTTCTACAAGTTTGGACACGGACAGAATAGCAACCCTTGAAGGATTCTCGTCCATTCCCTCGGAACTTCGGACATTGAGGATTATTGTCATCAACCCTTGAAGGTCGATAATAATTACCTTCATTCCTCCCAGGATAAATTAGAGGAGCCTTCGATATTGATACAACATTTGGACAAGCCCCCCCCCCAAAACTAAACTATACCCCCCCCAAAATAACTAAACTATACCTAAATATCTAACTAAACTAATTACGGCTATACCATACTTTGATGTTGTTTAACTTTAACTGAACTCTTAACTAAACTTCCTGGTCGCTTGTCCGACCTAAACTACAAACATTCTCCAAACATTATCTGTTGTACCCATTTAATGTGCCCTATTATTAAAACTGTTTTATTTATATATCGTTGTATTGCTTGTTCCTTGACTTCATATTCCCGCTTGTTCTCTCTGCAATTCTTTAACGTTTATATTTATATTACTAAGGCAAATATAACTAATATTTTCATAGAGACCTTGTTAATAAATAAGATTTATTTTATGTATTAATGATTTTGAATATAGAATAAATATTCATTGATAAACATGCAATTTCTGGGGGCTATGGGACATGAGCAGTGACGTAGTTTCGGTTACAGACAGACACCGAGTCTCTATTATCATAAGATGATAACCTGCCGCTAAAGAAATTTCGATGTATTTTTCCTTTTCAATAGGTTATCTGCAGTGTGTGTATAATTTCTGAAAACGGCTAACCACAACTGTCGCTTAACGCATAGCACAATAATACTTTTAACCAGCGATAAGTCTGTTCAATATTTAATTAGGTGGCCACTTAAGCAACAATAAGCTCTGTACGATACCTGAATTCTTTGTTTATCAAAATGACTTGATTCGGTATTAAATAGCCCGAAAAGGGTTGATATGCCTTAAACAAAATAACCAGCCAACAACTATTTATCTTAGGTTCAAGTCACGGTAAAAGCATCGAGAGAGAGAAGGGGGGAGAGAGAGATTGATAGATAGAGGGGGGAATTGAAAGCTCAAATTTTGGGGATTGTCTTATGTTAACATAGTCCACACCTGGACAAAATTTCAGAAAAATTGAAAGGGATGGGTGACATCGCTTGGATGATTTAACATGGAATTACTGAATCCTTTATTTATAAAAAAAAATGAATTGATTCGGTATTAAATAGCCTGAAAAGAGTTGATATGACTTAAAAAGACCACCTCAACAAAGCATCGAGTGAGAACGGGGGAGAGAGAGGGGGAGAGAGAGGGGAGAGAGAGGGGGACAGTTAATAAAAAAAACCTTTTGTAAGAGATTCATTGTTTTCCTTTTATGACTTCCCTTACATATTTGTTATATACTCCTTTGCATCGGGTATATAAATGTTGTGAGAGAGAGAGAGAGTTGGGGAGATACCCGTAAAGTGGGTCTATTTCGTCGACCGGCCATCTTCTTTGGGTTGATTTCTTCCTCTGGTCGATACAGCTTCTGTTATTCTGAGATGCAGTTGTCCGTGCTCATTTCTTGGCTTTTAATTAGAAACCAAGATTTTTGTTTAGTTTTCAAATACGTCTTTATTAAAACCCGAAGCCCAAAATGGTTTTACCCGCGCAGTGAGAAGGTGGCATACTTGGGAACAGACGACTCACGTCTGCTCCTTCCGACTGACAGCCAAAGTCTAACTAACTCTAATTCAGTCCCCTTCTCATGCCTTGCCTTCAGCCAATGAGAAATCAGCGGCTAGGTCAGCGAAAGGTGAACTGATGTCAATAACTTTTACAACGGGCAATGGTAGCTTTCCATTTACCATACCGTTATTTAAATCTTAGTACACTTACAGTCATAATTCGTAGGCAATCCACGAATTATGTAAACACATTGACTATAACACTACAACAGAAGAACGAATCGGCCCTTCCAGAGATGTACAAGGATTGTCTTTTCACCGAACAGCAATATATCCTGATAATATATTGATTATTTCGCCAAACTCCCAAGTTAAGTCAGTCGTCTTAAGCGTCCAAGTCGAAATCTCAACTGTATAATGGTAAGTTCCGATCCCAACAAAATGCATCTCAATCACCTGAAATTCCATTCTTACACTGCACCTTTTGTGTCCCAATAGAATATTTTAGCGTGCTTTTTGTAGGCATGATTATAAGAGGTTTGACACATTTTATCTAGATGTTCTGACAACATGAATTCACATGACTCTCTCTCACCACCTGTCCCTTGCCTGGTAAGCTATGCCTATCCATTATGGTAGAGATATTCTTACTTGGATGATCTTTATTATAAGAGATAAGTGGCCGTAGAGGTGATTTTTGTGGAGTGCTACTTCCAGGATTTGTTCAAGACAGCGCGCAGCATCTTTGATTTGTGTGATTGGATGTAGTTTTCTTCTTGTGATAACCTTACGTTACTGTGTTCTGCCAATAAATTGTTCAAGATTTGTTCCTAGTGTAAGAAGTAGATTTTTCGATGTTGTAGATACGTTATAAAATAAAGAAAGAAAAGAAGAAAAAAGAATTCATAATTGATTATCTTTTTTATCTCTTCCTGATTTACTCTTTTTTTCTGAATTCAGATCAAAGAAATTGAAGAGAAAATTTCCTGTAATGAATTTATTAGTTTTGTTGGTCTGTTTTCGTCTCGTCTTATAAAAGACTTCTTTTAGTCATCACTAGTTTGATTAATTCTTTAAAATGGTTCTTCCATTGTTTTAATGGATGTTTTCAAATATCATCAAACCATTGAACCATCAAAACAAGAATTCACTTGCGATGTTTGATAGGTACAGTTTTGGGGTCATTTTTTAGTTTCAAAACACGAAGGAAAATAGAAGTAAATGCAGAAGATTATACACACACACACACACACACACACACACACATATATATTATATATATATATATATATATATATATATATATATATATATAGGTGAATCACCAGGTTAGTTGGTGTTAGGAATGATTTTAAGCTGGGCCTTTTATAACAACCGAATGTTACAGTTGGTTTGAGAGCTCAATGTACCATAATTCAGGAATTATATACAGAGAAAGAAGTCTGAAGACCCTCATATAATACGCTGGAAATGGATTTATAACTATTAACATGACCGATATTTAAGCCTGTTTCTTTACCAAATATATTGTTCTGTAAATAATTACTGAATTATAGAACATTGTGCTCTCAACATGCAGCAGTCTAACTAATATATATATATATATATATATATATATATATATATATATATATATATATATATAGTGTCCAGTTGCCGCTTTAACCTTTCCGTTTCAGTAGCAATTATTCAAGAGTGCTTAATATATCATGAACATTGAAATATGATAATTGTAGAAAAAATTCGGTATAATCCTGACAGCGAGTGAGTCTAGCGTTATACAAGGGATATTGTTTTTGCGTCACCAGCACCCTACTTTACCACACAAATCCATACTACTCGTGCATTGGTGAGGACCTATTGTTAATAAGTGGATGTTCTACCAATTGAATAAATAAATAAATAAATAGAAATAATAAATAATAGGAAAAATGACAAAATCTTTTTGTCGGGTGGTCAGCTTAAAGATTTAATGATTTATAAGCCGTTTTTTGTTGTTTTGTTTTATTTTTATTTTTTATTTTTGTTTAATCCAAAGTGCGTCGCGTCTTGCCGAAGCAATTATCTTAATAAGAGAATTAATTTAATCTTCTTTTGACCACTCTCCAGATAATTCCGAATTGTGAAATCTCCCGTCAGCGGATTTTAGTCTTTAATAACTTTCGGATATTTTTAATGTCAGGGAAATTCATTCATTCAAGAAATAAGAAGAAATTATGTTTTTTCGTGGTGAATGAGTCAGGCAAGAAAATGAACTGAAATAAAACCCAGCATTTTTTTTAACGGCCGAATTGATCTACAGAAATATTAGGCGAGCAATATTATTAACCCTTTTACCCCCAATGGAACACCGATTTTCCCCCAAGTCGAATTCCATTTTCAATTTTGATATAAAAGATACCGTACTCAAAGCATTATATATATATATATATATATATATATATATATATATATATATATATATATTACATGGCAATTTTTGTGACCCCGGGTTTCATGCTTTTACGCATCCATCACACACACACACACACACACATATATATATATATATATATGTGTGTGTGTGTGTGTGTGTGTGTGTGTGTATGTGTGTGTGCAAAAAATAAAAATATAAAATGTAATATATATATATATATATATATATAGTGGTACCTTGACTTACCAGTGCCCTAACTTACGTGTATTCCGAGTTATGAACTGAAACAGAGCGACTCCCTGTTGAACTATCAAGAGTATAAGCTGTACGAAAATTTTTAGACTTTTACAAATACCAGGAGCCGGCATTGACCTATCAAAAACGACATAGAATTCATTGGCAAAATTTTCATGAAGTCAGTTGCTAACTGGACTTAATACCAGAAAGACTACCACTGGATTCTCTGCTACAAGTACATTCTTGTTCTACCTAGGATTACAAGGACTACGATTGGATTCTCTACTATAAGTACGCTCTTGTTCTACCGAGGATTGCAAGAATTCCAACTAAACTTTACTATTGAGACTGTACCCTCTTCGACCATTGGATTTAACAATAGGAGACCTAAACATCTACAATGACGATGAGAATTGTAACACCTCATAAAACACTTAGCGGGACAGACGGTTATCTGGCATCCAAATAATGTGTCCAAACCACCTAAGCTTGTGGGTAGCCATCATGGTTTTATGCTGATGGTGAGTGCATTTTAAAGGATGCGATTCCTCCAGAAAATATAATTGTTACACTATGCTCTCCTTGTCGGGAATGGAGAGGTGACGTGTCAACGTGTGTTCTGGCACCCATATCCGAATGGAGTGACGTGTTGATATAGAAATATGTATATACTTATCTCACTGGACTGGTATTACATTGAAAGAGGCTGGAACCCTGGTTACTGGGCTGCTGCTCAATTGACTGATGGTTCTTTGGTGTTTGGAGTCTGGAAACCAATTTGGGGTGCTGAGGGATATCCTGCCTTGTGTGATTTAGAGTTTTTAGTCATAACACAAAGCCGCTTCTTTTTCTCATAAGAATTTTATTTCCCTCCAAAGTCACAGCTTTCGAGAGCAAGAGTTCATGTCTTACCCTCTCACCGCATTCTACCAGACTCAGCTACACTCTCACTTCTCACTCCTCCTCTCACCCCCACTTCGCCACGTCACATCGCTTGTCCAATCAAAACATGCTATGTGACATTGATGATTCATTATTAAACTTTTTCATTCTCATCTAACACGCAATCCTTGCTGAAAACTTGTCCGTGCTAATTAACATATCAGGTTATACTCATGGCTCCACCACCACTCCATTATGTAACACAAATAATTATCCGGAAATATCGGATATAAATTGCCTCCAGCTTTTTAATTTGCTCTCTATAGAGATAATTACAACAGTATCAATATCAATTTATGGGTACACAATTTTGTAACTTGAGGGTCTTTAATGTTTTTCTGTATCCTCAAAATTTAATTAATTCACTTGTCACTCGTCAATTTGTTACCCACGGATCCTCCAGTGATTCCTTTTATAGAAATAAATTCCATGTGCGTTATTGAATGATCTTTAGAAAGAATTCCAGAACAATACGGTTTTCTCGAAGAAGAAAAAATGATTTAAACAATTGATTCTTCAACTATTTTAATCGATTCTTCAACTTTTCTATTCTAATGTTAATATTCAAAAACCGACGCCATTAAAACTGAGTTATGTGTGTGTTTATATGTATATCTATTTATATTTATATTTGTGTTTGACTATATGTGCTTATATTTATCTGTGTATATGCATATATTTGTTCATATTTATTGCGTGTGTATATCTATTCATATATTATGAATGTGTATGTGTTTATTTGTTCATATTTATGTGTGTATGCCTATAATTATTCATATTTATGTGAGTGTTTGAGTATATGTGTTTATATTTCTATGTGCGTACGTTTATATCTGTTCATATTTATGCGTTTATGTGTATATTTCTTCATATATAGATATGAAGAAATATACACATCTGTGTGTATATAAATGTTCATATTTATCTGTGTGTATGTGTATATTTGTTCATATGTATGTGTATGTATATGTATATTTATTAATACTTATGTGTGCAAGTCTCTATTTGTTCATACTTGTATGTATGTGTGTGTGTGTTTACCGTTCTCAATAAGTTCATTCATGCCACAGTTACATATGAATTTCTTCTTCTAACCAAATTTCAAAAGACGTTTTTTTAGGAATTTTGTTTTGTTTTATTATTCTTCCTAGGGCAATTAATTTATTTCATTTCTTTCTCGATTGCTATTTTCCATTTTCTCTCCCTTCCCCCTCTCTCTCTCTCTCTCTCTCTCTCTCTCTCTATCTCTCTCTCTCTCTCTCTCTCTCTCTCTATATATATATATATATATATATATATATATATATACCTTATTTTCTCTCCGTCTTTCTCTTACTATCCTTTCTCACTTTCTTTCTCTTACATTCTTTGATTTTCTCTCTTATTTTCTCTCTCTCTCTCTCTCTCTCTCTCTCTATATATATATATATATATATATATATATATATATATATATATATATATATATCAACTTTCATCTTTTCATTCTTTGGTTTGTTCTTTTTCCCATTTTGAATCTTTTCGAATCTTTTCTTTTCTCGAATCTTTAAGTTTTTCCCATTTTCATCAAGATTTTCTTTTTTAATTCCTGTTTCTTCATCACTGAATTTTTAATTCTGATTCTTCCCTTTCCTTCAAATGTCTTTTTTCTTCTTCTTCTTCTTCTTCTTCAAATTTTTATTCCTTCAATTTTTGCTTTTCCTTCTTATTCTTGTCACTGCGTACTTTCTTTTGGTAGACAATGACGTCATCGCTCTCTTCCTGTTCTTTCGTTAAATCAATGGCGTTAAACTTCAGCTCGAATCGAAGAAGTATTAAGGAATTATAAAAGAAACTTTTAAAAAAGGAAAAAGAATGCATTAGAAAAAAATATAAAGTTTCTTCTTGTTGTCGGAAAGAAAGGACGAGCAAAATGAAATAAATCCGAAATAAATCTCCGAAATGGGAAGAAAATCCTCATTAGACAAAGGATTAATTTTCGATGCATGAATTCAAAATAATAATCCATACTTCAGTTTCTTATTGGTTAGTCAGAAAAATAAAAAAAGAGTTTTTTTTAGTAAAAGACAGGTGAACACAAAGTTGATGATGATGTTAGTGAAAAAAGAAGGAGAGTAAAATAGGGAATTAAATCCGACGGTATGTAGAAAAATTTTAAAGAAGAACTGAAATCTTTCTCACAAAAAAAATACGTCAGTAGTGAAAAATAATTTCTTAAAAATATATACAACAAAATTCTGAGTCGCCTTATGAATTACTGAAGCATCCTTTTATTTGTAGAACTTGCATTTCTTTTCTCTGACATTAACAATTCAATATTTGTCATATTTTGCTGAGATTGCTTTTTATTTACTGGGTACTGGCAAATTTGGAGGAATTTACGTATTTGTTGAAAGGGAAGATATTTCTCCCTACAAGAAACACATAAATAGTATGTACTACACAGTCGAGTAGCTAGTTGTTGTTACATTGTGGTTCTTACTTTGAATGAAGCTGATGATGTGCTGATACAAAAATAATTGTATACTTATCTCATCTTCTGTGTTACGTGGAGAGGCTCGAAACTTGGTTGCCGAGCCGATGTTGAGCTGGCTGACAATCCCTTGTTATTTGGAGTCTGGAAACCAACTTGGGGTACTGGGCGATATATTGCCTTGTGCCATTCATAGTTTTTAATAATAACACAAGGCCACTCATGAGATTTTTATTTTCCACAAGCCCAAACTGCCGAGAGCAAGAGCCCAATGTCTCACTCACTTAACGCATCGTATCAGACTCCCTCTCTACTCTCTACTCTCACTCCTCCTTCTCCCACTTCGCCACGTCTTACTTCTCGTCCAATAGAAACAATGCTATGTGGCCTTATGGTGATTCATCCTTAAACTTTTCCATTCTCATCTAACACGTAATTCTTATTTTCCTTATAAAACTTTTCCGTGCTAATTTACATGTCAGGTTATATTCCTGCCCCCCCCCCATTATGTAACAGTTGCTACAGAGAATTAATTACTGTTTACTGTTGTGGAGACGCTGTGCGTTGAAGTATTGAAGATTAGCAGAGATACCCGGTATTTTTCGGGCAAAATAATTCAAAATATGACAATATACGAGAGTAATCCTAAAGTTAAGGTCTTCAAAATATTTAGAAATCACAGAAATCTTTAGTGTTGAAGAAACCACAAGGTTCCGTGTTTGATACCGACCCTCGCCAACTTGAGTAGAACGGTTTGGAGCTGGGCGTTAAAGTGGGGAGTTGGTGGTAGTTGTGTCACTCCAATTTAGACTCAAAAGCAATCTCTCTGGTCTAGCACTAGTGCAAAGGGGATAAATTCCCTCACTATTCGGCTGATACCGACAATAGGCCATTCAGTCGACGTTACTTACTTCATTTCATTTTAAAGTTTGAACATCTATCTATTTTTCTACATAATCACCATTTTGGTCGATGCATTTTTGTAGGTACTTCGGCAGTTTTTTGTATGATCATGCCATACCAGTTCGCTGCCATATCGTTGAGGAAGCGTTGAACATCGTTGTCATTGAAAACTCCTACACCACTTGCGGATGTTTTTTTAATCCACGCACAACTCGCCATACACTTTCATTAATTGGCGATGAATATCAATCAGCTTGATTTTTTGCGTTCAAAAACCAAATAACTCCTCGAACTTAACACTTAGTGTAGCGTGAATCGGGGTTCCATCAGAAACATGAAAAGAGAATACAAAGAAGAGCTTATACATATGTGCCTCCTTTTAGAAGTCCGTCGCAGATGACGATTACGTCACTCCATGTCGTCTATCAGTTATGGACTCTCTGAAGACTAATTAGTCCAATTCTGGACTTCTAGATGCGGTCACACATTGCAAGGAAAATTTCAATCTGCATTCTGTGGTGCATGGCGACGAAGACGCCGCTGCTCTGAAGCCCTATTGATCTCGATATTGAGCCGCTCAGCTCCTGTGAGCACGTGACTCACCAACCATGTTGGAGACCAGATCTTCCAGGCTTGAATGTGTAATGACGCATTTTTTCGGAGTCATCTTCATATAGTATTTGAGCCACTTTCAGGATCCTCCTGCCCTTCGAGTACCTTTCTGCGAGTTCACCATAAAGTACTTTACGGCGGAGTCTGTCTGCATATATGTATGTCGTAGAAAATCCGATGTATTCGACCAAACAACCAGCCAACCAAACAACCAATACTGTGCTAACAGAAATTTCGATACGATGTGTGCTTTTTGCTGTGTTATAGTAACTAGGAAAAATCCCCCCTATGGGCACAAGTATTTAATATAATATTATATTGAATTAGAAAGACCAATGAAATTGAATACGAGCACAATAAAGATTATTCTTATTTTTTACTTTATTATAATTGATTTCAATATAAAATTATACATACGATTGGTTTTAATATGTTTGAGAATAAAACAATAATATTTGAGAACAACAACACCATGGAATTATTTAGGAAACACGATTTTGTTAAGTTCCGTTTTATTTCATTCAATATTTCGAGAGAATGATCTATTTTTACAATGATTGTTTAGACATACACACACACACACACACACACACATATATATAGAGATATATATATATATAGATATATATATAAACATTGAAAAATAGACTCATCATATATACCGACAAAGAAGCATACGTGGACTCCACAACGACAATATATATATATATATATATATATATATATATATATATATATATATATATATATATATATAAAGTTGTTCCTTTGTCAATTATTCTATTTTATTTCATCTCTCTTCCTTTCTCTCTTATTTTATCTCTTTCTCACTTGCTCTCTTTCTGTCTCTCTCTCTCTCTCTCTTCTTTCTCTCTCTCTCTCTCTCTCTCTCTCTCTCTCTCTCTCTCTCTCTCTCTCTCTCTCTCTCTCTCTCTCTCTCTCTCTCTCTCATTCAGTGTTTAGTTTAAAAAAAACGCATTCCTAATATTCCAATTGAGACTTCCTTTCGCATCAAATATTACTCTAACAGAAATCTCGTTACGATGTGTTATTTTTGTTGTGTTATAGAAACCAAATCATCGTAATATAAGATCCTCTGTCATTCTTCTATTTTAGCACTTTTATTTTCTGCTTTTTTTCTGGAAATGCTGGAATGAAAGCGAAAGAAACGAAGAAGCAGCCATAAAAATCGAAATGAAAGATAAATGAGAAAATAACAATTTATTCGCAAGAAAAATATTTCTTAGCAAAATCCAATCAGAAAAGACAAGATATTTACGAATCTTTAGATAAATGGACTTTTTATAAAGTTCTTACGAGTTTCTTCTTTTATTATTCTGATTGTCATGTTTAGATACAGAAAAAGAAAATCACTCCCAATTCACAATTCACAGATATCTGGACAAAAACTTTGCCCCCCCCCACACGCACATATATATATATATATATATATATATATATATATATATATGCGTACAAACAAAAAGTGCATTCGACATCACGTAAACACGTAAATATGCAACACGAGAATAGAGTTAAAAAAACGCACACATTTAACCATTTACACCATTTCTGTCATTTAAAAAACTACTTCGTTTACCTGACGAATGCGTTAGCAGGAAACCATTGGTTGTAAATATTGTTGCCATGTAAATAAATAAAAGCTAAACTTTTATTTGTTCATTCATTCATATATATATATATATATATATATATATATATATATATATGAGAGAGAGAGAGAGAGAGAGGAGAAAGAATAACATATATATATATAGAGAGAGAGAGAGAAATAGAGAGAGAGGAAGAGATAGAGAGAATTAGAAATGTGTTGATACAATAAAATTCTTCTTCCTCTCTCTGTCTTTCCTCTCTTTTTCTATGCCCTTTTTCTTTCTCTCTCTCTCTCTCTCTCTCTCTCTCTCTCTCTCTCTCTCACCCTATCTCTCTTTCACCCCCTCTCCCTCTCTCTCCCTCTCTCCCTCTCTCTCTCTCTCTCTCTCTCTCTCTCTTTCTCTCTCACACACACATACACACACACACACACACATACATACACACATTCTCACACACACACATATTCACACACGGTCAACGCTGCTTGGTAACTGACTTTTTATCGCCAATACTATTTTCAAACTAATAATATTGAGCACTGTTTACTTATAAATATAGTGTACTATATATATATATATATATATATATATATATATATATATAATGTTTTATTTTTTGGGGGGGTGTTGTTTTTTGTTTTTTGTTTTTTAGGAAGTCAGTTCAACAGGAAGCTAAGTTATACATTGTATTTTTTTTGTTAGGCTTAGAAATTTAACTTTATACTTCCGATCTGACATAAATGTTGTGAATATACTGGTTATATAACTTCTTCTTTCTGTGAATCCCATTATTTTTGTAAAATCCGTCTGATGAGGCTGGGCTCTTAAGAATTTTTTAAAGTTTTTTTCTTAACTTTAAAAATCTTTTGAGTTTCTGGTCAAAATAAATTATTACGGAATGACGGTTTGTTAAGTTTTTCTTTCTTTTGAAAGTTAAATATTGCTCTGTACATGATCTAATTTATTGATTATTATACATTGAGCTCTCTTTAGGGATTCATAAAAATCCGTGTATGAATATATGTTTGAACCCACAGGAGCATACAGTATGGTTGTACAGTGAGATTTTGAAGATCCCAAATAGAATTTTTACCATACATTTATATACATAGATATATATTATATGAATATTTTTCGTACATTTATGTAGTTTGTTATAGTTATTAGGATATTGAAAAAATTCATTATTCCTACTATATATATAAAACAATTTTCTGTTATCGCTTTCTACCTGGTAGTTTTCTTTTCACAGAAATGTTTAGATAACCCACAAAGGTTTATATGCCATTTAACAACACAAAAATTAACAAATTTCAAAGAAGGTGATCATTAGAAATTTTCCACATCCACATGTTGCAAAATACTCCGAACATGGCGTATATTGGATATTTGTGGGGTTTTTATTTTTACACAGACGAGTAGTTTCCCCTGTTTCACCATAGTACATTATTTTATAGGAGCATTGTAGATATAATAATTATTAGAGTATACCTATTTACCAACCCTTTTGAGTAGGATTTGACACAAGGTCATTTTTAAGCGGAGTTTAACAGGTTTGAATACAGAGTTTTCCTTCTAGAATGGTTGGGTTGTGTACTCATACTCTACTGGGTATATATTACGGAGATGAATTTAGTAGCTGGCTGGTATTTCTTATAGTACTTCTAAGTACTTCTGTTTCTAGAGTAGCTATTATCTCTCTTGTGAGTAGCCGGGGTATTTATTATTTCTGTATTTATTCTATCAGTCTGGTTCTGAATTCTTTTGTTCCGAGTAGTTCTGTAAACTTATCTTAACTGGTGTCTCAAGTTATGCTAAAGCTATCATAGCTTTTAGAGACAAACTCAAGACATATAGTTTTTGAGATCGCATTTTATTTCACTTAAATTTAGGATTTCTCAACTGCGAGCCGACCCGTCTTTACATCATGAAGTCTAGCGGCTGACTGCCTAACTGAAAACCATCTGTTCCCACCGTTAGCGTAACCGAGCTTAAGCTAAGGTTATTGAGTATCAGATTTGAATTCAAAAACATCTGAACTCAAATCTGTTTCTACACTAACCGTTCAAAACCGATGGTACACCCATCAATATATAAGAGTTGCTTAATCAAGGTTAAAGAGCCCAGTACTCCCTACTATTTACCCATAGCTGGAGGGAGAATAGTTGGATTCATACATTTCCTAAGGGTATCAGTGCTATATGAAATGCAAACAGCCTCGTACCGGATTTGAATTAGTATTTCCTTATTCATTTCCCTTGATGGTAACCATTACACCATGACGGTAATTTAATATAACGGAGAATGAATATGAAAAATGTTTGCAATACAATATAATATAAATAGATGTTTAGCGTACTTCATGTTATATAAATGCTGAAGATGCCACTTTTTTTTAATATTCAACCGACTGAGGATTTCATAATATGCATGAAACTATAGTAATGGTAAATTGGTACCATAATATTTTATTTGAGATTTTTGTATAATAAAAGGTATAGAGATTTTCCAAGTCTGAGAGTTCGAAGACAGACATTTTTTTTAAATTTCAAGTTACTCGAATTGTAAAGATTCTAGATATCAAGGATTGCAGAGAGGGGAAAAATACCCCCCTCAAAACAAAAAAAAAACTCAAAGGGAAGGAGAAATTTATTCAAAGTTTCAGCATTGTAGAATTTTTCGCAGAGGAACTATAGATCAGGTTTTGGGAATTTGCATGTCAAATGAGTGTTCGGTTTTAGAATTTTTTTCCAGTTTGAAAGCTTCATTAAGGAATCTACACGTTTCACATTTTGGGAAGTTACATTTCTTCTTCTTCTTCTTATTATTATTATTATTATTATTATTATTATTATTCTTTCCTTTCAACGATTTATTCAAGACAACACGCAGCATCCTTATGGTAGGAAGCATCTTAACGTTCGGATCCTGATTTCTAATTTATATATTAATATCCGTGTTCCTTAATTGTACGACCGTTATCATCTTGCAACACTCTCTACTTAAAAATGAGACCGTCCAAATTGTCCAGGATAAAATGCAAAAATGTAAATCCTGGTGCTGCTTATCCGCCGAATTCTTATCCCTTATGAGTACTGTCACCTCAGCTAAATGATAAACCATTCCGTTTTTTATATAAAGATAGAATGAGGGGGGAGATAAGCTACACAGAAAAAAATTATAAGAAAGAAAGAGAGTCCGGGAGGATAGAGAGAGTAGGGCGAGCGTACGGAAGCGATAAATGAAGAAAAGAAAAAAAAGTTAGAGTAAGAGAGAGTTAAATCAGCAATAGCTTTTAAGTAAACATATCAAACGATGTAATAGATTATTATACTGTGGTATATCCACAGGTCTTGCTACTTATTTTCGGTGGATCCATTCTTCTGATAATTTCAAAATTGAGATAATGTTCGCAGCTTCACAGTGTTCTTTTTTTTTGTTTTGTTTTGGTGGAGGGGGGTGTAAAGACGAACGAGATATTGATGATTTCTTTCCTTTAGGGGAAAAGAATATTCAGTTTTTAGATTGTGGATGCTGGCATCGTTGAGGTTTTGTGGGAATGTTTGTCTCTCTGGATCTTTGGATCTTAATAATTCCCGGTGTCTTTTTTTCTCTCCACGTTTCCCATCCTTTACAACTGTGCAGATGCATCGTGCCATATTAAATGCGATGTTAAGTTTTATATGATAAGCATGACATGAGGAAAAAAAATCAGATATTTGTGGATATCTATTTATTAATATTCGTGTTCATT
Source organism: Doryteuthis pealeii (assembly GCA_023376005.1). Classification (NCBI taxonomy): domain Eukaryota; kingdom Metazoa; phylum Mollusca; class Cephalopoda; order Myopsida; family Loliginidae; genus Doryteuthis; species Doryteuthis pealeii. The sequence continues at coordinate 33,668,000 of CM042170.1, read as the reverse complement.
AAAAGTACGACAGTTATCATCTTGCAACACACTCTGGTTAAAAATGATAGCGTCCAAGATGAAACGCAAAAATGTAAATTCTGATTATCTGGTGTTGCTTATTCGCCGAATTCTTATTTCTCATGAGTGATGTCAATTTCACCTAAATAATGGATCATTCCGTTTTTATTATAAAGAAAGAAAGGGAAGAAAAATGACTTGTTACACAGAAGAAATTATAAGAAAGAAACGGTCGAAACACGTGTCAGCATATAATAAATTTCATCCATACCAAAATGTATATATGTTTTCCATTTATCTTTTCAACAGATCTCTCTCTCTCTCTCTCTCTCTCTCTCTCTCTCTCTCTCTCTCTCTCTCTCTCTCTCTCTCTCTCTCTCTCTGTAAGTGTGTTTGTGTGTGTAAAGATATTAGCAGGTATATATGTGCGTGGATGTCTATTAATGTTATCATCATTTCTATTTTGCACATTCATTTCGATTCCTTAATGAATATTCTGGTTGAACGTTATGGGAATATTTTAATCGAAAATGATTTTCCTGCTGAGTTCATTTTGACGGCGAATTCTTCGATTTATTTTCCCTTTTCGGAATCAAGACCCATTCTCTCTCTCTCTCTCTCTCTCTCTCTCTCTCTCTCTCTCTCTCTCTCTCTCTCTCTCTCTCTCTGTTTTAATTTATCTTTATTCTAAACTTTTATAATTGTTTGTGTCTCGATGTATTGGTTTTTGTGTACGTAGGCAATCTTTTTTAAAGAGAACACATACATGCATACACTCATGCGTATATATACACACACACATATATATATGTATATATATATATATATATATATATATATATATATAGAGAGAGAGAGAGAGAGAGAGAGAGAGAGAGAGAGAGAGAGAGGGGAGAGAGAGAGGGGGAGTAAAGTAAGAGATAGATAGATATATGGATTGATCATCATCACAAATCATCATCATCATGTCATACCTAGGATTTTCTACCTAGGATTTCATGGAATATTACAGACTTTCTGCCACAAGGAACTGAACTGGGGATTTACCAACAGGGGAACTAAACGCTTATTATGGCAATCAGAATCGTAAACGTAACGTGACGTCCAAGAGAGAAAAATGTTATTAAAAACATAATTTGAAGAAAATAAAGTGGACAAAATAAGATCATTTTTTCGTCTTCTGGAAATTTCTGAACGGCAAAGACAGTAAAAAAAACTAACAGAGAGAGAGGTGGGAATATATAATATAAATGATATAAAAATAATGAAATATATAGTTGATTCGCGTATACTTCTGAATTAATTGGTCAGGAATATATAATTTATTTTATTTATTTATTTTTATTTTATAATTTATTTTTATTTATTTTACAATTCTAAAAGTTATTAAACCTTTCAGATGATTATTTTTCTTCTCTAATTTAAATATAACTTAAATCATATCTAAAACCGGAAACCCAATAGACGAAATTGGTTGGTTGGTTGATTGATTTTAATGGTATATCAACCCGTCTGGGTTATGTCATGCCTAGCGGTTAGGAAGTAATGTATGTTGTGTATCTATATTTACACTTTTGTAGTAATTGGTTTTAACAATGTGTTAGCATCATTGGGGATCATGTTGTATGGTATTGATTAGGTTCATGTCTATATTCTATGGTATAATTTTATTTCCTTAAAAAAGGACAGAATGTCTTCTATGTTGACTTTTTCAAATAGATCTTTCATATTGTTTGCATTAAAACAAAATTAGATACATTGTATGCATCAAATTTAGATACATTATCTATTTTTAAATCGGATTTCAAATAAGTAGGTAAGAAAACCTGTTAATCTTAGTTAATTTGAATTTTGAATTTTCAAACTTTTAATACTGTTTACATATATTTATTCCATGCTTCGTAAAAGTCCAGTAGATTTTTTAATAATATAATAAACATACAATAAACTGAATTCTTCTCCTTTAATAAAGATGTTTACAAAAGAACTAAAAGAAAAAACGATTGCTTTATAAAAAGAAGAATTTCAATAAATAACTAACTTCCAAGTGTAAATCTCACTGCCAGGTGTTCATTTTTTACCTACTTTTTACAGTAAAAGTCCAGTAAACAAATTTTCTTCATGAAAATAATATGATATACATAAAATAAACCGATTTAAATGGAATAATTCTTTAACATGTCTGAAACAAAAACTAAAAAAAACGATTGTTTTATAAGAATTCCCATTAATAAATAATTTCTAAGTGTAGAGCTCACTGCCAGGTATTAACAATAACAGGCATGAAAGACCATCGAGATGTTTACGTCGCATCGTTCGGGTCCAGTGGGGCATCCTTTCCTATCAAACGCCACTGTGCGTCATCGGTGCAGAGTCGACTGAGTTCAGCCGGCCGTGGTCACGAGACGTCATAACACTGGTTCGGGCTATGCTCTTCGTTGACAAAACTTGTGAATACATTCGGGAAGCAATCAACCCAGACCATGACAGTGAGGGATGATTTTGAAAGAAATATGAGGCCTCGTTTCTATGGATTGCGCCGCTGGAACCGCAACTGACTGGAAATCACCCATTCGCTCAAAACGGTTCAGCATATATGATTAACCTTCATGGGGAGTCAGTGAATTCAATGGATGGAGCCGGTTCAATCCATCCCGGGTGAATGTTGCCATAAGACAAGACAAGCCATGACAGAACACGTCAAAGCTCTAGAGCAAAAGTTTTTCTAGATAAAAACTGATTATATGTCCCGCTAGGAGGTGCATGGTGTAATGGTTATCATCGAAGGAAATGGACTCGTCGACCCGAGTTCAAATCCTGGACGATACTATGCATTTCAAATAGTGCTAATATATTTACGAAAGCTATGTATTCAACTATTCTCCCTCCAGTATGCGTAAATAGTAAGACAGACAGGGTTCTTTAACCTTGGTTAGGTAACGAATCTAGGAGAAGGAAACCTCTGAATTCAAACCTGTTGAACTCCGTTTAACAAATTGACCTTGTGTCACATCCTACTCGTGTGGGTTGGTTGCTGAATATATATACGCAGTTTAATGGTTTTAGTGAGAGGAAATGGACTCGTTGACCCAAGTTCAAATCCTGGACGAGAATATACATATCAAATAGTGCTAATACAATTTGGAAAGTTATGAAGCCAACTATTCTCTCTTCAGCTATGGGTAAATAGTAAGGCACACTGGCTCTTTAACCTTGGTAGATAAACCGTCTTGGAGAAGGAAAACTCTGACTTCAAACCTGCTAAAGCCCGTTTAAGAAATTGACCTTGTGTCATATCCTGTAAAATGGAAGCAGCCTCGTCCAGGATTTAAACCCTGTTCGCCGTGTTCATTTTCCATAAACATTATACGATGAGTTAGTTTGTACACACACACACACACACACACACACATATATATATATATATATATATATATATATATATATATATATATACCAACCCGCCGTACGCGCAGGATGTGACACAAGGTCACTTTCTTATGCTCTGTTTAACAGAATTCATAGTTTTCCTTCTAGACGGGTTGCCTACCCAAGGTTAAAGAGTCCAATCTGTTCTAGTATTTACCTATAGCTAATGGGAGAGTAATTTGATGCATACATTTACCAAGTGTATTAGCGATATTTATATAATACAAGCAGCCTGGTTCAGGATTTGAACTCAGGTCGAACGGTTCCATTTTCTATTACTCTAACCATTCCACCACGCGCCTGTTCTAAGCTTTCAAATATATGCACGTTAAAATGCACTTGGTCGTCCACAGAAACTTATTAACACAGTTATTCAAACATGTATTTTTCCCCGATCGGATGTTTCTAAGAGGCGGAGATAGTTAAGAAATTCCACAAAGGAAACGAAAAGAGCGGAAAATAAAGAAAGACGTCCGAATTATAGACGCTGATAATTAAGCATTGAAGAAAGCGTCCAATAATGATGAAAGAAAGGAAGATGTTTTTTTTCTTTCTTTGTTTTAATAGTCTAACTTCGTAAGTTATTTAATATATTAGATGTTGCAGTCCAGCATGTTAGCCACAATGCCATGGGGAGTTCACAAAGAAACAAAGGAAAAAAGAAAGATAGAAAGAAAGAAAAAGGAAAGAAGGGTTGGCTCTATAATTAGTGATAAAAGAAAGAACATTAATATGTACAGATAACATTACATAATATTAAAAAAGGAAAAATCGAAAACGTTATTAGGAAACTAGAAAAAAAAGGAAGAAAGAATAAAAATGAAAAGAAAGTAAAGAAACTGTAAAGCAACTATACCTACCTCGTTGTTAAGAGAGAGAGGGATATATATATATATATATATATATATATATATATATATATATATATATATATAGGAGAGAGACAGAGAGCGGGAGAGAGAGAGAGACAGAGAAAAGAAAATAATATCAAAGGCAATGATAGACAAAAAAAAAAATGACGTTCCGAAAGATGAAATCGAAGTATCTGATAAATTATTAGAGACCAAAAAAGAAAAAAAATTAACAATTTAAAATTAGTTATCTGCTAACCAATTATTTTATATGATCAATTCCAAATTCGTTTGCCACCATCAAAAGTCGTTTTTTTATGAGACATCAATTTATTTCGATGTCGATTGAACGCTTTTTAATTATCTCTCTTATTTCTTCTTCTTTTTTCTCTTCCAGTGTTTAATGGCGGAAATGAAGCGGGAAAATCGGACGACGACAGAAAACTTCGGTAAACTTCGGAAAACTACGGTGGATGGTTCGAGAGACTTCCACTTGCCAGAGACTTACTTTTATTGACCTCACAATCTCCGGTAAATAAATTAAAAATCTTAGTTGTTATGAAAAAAAAAGAAGAGAAAGAAAAGAAAAAGAAATAAAAAAAGAAAAAAGAAAACTAAATGATTTAAAATCTGTTGTAGATTAATTTCCTTTCGAGTTTATTTATAGAAGAAAAATTAATCAGTAAATGATCTACTGACCCGATTTTAAAATGAACCTCCACAATATTCGCGTTCAAAATATTTTGGGTCAGTTTGAACTGAATGATGAGCAATAACAGCCGACATTTGAGGCTGAAATCATTTTTTAATGTTCAGATTTATTAACGCTTATTTCTTGCTGTAAATAATAACATGCAACAGAAGTGATGTGGAATAATATTGAATAGTAGAAGATGTTGATTTTATATAGGTTATTTGATAGAAAAATGAAAAGGTTCGTAGTTTGATATTTGAAATAACGTAGGATCTATATACCTACGTAGGTTTGTTATTTCATATCGGATATAATGTGGGATCTATATACCTACGTAGAATTGTAGTTTAATATTTGAAATAACGTAGGATCAACATAGCTACGTAGGTTCGTAGTTTAATATTTGAAATAACATTGGATCTACATGCCTACATAGGATTGTAGTTTAATATCTGACATATCGTAGGATCTACATATCTATGTAGGTTCGATTTTTAATATCGGACATAACATGGAATTTACGTATATACGCATGAGTATGTTAAATGCCTTTGATAGAAGAATGAAATTGTTCGTAGTTTAATATTTGACATAACGAAGGACCTATATACGTTCGTAGGTCCGTTGATTAATATCAGACATTCGATAGACAAAAAGAAAAGCTTAGTAGTTTACTATCTGGCATAACATATGATCTACATACTTACCTGCGAGTGTATGCGATGCGATGCCTTTCATAGAAAAATGAAAAGATTTATAGCTTAATATCTGACTTAATGTATGATCTACATACATATGTTCAAGTGTGTGAGATACATTTCATAGAAAAACGAAAATGTTCGTAGTTTGATATCTGAGATAACATAGGATATCCGTAGGATGATAATTTCTTTCAACACTTTGACAACGTCTTCGTTCGTCTCCGCAACTTCGAGAGAACCAAAAACGTCGCATTGTACTTATTAAACCCAGCCCAGCCACTTTTACGTTCTGTCTGAGGTGTAAGGCCTCCTGGAATCAAGCGAGAAGCTTTATGATCTGAGCCCAAACTCACACTTTAACTATTTGCTTGGTCTCCCACAAGGCCCGATTGACACAAGGACTAACATGGGGAGCCACTCACAAACCGAAGCTCATGCACTCATGCAATGGCCAATGCAAAAAGTGTGTGATTTTTTCACCTTTTAAAGTGACCCAAGCACTGGGCAATAAACCCGGTGTTACCCATTTAGAATTGGGGGCAGGTGCTGCCTGGGGTTAATGGCCCCCTTAAAAATTAGTAGTCATCTTCCCAGATGATAGGCATCCCGGCCATGATATACGAGCACCCCAGAGTGGAGCATTAGCGCACCCGGATGTATTTGTGATTCAATCCAATTACAGTTTTTCCACACAGTTTTTCCACACAGTTTTTTCACTGCTTTTTTTTTTTTAATTCGACTTGATGGACTAATCCGTTAATGTAACAATATATTGAAAATGAAAAGAAACTTTGCCATCAAAATTTGCAGCCAAAATAATCAAATATTTAATGAATTAATCCATTTAGAAAAACACACAACACATTAAATGCTCATTTTGATAACAAAGAACAAAGAAAACCAAAGATGAGAGAAATTACTTTGCCGTTACGAGAAGGATTTTTTTTTCAATGTTATTTTACGCAGAGGGGGACAAACGGCAACTTATTTTAAATTTTAAACGATAATTAAACTAGATTTAACTTACTTCCATTTGAAAAAAAGGAAACACTTCGCTAAATGCAAATTGGAGTTTGTGTTGGTAATATTCGCTCCAATGTACACCCACCCACATACATAGCGCGCGCACACGCACACGCACATGTATATATATATATATATATAATATATATATATATATATTATATATATATATATTACGCTCTCGTATAAAAAGGATGGAGCACTCTCTGGCGGCCTTTACATACATACAGATTTGTGTATCCATCAGTTAAAATCCCCTCCCCATTCTGTAGGTGACGATGGGCGAGTGGTTAAGCAGCCTGACTGATAATGAATCGATGGGATCTCCATCCCGGCTAGAGGTAGCCTACAAATATCTAGTCACACTAAGAAGACGTGATACGTCCAAACCTGGTGTCTGCTGGATTACTATATATATATATATATATATATATTATATATATGTGTGTGTGTGTTGTGTGTGTGTGTGTGTGTGTGTGTGTGTGTGTGTGTGTGTATGGAATGCGTGTATATAATTTCTATAATCCCCATGAACAGAAGCACACATTCATTCAAATATATATTTCTCTACACATACAAATTTATGTATATGTATGTCTATGCGTGTGAATTCACATTTACTTATACATATTCATACATATTCACCAACATGTACACATATTTGAAATTGGTGAATTAATTCTAATTTTTAATAGAGTAAAGATTGATTTTTACTTCGGGAAAATTTGAATAAATTGTTTTTTTAGGATTTTTTTTTTCACCTTTTTAAGTTTAACTTTAGAAAATTTAGCATTGACTTAGAAATGTTAAAATTTGATTTCAGAAATGTGACGCTGTTGTTATCTAATAGCTTTTAACCCCCCAACTTATTGCATGTGGTGAACATTCGGTGTGTAGGAGTTATTATCAAAGTGATTGGTTGTGAACGGTCACGTGATAAAATTAAAAGAATTAGATTTGTCTTATTTAGATGGAAAGTTTACTTTTTGGCGCCAAGTTTTAAACGCATATATTTGGGGCTTAATCAAGACGGCAACCTCTTCCCTACTGGTAAATCTTTGCCTCCATTGACCGAGTGGAAACCATCTCAAATCTTCTTATTTATGATACCTGTCCAAAAACAAACTTACAATGTCAAGAATGAACGCAATAAGGAAGTAGAAAAATGATAGTTTGTTTCCTCGTGTGATGCAAATATAAGAACAATTCACAACGAAGTAATAACAAAGATATTATGACTATATATTTTTTCCCTTGCCTGGACCCACAAAAATGTTATCTGGCCTCTGGGATTCGGTTGAGAACTATTGATATAGACATAAACAACACAAATATACATATGAAAATGAAATATTTCGAAACACTCGTCTCCTCGCAACATTGTCGAAAAAATGTATTTGCTAACGCTACAATTAATAATGAGATTTTTTTTAATTCTTTCTAAAAATTCATTATAACTTTATTCTCTTAGTTCACATTCTACCTGCCAATTTCCCCTCTTTATATATATAATATATATATATATATATATATATATATATATAGAGAGAGAGAGAGAGAGAGAAGAGAGAGAGAGAGAGATTGATTGATTAGTGACTTTAAGTGCAAATTGGACTTTTCTAAATAATAATAATCATAATCATCCTTAGGTCGTGCTGACAATACAGATACCGATCGTTCTCAACCACCCGTCCCTATCGGCCATCGGCTCTGGCAGGTCCTCTGCACTGAATGTAGAATACTTACAGAACTGATTGATGTAGGTTATTGCTAGTCGGCCTATACTATTGTGTCAGTGCATAGGTGTCCAAAAGAGAACATTACTTATAAGTTTCTTGTTTCTCCAGCAGTGTCCAGTATATCTTGTTTGTCTTACTTGGATGGGTTTGTGTGATAGGAGTCAAGAGGCCGTACAGTTACTTTCTTGTGTGGGAGTTCAAGATTTTTTCAAGAAAGCACGCGGCATCTTTGTGTAGTTCCCATCGAGTTTTTT
>CM042170.1:33641809-33654309 GCA_023376005.1 Doryteuthis pealeii | reverse complement strand
CATGTTCCGGGTTCGATACCGGTCCTCGCCAGCGCGTGAGTAATACAGATTAGGATATTTGATATGACAGGTAAAGTGGAGAGCTGACGGTAGGTGTTGCGCTCCACATCAACGAAAATAATCTCCCTGATTTAGTGTTAGGAAAAAGGGGATATGTTCCCTCGCTCTCCAGTTGATAGGCCACTCAACCAACTTTGCTTTACTTATTAAACTATTTGATAAATATAATATAATATCTGTTTTGACTTGTTAATCTTATACTTATCAAGAGTTTTAAATATTCTTGTTTCCCTTTTCAAGTGTCCTCTCAACAACCAGGCCCGTGGCATTTCGTCTGTAATCTCTTTTTTCCGGATTTTTTTATAGAATAGTTTTTCTCTCCACTTTTCATTTCAGATATTTAGATCCCTAACACTTTTTACCACCTATATGATTGTCCCAACCCTATTACCATTAACATGAGTTATTTTTTTTAATTGAGTTAAAAAGAAACGATTACCAATCATGAATGAGTAAAACAAAAGGTCTTTGGCATGAAATAGCCCAAGAAATGTTGATATGCCGTAAAATAAACCCGCCAACCAACCAATCCAGATTTTTAGTTTTATCATCCAAACTTTGCCAATTTTTATTCGTTAGTCTTTCTGATTTAATATATTTCATTAGATTAAAACTTAAATACTTACACCTAGCGGAGGACGCATATTCTTTCTAGATTTTCTAATTTCAAAGTAAATCACTTTGAGTGGTTGCCGTATAAGAGTCGATGCGGATGAAAAGTGGACACATCATCTTTCCAGTAAAAAATGAGTGCAAGACGTGACGAAGAGTTGATACGTCATTATCTCAGCCATTCCGAGAAGAGAGTGTAAAATAACTGACATATTTAACACATCTCTCAAGTCCGAAAGGCGGGCGAAGTGTTACAATTGTTATAGTTATTGTACGTGATAATAGAATTCGATAAAGCTAAACCGTTAGCCAATTCTTTTGTCAAGTATACACATATTTACTAACGAGCAGGATGTGACACAAGGTCAATTTTAAGCGAAGGTTAACAGATCTGAATTTGGAGTTTTCCTTCTTCTATACTGGTTGCCTAGTCCACCCGACCATTTTCCCAAAGGTGGAAAAAGAATAGTTGGATTCATACCTTTCTCAAGGGTATTAGCACTATGTGAAATGTAAACAGCCTCGTTCTGGATTTGAACTCGCTTCAACGAGTCGATTTTCATACGACTCTAACCATTACACAACACACCTCCATTTATTACAGTATATACATTGTCTTTCTGTGTGTGTGTGTGTATAAAATCCTACCAACCAACCAGCCAATCCAGATTTTTAGTTTTCTCACCAAAACTTTGTCATTTTAAGGTTTCTTTCCTTTAAATGTCATAACCAATCTCTTGTCTCTCTGACATTTGTAGTCGACATGTTTTTTTTTTTTCCATCGCTGAGTCGACATCTTTCCTCAATATTGATGCGTATCTTTTCATTTTCTTTTTACATAAAGTCTCAAGTCGTTATTTCTGCGCGGTAAAACATTTTGGTCATTAATTTTCTCATTCTATCACAGAAAGTTATCAATTAGAAAAAGTACAGACTTTTTTTAAAACTATGAATACTGATGACAACACAGATTTCTTAGATATTGTCGCTGGAGTCCTACAAGGAGATACGTTAGCACAATATATATTTATAATATGCCTACACTATGTACTCCGAACATCATTAGGTCCCATAAAAGAAAAGTCGCCTCACGCATAGCTGCTGGGAGAATAGTTGGATGCATACCTTTCCTTCTCCTAAACTGGTTGCCATATTAAGGTTAAAGAGTCCAATCTGTGCTACTATTTGCCCATAGCTGGAGGGAGAATAGTTGGATGAATACCTTCCCCATGGTTATTAACGCTATGTGAAATGCAAACAGCCTCGTCCATAATTTATATATTGCTAATATATATATGTATATATGTTACTAAAATGTAGGAAGCGCGTGGTGTAATGGTTAAAGTCATGGGAAATGGACTCGTCGCCCTGAGTTCAAATCCTGGATGTGGTAATTGCATTTCACTTTGCGCTAATACCATTGGGAAAGGTATGAATCCTAGTCTCCCTCCGTCTATGGGTAAATAGTAGGGCGGACTGGGCTCTTTAACCTTGGCTAGGTAACCAGTCTAGGAGAAGGAAAACTCTGAATTTAAACCTGTTAAACTCAGCCTAAGAAATTGACCTTGTGTCACATCCTGCTCATGCAGAGGGGTTTGGTAAATATATATATATATGTTACTAAAATGTTATTAAAATCAAGTCGCGCTGAAAGTCATGCTAGATCATTGAAGTTAATCAGGGATGAGTTTGTTTAATATTTTAATCGATCATCACTTAAACAACAACAGGTACTGTAAGCAACCTGAGTCCTTTGTTTATCAAAATGATTTGATTCGGCATTAAATGACCCCGAAATGGTTGATGTGCCGTAAAACAACCAGCAAGCCATCATTGTCTCTATATACAAGATGTATTCAAAAGTATCGAGACTGAAGCTATATTTACGAAGACAGAATTGAACAATAAACGAAACATTAATGTTATTCAAAATAATTTCTTAGCTTGTATTATTTAGATTTTTCGAACTGTTATCCTCATCTTTATTGTTATAAACACAACTTTTCCGCCAATGTGTCCTCCAGTCTTCTTCAAGTGTTTCTTGTCAAACTCGGAAACCTTCACTACAATCTGGAAAATCTTATTATAATGGAGATTCGGTGTCTGTCTGTTTCTCTGTATTCGAAACTACGTAACTGCTTACGTCAGAATGCCCTCAGGAATTGCGTAAGTTATCAATGATAACCTATAGTCAAAATCATTAATACATAGAATTAAATAAATATTACTTATTAATGATGTCTATGAAAATCTGAGTTAGATTTGCCTCAAAACAGCCCATGTTATTAATGCGTCTAAAATCCTGCAATGTGGCTTAAAGAAATAAAGGTTTACATAATATATGGTGTGGTTAATTTGCATGCTGGCTTTAATAAAACCAGGTTTGATAAATAAATACTTGGTGTTATTGATCTCTAATATTATTGTTTAATCTCTAACGTATTAAATCAATTCTATGAATGATTTTATATAGAAACCAATTAAAATATAATTGAAATTAATGTAATCTTTTTATATACGTTCTTATTTTATATATATATATATATATATATATATATATATATATATATATATATATGTGTGTGTGTGTGTGTGTGTGTGTGTGTGTTGAAGGCACCTGGCTAACGAGTTTCTGAACTGATTTTTAGAGACATTTTATTAAGTTGTCTTCTTTTTTTTTTTTTTCAATTCCTGATTTTGTGTTTATATATTTTTAACTCTTTCTTTGATGTGTGAATTTAGCATCTTTGTTAAAATTGTGACCGTTTAACCAGAAGTCTTGTTCTTCTGGTATTAAGTTGCTGTGATCCAACGTATTGTTATTGGACTTTTCACAGTCCAATAAATGAATTATATTTTCTCCACTGCAATTTGATTCATGCTGAATTGTAAAAGCCATTTTATTTGTCAAGCTAGTGAATGAGTATAAATCCTGCAACTTTGCAATAAGTTCCAAATAGACAAACCATAAAATTGTTTTGGTGAAAAATATTGTATAAGTTTAATAAAATTTAGTATGTACTCAATGCATGAAGAGTCATTGTGTAGCCGAAGGTACAATCAAGAGTCCTACACAATAACTAGCTTAACTGCCGCTTTTAAGCTAGTATATATATAATGTATATAATGTTGTTTATTATGCAGCTTTACGATAAGTTCCAAATATATAAACATTTTTTTGGTTTTAACACTCCTCTTTTCCTTTCAATTATGAACACAAATCGAATATACGAACAGGTGTCAGATATATATATATATATATATATATATATATATATATATATATATATAAATTTTTACTTGAAGGCACTTACAACGCATGTATCGCATAAAATTCGATACTTTTTCTTATAGAAATGAACTTGACAAGTGTAATCCCAGTAAAGGATGGCTCGATGTGTAGAATACCGTACAGACTGTTTCGACTTTATTAAGTCTCATCAGCGGTATATACTAACGATTTCCCTCCGACAGAAATCGAAACCGGGACTTCAGCAGACGCAGTGAAACACTAGTGAAACACTTTTATCGCCTCGGCCACAGTACACAGCTACATCCTAGCGAAATTAAGCTTGTCAAGCGATACTACGCTCTACCATAATAGGCAAGGGCGCTATTGAGAGAATAATAACAATATATATAATATATATATATATATATATATATATATATATATATATAATTTGAAGGCAATTACAATGCGTATAAAATAAAAAAAAAAGATATTCACTGGAGACAAACAAACAATATTGGATACAGGGTTCAAGCATTCGTTCTCCAGACATTCAAAAAAAGAAATTACAGTTATTCGCCCATTTCATTCATAACATGAGGAAAAAAGAAAGGAGAAGAAGAAAGAAAAAAAAGGAGAGGAAAAAGAAATAAGAAGAGAAATTATAACCACACAAAGAAAAACGTAAGCACGTACATTTCTGATATGAACATCTGATGATGAAGTTTATACTTCGAAATCGATAAGACAAAAATAACATCTTTTTGTTTTTATTTTTTATACGCATTGTAATTGCCTTCAAATTATTAATATATTATAACATACTTAACAATGCTTCAAGCAAATTATCAATTACTTATGTTGTTTGTTTACCTTTATTTATCCTTAATCTTTCCAGATAAAAATCTCTTCGTCAGAAGATTTCTGAAATTCTAGAGCTGTTGCTGGGAATTTTCAATTCTTTTTATGCCTTATATATATTTTTTCCAATTCTCTCTCTCTCTCTCTCTCTCTCTCTCTCTCTCTCTCTCTCTCTCTCTCTCTCTGTGTGTGTGTATGTCCAACAATGTCTTAGTATCATTCGCGGTTTGGCCTACCCTCTTTCATTTTATTACTAAGCACACACACACACATATATATATATACATATGTGTGTGTGTGTGTGTGTGTGTGTGTGTATGTGTGTGTGTGTGTGGAGAGAGAGAGAGGGGGGGGAGAGAGAGAGAGACCAAGTATCAATAAATCTAAAATCAGAGTTACTGTCCAACATTTAATTGATATTTTCATTTTTTTAACTTTCTTTTCTTTTTCTTTTCTTTTCTTTTCTTTTTTTAATGATATTTCTGTTATGAATCTGCTGTACTAATTCCTGTCCATTAATTACGAAAAGAAATATCAGGAAATTCTTTCGTCTTCATGAAGATCACATAAGATTGATGTCCACATCTCTTGTGTCATATAATTAATCTTAGCAATTATTTCAAGTCGGACACAGTAATAAAATCGGAAGTAAAATGCGACAAAAGATAAATAAATAAAAAATCTTTATTAAAATATCATTTTTTATAAGATATGTTTTAAATGATCATTTTTATAATTAAGATTCGGCGTTTTACAGTCTGTAACCGAAACTACGTCACTGATTACGTCGCAGTACCCTCAGGAATTGCGTAAGTTTATCAATGGGTATTTAATCTAAAGTCATAGTGAAAATAATTAATGCATATATAACATAAATTTTATTTATAAACGAGGTTTCTATGAACTGAGTGATATTTGCCTCAAAACAACCAATGTTATTAGTGCGTTGAAAATCCTGCAATGTGTCATATATATCACTTATATATACAGGTTTACATAATATATGATGTGGTTAATTTGCATTTTAACAAAACCGTTTTAATGAATTATTACTTGGTGTTATTAATCTTTAATATTATTGTTTTATTCCCCAACACATTAAAATCAATCCTATAAATGATTTTATATAAAAACCAATTAAAATATAATCAAAACAGGTGTAATCTTTTTATATGCGTTCTTATTTAATTTGTTAGTTTTTGTAATTTAATATATTACATTACATTTAAACTTCAATACTTTATGCCCGGAGGTCGCATATTCTTGCGAGTAATATTAATTGATATTGTATTATTTAGATTTTTCTAACTGTTTTCCTCATCTTTATTGTTATATACACAACGTTTCGACCGTTGTGAACTCAGACCTTCTTCAGGTGATTCTTGTCTAAATCGGGAACCTTTTTGTCAAAATCGGTAGCCTTGATATCCTAATTGGGAGTCTTCACGGAATTCCGAACCGAACCCTTTATTTACACCATTAGGGTAGATTGTTTTCATTCCGTTGACCATGAATGTTGAGTTACTTATGTTCTAAGTGGCAACGATCTGGAGGTTGCAGGTTCAATTCTGACTACAGGCGAAAATAATATAGAATACTTAATATAGCTTAACCCTTGTACCTGGTTATGCTTAATAGAATGAGAACAATCGGTGTATATAGAGAATAGTTGGACAAACGCTATATGAAATACAACCAGTCTCGTCCAGGATTTGAGAATATCTATATATTACTAAAATTCTCATTGTCTTTGTATACGACATGTGTTCAAAAAGTATCGAGACTGAAGACAGAAAATAAAAATAAACGAAACATTAATGATATTCCAAATAGTCCTCTTAGCATTCCAGCGAGTTTCTAACTGGGCGAAGAATGTCAGAAGCTATTCATTTAATACGATGTTAAGCTATATCTATTAATAGTAGATATTCGGTCTCTATTTGTCTCTAACCAAAACTACGTCACCGTGTACGTCAGCGTCATTTCAGGAATTAAGTAATTTTATCAATGAGTATTTAATTTATAGTCAGTATCATTACTACATAAAAATATTAGAATTCTATGAAAAATCAATTAATAGTCAAATATCTACGAAAATTTCGATACTTATTCACCTTTAGATGAATTCATGTTTAAAATAGTTTTTCCTAAAATATATTAGGGGAAATATTTTTTTACTTGGTCGAAACCCTGCCTGTATCTAATAATATGAAATCCGAACAAAATATATTTTACTCGCACGATTTTGAATTTTTTCTCTCAAGATAAGAGTCTGAATAATTAAATCAGAGATTTGGAGGTCTCTGTTATCGTAAAACAAAACAAATATCTCAGTTGAGTGAAGTGAATATGATGCTTTTTAACTAAGTAATTATTTTTTTTAAATATATTAAGCATTTTAATTTTATTTACTTAATTACACCTCCATCCCCCTCAGGCAATATATTTCTAAAATTTATATTTCCAGTTTTTTTGTTTTTTGTTTGTTTTTTTTTTTGCCAGTTATTACAACGTTTGATATGTCTACTTCAGACCTATTGCTCACCCCCTGTCTCTGTCTTTCACCTACTCTCTTTCCTTCTTTCTTGTTATATTCTTCTATGTAGCATGTCCGTTTTCTTCCCTTTCTCTGTATAATAAAAACGGAATGGTCCATTATTTAGCTGATGTGAAAGTATTCATTTTTAACCAGAGAGTGTTGCAAGATAATAACTGTCGTAAAATTAAAGAACATGTGTATCATATTTTAATATTCTCCATGTCATCTTGCCGAAAATTCAATTTCGAACTTTTTAATCAGTTTGAAAAATATCGATCAGATTTTGTGATCGAATCATAAACACAGAAACCGAAGAAACAGATCGCTGGAATCTTCTTTCCTGAAGGCGATTGGAAAAGAAGGGAATTTATCAATAAACATTATTGTCAACAATAGGCTCTCTCTCTCTCTCTCTCTCTCTCTCTCTCTCTCTCTCTCTCTCTCTCTCTCTCTCTCTCTCTCTTACACTCACACTGATATACATATGTACTCTCTCTCTCTCTCTCTCTCTTTCTCACACAGACACCCTCACACACTCTCACATGCACTCTCTTTTTCTCTCATACTCACACATATAGTCTCTCTCTCTCTCTCTCTCTCTCTCTCTCTCTCTCTCTCTCTCTCTCTCTCTCTCTCTCTCTCAATTGCACACATACATACACACATACACACACACACATCATTTTATACAAATTCTAAATTTGCAGCAGCCGATATGATTCCCTCCAGAGAAAAATTCTATTTTTAGAAATAAAACACACACACCCCCCCCCCATTCATCAATGTTACCATCTTTTCTTTTTATCAATGAACATTTTTCTCCTTTGTAAAAATAAACTTATTTAAGAAACGATTTTAATTAGTATGTAAGATTATTATCAACGGGCAATAAGGAATTGATTTTTTTTTGTCGTATGGACAAACAATATCGTTTTTATATAGATAACTTAATTGTTTACATCTTACTAGCAGGACCTGGGGATATAACATAGTATGAGAATAATATTTTTACATATTGAACTATTTAGCAATAGCCCTTAAACAAACATATCAAATGTTGTAATAATTCAATTATCACAGGTCCTATTAATTATATTTTATTACATTAAAACTTAAATACTTGCGCCCAGGAGGCAAATACTTTTGCTAGTATATATATATATATATATATATATATATATATATATATAATATAATATTAGTAGAGGAAAAGAGTTAAGGATTTACCATGGTTTCAATCCAAATGATTTCATCAGTATCCTACCCTACGCTTAAATAAGTCGATGTAATTCCTTAGTTAAACTATTATTATTATTATTATTATTATTATTATTATTATTATTATTATTATTGCTCTATGTTTTTAATATATTGAGCCATTTTGGATCATTTAGTGATACCACTGCAACGGAAAGGTTAAAGCGGCAATTGAATTATATATATATATGCCTCTGCGCACTCACATTTTCCAAGACTGTTCCTTTAGGCAACCAGTAACTGCTGATTGCGATTATACAGAATGTCTATAAAGTCTATGTGCACTTTAAACTTTTTATATATTTAAAATGAACATGGACTTCGTGGACATTTCTGTATATCACCTTAATATTTCTTGAATATTTTTTCGAATATTTGTAGTCAGATATTTACTTAGAAGTTAAAAAGTGACACTGTTTATTTATCGACACGATTATTCGCCTAAAAGAATATTGTGTAAAAATAGTTGCAATGTTAGTAGAATTATCGGTTTTTACGAAAAGAAAAGTCTGGAATTTTATATGAACATATCTGGCATCTTCTCTAAATGTCTTTAGGTTTCATCCATTTGAAATAAAGATTGATTTTAAAAGTATTGTAGCGTAGTCACGGTGTCATAAAAGGCTTATGTAGTATTGTGGTAGGCCGGTCAACTAACAGGTCACGAGCAACATTCAATATAGGTTAAAAAAAAACAACATACGAAAGAATAGTGGGTTGCAGATAAGCAAAAGTGTTGTTTATATCTTGCTTGTTCTGTGGGATCTTTCCAATGAAAGAGAAAAGTAGATTAATCATTTCTTTCATAAATTCTATTCATTACTACTATTTCGCAACTTACAAGATCAGTTAACACACCGCCCATATCGGAGCACGAAAAGTCGACATGTGTCTCCTTGTGACACACCCACTGAAAGAGGATGTTCCCTTACTTCCGCTTGTGGTCCCGGACAGGGGAACGGACATATCCGTTTCTGCTATTCTGCAGGAAATTTGGGACTTCTGTTAGTTCAGGGGCCATTGACCGGACACTGACTGAGATACATTGAGTGCTCAGATTAAGAAATCCGCTAAAAACTTTTTCTCTTTTCCCAGAAACACGATTACCGTTTTCTTTTTCATTTTAATTTTCTATAGACTGTTTAATTACGTTACAGTAAGTATTGGTTAGTAAATCTGTTTTTGCCTAAAATGATAGAAAAATAAGTTGCTTCGAATGCAGAATAGCGCGCAAGAGATAATATCATTAGATTACGTATAAAAGGCATTATATTTCATGGAAATACCCGAAACCTTTGAGACACTATGGTAAGGGTTAGGGTAAAGGTTAGAGTTAGGGTAAGGGTTGGTGTTAGGGTCAGTGTTAGGGTTAGGATTACTGTTCAGGTTAGAGTTAGGCTACTACGGGAGTTCCCGTAATTTAATGCTATTTATACGTAAAATGCGATTCTAATGATATTATTTCTTGCGCACTATTCTTCATTTGTACCTATAAGTTGATATCTAAATTCTAGGTATATTTTTCCTAACTTTCCACCAGACCGGATTAATACTTTTTTTTTAACGTTTGGAGCCTCGCACAAAGTGAAGATTATGCGATGTTCAGTGCAAAAATATGTGTGGTTCCGTCAGCATTCTCCTTTTGGGGCGCCTCATGCACCGGGCAATAAACCTAGCCCTTTTAGGCAAGATGGCCGATCATAATCCCTATTGGTCATCCCTCCCGGAAGATCCGCCGCACAACATCCAGTGTCTGTGAAGAGCTGATCGATGTAGGTTTTTGCAAGCCGTTCCACACTAGAGTGTTCATGTGTAGTGGTCCATAGGATAACATCATTTATCAACTCAACCATGCTTATCTAGCAGTATCCAGTTCGAGACTTGTTCGTCTGGATGGTTTGTGTAATAGTAGGTAAATGGCCGTACAGTTGCACCCTTTGGGTGTGCTACTTCCAGGATTAATTCAGATAGCACGTAGTATCCTTGTGCAGTTCCCATCTAGCTTTTTCTCAAATCGTTTCGTTAGAGTGGTGCAGCCGTATAGTAGCACCGATACGCCTACAGCTTGGGAGATTTTTCACTTTATCTTATCCAAGCTGTAGCCGTGTCAGTGCTACAAATGGCTGCACCGTCATACTATTCATTGTTGTTATTTTTCTTTCTTTTTTTTAATTCATTATTTATGATGTCTGTAATACAATTCATTCTTTTCAGTATCTGCAATGATTTTTTCTTTCGTCCGAATGTCGTAGTGGTCTATTGTCGTTATCAGCCGAACATCGAGGGAGTCTGTACCCTCTTTGCTAGCGCTAGACCAGGGAGATCGTTTTGCTGTGGTGGAGCACCACAACTACCGACAGCTCCCCACTTGACCGCATAGACCAGATTACCCAAACTGTACCACTCATACGCTAAGTTGACGGGGACCGGTATTGAACCTGGAACCTAGTGATTCCTATGCGGGTGCTCTACCGACTGTGCTAAAAATAACTTACCTAAATACTACAGCATTTTCTTTCTTTCTTTTTTTCTTTCTGGTTTCCTTTTTTTATCGACATTTTTTTTTTTATCTTCATTTTACTTTTCTATGGCATCGTTTTTAATTACTTTTATTTCCATTTTATCTCAATTTTTATCTCGATTTCTCTTCATTCATCCTCATTCATTTCTGCCGATCGGTGAGTCAGGAGTGGGTTTGCTTTTTGTTTTTGTTTTTTTTTGTTTTTTTCTGTCTTTTTTTATTTTTTATTTTTTCGTAATGCACTTTCCAACAAAAGCTCTCTCACTTTTAATTCTGTATAAGCATCGAGAATGTCGAGTCGGTAGCGGATGAACACTGAATAATAATAATAATAATAATAATAATAATAATAATAATAATAATAATAATAATAATGTCAACAATAACAACAATAATAATAATAATAATAATAATAATAATATAATAATAATAATGTCAACAACAACAACAGTAATAATAATAATAATAATAATAATAATAATAATAATAATAATAATAATGTCAACAACAACAACAATAATAATAATAATAATAATAATAATAATAATAATACTGGTGTGAAAAACTCTATAATACCACCACCACCAACAACAACAACAATAATAATAATAATAATAATAAGAAGAAGAAGAAGAAGAAGAAGAAGAAGAAGAAGAAGAAGAAGAAGAAGAAGAAGAAGACGACTAACAACAACAAGTGGTATGGTAGAACTAATCGTGGAAGGAAGACGAACCCTGCCGGCTGTGAGCGGATCACTAATGCTTGTAATGGGATTATTTTTATAAATATAATTCGTGAAATGGTAAAGTGATGAGAGTATGAAGATTCACTTTTCAGATTAAAATTCAACTAATAATTGTGTCAGACTTACTTATGCACACATACACCCATCCACACAGATACACACAGATATACACACACACAGCTACACATAGAGGTACACACACACAAACATATATATATGTCATCATCATCATCATCCTTAGGTAATGCTGACAGCGCAGATCCCCATAACTCTCTCTCTCTCTCTCTCTCTCTCTCTCTCTCTCTCTCTCTCTCTCTCTCTCTCTCTCGCGCGCGCGCCACCCGTCCCTATTGATCATCGCTTCGTATGTATATATATATATATATATGTGTGTGTGTGTGTGTGTGTGTGTGTGTATGTGTGTGTGTGTGTGTGTGTGTGTGAAGGGAATGACTTACCGGTAAAAATATTGGGTTGGTCTCAATATTTGGTCGGTATAAGTCAGCGTTATAACAAATATAAAGTGCTCGATACGTAAGTAGATCAGATTTAGTATTATAGTGTGTACAGAAATAACCTGCTCGAGTTTCACCATAAAAATTTTCAGGGTTAAATCCACTGAATTAATCGATATATTGATTAATTACAGTTAATTGCGGGGGTTCATATTGAA
>CM042170.1:33636809-33639309 GCA_023376005.1 Doryteuthis pealeii | reverse complement strand
CATTAATGTGTTATTCGCAGCTTTGAAACCAGATTGGATATCGTAAAGTGATTTTTGAATTCCCTTGAATAGATGAGGCACTTAAAATATAAGGGGAAAGAATATTCAACCGATTGTTGCTTTTCAATAAATGATGACAGCGTTTAATTTGTCGAAGCTTTTATTATACGCGAGAGTTTTGCATTGATGCATTTGTGAAAAGAAATAATTTCAAATATCACATGAAGAATTTTTACTCTTTTATTTTTTACCTTTTACGTTGAGACAAGATTAAAGATTTGACGAGGTGTTCTCGTGTTTTGATAGCAACGAGAAAGAAAAGAAAATCAGAGAAAATAAGTAGGAAGGAAAAACTCCGAGGAAAATTCTAGAGCCTTCTTTAAGGACCCCAGGTATTAATGAGAAAAGGGAAACATTAATATTTTTATAGCAGACAGTTTCACAAAAGAGCACTGAGCACTTTACAACATTTCTTCTACAACAGAAAGCATTTATACATTGATAACTTGACTTACGAGTTCCCTAACTTACGAGTGTTGCGAGTTACGAGCTGTTTAGGATTCTTCACATTTAAACGTTAATAATCAAGATTATATAGAGCTTTTCAATTTGGTGATGTAAAATAATTAAATAGTATTATTACTTAGGATTAACACTCTAGACAAAAAACAAAAATGTTTAGTAAGAAATCTCTTAAGTGTTACTCATTTAAACTTTTTAACTCTTTTAAGCGTTATTCATTTAAACTAAATATATTTCGATACCAAATACCGAATATTCCTAAAAACAATATTAATTAGATGAAATAATATAATATTTCTCTGAATGTTTGAGATGAGGCTTGAAGATTAGTATTATTAGCGTTGTTCGGACTATTGTCCCCATCTTCATTGTTATTTGTACAACGTTTCGGCCGATATATTAGGCAGTTAGGTTAAAAGACAGTTCCAAGTGACAGTTATCTCTGGTTCCCGAGTTCAATCCTGAGTGAAAGTAGTTAGAAAAATAATTAATTAACACAACTCCTACCCCAGCTATGGTTAGCGGAATGAGAACAGGATACCCCCGTGGAATAAATAAAGGGTTAGGTTCAAAGTTCCGTGATGGCTCCCGAATACGACAAGAAAGTTCCCGAGTTCGAAAAGAAGGTTCCCGAGTCCGACAAGAAATACCTGAAGAAGGCCGGAGGGTATATCGACCGAAACGTTGTACAAATAACAATGAAGATGGGAACAATAGTCCGAATAACGCTAATAATACTGAAATAATATAAATACAATAATTGGTAAATACTGTTGTACCTTGACTTACAAGTGCCCCAGCTTTACGACTTTTCCGAGTTACGAGCTTTCACTCGGTCGATTTTTGCTTTGTACTGAGAGCTAAAATTTCAAGTACGAGCGAGCTTCAGATACGCTTATGTTAATAAGTTCCCTAAGAACATTTAGGTTTACAAATTTATTACGGCAAAGAACGCACTAGTGCAGTGAGAGATTCACTGTGTGCTCTATAATGGTAACCTTGTAACCTACTAAG
Source organism: Doryteuthis pealeii (assembly GCA_023376005.1). Lineage (NCBI taxonomy): Eukaryota > Metazoa > Mollusca > Cephalopoda > Myopsida > Loliginidae > Doryteuthis > Doryteuthis pealeii. The sequence continues at coordinate 33,637,773 of CM042170.1, read as the reverse complement.
TTCCAGTACTCTTTATTGGTGACCTTGTATCCTACTAAGTTCTACTAGTGCGATGTTTGTTTTGACACTAAAACTAATTCGATTAGTCTTAAGAAGAAATAATAATTCAAGCTACTTTTATTTTATTTTTTGTTTGTTTTTTGTTTTGTTTTTTTTTATTTTGTTGTTGTTGTTTTTATTTTGTTTTGTTTTTCCTTTCCTTCAACACGTAAAGCAAATCAGGATTCACAGGTAGCTATAATTAAAAAGATGAAGTCATGTCTTATTTTTAAACAACTACCTTCCCCACCCCATGTACTCTCCCTATTTTTTTTTATTGTTAGGTGGTTTCTTCAGAAGCAAACACTTTTTTTTTGTGTTATTCCAAAAAGTGCATGCGTGCATACCCACACACAAGACGAATGAAAGCGTAAAAGAGTGACTATTTGTGCGATTGCTTGTAAATGTCACGTGACGAAGCTGTTTGCATTACAAATAGCACTAACAGTCCCTACCTCGGGAAAGGTGTGCATCGAATTAGGCTTCACCGCCACCCAGCTATGGATAAATAGTAGGACAGACTGGACTCTTTAACCTTTATTAGGAAACCAGTTTAGGAGAAGGAAAACTCTTAAATAAAACTCCACTTAAGAAATTGACTATTCGTCACATCCCATTCGTGCGGAGAGGTTGGTACATACACGCGCGCACACACACACACACACACACACACACACACATATATACATGTGTGTGTGTGTGTGTGTGTGTCTGTGTGTCTGTGTGTGTGTCTGTGTGTGTGTCTGTGTCTGCCTCTGGGTATTTGTGTGAGTGTGTGTATATATATATATATATTTGTGAGTATGTGTGTGCCTGTGTGTATGTGTCGGCATTTGTGTGTGTGTGTGTGTGTGTGTGTGTGTGTGTGTGTGTGAATGTATTTGTGTGTCTCTATGAGTGTGTATCTCTTCTTCTCTCTCTCTCT
>CM042170.1:33621809-33631809 GCA_023376005.1 Doryteuthis pealeii | reverse complement strand
TTGTATTCTCGTTGTGTTAGTTTTCTACATTCACGTAATTCATGGTTGATCGCCTCATCTCTGTCTTCACCCACATTTGATGTGTTGTTGTGTTTATCTATTTTTCTGTTGATATAATTTGTTCTTATGGTATTGTTCTATGATGCAGTTAAAGGAAATGGGTAAGTTATGGTCGAATATAGGTCCCCAATAATAAACAATGAACTCTTGGAAGTGATGGAGAGCCAAAATGCAATTAATCCTACAAAATTAACATTCTAAAATTAAAAAAGAAAGGAAAAACGCAAATAATATGAAAGATCTATTTGAAAAAGTCAACATAGATTACATTCTATCCTTTTTTAGAGAAATAGAATTATACAAAAAAAATATAAACGCAAACCTGATCAATAATGCACTAAGTAACCCCTAAACGATACCCGACGATGCTAACGTCATTAAAACCGTTGACTACAAAAGTGTAATTATAGACATATAATGTACATTATTCCCTAACTTTTTAGCATAAAATAACTCCATATGGGTTGATATGCCGTTAAAATCTACCACCAACCAACTGGCGATTCAGATATTTTATTAAAACCTTTAACTACAAAAGTGTAAATATAGATGTATAACGTATATAATTCACTAATCTCTTGGTATAAAATAACCTAAAACGGGTTGATATGCCGTTAAAATCCAACAACCAACGAACCAAAAGAAAGAAAACAACAACAAAAAAACAGCTAATTATTTCACTTACTCAAATTTACATTTAAACATCAATAATTATGCCTATATGAAGTTTTTCAACCGGTTTATCTCAGTTGGTAGAGCACCCGCTTTGTAATTGCAAGGTTCCGAGTTCGATACTGGTCCCCGTCAACTCAGCCCATGAGTAGCACAATTTGGGTAATCTGATCTGTGTGATAAACTAAGGAGTTGATGGTAGGTGTGGTGCTCCACCTCAGTGAAGATAATATCCCTAGTCTAGCGCTAGCGAAAAGGAGATAGACTCCCTCGCTGTCCGTCTGTTACCGATAACAGAATTAACACCCCAGACAAAAAACAAAAATGTTTAAAAAGAGAAAACTCTTTAGTGCTACTCATTTAAATTAAAAAATATTTCGATACCCATAACAGTGATTTTTTCCAAAAACAATATTAATTTCAGGAAATAATATAAAAACAGTAATTGGTAAATACTGTGGTACTTTGACTTTTGAATGCCCAAACTTACGGATAGTACCTTGCCTTTTATAAGTGCCCCAACTTACGGATAGTACCTTGCCTTTTATAAGTGCCCCAACTTACGGATAGTACCTTGCCTTTTATAAGTGCCCCAACTTACGGATAGTACCTTGCCTTTTATAAGTGTCCCAACTTACGGATGGTACCTTGCCTTTCATGAGTGCCCCCACTTACGGATGGTACCTTGTCTTTTATAAGTGCCCCAACTTACGGATAGTACCTTGCTTTTATAAGTGCCCCAACTTACGGATAGTACCTTGCCTTTTATAAGTGCCCCAACTTACGGATGGTACCTTGCCTTTCATGAGTGCCCCCACTTACGGATAGTACCTTGCCTTTTAAAAGTGCCCCAACTTTTACTTTGTGTTGTGAGCTAAAATTTGAGGTACAAGCGAATTTCAGATACGCTTATGTAAATAAGTTCACTAAAAACATTTAAGTTTCCAAATTTATTACGTCAAAATAAAAATATAATCTATAAAAAAATAAACATTAAAACATTACAGCACATAATTCATAACATTCTATTTTATTATGCCTTTATACAATATTGTGCTATTTTTCTTACTTAAATTATGATGAAAAAAATTTGGGTGGTTTATTTATTAGGGAACGCGGTGGGTGTATTTCAATTTGAAAATTGATTTCATATACGAGTAAACTGATTTAGGAGCGGAACGAATTAAACTCGTAAGTTAAGGTACATCTGGTGGATAGGCTGTAACGGATTAATGGCATTTCAGTTTATTTCAATGAAGGGGTTTGATTTTATATACGAGTAAATTGATTGAATTAATTGATTGAAATAAACTCGTAAGTCAAGGTACCACTGTATTTTTGTATGTCTGTCACTAGACGACTCGTGCGTCTTTGGGTTCTCGTTGTAACAGTGTTTCCTGATTATATTGATGCTTTCATTTAGAATTTTTATTAGCCTTTCATAGCTATCTCTGTTAGATCGAGAATTTGGAAGATAAAAAAAAACATAATACTCAACGTGATCGCAGATTCTCCAAAAGTTATCACTCAATTGCAAATTGGCTTTAGAATTATAATTCATAACAACAACAACAACAACAACAACAACAGCAGTAGCAGTGGCGGCGGCAAAGGTGGAGGCGGCGGCGGCGAAAGCGGCATCAACAGCGAAAATTTTTGACACGTGCAAGTCTCATCAATTTGCAGTAGAGGTCATGACTTCTTACCCAACGTAGACTGGTACGTCAGCTGGAATACACTTACCTTTATAAGTACTTCACTACGTACTGTGAACAGGTGTTTATATATATATATATATATATATATATATATATATATATATATATATATATATATATATATATATATATATATATATATATATATATATATATATATATATATATATATATATATATATATATATATGGGACTATATTACCTTACTCAAGTTCATGCATATTAGGCAATTCTCAGTATTCAGGTGAATAGTCACAAATATTTTTACTATTCATCAGATTACAAAATACGCATGAAACTTGCGTAACGGTAATATATATATATATATATATATATATATATATATATATATATATATATATATATATAATAGTTTACGAAAAATAAAGTATAGAACACACCTTTACACGTGCAAAACTTTGAAAAGAGAGTTATTAGTTGGACTAATCCAAATTTGCTGCATAATAGGGATCGAACACACTAGTAATTGTTTCGTAAAAATAAGAGCGACGATTTTTTTTTCTTTACAGTTGATGTAAGGAAAAAAGTTATTTCCTTACTTTGAATAAGCATATAAACAATTTTCCTTCATCCCCCTCCCCCCCCCCTCTCTCCTCTCTCTCTCTCTCTCTCTCTCTCTCTCTCTCTCTCTCTCTCTCTCTCTAAATTCCTTTTTCTTTATTGACTCTCTTTTATTCGACGCCTTGCCCCCCCCCCAACCAGCAACTCATTCATTAAATCAAAAACCTAGCGATTAATCAATGGGCTGGGAGGGATGCGAAAAGAGTAGCAATGACTGTTCAATTCAAACAGGTAGCAATTATGACGCAGTCACTGCTTCATACTGAAGAGAGAGAAACAGAGAGAGAGGGCTAGACAGGCTGATAGAGAGACAGAGACAGAGAAAGGGCGAGAGACAGAGAGAGCACGCGAGAGAGAAAGAGTGAGAGAGAAAGAGAGAGTAGGAGGCATGTCATTTTTTTTTTTTTTTTTTTTTTTTTGTAACTCTTATTAGCGCTCCACCGCACTTTACTCTCCGTCAAACTCTCCTTTCTTCATCTCTTCAGGGAGCGTCCCCACAACCACCGCCACTATCACGTCCTCCATCGCTTTCCTGTCTACCTCACTTGCTTTCACTCGTGTGTCTTTCTAACTGACTTGTAAATATTTATATCACAAGAATGACACGGATTTTTATTTAACTCGAGCTGAAGCGACTGACAGAAAGGAGGCGCTGCACTCGAGTTGAAATCAGAACTTCTCTCATGTACCTATTAAGAAGTTTAAGTACCAGGAAACATAAAATGGGACGTTCACGAACGAAAATTGTCACTTATACTTTCGAGGGAACTCAGACTAAATATTTTAGTCCCTGAATTGTTATTTACTTCTTGATTTTTTTTCAAACGAAATTCAAACGTCACATCGACATGTTATTTTACTAAATTATTACTTTAGTTGTCAAAGAGAATGACTGTGAAATTCGTCAGTTCTTTTTTATCTAAACAAAACGGGACTTTGTAAACATACTTATCAAAGACCGGAGGAAAATAAATTTGTAAACGGACTGATATTTTAAAAAAAAAAACAATACCAAAAAACTCAAACATTTAAAGGTACGTATATAATTATTAATACACATTTAAAAAAAAATTTTTTAGTTTTTTTTTTTTTTTAGATGAGGCTTGATGTGAATAATTTTGATTTTTCAAACTATTGTCGTCATCATTATAGTGGTATGTATAACGTTGTATTTATATATACCACAATAAAGATGAGGAAAACTGTTTAACGTTGTGTTTATACAAACCATAATAAAGATGAGAACAACAGTACGAAACATCAAAAGTATTTGCATTTGAAAGTGTTCTTTTGTCAGCGGTATTTTTCTTCTAAGTAATTCTGCATTTAGTAAACAACTCCGCGAAAAGAAAAGGTCGGTAGAAAACTCAAGGCTTTATTTTGATTGACACTTTGAATGACAATATTTGGAGTTTTCACATTATATCATACATATACATTCTAGAACAGTCACATGCATATATATATATATATATATATATATATATATATATATATATACGAAGACGCTTTTTCACACACTCATAAACACGCAGACACGCATATGCAAATATAATATATACATACATATGTACGGACGCACTCTTACTCACACACATACACACACACTCACTATATATGTGTATATATATATATATATATATATATATATATATCGTAAGACATGTGTTATTGAATACACGGAGTATTCTTTTTTCATTTTTGTATGGATATTTTTCCAGTCTTCTGGCTATAATCTGGATCGAGTTGATTCATCATATTTTCAGTTATTAGCGCTTTCGACTGTTGCTCCAGTCGTATTCATGGGGTATGTAATTTGTTTTTAGTTAATTTTTAGTTTTATTATCTATGCTTTTATCTAATTCAGAGAGTCTATTATTTTTAAGTACTTTAACCCATGAATACGACTGGAGCAACAGTCGAAAGCGCTCGGGAAATAAGTCTGAAATATGATGAATCAACTCGATCCAGATTCAAGAGGATAGCCAGAAGACTGGAAAAAATATCCATACAAAAAATGAAAAAGAATACTTGGTATTCAATACACATGTCTTACGCTGCCAAAATACACAAAATTTAAAATATATATATATATATTATATAATTGATAATAAAGTGTGCTATATGTATAAGTTAATACAGTTCAATGTTGTGGATAGAGCAGTTGTATCAAAATTATATCCAAGTGCACATAGTTTGAAAAATGTATGAATTTTAGTTTTTACTCAACCGGATAAATAAATAAAAAAACACAATTTTGACTGTATACATTCTAGAATAGATATATGCATATATGTGAACACACACACACACACACACACACACACACACACACACACATACACACAGAGACATTCACATACTCATACACATATAGGTACACATGCAAACATAGTATATATACATAGACATATGTACACATACACTCTTACTCACACACACTACTATATATATATGTGTGTGTATGTGTGTATGTACGTGTGTGTGTGCGCGCGCGTAAGAGAGAGAGAGAAAGAGAGAGAGAGAAAGAGTAAGTGCTGAGGAACACAGTAGATAAATACACAATTACAATCAATTAATATTTCGTGAATCGTCGAATTTTTCCTTATCTTTTTTTCCTCATATAAATATTTGTGTGTGTGTATGTGTGTGTGTGTGTGTGTGTGTGTGTGTGTGCGTGTGCGTGTGTGACTATCTGTCTGTATATATATATATAATATATATATATATATATATGTGTGTGTGTGTGTGTGTGTGTGTGTGTGTGTGTGTGTGTGTGTGTGTATGCATATATATACATATATATAATATTGCTAATATAGTATTTGTATTTATAAGTAGATATAGCTCCATATCGTGGATCGTGGCATTTCAAAGTTATATCCAAGTGCACTTATAAAAATGTATGTATTAGTAGTTTTAGGGGGATCTCAACGGAAGAAAAATAAAAAGAAGAAAAAAGACAATTTTGACAGTCAAAAAAGAAAAAAAACTTGTAAGTCATGATAAGAAATATCGGAAAGTGCTCAACATTTAATTGAAGAGCCGGTATAGTATCATATAGTATAATATAGCATGTCATGTATGTTATAAGTGTATCTCATATATATAATTAAATATATATATATATATATATATATATATATATATATATATATGTGTGTGTGTGTGTGTGTGTGTGTGTGTGTGTGTGTGTGTGTGTGTGTGTTTACTAAGTACATTTGTATATGTTTGGGTATATAATCATAAGTGTTAATGTGTAACCACTCACATACACGTGCACATACATATGTATGTGCATACATATATATACACATACATATGTGTATATACAGACACACAGACAGACACACACACACACACACACACACATATATATATATATATATATATATATATATATATACTTCGTTGCGTAAAACATATGACCCCCATCCCCTAAAAGCTGTAATTGGATCTTGTTGGTCAGTTTTATGAGTGTAGTACATCCACTTCTCGTCTAAAGAAAACATTTATTAAAGTGGGTTCCACTGACAGATTTTCCTCTTTAACCATCAAATGATTTAAATCTTCAAATAAAAGTCAAAATAGCTCCACAGGATTCCTGACACGTTTTTTTTTATTTCATTCCCTTAAAATAAATCAGGGTAATCTATTATCCCTTCAGATGATATTATCTTTATTTTAGAGGCACCAGAAAAAGTTTTAAACATGAACAACGTATGCAACTCTCTCTCTCTCTCTCTCTCTCTCTCTCTCTCTCTCTCTCTCTCTCTCTCTCTCTCTCTCTTCTCTCTGTTATATATATATATATATATAAAGGGTGTGTGTGTGTGTGTGTGTGTGTGAAAGAGAGTGTGTGTCTATGTGTGTGTTAGTTTCTGTGTGTGTACATAGTTGCACTCACACACACACACACAATCAATTGTTTAAGGGGACTTTAACAGGTTTGAATTCAGTTTTTCTGCAAGACTGGTTATTAAAAAGCAAAGTCTGCCCTACTATTTACCCATAACTATTTATGTTTATCCATATATATATATATATATATGTATGTGTGTGTGTGTGTGTGTGTGTGTGTGTGTGAATTGTGAGCTTGTGTGTGAGTGTATATATATGTGTGTGTGTATGAGTGTTGGCGTGTTTAAATATGTGAATAAGAAAAAAACAAAGTATTCCAAAGGATGAATTTATTTGTAGATGAAGGGTTAATCGACGTTAAACGTTTCGGTTTTTTCATTTTAAAAAAATTACCGGGACAATTGTTTGAGTAGGATGTTATTTAACCAGAGTTATTTTTTTCAAAATGAAAGTAAATTAAACCTAGTAAAAATTTTGTTTTTTCTTATTTACATTTCTCCACTCCGTCTGACTTATTTCTATATTTTCCCGGCCATATATATATATATATATATATATATATTATATATATATATATATATGGCGGGAATATAGAAATATATATATATATATATATATATTATATATATATATATATATATATATTATATATATATATATATATATATATATATATTACAATACATTGACACACCTATATAAATAAATTGACATTCACTGTATTTCTGAATGGGCGTGTTGTCTTGACGATAAATGGTTAACACGCTGCTTTGAAACCACTGGTAACAATCGCACTTTAAATGTATGATAAATAAATACAGGTCTCATACCCGTAATGGAGCAGTTTATTTCTAATTCTTCAATACCAGTAAAGACTATCTATCTATCTATCTATCTATCTATATATATATATATATATATATATATATATATATATATATATATATATAAAATTATGAACGACTTGTTTGTCTGTTTATATATAGACGCCCAAATCGTTTGATGTCTACTAGATAAAGTTAGAATAATACGCCCTACAAATATTTTTTAAAGTCTGTAACATTTATGGTGTTTTCTTTTTAGAAACAAATCTTTTAACCGCCTTTTATTCTCATATTTAAAGTATTTTTGTTTTTGATGCTGAAATTGTGAACTTCTTATTCACTTGTCTAAAGAAAACGTAGATACGAAATATTTAAAACCATCATCAGTATCTATCTATCTATCCATCTTTAACTGTATCGGTACTACTGTTTGGCTGCACCACTTAGACGTAAACGAAACTCTTGCAAATAAATTATACAAGAACAAATCATGAGAGCTTCACCACACACAAAAAGCTGTACGGCCACTTACCACCTATCCTACAAAACATTCAAATAACACTGGATACTGCTGAAAAATAAGTGACATTCTTATGTAGACACCTATACAGGTACACACCAGTGTTGGCCGACCGGTAAAAACTTACATACAACAGGTATGTGTAGACACTAGATGCCGTGGTGAGGACTTAACAGGAGCGATAGTCGATAGAGATAGATGTCGTGAGAGAGGAAATATGTGTTGTTATCACAACTTGATGACGAGGAGGATAATACCTATCTATCTATTATATATATATATATATATATATATATATATATATATATATATATAATATATATATATATATTAATGATGTAGTTTGCTATATTCTTAAATAAAGAATGCTCAGTATCGGTGATAGACCATACACATAGTCATTTACTCGTCTAAGCTTGCTATGACCAGACCAAGTGATACACATGTGGGGTTCATGTATGCCGAAAAGGGGGTTCCCTTAAGGAAAAATTGTGATATTATAAAAAGTACCGGGTACCTTTAAGGTCATTCCTAAAATGAGGTAATCAATCGAGTGCTCGTTACTATTGGTATTTTTGTAATTTAACCATTATTGTTGTTTTAGACTATAAAAATAAAAATAATTCTAATTTATTATTCTGATAACTCCATTGCAATCTCTTAGATTTTCATATGCCACAGTTGAATGAGCTGTCTATCTTTATTAAATTTTAAAATGACTTGATTAATTAAGTTAAAAGTTAATAGAAAAAAGAACATGACATGAATTTTTTAGAATTGAAATAATTCATTATAAATCATTTTAATGTATTGTATATATATATATATATATATATATATATATATATATATATATATATATATATAGATATAGATATAGATATAGATATATAGATATATAGATATATAATCCAAAAGTCCGGAGAAGAAATCTTCCTTACGACATAGGAGTTAAAAAAAAATTTTAAAACATGTCTCAGTTTGCAGAGCTCAATGTGTGCTCTTATTGTTAGAGTCACAGAACAAATTTATAAGTAAAAATATAAGAAAAGACTTAGAGTTTTTGCATTATAGTCTATTTCAGGAAGCTTAGACAAAGTGTCTAACTGATTTGGGAGAGTTAGACACTTTGTCTAAGCTTCCTGAAATAGACTATAATGCAAAAACTCTAAGTCTTTTGTTATATTTTTACTTATATATATAAATATATACATCTACATCTAGATAATAAATGTTATGCTTAAGTAATAGGTACTAGTTACTTTTTACTATATAACAATTTGTCTTAAAATTATCCCCACTTTTTGGCACTTATGTCCAGTACTTAAACTTTCGACTCATCCCTGGGGTATCCGTTATATATTACTGTATCTTCAGAAGTATAACAGTATATCCAGGAATATTTACACTATCATAACTTGCAATCATCATACAACTCCTACATATGTAAAGAGAAGGTTACATGTATATAAATGAATATTTACGCATCACCCGGCTTCCATAACAACAGTTATGTCATAGCCTTCTCCCACCAAGCCATCAATCTGTAGGTTTGATAGATAAGTGGATTTAAACGTTATTTTCGATTAAAACATCTATGACTCTTCCTTGCCACTCGTCCCAAACGGTCATCACTATTGGAAGGTCCTCTGTACAGCATCCTGTATCCCTGTAGACGTGATCAATTTGGGTTTTTGCCGGCACACTGACACATACGCAGGATAACGTCACTTATTAGCCCGTCTTTCCTTCCCAAACAGTG
>CM042170.1:33596809-33616809 GCA_023376005.1 Doryteuthis pealeii | reverse complement strand
AGTAATGGCGATAAAGGAGTATTCCACACTCATCAGAGCTCCAGAATTGGAACCTCACCACTAGAGCAGTTTAATGCTATACCCAAGACATCCTATTGTGGTGACTAAAATGATAGAAAATGATCTCACACAACAGAACACGGGGGTGTTTGTTTTTGTTGTTTTTTTTTTAATAAAATCAGTTTGATAACTCATATTGGAATGGAGATTGCACATGACAACATGCACTAGGAAACGTGAGAATATTTGTTTTGCTTTTTATAAAGTAAGATGAATTTTTTCATCTCATATTGACATAGGAAATGTATACCTGAAGATGACAGAAAACATACACAAATAGAAAATCTTAGAAAATGTTTGAGAATAAATTGTTGAATAAGCAGAAATTTATTTGCTGTTTATTTATTCCGTTTATGAATTTGACTTCATGTTTCACTTTTTCACCAAAACTTTAAAAGAAAAAGTTTTTCCTTTTTTAATATTTATTTACTTACTTCTTCATTTATATATTTTAAAGAATATCTTACTTATCTCGTAAAGTCTGGCATAAATTTTCTTCTATTTATTCCTTTTTGTAAATCAAGATTTAATGAAACCTGTAAGTCGAAATAAATCTACAACTTCATGTTTTAATAAGATTTCCCTTTATACACATATCTATATATCTATCTATCTATCTATATATATATATTATATATATACACATATATATATATATATAATATATATATATATATATATATATATATATATATATATGACAACATACGCTCACGTACGTACAAAAAAGCGCATTCATGTAAACATGCAACATGAGAATACAATTATAAAAAAATACCATCTGTAACATTTAACAAAAAAAAATTCATATAACTAAAGATACCATAGCAAGACGACAATACTTCAGTTCCAGTGTTCTTCTGAAGAAGAGATTTTATCTCGAAATATTAAGAATAAATCACAGGTTAACAAACAACACCATTGTTACCTTATTTTTTCTTTACACCTGCATGTGATAGCCTTCAAAACCAACTTCCAAACCAATATATATATATATATATATATATATATTATATATATATATATATATATATATATATATATTCATTCACATACAGCCTGTTTCGCCGTTTCACGGCTCATCAGTGTGACTAGACAAAGAAGGCTGCTTTAGGCTGGGTTCGAAGCCCGACCGAATTGTCATCAGTCAGACATCTTATCACTGAGCCTTCTACACACCCACTTTTTTAGAAATGGAATTTTACTGTTATAAACATCCTAGGCCACTAGGGGTGTTCTATCCGTTTTAAGGAGAGCTATATTCTGTAGATAATATGTGTGCTTTATTTGTAAGTAGACAGTGGTTAATATCAGATAGAGAATTCATATTTAAATTAAGGTAGCGTAGACATGGAGTCAACACCTGGTTACTGACAGTTTCTCACCTATGCGATTTCAGGTTAAACTAAAACTGAATATCAATAGGCAAGAAACTGTCAGTAATCAGGTGTTGACTTCATGTCCACGCAACTTGATTCAAATATAAATGACTGCCTCAATATCGTCACAGGTGTCATTAAAGACACAATAGAAAGTGGTATTGCATTGAGTTGGGATCAACTTTAGAAGAGATGAAAACAGCGAATTTGAAGCCGTAAATATAGGATAACGTTTTATATACACACCTAAACACTAAAATTAATGCATATATATATATATATATATATATATATATATATGTCTGTGTGTGTGTGTGTGTGTGTGTGTGTGTGTGTGTGTGTGTGTGTGTGTGTGTTGTAGTGGGAACTCACGCTGTGTTGTACGTGTGGTTCTAGAGAGTTGTATGAAATTTGAATAAGCTACATTCTGTATTAAGTGTCTCAGAAAGGTGTGCGTGTATCTATCGAAGAGAATGTGTGTGTGTATGTAAAATTTACATACACCTTAGAGAGAAATGTAGTTAAGAATAGTAGAGAGGAGAGAGGGAGAGAGAAGAGGGGGAAAGATTGAGAAGAGGGATAGAGAATATCCTATCAGAGTGAAAATCGGATCAGTCGAACTTTATATATATATATATATATTATATATATATTATATATAATATTAATAATATTTGTAGAGGAAAAGAGTTAAGTATCTACCATCGTTTCAATCAAATGATTTCAACTAAGTCGATATCTTAACTAAGTCGATGTCTTATTGTCGATGTCTTAACTAAGTCGATGTCAATTGGATAATATATATATATATATGTGTGTGTGTGTGTGTGTGAAAGAAAGATAAATAGATAAATAGATAATAGATAGATAGAGAAGAGAGAAGAAGAGAGAGAGAGATGAGGAGAGAAGATGTATAGAGGGTATCCTATCAGAATGAAAATTGAATCAGTCGAAGTGAATTTGAATTGTCTATCAAGTTGCTTGTATGTTCATTTGACGATAATTCCTTTGGGGAAAAGACACATGTCCAATTCTCAGTGCATTTGTCACGTCGTTTTATGTCTTGACAACATGTCTTGTCACTTGCTTGTCAGGATGGTTGACGAAGAGAAAGTTGTGGGCTGGGGTTTAGGTTAGGCAAACTTTATTCTGCTCAACAAAAGTATCTGCCACTCACCTATCGGCAATCCTGGCAGGGACAAAGATATCTATGTTGTTATCTATATATTAATACTACTGTTCCTAAAAATACGACATTTATTATCTTATAAAACCCTCTGATTAAAAATGAGACCACCCAAATCGTCCAAGGTGAAATACAAAAATGTAAATCCTGATTGGCTGGTGTTGCTTATCCACCGAATCCTTATTTCTTATAAGAGTCGCTCAATCAACTAAATAAAGGATTGTTCCGTTTTTATGATAAAGAAAATAACAGAAAAATACAATAAGAAAGAAAGAAATTAAAGGAAGTGAACGGACAGAAGCGATAATACTAATCTGTTTCAATGGGATATAATGAAAAGATGAAAAGAAGGAAAGAAGGAAAGAAGGGAAAAAGTGTGAGAGAGAGTTAAATTAAGATTATTGTACTTTTTACATGTGGAACTATTTCACAATAGCTCTTAAGTAAACATATGAAACGTTGTAATAATTAAATTATCATACTGTGGTAAATAATATTAATTTCATAAGATAATATAAAGTATATAATTTATAAACATATTTCCTTTTATTCCTTCCACGGAAATTCCCGGGAATCCATGGATATTTGCATATATTCTGCTTTATTTGAAAGTCTACAAAAATATATTGAGTTTACCTTATTCTGTAAATTCTTGAAAGATTTCAATATTTTCCATAATTGATTAAAAAAAATAGAAAATTAATGAATCAATAGAAATCTTAAAACTAATTTTTTAAACTTTATTAACTTTGTATCAAATGAAAGAAAAATCAGAAATAATAAATTATATTTAAAATTATATATATATATATATATATATATATATATATATATATATATATATATTATATAATTTAGACATAATTTATTATATGATTCATTCATTTATGATTAATTATATATATATATATATATATATATATATAATATATATATATATATATATATATATATATATATTATATTATATATGAATACCATATTCTTCTTTAATTTTCACTTCTCAGCTTCCAGAAATCTTAAGACAGACCTCTGTTCAAGTCTGGTTGGTTGGCTGGTTGAACTTTACAACATGTCAACCCTTGTTGGATTATTTTATGTTGAAGACGTTTTTGTTATATTTATTCTTGATGAGTACTCAATTTTCTTTTTAAACAATTATTTAAAACTCATTTTTTTCTATTTAACCCATAGATGGGCTTTAAAAAGAACCACCACTTCGGATTATGATTGACCTGTGAGTAATGGTGATCAAGGGGAATTCCACATTACCTTAGCTCCAGAATTGGACCTTCCCTATCAGATAGTTTAACGCCCTAGCCAGGACATTAAGACCCCCAGCCACCACCTTCTAGTACCTATATGATAAAACGGGTTTGGGGTATGTCATTAGGGTAATATGGTTGGGACAATCATATGAGTACTAGGGCCAGCTGATTGATCGGAAGGGGCCCCTCCGACCGTCTAGCCTAAGTAAGAGTCAAAGTAGAGTGTTGCATGTCATATGCTGCTCAGCCACCAGGGTTCGGTCCTTAAGCATCACGGGTCGCCACTTAAGACCTACAGGTAACCCCATTGGGAGTATTTTACACCTCTGCAGAAGTTGTCGGTGTATTCTACAACCCCAGCCAACAATAAACTGAGATATTGAAATATATGAGAGTGTCCTTCAGTAAATAAGGTGAATTTTGCACAAGGTATTGGAAATAGGAAATTCTGTTTACAGTTGCACTTTTCTCAGGAAAATATTTATGGGTCATTTCATGTCCTAGAACATTGTCAGCTGAAACTTTTTTTTTACCAAACTTTTTCTCAGCTAAAAAGTCAATATATTTTCACCCCATGGCATAGAGTGAAAAACCCATGTTTAGTCCATTTTAAAACATTTTCTGGACTAAAACATACTTCCGCATACACATCATACATTCTTCTGTAAATTTCACATGGTTTGCACTTCTCAGCATACAAAAATCTTACGACAGACTTCTGTTCAATCCATAGTTTTACAGGTTTGAATTCAGAGTTTTCCATCTCTTAGGTTGCCTAAGGTTGCTAAGGTTACTATCCATATCCTACAAAGATAACCATTACACCACGCGCCTCCATATTATATGTAATTATGTAAATTATCAAACTCTACCTTGAAGTCCATGAAGTTTATCGATAAATGTTTTTGGAATTCAAGATTTTGTTCGAGATAAAATCTGAAAGCCACTGAATGTGCTCGATCAAAACCTTACAGGTTTCTTGTGACCATTTTCTACGATGATAACCATTACACAACACGCGTCTACATTATAGATATACTATGTAAACTATCAAACACTTTCTTGAAGTCCATGAAGTTTATCAATACATGTTTTGGGGATTCAAGAATTTGTTCTAGCAAAAACCTGAAAGCTATTGGATGTGTTCAGTCGAAACCTTACTTGTTCATCTCAGGTTTCTTGCACGTTTTTCAACCAATATAACCAGACCGTGTAGAAGATCCTGCTGCCCGGTATTGACAGTAATGTAATTTTACTCTCAACTTCATACGGTTACTAAGATCAGATCCTTTTGGTAATTTCATTATGGCACATGTCCTTCATTCTGTAAATTTGGATTCATTCTTCGCAGCACGTATGACAGTTTAGCCAATTTCTCTAAAATTGTTTCCCTTTCTTTGGAATCATAATTGGGATTTGGTCGTTTTTCTTGTTGTCTTCTTCTTCTTCTTCTTCAAACACTTAATTGCTTTTGTAACTTTCGCTTCCCTAATGATACGACAATTAACGTCTTGGCCGATTAGGTAATTTTCAGAGAAAAGCAAACACTTCAGTTGGGTTCAGTAAGGTTCAACATATCTCTAAAGACGTGGATTCCGTTATTCTATTTGTCTGTTTTCTGTCTTTGTCTTTCATGGGAATTTCAAAACAAAAGTGGTAACTATTTCTCTGAATTTGTTAGATGAGGCTTGATAATTAGTATTATTTGGATTATTCAGATTATTGTCCTCATCTTTACAACGTTTCGGCCAATATGCCCTCCGGTATTCTTCTTCAGGTATTTCTTGTCGGACTCGGGAACCTTCTTTTCGAACCCGGGAAACTTCTTGTCATAATCGGGAGCTATCACGGAACTTTGAACCCAACTCTTTATTAAATCCACGGGGGTATCCTGTTCTCATTCTGCTAACAATAGCTGGGTAAAGGTGTTGATCTGTTAATCATTATTCTATGTTGCTGTCACCCTTGACAAGGATTAAACCTGCAACCTAGACATAACTCTCACTGTCTTAACCCAACGCCTTTATCCACTGTGCTATGTATCCGACAAGAAATGCCTGAAGAAGGTCGGAGGGTACATCCGTCGAAACGTTGTACTGATAACATTAAAGATGGGGACAATAGTCCGAATAATCCAAATAATACTCAAAGTAGGAACTGTCAAAAGAGTAAGATCACCCAAATCGGAAAATAGTTGTTGACCTGGTTATATACTACGCATGACCGAAGAAACACCTGCACAAAAATCCCTGAAATTTGTTGTAATAGGATTTGTTTTTAAAAAACATTACCGGGAACGAATGGACTGTCACTGCACTTGTTTAGTAAGCTGAGGGTAGACCTCCTAAATGCGTGGGGAATAAGTGAAAGGACAGAGTGGCTTCAAATGTACAAAGACTGAATTCTGCTGTTGGATGTTCCAAACTACTAAAGTGGCAGAATACAAGATCTGGCAAGTGATTGAATGAGCTAAGGGCCATCGCAAAGGAAATAACAGAGTGGCTTCAAATGAAGAAGGAATGAATATTGCTACTACGGCAGCAAAATACAGTAAATCATCATCATCATTAATATTTTCTACGGAAGAAACAAAAAAATTTCAAGCACGTAACAAATAGAAAAGTATTTCCTTTTCTTGCAATCGTTTTTATTGTCGTTTAATTGTTTCTACAATTTTCTGAATGTTTTATTGGCGTTAGTCTTAATTGCCGGTGTAATTACATCCACTTGAAACTTGAATAAAAAAGCATTTCCGTTCCCGTCTGCAAATATTTAATGACAAGAACGAAAACAAACAAAAACTTTAAAAAATGAATAAAACAAGAACAAAAAATAAAAAGAAGCTATCATTAATTTTAAAAATGAAATTAATCTTGATTTGAAAAAAAAAATCTTATATTGAATATCTGGCAAACAAACATTTTAGTCGAGTGTGTTAGAAAAAATAATTGTTATTTATTTATGATTGAATAATGAATATTATCATTTATCACCTGATATATCGATTATTACACATTTATAAAGGTAAAAAAATATATACATGTTGTAACTAGAATATCAGAATTAACAAAGAAATAAAAGGAAGAAATAAAAGGAAGAAATACGAGATTGGTTGATTGGTTGGCTGAATTTTACGGCATGTGAACCTTTGTTGGGTTATCTTATGCCGAAGATATTTTGTTTTATTCATTCTTGATGTGTCCTTAATTTCTCTTTCTACGTTGAAAATTCCTAGAAATTTACAATAGTTCAAAGTGGTAAAAGACTTTTGCATAGTACTGTGTATGTAGACATTTAAATCTGTGTTGTATACTCACATATACCCACATAATACGTCGGGTATATAATATATATAGAGAGAGACATACAGGTAGACAGAGTAGAAACGATAGATAATATCATGATGGTTCTTTCTTGTTACATTCTGCTTACTTCGTTTAACTCGGGTGCCATCTTCTCCTGTTGATCTAGTGGGCTTTCTGTTAAGGTTTGGTTTCCTTTGTTGATTTCTTGGACTGGGTTCTTTTTGTTGTAATTACTTAACAAACAAGACTTGGTTGTTTTCTTGATAAAGCTTTATTTCCAAGCCCAGCCCATATTCATTTACCGCGGATCGAGATGGACCCCGAGAGCTGACAACAATGTCCACGCTCCTCGAAAATCTGGTCACATCTGAACTCAAATAATTCTTACGTGTCTACCGGAAGGTCAGTTGGAATGTCACCGTTGTCACTCATCGGCCCCGGTAACTTTCCACAGACCCCGTTATCTAACGGACCTTATTCAAAATATTCTAACTACAGGTACGTATATAAATCATAAGCTGATTATGAATATGTATCATATGTAACTAAATATCAATATGTATCAAAAGTAATTTTTAACGCATATAAACGATAAGCAGCTGTAAATTTATTTATTCATCTATTCATTAGATATATTACCTATGAATGTATAAAAATAATGAAAAAATATAAATTAAATCGAAAGTTGACATTTTTTTCAAACCGATGTTATTGCATTTTGGTTTTTATTCAAACCATCAACGGGGCTATTAACTATGTAAAAAGAAAACTATTGACAAGCAACTGCTTGTAAGCCTGCCTTGGTTTATAATGTGTAGAAGCCTTTGTTGATATTTGATATATGAGAAAAGACACAAATTAAAACGATACATAACTTTAACGTTGCCATTCAAACTCATAAAAAAACGAAACGCTATAGCGTCGGTTTGAAAAAATGTCAACTTTCGATTAAATTACTTTTTTTTTCATCATTTTTATACATTCAAAATGTCGGATTTACATGCTTTTCTTCCTTACATATTTACCTGTATAAAGCATTTTATTTGATATATTTATCTATTCATTATATATATATTACCTGTATAAAGAATTTTACACGATATATTTTGGAGTCTTTCAAAGAAAGAAAAAAATGGACGTCTTTTCCGAATCCTAAAGAAATCCGTTTCGTATTCTCTCGTTTATTTTATTCTATTTTTCTTTATCGTTATAGAAATGACTTATTTACTCGATTCACATAGATGTTTTGCTTTGTTAAGATTTACAGAAAGTTTTGTCAACATTAAATAATAACAAAAAAAAAATAGAATCTGTTCTTATTTCACCTTTGCTTAATTATATTTCCACAAATATTTTCATTCAGTTTTACTTCTTTATGTACTAATTTGCAGTCTTTCAGAATTTGTCTCTTCTTCAATCTCTCTCTCTCTCTCTCTCTCTCTCTCTCTCTCTCTCTCTCTCTCTCTCTCTCTCTCTCTCTCCTCTCTCTATATCCTTTTTCAATTGTTCCTTATATTCCAAATCACTATATTTCACTCCCTTCCCCCACCTCTCTCTCTCTCTCTCTCTCTCTCTCTCTATATATATATATATATATATATTATCTCTAATGTCCTTTCCAATATTTCTTAATCTTCCAAATCTCTCTCTCTCTCTCTCTCTCTCTCTCTCTCTCTCTCTCTCTCTTCTCTCTCTCTCTCTCTCTCTCTCTCTCTCTCTCTCTCTCATTTTTGTTTACGATTTCATTTTCCCCTTTGACTTTTTGTCTTCTCGAATAATAAAAACGAACCAGAGAGCCAATGTGCCACATTTTTATCAACTTAATTCCTAGAGGCCATATCCCAATATATTATACCATTTTGGAATCAGCCAACTCCGTTAGCAAATCAAAAATATTCTGGACCAAATCTGGACCTACAATCCTGAAGTTTTGGATTACCAATTTCTAATTATTGGGATTGTTTACATGATTTTTTTGCGACGAAATTTTTAAACGATGATGATTTTTTAAATCATAACCTTAATGTTGTCTATCATACAGCTTTGTAATAAGTTCCAAACTGAAAAGTTATATCATAGTTTTGATGAAAACTGTTTGAAGGATATTGGCTTGGTTTGTTTTACGGCATATCAACCTCAGTGGGTCATTTAATGCCGACAAAGTTTTGAAATAAATTCGTTCTTAATGGGTACTCGATTTTTTTATAAACATTCTTTTATTTAACCCATAGATGGGACCCTAAGAAGAACTACCACTCCGGGTCAGAGTGGACCAGGAAGCAATATTGATGAAGGGGTGCCCCACATTCCCCAGACCTCCGGAACAGGAACCTCACCATCAGTTAGAGTTTAATATCATACCCAGGAAATGAAGACCCTCAGCCACCGCCTTCTAGCACCTATATGATTAAAAGAGTTTGGAGTTGCCATAAAGGCAACAGTGTTGGGACAATCATATAGGTACTAGGGTTTTACGTGACCAGCCGATTGATCAGAGGGGGCCTCTCCGACCCCTCGTCTAACCTAAGTAAGGACTAAAGTGGCGTGTTGCATGTCATGGACAGCTCAACCGCCTAGGCTCCATCTTTAAGCATCACGGGTCGTTACCACGGCCAACAGCTGGCCTCATCAGGGTGTATTGCCCCTCTGCAGATGTTCAGTCTGTGTATTCTAATGCCCCACCGACAGGACGGTTGAAAGATATTGTTCAAGTTTAATAAGATTTAGTATGTACTCGCTGCATGAAAGCTTTTAAGCTAGTAAGTAATATAACGGTTCATAAGATCTATCAAAAATAATTTAACTGGGGAATAAATTGAAAGTAACTGGTCTTCCAGATTTTCTCTCGACCAGCTTTCTGCTTTCTTGTTGGGAATGGAAACAAACTATTTGTACTGACCCCGAATAGGAAAACCAAAAATGGTGTTTATCGTGCAGCTTTCCAAAAAAGTTCCAAATAGACAGATTATATCATTGATTAGATAAAACTTATAATTGTTTGAAAAATATAGTTAAAGTTTGATAAAAATCAAAATGTATTTTTGCATGAAGTGTTATTGTTGAGCCAAAGGCCTAATCAAAAACTCTCCTCAGGAGTATTTCTCTGAATTCTTTTAGATGAGGCTTCATAATTTGTATTATTTTGATTATTTGGACTATTGTCCTCATGTTTATTGTTATCTACACAATTTCTCTGAATTATTTAGATGAGGCTTGATAATTTGTATTATTTGGATTATCCGGACTATTGTCATCATCTTTATTGTTATCTGTACAACGTTTCGGTCGATGTGCAACATTGTACAGATAGCAATAAAGATGAGGACAATAGTCCGAATAATCCAAATAATACTTCTCAGGAGGTTGCATAATTCGCGCCTGTATAAGTAGAATAGAGTAATCTGCCCTTGTGTCTAGGCTAAACAGGGTAATCTGCCCTTGACCATATATACTATAAATATACATTCAGAAAGCCATTTGCAATTGTACTCTTGACGTTTGAACAATACGGACAATGTCTTTCGTACTTTATACCGCCCGATAAGGTGGATTTATATTTAGTTTTCAATATTTTTCTTTTTTCAAAATTTGATACTTTTGTTCTCACTTTCTCATTTGTGTGTGTGTGTGTGTGTTTTTTTTTAATGTTAACCCTTCTTTCCCCTCTCCATATTTCCATTTCTTGTCATTCATTTGCCAATCCACCGCCCCTCTCTTTTAACCCTTCCCCCCCCCCGACTCTTTTTCGTTTTGCTTTCAATTATTTTTCTTCTGCATTCTCAGTTGACAATGTCATCCGACTCTTTGTAATAACATCAGATTTTTATAATTCTTATTCTTTATTCATTCCTCACTGTCTCTCTCTCTGTCTCTCCCTTCTCTCTCGCGCTCGCTGTCTTTATTTTTCGATCCTCTTTCCAGTCCCCTTCTCTCTCTCTCTCTCTCTCTCTCTCTCTCTCTCTCTCTCTCTCTCTCTCTCTCTCTCTCTCTCTCTCTCTCTCTCCACCACTTTCCAGTTACGATCTCTTCCGCTCTTTCTCTTTCTAATTTTTGACACTCTTTCCAGCTACTCTCTCTCTATCTCTCTATCTATCTATCTATATATCTATCTATATGTGTGTGTGTGTGTTTTCTTTTGTTGATTTCCCCCTTCCTCATATTATACAACTAATCCTTCGACTTCTTAAATTGTCAACCAATTCTTTTCTCTCTTTTTTCTTCTTTTCTGAATTTCATTTTATTTCCTCACGATATTCTTTTTCCTATTCTTCTCACTTTCCAATTTTATCTCTCCATTTTTACGTGATAGTTTTTTTTTCTTTCCTCCCCCCTTATCACATTCTTTTTCACACTTTATCTCTTTTCTTCTCTTCTCTTCTTTATCTTTTTCTTCTCTTCTCTTCTTTTTTCAACCCCCCTTCTTTCCTTCTATTCTTTGCCACTCCCACCACCGCTCTTTCCTCTGCCATTTTTTTTCAATTCTTTCAACTGCAATTTAATCATCGTTCCAATACCACCACGCGAACTCCTCTTGTTCATCTCATTTCTGTTGCGTACGCATGCGCATGCGTATTTGTGATTCTAACACAAGAATCAATTTCCTTTTCCTGACAAAAGTCAAAAAGAAAAAAGAAAATCAAGTCAAATTGCAATGGCGTTTATAAATTCACAAAACCAGATGGTGTTAACAAGAAATGTACGGGTCTGCTGCAAATCTATATTGGCGCCAAATTCATACAAAAAATATTAAAAATGGATTTCTGATTCCTTCTTCATAGTTATTCTTCTGATTTCTTTCTATTTTCTTCTTTTTTATTTTTTGTTGATTTTTTCTTCCTTCATTTATTTCTACAATATTTCAAATGTCCTCCCTTCTTCATTCCATTGTTTAATTCTTTCTTCTTTCTTCTATTTTTTTCGTTTACTTTCTTTTATTTCTTCATCCATTTCTCCAATATTTAAAATGTTCTTTCCTTTTTCATTCCAATCTTTCATTCTTTTCTGTACATCCCTTTCTTTCATATTTTCTTTCATTTCTGCTTACGATCAAGTCACGTTGAAAACCCCCACTAGTTCACCGAAGTTAACCCAATTCAATACTTACACGGGTGACCATTTAAGCAACGGTAGGTACTGTAAGCAATCTGATATCAAAATAACATCATTCAGCATTACATGACCCGTAGAGGTTTGATATGCCGTAAAACAAAAAACCAACCAATCATTGCTTTTATTTCTCTGTGAAAAGTGACATTTTTACCAACAACGAAGTTTTCTTTTTTTCCTCGTTTCTTATCTATCTTCCCAAAAAATAATTCAGCCCCCCCCCCCCCCGGCCCATGAAATGTTTTTTTCTATATTACTCATTTATTTAATGAAATCTCGTTTCATTTTGAGATATTCTTTTTTCTTCTTTTTGTACTCAGTTTTATTCTCTTACTTTTTTACTTTTATTTTCCCCTCTGCAAATTTTCTTAGCATTAATTCATTTGATTAAAAGTTTCTTAACTCAGTACAAAAATCTTTTGTTTCTATTCACACTTGCCACTCTTCCTTTCTTCTTTTTCTTTTTCTTTCTTTTTTTAATCTTTTGCCTTCTAACCTTTACCGTTTTAATTCTATTAAACTACACTTCGTTATTTTTTTTATATTCCTTATTTACTCATTCTTTTATTCTATCATTCTCTCATTCTTTCATTCTTTATAAATTTTTTAATTCATTAAAACTTGAAAGCCCATTCATCACGACGCGGTAGTTTGTGCGCATTTCTTCACAAACCATTCATAATGAATTTGTTCTTCAATCTGTGCTTAGCCATGTCGACTGAGACTGTAGAATACACCGACTGCACCTCTGTAGATAGGTAAAATCTACCCAATGGGGCCACCTGTTGAATGGTGAACCGTGATTTCTCGAACACACTTGCATCACACGCATATACACACAAACACACACACACACACAAACACACACATATATATATATATATATATATATATATATATATATATATATATATATATTGTCGTCGGGTTGTTTTAAAGTCGATACAGCCATACAGTGAGGGAGTCTATCCCCTTTTCACTAGCGCTAGACCAAGGAGATTGTCTTTGCGTCTGAGGTGGAGCGCCACACCTACCACCAGCTCCTTACTTTACCACACTAATCCCTGTGCCATTCCAAATAATTTTATCAGTCTCATTCTCTAATACGGATTCTAATTTTTACATATACCATTTGGTAGGATATTCAAAGTTTAGATTCTTGCACAATTCCATGTGGATCACCTTTCCCACTCAGTCATGCCTGTTGTTATTTTTATTATCATTAACAATGAAATCTTGAAATGTTCTTCTTTTTCTTTCTACACTCTGTTCTATTCTCTTATGTTTTGTTGGGGGGGGGTCTTTTTTCTTTACCCTCTGTAAATTTTCTTGGCATTAATTCATTTGATTAAAAGTTTAACTCAATACAAAAATATTTTGTTTCAATTCGCACTTGCCACTCTTCCTTTCTTCTTTTCTTTCTTTTTTAACCCTTTGCCTTTTAACCTTTTTCCGTTTTAACTCTATTATACTACACTTCGTTAATTTTTTTTTTGGGGGGTCATATTCTTTATTCCTACATTCTCTTATTCTCTCATTCTTTATTTTTTTTAATTCATTAAAACCTGAAAGCCCATTCATCACGGCACAGTAGTTTGTGCGCATTTTCTGACAAACCATTCATAATATTAATATTCGTGTTCCTTAAAATACAACCGTTATCATCTTGAAAAACCCTCTGGTTAAAAATGAAATCCAAATCGTCCGAGATTAAACGCAAAAATGTAAATCCTGATTATCTGGTATTTCTTATCCGCAAAATCTTTATTTCCTTTAAGTGTCGTCACTTCAGCTAAATAATGAACCATTCCGTTTTTATTATAAAAAAAGAAAGGGAAGAAAAAGGATATGCTACAGAGAAAATAAATAAGAAAGAAAAAACAAAAAAGAGAGTAGGAAAGAGAGATGGGTGGGCGCGCAGGAGCGATAACGCTAATCTATTTCAATTGAACATAATGAAAAGATCAAAAGAAGGAAAGAAAGAAAAAAAGAGTGAGAGAGAGAGAGAGTTAAAATTTTATCATACTTTATACAAATTGAACAATTCCAATAGCTCTTAAGTAAACATATCGAACGTTGTAATAATCAAATGATCATACTGTGTTATATCCACAGGTCCAGCTAGTTCATAATGAATTCGTTCCTCAACCTGTGCTCATCCTGTCGGCCGGGACTGTACCTCTGCAAAGGAATGAAATCCATCCAATGGGGCCACTTGTTGGCTGTGGGTGGAGAGCCATGATGATTCAGAACGGAATCCTGGTGGCTGAGCAGTCCATGACATACAACACCCCACTTTAGCCATTACTTAGTTTAGACGGGCGGTCGGAGTGGCCTCCTTCAATCAATCGGCTGGTCACTTCAAGCCCTAGCACCTATAAGATTTTCCCAACTCTATTGCTTTTATGTTAAACCCCCAATTTCCGCTTATATCAAATCAATTTTCCCCATTGAAATAAATAGCCCCTCCAAAAAACACCTTAATTCATTTTTTTACGTTTTTTAATAAGTAAAATAGTATTGTAGTGTATATAAATATTATGAAATAGAATGTAAAGAA
Organism: Doryteuthis pealeii; assembly: GCA_023376005.1. Taxonomy (NCBI): domain Eukaryota; kingdom Metazoa; phylum Mollusca; class Cephalopoda; order Myopsida; family Loliginidae; genus Doryteuthis; species Doryteuthis pealeii. Next base: position 33,601,945 of record CM042170.1, on the reverse strand, counting down.
CTATGTGCTGTAATATGTTTTGATGTTAATTTCTTTATAGATTATATTTTTCTTTGACATAATAAATTTGGAAACTTTAATGTTTTTTAATAAACTTATTAACAATTTCTAAAGGGCCGGGTGAGCTCAGTCGGTAGAGCGTTCGGCTAGAAACCACAAGGTTCCTAGTTCGATACCATTCCTCGCCAACTCAGCGTATGCATAGCACATGGATCTGTGCGGTAAAGGAGCTGATGGTAGGTGTGGCGCTCCACCTTAGACACTAAAATAATCTCCTTGGTCTAGTGCTAGTGAAAAGGGGATAGACTCCCTCGATGTCTGGCTGATACCGACATTAGGCCGACCCGATGACTTTACTTACTTTTATTAACCTAAATTTTAGCTCTCAACACAAAGCGAAAAATCGAACAAGCGACTGCTCGTAACTCAGAAAACTCGTAAAACGAGGTATTCGTAAGTCAAGGCATCACTTTATTTTTCTTTGGCGTATCAAATTTGGAACCTTAATTGTTTTTAGTGAACTTATTAACATAAGCGTATCTGAAGCTCGCTCGTACCTCGAATTTTAGCTCTCGCCACAAAGCAAAAAGCCACCATAATTTTTATTACGTTTTTTTTTTTTAGTTAGAAAATATCACAGCATTGTCTAAAGACATAATAAAATAAAATTAATGAATTATGTGCTGCAATATGTTTTGATTTTTATATGAATAATATTTTTATTTTGCATAAATTTGGAACTTAAATTGTTTTTAGTGAACAAAAAACAAAAACGTATCTGAAGCTCGCTCGTGCCTCGATTTTTAGCTCTCAACACATCTCGTGACTGCTCCTTTTTTCGACCACCGATGCTTTTTTAACGAAGGGTGAGGATACAATCGGTCAAACGATGTTTATGTACGTGTGGGAGCAGAAATTTTTTAAAAAACAGAGAATCTCCCGATAGTGAATGGAAACTGATTTACAATCAAACAAAAAAAAGGAAATAAAAAAAACTTTCGACATGTAACACTGACATTTAAATTTGCAGGTTGCGTTAATAATTGAGAAATTGCAAATTGTATGTTTCCTCGAGTAACGCGATGCTTGTTTAACAAAAAACAAAAACCGAAAAATGTTCTAAATGCCGACACGAGAATAATATACATTTTAACACTTGACTAATCTTAAGGAATGTAGCAAAAGGTGATTTATACCAATACGAAGGAGACTGTGAAGGCTGCACACTTATAATTTAACAGTAAGCTGTACTCTGTCTACTAACTACGAACACACACACACATACTCACACACACACACACACACACACACACACACACACACACACACACTTACATGCAAAAACACAGACCTCGCCAGATCTAACTCCGTGTGACTTTTACTTCTTTTCAAAACTGAAAATTGATATCAAATAACACTTACTGTCATAACTGCTAAGGTTTATAATGCCCTGCTTCTCAATTGTATCTGACTTAAAATCAAAATGAGTTTCGTAGAAATCGATCCAAAACTTATCAGATGCTAACTATTCGTCAAATCATAGAAGGGGTCTGAGCAAAATGCCTCGAGGCCATATTACTGTTTCTAGATTTCTCCAAGGAATTTGACTCCATACACTGAGAAAAGATGGAGCAAATACTACTAGCATATGCCGGATCCTAGGAGACCTTCAACCCATATTTAAAGGTGAGAGTAAGTCATGTTTAGATAAATGGAAAAGATATCAAGGGAACTATTCTGAAAAAAAATTAACGTTTCGTTCGGTGTTCATTCATGTCTTGGTAAATACAGCTTCTGCATCGATACTTTTTAAACATACCTTGTATAATTATTTAAAACTTTGATAGCAATTACATAAACCAAACTCCAGAATAATACTCTCAATGTTTAACAATGTTTAACAATGTTTATAATTTTAAGGGTTATTCTATGCATAGAGATTAGGTTGGTCGGTTGTTATTTTGTTTAATGGCATATAAACCCTCGTGGGTTGTTTAACGCAAAATTATATTTTGTATAAATGATTTTTAAGTGAATAGTTTCTAGGTAAATATTTTTGTTTGGTTTTATAACCTGGTAGAAATAATTTTTATTAACCCAATGTGTATTAGTATATTGGTATTAGTTTTTATGTTAGATTTTTCAGTATTTTCATGTGTATTAATAAACTGTTAGAAATAAAAGCAAACAGATCTGTAGGGAGACAAAATGGAGTGATTTCCCTTGTTATATGGTTTGAGGAACTCTCCCACTTCAATAGCCCATTTTTGGTCACGTGCCAACTCTCTCTCTCTCTCTCTCTCTCTCTCTCTCTCTCTCTCTCTCTCTCTCTCTCTCTCTCTCTCTCTCTCTTAGGAACTTGACTTGTGAAGAACAGGTGTAGTCGTCGGTTTTATCCATCACGGCGCACATGGTGCTTGTCTTTGTTTCCAAAACGGAGAAATAGTAAGTGGTTTCCACTTTTTGTTATTCAGACATTTCTATTCGTCCTCAAACACATTGTGACTCTTTTATAGCTTGGGAATGAACATTGTTTCCTTCTTGAGGTTTGTTGTATTAATTGACTTGTTTTATTTTCCTACCGAATATTCCGTGTTGGGTTACTCTCTATTATGTAACCTAATGCATTATGAGAACGGGAGTTAACACCTAATTCTTATAGATCTATTCAATTTTTAATTATTCATGTTATGTTATTCTTTAATATTTTTAAATACAACTTCAAAGAACAAATCTAAATTATTGTATATGTTTAAAGAATCTTTTGGTAGTGAAGAACCACTGATAAGCCAATTTATGCATAAAGACTTGGAGTTATATGTGCATATTTCATAGACGAACATGATATTTTAACCACATCATTAAATAAACTATCAAGAATATGCGCCCTCCCGGCGTAAGAGTTTAAGTTTTAATGTGATGAAATATATTAAATTAGAAAGACTAACAAAACTAAATAAGAACTCATATAAAAAGATTATACTTATTTTAATTGGTTTCTAAATACAATCATTCTTAGAATTGATTTTAATACGTTGGAGAATAAAACAATCATATTAGAGATCAATAACACCAAGTAATTATTTATTAAACCTGGTTTTGTTAAAACTAGTATGCAAATAAACCACACCATATTATCATGCAAACATGTATTACTTAGGGATATATAATATGCATTGCGGGATTTTAAACGTACTAATAACATGGGCTGTTTTGTGGCAAATCTAACTCAGATTTTCATAGAAACATCGTTAATAAATAAGATTTATTCTATTCTATTATTAATGATTTTGACTATAGATTGAATACACATTGATAAACTTATGCAAAGTATTGTGACGAAGCAGTGACGTAGTTTCGGTTAAAGAAGACACTGATTCTCCATTATTATAAGATTCCAAATTAAATACAGTAAATATATACATATATATATGTGTGTATGCATTTGTGAATCTATCTGTCTGTCTGTCTGTCTGTATGTATGTATGTATGTATGTCTACTTCATCATCCTTTCAAATTTAGGTTGGAAAATCTTGTTAGTTAAAGATAGTACAATCACTATCACTCTATAACAGAAACTTTTTGTAAACAATTTATTCATTTGATTTCCTCCCTTTTTTCTTCTTTTACTGACACGTGTTTCGGCCATGCATACATGTATTCTATCTATTATTATTTTAAATTTCTAAAGGCCGTTATTTCTTTGTATGCTAAAAATTTCTGTAGTTTTTTCTATTATTGTTATTTTATTTTATTTAGAAATTTAAAATAATAATAGATAGAATACACGTATGCATGGATAGACTACTGGCCGAAACACGAGTCAGTAAAATAAAATAAAATAAATCCTGTTTTATCCATTCAACATTTTCTTTCCTTCATTTTTAATTTCAACATATATATATATATATATGTGTGTGTGTGTGTGTGTGTGTGTGTGCCGGTTTAAAAAAATATCATTTACTAACTTTACTAGAAGGGCTCCTTTAACGAGAAGGATGTGACACCAGGTTAATTTCTAAGACGAGCTTAACAGGTTTTTCCTCTCCTAGACCAGTTGCCGTACCAAAGAGCCCAGTCTGCCCTACCATTTACACATTGTTTGAGGGAGATCCAACTAATCTCCCTCAAACGATGGGTAAATAGTAGTGCTAATACCCTTGGAAAGGTACATATTTACCAACCCTCCACGAGCAGGATGTAGGAATGTTTTAGGTGGAGTTTAAAATTTAAATTCAGAGTTTTTCTTCTCTTAGACTGGTTGCCTAACCAAGGATAAAGAGCCCAGTCTGTCCTGCTATTTACCCAAAGTTGGAGGGAGAGCAGGTAGATATATACATTTCCCAAGGGTATCAGCGCTATGTGAAATGTAGACAGTCTTGTCTGGGATTTGAAATCGGGTACCCTTGGGAAAAGTATGCATCCAACTATTCTCCCTCTAGCTGTAGTAGAGTAGACTTGGCTCCTTAATTTTGGTTAGGCAACTAGTCTAGAAGAAGGAAACTCTGAATTCAAACTTGTAAAATGTTGCTTAAGAAATTGAACTTGTGTCATATCCTACTGGTGTGGAGGGGTAGGGTAAATGAAGATATGCTATCTTCTTTTTAATTTCATCTCCTATCATATACAATCCAGAGTTTATCATTTAATATATATCAAATTTCTTTAGTGACCCACAACTTTATTTTAGGTTGATTTTAATGTTTAGAAAGAATCAAGGTTATGCCTTCGCGCCTTTTCTGTCGTCACAATGTCTGTATATTGAAAAATGATATTTACAAAAAAGATTCGACGCTTGTTCTTAAAATGGTCTTTTTCGTTTGTTTATTTCAAGACAAAATGGAAAAAAGATTTAGTGTATCTATTACTCTCTGATATTGAATTAAACTTAACATATTTCCGTCATCCGCACCTTTTAACAAGGTCACTGAATACATTACACTACCACACCATGTCTTTTGTTTTTTCAACTCCTTTTGTCCATTTCTCATCTTCAGCCTTTTTTTTTTCGTTGGTTGTTTTTATTTTATTTCATTTTTACATCTATTCAGTTTCCTCTTTTTATTACTTAATTAATTAGATAATTAAGCATTTATTCACTCATTATTTCTTATATATCTTATTGCATTCTATTC
>CM042170.1:33536809-33591809 GCA_023376005.1 Doryteuthis pealeii | reverse complement strand
GTTTCTTATTGAACTTGGAAGAAAGAAAAAAGATGAAAGATAAAGAAAGAAAATAAATAATGAATGAAGAGTAGATGAGGTTATTAGAAAGACTAGCAAAAAAGAAAAAACACCCTCCGGAAGGTATAAAATAAATTTTTGAAAGATATTGCCTGAGGTAGGTGGGAAAATTAAATAAATAAAATAAAACGTTTAATATTTCAACAACAAAAATTACTTACTTAAAAAGCATTATATTCACTCCACTCCATTGAGATATTTGTTTTGTTTTACGACTGTAGGGCTTCAAAAACGTTTCTAAAAATGTCTGATTTAATAAGTCAGACTCTTACCTTTTGAGAAAAATCTTAAAATTGTACGAGTAAAATTTTTTTTTATAAAATTAATTAAGGGTGGGGTCGACCTAGTAAAAAGCATTTCCCCAAATATATTTAAGTAAAACTTTTTAAACATAAATTCATCTAAGGTGAATAAGTATCGAAATTTTCGTGAGAATTTGACAATTATTTTTCATAGAATTTTAATATTTTATGTAGTAATGACCATAAATTGATAAACTTATTTAATTCCTCAAATAACAGTGACGTAAACAGTGACGTAGTTTCAGTTACAGACAAATAGAGACCGAAAAAGAAACAAAGACAAAAGAAAGAAAACTAATGAAAAAACAGATGTTATTAGAAAGATGGAGATTTTTAAAAAATGAAAAGTAATAATAAACAAGGAGAAAACAACCTTCATATCGAACTCGGGAAACTTCTCTTCGAACTCGAGAGCCTTCATGTCGTGATAGAGAGCCTTCAAGGGTTTTTTTTTATTTTTCGGACTAGTGTCCTCATCTTTTTGTTGTATACACAACGCTTTGGTCGATGTGTCCTCCGGCCTTCTTCGAATTTGGGAACCTTCTTGTCGAACTCGGGAGCCTTCATGTCGTGACTGACAGCTTTCACGGAACTTCGAACCGAACTCTTCTTCGAAGTTCCGTGAAAGCTCCCGTAGCGGCTAATGTGCTAGCCAGAGACATCGTAGTAAGCAAGTTCAATCTCTAATCACGCTATTACCTTCACTTTCGTACTAATATCCTTCGAAAATGGATGAACCCCTAATCCCTTGGGTATGGGTTAAAAAGTACCATTACTGCTCTTCTACAATGATGTTTCCGTTGTGTAATGGTTATCATTGTAGGAAATGGACACGGCGACACGAGTTCAGATCCTGGACGAGGCTAGTTGAATTTCACATAGATCAAATAACATTGGGAAAAGCATAAATCCAAAGATTATCCCTCCCGTTATGGGTAATTAGTAGGGTAGACTGGGATCTTTAACCTTGGTTAGGTAACTGGCCTAGGAGAAGGAAAACTCTGAATCAAAGCTGTTAAACTCCACTTAATAATTTGACCTTATATCACATTCTACAAGTGCGGCTGGGTTTGAAGGTACATACAAGGATGACTTTGGCATTAAGTAACCCACAAAGGTTGATATTCCATTAAAACTAAGAAACTAAAGCTCTGGAGCTCTGGGGAATGCGCAATACCCCTTCATCACCATTGCTCCCAGGTCCAAGCTGACCTGGAGTGTTAGTACATGTTAGGGTCCTCATTATATGTTTAGAAAAATTGAAGTATGAATAAAACAAAATGTTTTAGGCATAAATTAACCCAATGGGTTGACATGTAGTAAATTCCAACCAACCAACCAACCAACCCTAATTAGTAATACAGTTGACCAGCAGCAAAGTGGGGATATATATAAGGACAACTTGAGTTATTTTAGTGTTCTGGATTTGGTTAAACAAAATGTCGATCTGGAAAACTTTCTGTCTTTATTGAGAGATGAAATAAGCATTTGTTTGGCTTTCTTTTAAAGGTCTTTGATTTTTTTTTTTCAATTATCGAGTTTAAATATAATCAGGAAGAAATCCGACAGATGTCAGTTAGTCACAGAGCAGTCAGTCAGCGTTCCTGAAACGATGTTTGTTTTTGATGTTGTTGTTGTTGTTTGCGCGCTCTCTCTCTCTCTCTCTCTCTCTCTCTCTCTCTCTCTCTCTCTCTCTCTCTCTCTCTTCACCAACCTGGTCAGCAGCAAAAGTTAATTCCATTTCTTTGGTCATGTCAAATTCAAAGCGCGGTAAATGAACAACTTTCCTTTCTAATTTGTTCGGATCAAGCTTCATCCAAATAAAAAAAAAAAGATTTTTTCTTAGATCGTTTTTTGGGCTTTGTTTTTGCTTTGTTTTTTGTTTGTGTTTATTTTTTGGGGTTGTTTTTTTACTTTTTTTTCTTTATTTTTGTCTTTATATGGGGGATAACTTTTTTTTTTCTTTTTCTCTTACTTTTCTTTGAAGAGCTGGAGCTATGATTGACTTCAAAAGAAACGTGTAGTATTGAGAAGATTATATTGTTCTTATTTATTTTTTCCTTCAACGAAAATTCTCTAAGAGGAAAGACAATTAGTAATTATAAAATCCTTGTACTTATTCGTCTGAATTGTTTTTAGATGAGGCTTGATAAATTGTATTATTTTGATTTTTCGGACTGTTGTTCTCATCTTTATCGTGATATAAAAAAAAACCAATGTTTCGGTCGTTCTACATACCGGCCTTCTTCAGGTGTACTTTTTCCGTCCGAGCATAGCGTCACGATCATTTTTATGATTGTGACGCTTCTCAAGACGCTTCTCGTGACGCTACTCGTGATGCTTCTCGTGACACTTCTCGTGACGCTTTTCAGGCTGATGGGCGTACAAAAATAATGACATGTTGACTTAAATGAGATCTGAACTGGGAGTGGCTCAGGTATTTAAGGACCAATAAGATACTTAATGACTATTGACTAGATCTCATGGCCATGTGCTACGGAAAACATTCAAAAGGTATTATTTGTCTTAATTTTTTTTATGGGGTTTGATATGTATTTGGTTTTTCGGACTGTTGTCCTCATTTTTGTTGTGATATTTAAAAATGCAACGTTTCGGTTTCAGCCTTCTTCTAGAGTTCCTTGTCTATCCAAGCAGAGCAGTCAAAATGTTCTAAATGATCTCCGAGTTGAATCATTTTCTATGCTCAGATAGACAACTACAATAATAATCTTCAGTTACATTTTGTAATATTATTATTAAGTCCCAAACTTATTATTGAAGATCTTTTTGATCTTCAATAATAATATTTAATCACATCTTGTAGCAAAAGATTACAAATTTTCAATTTTAAAAGCACCCAAGAAACTTACGTTCAGCGTCTGTTTCCTTGACAATTTACTTCAAGAAATTCTGTTATTAGGGATGTTTAAAATGTTCTAAGCCTCATTCAAAAAGAAGAGACATTTCTTATAAAAGTCGAAAAATAATTCAGATTTCTATCGCAATTTCTTTTCAGGTGAGAGATGTGCAACATCATGTGCAGCAATCATAAAGTGTTTCAGTTCTAGAGTAGAAATGCGACATTAAGTAATGCAGCCTTCTACAGGAATCATTAAGCTATACAACTTACCTCCTTCAATAGTATATAAGAGCCTGGCTTTTTAGAGGACGGGGAACTCGTATTCACTCTGAATGCTGGAAAGTTTCTTAGTGTAAATACTTCTATAACTACTACTACTACTACTACTACTACTTTGTTGTTGTTATAGTGAGGATTAGAACTTCTTCATTCTATTTGTTCCTTTGTTGGGTTAATTTTGAAATTCTTATCATCATCTTGAAATTAATAAAGCTGGGTTTTTTTTATCATTTTATTAATGCGATTGTGTATTTTTAATTTTGCCGCGAAATTACTAGCTTCCGTATTCAATTGATTTTCCCAACTATTCGGTGTTTTTTGTATAATTTTGTCACTTATTCATTCATTAATTTTTCTTAGTTCTTTTTTTTTCTTTTTTTTTTTTTTTTTTTTCTTTTTTCTTTTTCATTTTGTAAAAATTATTGAACTTATCAGCGTTCACTTAGATGTTTTTTGGATTCCTGATTTTCTTGGAATCTTGTTTTAATTTCATTTAATATTTGTTACGCTGAACAAATCTGAACTTATTAACATGACTTTTTAAAGGACTAAATCAGGGTGATGTGGAGTAGGGTAGGTCGATTTTCACTTTTTTAAAATATCAAATTGTCCCTCCATGCAAAAGTCGTGTGTTAGTATACTGATACCAAAAATTAGTTCTTTAACTTGTACCATTGTTTGAGTAAATAGAATCAAAGATCGTCTCCTAAAATGCACTAAAAATCCTCGTTTTCACAAAATTTAGCCTTTAGAAAACGAGGACTTTAGTGCATTTTAGTAGACGATCTTTGATGCTATTTCCTCAAACAATGGTGCTAATAAAAGATCTAATTTTTAAGATCAGCATTCAGTATACTAACACACAACTTTCGCATAGATGGACAATTTGATATTTTTTAAAGTGAAAAATCGACCTACCCTACTGCGAAGAGGCATTTCTTTTCTTTTTTTCTTTTAAATCCATATGAAAGGTCTATTCTGTTAGTAAAATTGCATGTAGGGAAATAGATTTTTTATTTCATTCGGTTAATTAGATTTTCTCTTTTGTCTAATTGTCGATTTTGTAATTGTCTTCATCTGGAATGTTTTTTATAGAATAATTGAAAGTAGCCACTTTCATAATTGTGTACTTTTCTACAAGTACTCGACTAAGTAATAAGGAGATATATGCAATATAATTGCAAATAAGGAAAGTTTTGATATATATATATATATATATATATATATATATATATATATATATATATATAATATTCATATACACATATATATACATACATATACACATATATATATACATATATACATATATATACATATATACATGTACATATATATAAATATACATATATATAAATGTATATACATATATATACACATATGTACATACGTATGTATATAAATATATATACATATATATCAAATTTGTTTGAATATATATATATATATATATTATATATATATATATATTATTATTATTATTATTATTATTATTATTATTATAAGCTGAGCGAATCAATGTTTGTTTCCCTAAGGCTTTTTTCTGTTTAGTTTAAATACTAAGATATTCTTTACTTGTGGGATTGAATTATGTTTGAAAAAATAACTTTCATCGTTTCAATTAGCAGTAATTTGCAATTAACTCACAAAGCAACTCATCTCGCACTTATCACCTGCCTATCAATTTCCACCCCTCTATATATCTTCATTCATCTTGCTATTAAATTTTAGTATCTCTGTGGGAGCAATTGGGAAGACGTTGAGAGTCACTTGCTGACTACTGCCCGTATTTGACCCCTGCTACCACCACCAAGCCAGCAGTCAAGAGAAATTTCTGTTTACCACTCCCTTTACTATAATAAAAATCTCCAACTGCTCCACTTCACTTTCACTTCTGTCATGGTAAAAATTGTCGAGAGAGAGAGAGGGGGAGGGAGAGAATATTATTCTAATCTTTAAAGGGAGACTACTGGCACCATTGAAAGAGTTAAGGTGATCGTTCTTTATGTCTGTCTGCTGATTTGCCAAGATGTTTTTTCTACGAGACAAATTGATGTTCGAATTGAATCAATTGGAGTCCTCAACCAATTTTTTTAGTTTAAAGGCGGGAAAACTGACCAACACGAACATCAGTGTGTGGCGGCGTTGGTGGCGGCCATTTTCTATTTGTTTATAAACGTCTTCTTTTTTTTACAAGAAAAAGGAAACCATTTTGGTTCAAGTTTTCTAATTTATTAACGTCATTTCTAAACAAGTTCATATTTTGTTGGGACAAGCTGCACTGAAAAATAACAAAACGAAATGATCTGATATTTTTTACGGTGCAATTTAGAAACATCAAAGACACGGATTTCAATTTGGTTAATCTTACGAATCTCCAATAATAATAAACAAATACGAAACATTTAACAAATACAAAGAATAGTAAGAATCAGTGCAGAACTTGGAGATGAATTAACGAAGAATTGGACTCTGAATAAATGAAGACTCTTGGACTGAGAATGGACGTTAGAAAATAATCAAAGAGAAATGCCTTCAAGATTCTTTAGTACAAATAAATCTATATTTTTAATACAAATTTCTAGACATTTAATATATATATATATATATATATATATATATATATATATATATATATATATATATATGATGATTGCCACTTCTTCATAGAAGAAGGCCATTTCTACAAGCAAACAGTTCCGTTGTGAGCACGCGACCAGTTGCATTTTGACACGTAAACCTCATGTCTTCCTCTCGTACGGGGCCGTACGTGACCGAGGAACCCAGTCCTCGACAGGCAAGCCCTGCCACACACATCACGTATTGTCAGGTTTAAATGTAGGAAATGTGTCCAGGACATCCATCATGTGCCGCTTGCGTAAACTCCTCTTCAGGATGGATTGCTCGAGCCACCTTACCTCAAACCCCTTACAGCCACTATGATCAAGTCTCCTGCAAACCATACGATTCATAGTTATCCTCTCCTACTCTAAACATCTATATCAAGAGTTTTAACGTTGTTTTTGATGACATCGCTAAAATGTTTTGGGAGCTTGTGCCTCGGACATTTCCCACATTGCAGTTCTCCATAGTTGCTTCGGAAGTATGCCATCTTCCATCTTAGCAAGAGGTCCAGCCCAGCGCATTTGATTTCGTATGATGCGCATTTCTATGCCGGACACATTGGCTTGTTGCAGGACATCGGTGTCTTGAGGGATTGCCACTCAATGTTTAAAATGTTTCTGAGACATGTCTAATGAAATCTCTCTAAGGATTTGATGTATCGACGAATCGTAGTCCATGTTTCCGAAGAATACAGGAGTATAGACAAGACACACGACTAATACACACTGAGCTTTTGTCCTGATGGCAATACCTCTGTCTGACCATACACGTTTCTCGATTCCACTGAAGGCCCAGCCTGCCCTTTCGATACTTAAAGCTGACTGAATCAGTGATTGCAAAAGGCTTTTTTCTATCTAGTTTAATGACGCAAAAGACATCCCGAAATATTCCTTAGATTTGGGATTAAGTTATGTTTGAAAAAGCTCCATTTTATTTGGTTTTATTTAGTCGTAATTTGCAATTAAGTCGTAAACCCAGCCGTCTCTCACTCCCATTCTGCCTGTCACTTCCCCCCTCTCTCTCTCTCTCTCTCTCTATATATATATATATATATATATATATATATATATATAGAGAGAGAGAGAGAGAGAGAGAGAGAGACTAAATGTTCCTTGTGTATCTTAGTTTCTCTTTGTAAATGTAAAGAGAGAAATTGGAGAGTGTGAGCGGAAGACTGACTAACGAATTTAATCTGTTCTGCTTGTAAATCAATTTCTTCGTATATCAATCAATTTTCGTATTGAAATAACTGAAATTCCATTAATCCATTCCAGCCACCCCTCCCCAAAAACACTCCAATTTTTTGGTACGTTTTTAAATGAAGAAGCATTGTATTGTATAAAATCATAACAAAATAGAATGTAATAGATTATGTTTGAATGTTTATCTTTTATAAATAATATTTTTCTTAGACGTAATAAATTTGGAAACTTAAATATTTTAGTGAACTTATTTACTTAAGCGTATATGAAGCTCGCTCGTACCTCTAATTTTAGCTCTTAACACAAACCAAAAAAAAACGACCTAGGAAAAACCCAGAAAACTCGTAAGTTGGGGCACTTGTAAGTCAAGGTATCACTGTATTTTTCTTTGGTGTAATAAACTGTTTTAGTTAACTTATTAACATAAGCGTATTTGAAGCTAGCTCGTATCTCAAATTTTAACTCTCGGCACAAAGCAAAAAACAACCGAGTGACAACTCGTAACTCTGAAGACACATAAGTTGGGGCTCTTGTAAACTGCACGCCTCAGACAAATCCGCACCAAATATTACCGAATAAATAACTTAAAGAAGCAACTTAAAGAAGAGGTCTAATCTTCAAAAATATCAAACCAGAAGACATCTTGAATTTTCTATAAAAAAAAGCAACCTTTTCATCAAGATCTCACCAAATCGACCCTTTCCCCAAAAATGACCAAATATAAACAAATACCACTATAAAAGCCATACTCTAAAGACCGAAATGTGAAAAACAAATTCTATTTAACCCTTCCTGGTATTAAATGACCCACGGAGCTTGATATGCCGTAAAACAAAACCCAAACTCGTTAGTTAAATTGTCATCTGTGAGCTGACCAAAAATGCTCAAATTAATGGCATTTGATCTTAATTGAAAATCTTCAAAACTTCATTTCTACGAGAGACAGAAAAGTTGTTTCCGAAAAAAGAAAATGTCGGTTGAAGTGGAAAATGAAATCTGAAACCTTGTCACGTCTATCAAGTCAATTATGAATCCGAAATGAATGTTTATCTCTTGGAAAATTCTATGACCATTTGTCCGAAGATGCCAAGTGTCTTTATTGCTATTCTACTCTCATTTAGAGAACGTGATCACATTAATCGGAGCCCTAGGCGACCACACAAATCGACATTTTATAGATTATCATGTAATTAGTTATAATAAGTGGCCGGTTTAGCTCAGTCGGTAGAGTACCTGCTTAGGTAATCGCAAGGTCCATGGTTCGACACTAACACACCGCATGAGTAGCCCAGATTGGGTAATCTGATCTGTGCAGTAATATGGGAAACTGGCGGTAGGTGTGGCCTCCACCTCAGAAAAAATAACAATCTCTTGGTCTAGCGCTAACGAAAAATTGATAGACTCCCTCGCTGTCCAGCTGATACCGACAATTAAAAAAATATAATACCACAAAAAAAGACATAATTTCAGTACGACTTTCAACGGCGCTTTTTAATTTCCTTTTTTAGGGGGGGGGTGAAAGTTTTGTGTGAAAAAAATGTGGGAGGGAGGCAATCGTTCTCTTGTAAGACTACAACCTGATTATTGGCGGGGGTAAAAAAATATGAATATTTCAATTTTAGTCATTTTTTAAATACTGATTGCTAGTTCTTCAGAAGTTTGGTTTAGGTTTGGTTTATTTGTTTAATGGCATATCAACTCCTTATGGGTTATTCAATGTCGAAATTTAATTCATTCTATCAGTTTGATTGCCAAAGAGGAGAAGAGAGAAAAGGATTAGAAAAAGAGAAAATGAAAGAATGAGGAAAGAAAGAGACAAGAAAGAGAAAGAAAGAAAGAAAGAAAGAAAGAAAGAAAGAAAGAAAAAGAAAAAAGAAGAGAAGAAGAAGAAGAAGAAGAAGAAGAAGAAGAAGAAGAAGAAGAAGAAGAAATTCAAATAGAAAGAAAGAAGAATAGTGAAAGAGAGATAGGTAAAGAAAATGAGAACAAAGAGGAAAAGAAAATAGAAGAGAAAGAAAGAAAAGAAGAAAGAAAGAAAGAAAGAAAGAAAAAGGGAAGAGATGCAAAGAGAAAGAAAGAAGAGAGAGATAGAGTGAAAGAGAAATAAAGAAGAAGAGAGAGAGAAATAGTGGGGAGAGAAAGAGAAAGAAAGAAAGTTTTTAGAAGATAATGACATTCTTACTGAAAATTTTGATAACATCTCTTCACACACACACGAGCATACACACGCGCATACACGTGTATATACAGACCCCTCCCCCCCCCACACACACACACAGAAGCCATTAAACGGACAATAGAATTAGAAATGTAAATCACTGATATTCATTTTGTACCTGAATATACCACATTGCTGATTTCATTCTCCGTTACATTTTTCATACTTTTAGTTTTTCTTGATTTTTTTTTTTTTTTTTTACATTTTAATTTTTGTAAATATATTACATTCTCCAAATAAACAAAAAAAAAAGAGACAAAAAGTCGATGCTATTCCAGATAAAATCGAGTAAGATGATTCCGAATTTGTACTCAGAATATTCCTAGCATATCAATTTTCGTTTTCTGAAATATGTGCGTAATTATACAGCAAATATGTATTAACATGTTCAAGATAAATATTATATTAATAGTATGTTAGAAATGTATCGAGTATATTTATGCCCAACACAGGTAGCATATTAGTAAATAGTATATTTTTGCTCGAGGAAAATTTAGATTACAATAAATAAATAAAAAGAAATAAAACCAGTGGCGAGAGATTGCAATCACTATCTCATTTGTCGTCGCCGTTGCCAGTGTAACGGTTTGTGTGTGGGTGTATTTTCATCTTCCCCAACTTTCACCAATTGTCTCTTTAAATGATACTCTAGTCTTGCAAGCGCGAAACTTCTCACCCTGTAGTGAACGGTGAGTTGAGACAGAGTTTGTCATCTCTGGATCCCAGTTTCGAATCTTACCGGGGTCTTACATATGTGCATTATTTTGTCTGAAGAAGCGAGAAATCAAATGGTATCTTGCTTGGGCTGTATTTTAATTATAAACTAGCAGGATCTCTAGATATACCACAGTATGATTATTGGCATTTCAGTCACGGAAGACTATAATATAGTTTTTATGCCCCTGAAGTTACAGCGCCTCCTGTAACTGTGAAGTCTAATGTTTGAAAAACATTCTCGACTACAGATGTCGCATTTGAAGGCTGTCCCTGATGATGTTGATGTGCCGGTGCTTTGTTGCCGCTGCTTTCTTCTGGACCTCCTAGCTTCATGGTGTTGATGTATTTTAATTATAAACTAGCTATACAACAGTATGATAATCTAATTCTTACCTTAGTATGGGATTCGTTCTAAGAGAAGGAAAATTTAGATGACAATAAAAAAATAAGTCAGGTTGCGAGAGATTGCAATCACTATCTTGTTGTCATCACCACCGCCACGCCGCTGGCAGTGTAACGGTTCGTGTCTGTGGATTGTTATCTTCCCCAACTCTCACTGAATCACTCTTTAAATAATAACACTAATTTTGCAAGCGCGAAACTTCTATCTTCTGATGTATTATCAGCTTCCCTGACTCTCACTGATTGTCCCTTTAAATGATAACATTAATCTCGCCAACACGAGACTTCTTTCACTGTAATGAACGGTAACTTGAGATAGAGTTGTTATATACCCTCGTTGGGTATATACATCGAGAGAGTTCTTGTGTGATAAGAAGAGAGAGAGAGACATACACAGAGATACAGCATTGTGACTGACTTGCTTCCATTTCTTCTTTCTATGTCTAGTGGCTGTTTCATCTGTATGGTCGATCGTGTTGTCTAGTCTCTTCTTTTCTAAGGGCTTTTTTCGGAGCTAGTTCTTTTAAAGTCATGCAAAAAATCAGTTACAAGACATTTTTCATCGATCAAAGATTTTATTTCTGCATTACCCATTTTAACCGCGCGGGAGTTAGCAACCTCGCAGTCTGCGACCCATTTAGGTTGAAGCTGACTTCCTAACTAACTCAATCACGTAACTCGCGAGATTCCCACCCCGGTAGTTTTCCATCCACTGATCTGAAAACAATGGTCCCTTAGAATTATCGCTACAGGGCTTATCAAAAAACCCCGCCACTACACAATTATGCAACAGAGTTTGTAATCTCTATCTACCGGTTTCGAATCTTACCGGAGTCTTACACCTGTACATTATTTTGTCTGAAGTGGTGAGAAATCAAATGGTATCTTACTTGGGTTGTATTTTAATTATAAACTAGCAGGACCTGTGGATATACCACAGTATAATAATTTAATTTTAACCTTGATATGAGACTCGGTCTATTGTAAGGTTATGGCTCTCTGTTTCTGAATGGAGTGATGACGTGTTGATAATAAAATTAATAGTTGTATGCTTATCTTATCTTCAGTTTTACGTGGAGAGGCTTGAATCAGGTTGCAGGGCTGATGCTCACTTGGCTGACAATTCCTTGTTGTTTGGAGTCTAGAAACCAACTAGGGGTGCTGGGGGACATTTTGCCTTGTGCGATTTATAATTTTTAGTAATAACACAAGACCACTTCTATTTCTCATGATATTTTTATTCCCCCAAGTCACAACTGCCGAAAGCAAGAGTCTACGTCTCACTCCCTCAGCGCATTGAACCAGACTCTGTCAACATCCTCACCTCTTACTCTTCCTCTCTTCCACTTCCCGATGTGTCAGGTCTCTTCCAATAGAAAAATGCCATGTGACCTTATGATGACTCATCCTTAAACTTTTCCATTCTAATCTAACACGTAATTCTTATTTTCCTTCGAAAAGCTTTTCCGTGCTAATATACATGTCACTGTTACACTCCTGGCTCTCTACCATCTATTATGTTACACTAGGAAAAGGAAAACTCTGAATTCGCTTTATAAAAATTGATCTTGTGTCACATCCTTCTAATTCGAGGGAATTGGGTAAATCTATTTATGAATTAAACTGATCTAAACCCGCTCATACGGACGAGTTCGGTGAATTCATAATGAATTAAAATGTTGTGCATTAACCCCAAAACCCTCCCCGGGCAGGATGTGACACAATTTTTAAAACGGAGTGAATACTTTGGTCTTTACTTAGGCTAGACGGGCGGTCGGAGAGACCCCTCCGATCAATCGGCTGGTCACGTCAAGCCCTAGTATCTATATGATTGTCCCAACCCTATTGTCCTTATTCGAAGCTCCAACTTTTTATCATATATATGCTTCAAGGTGGTGACTGAGGGTCTTCATGTTCTGGAATATGACGTTAAACTCTAGCTGATGGTGAGGTCCCCGTTCTGGAGCTCTAAGGAGTGTGGAGTACCCCTTCATCTCCATTGCTCCCAGGTCCACTCTGACCCGGAGTGGAAGTAACTGTTAGGGTGAAAACTATGGGTTAAATAGAAAAATTGTTTATAAAAATAAATTGGGTACCCATCAAGAATTTATTTTTAAAAATTCGTCAGCATTAAATGACCCACTGAGGTTGATATGCCGTAAAATAAAACAAACAAACAAGCAAAAACGGAGTGAAACTGGTTTGAATTCAGAGTTTTCATTTTACTTGAACAGCTGCCTTACCACAAAAAAAGAAAATGCGTTTGTGGCGTAATGTTTATCGTCTCAGGAAATGGATTTGGTGACCAGAGTTCAAATCCGGGACGAGGCAGTTTTTATTTCACATAGCGCTAATAACTTTTGGGAAAAGTATAAATCCAACTATTCTTCTTCCAAATATCTGGAAGGAGGATAGTTAGATTCATTCTTTTCCCAAGGTTTTCCTTCCCTGACTGGTTGCCTATCAAAGGTTAAAGAGCCCAGTCTGCCCTACTATTTACCCATATCTACAGCTATGAGTAAAATAATTGGACAGACTGGGCTCTTTAACCTTTGATAGGCAACCAGTTTATGTCAACCGATAGGAGAAGGAAAACTGAATTCAAATCTGTTAAACTCGGCTTTAAAAATGAACTTTTGATCCCTGCTTGTGATGAGGGGTTGGTTAAATTCATATACGCCGGGGAGTGAGGAAAATTAGTATTTACTAATTAATTTGATTATTAAATTACCCACGTCACCAAAGTAGTTTTGTATTTCTTTATTAAAACATTTTGAATATGCGTGCATCTTATAGGTTAAACATTTTGGTGGTTTGTAGTAATGTGTGAATCAATACATTTAATTATAAATTAGTCAAATTGCTAATCAATTTCTAATTAAATCTTATTGAAAACATTTGAAGCAAAAAAAAGGGTGTGTGAATTGAATGAATGTTGTTAAAAAGAGTTGACTAACCAGATCAGACGCGTTAGAAAACAACAAACAAAAAGATAACCAAAGAAAATTTTTCAACGTTACATATGTCCACCCGAACGAGGATCTAGAAAAGCAAAGTTAGAATTTAGTCGTTGAAAATTTTTTTTTTAAAGCCAGGAAAGTGCAGGACACCAACAAAGACAAGTGGTTGTTGGTTGTTTAACGGGATGTCAACCCTTTCCGGACCATTTAATGCCGAATAAAGTAATTTTCATAAACTAAAGACTTGGGCTGGCTGGCTGGCTGGCTGGCTGGCTGGTTTGTTTAACAGCATATCAACCCTTTCCGGGTCATTTAATGCCGAATAAAGTAATTTTTATAAACTAAAGGACTCAGGCTGGCTCGTTTGTTTTACGGCATGTCAATCTTTTCCGGGTCATTTAATGCTGAATAAAGTAATTTTTATAAACTAAGAACTCGGGCTGGCTGGCTGGCTGGCTGGCTGGTTTGTTTTACGGCATGTCAACCTTTTTCCGGTCATTTAATGCCGAATAAAGAATTTTTCAAATCAGGTTGCTTACAGTACCTGCTCTTGCTTAAATGGTCACCCATCTAAGTAATTAACAGGCTCATTGGTGCTTAACTACGGTGATCAAGCGGGAACCGGTGTTTTCAACGTGGTTTGACCGTAAGCCAGATGATCTTCTAACCAGCTACAAAGTGAAAACAATTCAAATGACATCATATCTTGCTGACAGCACGGATTTCTCTCTCTCTCTCTCTCTCTCTCTCTCTCTCTCTCTCTCTCTCTCTCTCTCTCTCTCTCTCTCTCCGTCACTATTGGACATCACTATTTGCAGGTTCTCGACTCGCTATTTAGCGTGCCCACATAGCTGTTGTATGTAAGTCTATGCTGGTCAGCCAACTCAGGTACTACCACTTTCGCGTAGTTCAGTACGTTAGCTACTGCACCACGGGGACTCACTTTCATCCGGTGTAGATCGGTAACTTTTAATAATCTAAACATTAATCTAAAAGATTACCAACAAGCCACTAGTTGAGTAACTCCAATTTTCCCGATTTACATAAGAAATAACTTTAAATTAGATCGAAAGAAACTTGTCGAAAATAGTTATATTTAAATAACCGTTCCTATTTCCATTAAATCAACAAAAACGATTGACATTTTAGATTCACTCAAGGCGAAATTATTAGGTTGACGCGCGGTTTGAGGCTAGAAATATCGTCATCTAAAAGTACAGTTAGTGGCTGTTCAAGCATTATATCAACGCAAGAGAGAGAAAGGGGGAGGGAGAGGTAGAGGTAGAGAGAGAGAGGGGGGAGGGATCTATTTTATTTCTGGTAAATCTCACTAAATTTTCGCAGACGTCATGCATCTTAAGAGAAGTGACTTTTGAGCAGACATGCGCACTACACCGGAAATAACCTCCTGTCTGCTGACGAATGGAACGTCACACAAATATGGGCTATTTTTATTTCAAGCTGAACTTCTCTGTTTCGTTTTTTTTTTCTTAAATATCTTTTTAATTATTTAACCATTTAATTTTTTCCCCATTTTCATGTGATTTTTATTTGATTTAAATGTCTGTCTGCTCGTTATTTTTATTTTTATAATTCAATTGAAAAACCACAGTCCATAAAAGTTTTTATTCTATTCACCTCGAAAATAATTGGTTGTTGACTTGTGGGGCAAGGAATATTAGTGATATACTAGCAGAACCACCTGTGGATATACCACAGTATGATAATTCAATTATTACAACGTTTGATATGTTCCCTTAAGAGCTATTGAAAACAGTTCAATTTGTAAAAGGTATAAAAATGTTCATTTAATTTTACCTCACTCTTTTTTCTTTCTTTCCTTCTTTTCATCTTTTCATTATGTTCGATTGAAACAGATTAGCATCATCGCTTCCGAAGACTTACCCCCTCTCTATATATATTTCCCCTACTCCCTTTCTTTCTTTCTCTCCCTCTCTTTTTGAACTTTCTTCTTTTTTTCTTCTTTTTATTTTCATCTTTTTACTGTCCTTTTTCTTTCTATTCGTTGCTGCTCTCTGTCTCTGTCTGTCTGTCTGTCTGTCTGTCTGTCTGTCTCTCTCTCTCTCTTCTCTCTCTCTCTCTCTCTCTCTCTCTCTCTCTCTCTCTCTCTCTCTCTGCATTTTCTTCTTTTTCTTTGTCTTTATCATATTTCTTCGATTTCATATCATTATCTTCCTTTCTTACGTATCACATCCCTCATTCCATTCTTTCCTTCTTTTCATTCTATCGTTTCTTCTTCCTTTCTTTCTTTCTTACATCGTTCCTTCCTTCTTTTCTTTCTCTATTCATTCTTTCCTTCCTTCCTGTCTGCCTTCTTTTCTTTTTTCTTTCTTCTTTCCTTTTCTTCCCCGCTTCTTTTCTTCTTTTTTACGCCAATATTCCCGCCCCCAATTATTCCATTTTCCTTAACCAGAATGAAACGTAATTAACACAACAACCAAAGCAAAAAAACACAGACCATAGTCAGTTGGACATCCACTTGGAGAACGGACAAATTATATTAGAGATCCACTTCAACCAACCCTATCTCCGCCCATTACAGTGTTGAAAATAAAAACCAAGACTCGCACCTACAATGTAAAGTTTAATGGACGTAGAACAATACTTGAAGTTCTTGATTGTCCTTTCCGCTCTGTAAGGAGAGTCTAACTTCCTCTTTCTGTGCAACAAGAATTCGACTGACTGTCTTTTGTTAGATGCTTGGATGGAAATGTCTGACGCAGTAAGGGTCCACTTGATATGTTTCTAAAGATCACTGCAAGTGGTCATTTGTTTATATATCAAGTGTACTCTCTCTCTCTCTCTCTCTCTCTCTCTATATATATATATATATATATATATATATATATATATATATATATGTGTGTGTGTGTGTGCATATATATATATATATATATGGATATATATATATATATATATATATATATATATATGTTTATATTTATATATATGTTTATATACGTTTATATGTTTATATATGTTCACATATATATATGCTTATATATATATATATATATATATATATATATATATATATATATATATATCTGTATATATACATGTTATATATACATATATATACATACTAGAAAATATATAGATAGGAATAAAAACCTGCAATCCTTATTGGGCAAGATTCACTGATAAGAATTATATATATATATATATATATATATATATATATATATATATATATATATATATATCGCGCATAAATATATGCATTTTAGACAACTTTGAAAGATGAGTGAGTTCCCGTGGCGTAGTGGTTAATGTGCTGAACTGTAAAATCGTAATAAACAAGTTCTAACTCTTATATTTCCATAGGGACAAATTCCCTTCCAAATGAATGAACTCCCTCATCACCGCAGTCATAGGTTAAATACTACTTCAACAAGGATAGATTTGCTATTAAAGATAAACATAAAGGTCGATAAGTCATTAAATAAAGAAATGAAACCAAACAATATTGATATAATTTTAATTTTCTTCTAATCCACAGATTGCAGAAACAATACTTCAATGAGTTATGTTACGATTTTTGTGGCCATTTTTAGCCTACAGGTGAGAGCATTTTACAGTGGAAATCCCTTGTGCTCCTTAGTGTTAGTTAGAATCCTTGTGTTTCTTAGCATTAGGCAGAATCCTTGTGTTCCTTAGTGTTAGGCAGAATCCTTGGTTGTTGATCCGTTCGTCCATGTTAACTACGTGCAACTAAACGTCTTTGAAGATCGGCAATTAAACAGTTAACTAACCACGTATTCAAACGTGTTGATTGGCTGATTGAATCCCCGCGGCCACGCAGAGTCTTTAAGTTTAAGTGGTGTGCCCTAGCACACCTTATATTACCAAAATATTCTAACAGTTTAACTCAACCCAAGACTATCCAAGCCTACCGTATATGTTTACTGGAATAGATGCCCACCCCACAGTCACAAATATAGGGCATCCAGTAAGGATCGAATTTGCTATCGAAATGTTACACTTGTGTTAAATTAACGAGGGTTTGTATCGAAACCGTAATCGTAATGAGAGACGTAGATAGTCAGATAATTTTCTTGGCGGATGCTATACAGACTGAACTGAACCAGCCATTGGGTTGATATTGGAATACATCTAAATCATTGATAGCTTCCTGATAGACTTTAGAGAGAGACAGAGACAGAGACAGAGATAGAGACAGAGACAGAGACAGAGACTGGGGGTGAAAGAGGGAGATAGAGACTGAAGTACTTAAATATTTTTATGGTGAAAAGTACTCTCCTTTAGGAATGATAAAAACGCTACATATTTCGTCTGTAAGATGATAACAATGAACTTAAAATGGGGTTCAAGGGTTGAACGATAATTTGTGATGAGAGATGAATTTTGTTTGAGACAAGAAATACGAGACTCACACGTCTTGTTAGTAACTATTGATGCATCAATTGGTAATGTATGTGATTTTTGGTTCGTCTTGGTTTCTTCTTTAGAATGTCTGTTTCACAGAAGAACAAAACAATCACATGAACATTGGATATATATCTCAAATTTTTGAGCACATATATGTTTCTGAAAAAAAAAAAGAGGCACAGTGGGTGATAAAAATCATTTGAAATTAAGATCTTAAACACATTTCAATAAATACCGCAGATAGTAGGACACACGCACACACACACACACACACACACACACACACACATATATATATTATATATATATATATATATATATATATGACATGGTTATAGAAAATAAATATACTGTTTTTTTTTTTAACATGAAAGAATACTGAACTTAAGAATTCAAATGGGCTAATATCCAAGAAATATGGTACTTCTTGAATATTAGTCCAGTTTCATTATTCTTTCATGGAAAAGTCATAAAACATTCCGCTGTAGACCACGATGAACACAAATCAAAGTAATAATGTAACGTTACTTAAATTCTTAATTAAAACACAGTATTTATCATCACCAATATATGAGTGTCATTCAATAAATATGAAGAATTTTGCGTAAGGGGTTGACAATTAGAAGCATTGTTTACAGTTGAAATGTTTTCAAGGAAATTAATAGTGATGGATCTTTTCATGCCCTAAAAGACATTCTTTACTGAATGCTGCACTCGGAACTTTTTTCTTACCCGACAGTCAATGCTTTTCCATGATATGGACTAGCTTTTCGACTCTGTGAACTAAAGAGAGAGATTGGAGAGTGTGAGAGAGATTTACCTTGCCACTTTATTTGTAAGTTAAGTTTCAGCAGCTAACGACTTGTCTATGTATAACATACAAATAAAACGAGAAGTTAAATCTATCTCTCATACTCTCTAATTTCTCTCTTGCCCTCACAGAGAAGACAAACATATATGAGTAGTAATCAAGATATATATATAGAGAGAGGGACAGTGACAGGCAGAATATAGAGTAAAATACGGGTCAGTTTTTTACTTAATTGCAAATTTTAGCAAAATGATTTTAATGTTTTGTTTTTGTTTTTAATTCTCCGGTAATTTTTATTTTTTAAATGTAATTCGCTTTTCAAACTAACTTTCTTCCTGATCACAATCATCAACCCAAAGCACAATGGATATATATATATATATAATATATATATATATATATATATATATATGTGGGGGGGGTTGTGTTGGGTGTGTGTATGTACTACAACCCCGTTGTAATCTTTCGTTACTACTGATCTTCACGTTTCATCGTGCTAGTCAAAGGGAAAATGGAGTCTCTAATGGCGTATCTTCTCATATCTATTTTTAAATCTTGATCACGTGATACGAGGCGTGTAATTCCATTGGCCGCCTGATGATCGTGATGATACGTGAAACTCCGAGTTAACAGGAAAAGTACAGGGGGGTTGTAATTTAAAGATATTTAGGTTTTAAAACCAGCTCTGCACTAAAAGCATTTAACTCACTTTTCAACAAGTTTGCTGCTGATGTAGATATTGTTATGCATTATATATTCGGCTGTTTAAATTTTGCAGAATCAACAGACTTACCGGATCTTCTGTAATGCAAATGCGATTCCGTTTTATATTTCGCACTTCCGACTTTCCAAAACATTTTCTATTTCTTTACAGTTTAGTATTCACGGCTGATGAGCGGGAAAACGGGACACTATTACTTGAAATAGTTGCTTTTAATTTATGTGT
The DNA here is from genome assembly GCA_023376005.1 of Doryteuthis pealeii. Classification (NCBI taxonomy): domain Eukaryota; kingdom Metazoa; phylum Mollusca; class Cephalopoda; order Myopsida; family Loliginidae; genus Doryteuthis; species Doryteuthis pealeii. The sequence goes on along the minus strand of CM042170.1, from coordinate 33,572,014 downwards.
TATACTGCCTAGAGGATTGGTTTGGTTTGTTTTGTTTTACGGCATATCAACCTCAGTGGGTCATTTAATGCCGATAAAGTTTTGAAATAAATCAATTCTTAATGGATAATACAATTTTTTTATAAATACATTTTTCTATTTAACCCATAGATGGGACCCTAACAGGTACTACCACTCCGGGTCAGAGTGGACCAGGGAGCAATGGTGATGAAGGGATGCTCCACATTCCCCAAACCTCCAAAACTGGAACCTCACCATCAGATAGAGTTTAACGTCATTCCTAGGACATGTAAACCCGCAGCCACCGCCTTCTAGCACCCATATGATAAAAAGGGGTTGGGGCTTGCCATAAGGGCAATAGGGTTGGGAAAATCATATAGGTGCTAGGGCTTCTGCCTAGAGGAGGCATGTAGTGTAATGGTTAAATGTGTCATGGCAAATAGAACAAGATATGTCTTACCTCTCAAATAAAAATACTCCCTTGTATCTTACAAACACTCGGGGGCAGGGAGTTTCAAGATACGTGTTCCTCTAAAAACAAAGATATTCTATTGTATCTTAGGAAGACCTAGGAAGAGGGAGTTCAAACTGAAACGAATACGTCCTTAATATAGAAATCATTATTATAATAAATTTATTATTATATTATTATATTATTATAATAAATATTCTGCCTGTCCCTCTCTCTATATATATATATGTCTTGATTACTACTCATATATGTTTGTCTTCTCTGTGAGGGCAAGAGAGAAATTAGAGAGTATGAGAGATAGATTTAACTTCTCGTTTTATTTGTATGTTATACATAGACAAGCCGTTAGCTGCTGAAACTTAACTTACAAATAAAGTGGCAAGGTAAATCTCTCTCACACTCTCCAATCTCTCTCTTTAGTTCACAGAGAAAACTAACATATATAAGAAAGCTGGAAGTGACACACAGATTGTGAAGTAAGAGAAAGTTTTTCAAACATAACAATCCCAAAACTAAGGAATATTTTGGGATGTGTTTTGTGTCATTAAACTAATTAGGAAAAAGACCTCTAGCAAACAATCATTGACTCACCCAGTTTTTGTATAATATATATATACACACACACATATATATATTATATATGTATATATATGTGTGTGTGTGTGTGTGTGTGTGTGTGTGTGTAATTAATTTCAAATACTTTTATCGCGCACTGTGAGACTTAACTTCTTATTATGAAAACATATATATGCTCAAACTCTTGAGATATAAATTCAATGCTTTTACAACTGCCTTTTATTGTTTTTTACGGAATATCAGCCATTTTCAGGTTATTTAACGCCGAAGCAACTGTTTTTGATATTCAGTTTCTTACAGTGCCTGCAGTTAAATGGACACCGATCTAAGTATTGAAAAGGCTCAAGCGCTGCTTAACTTTGAGGATCTAGAGAGATCGGTGTTTTCAACGTGACTTGACTGTAAGCCCTCAGATCTGTTTTGTTCTTCTATGAAAAAGACATTCTATGGAACTGCAAAGACTACCCAATATCACATACTTACCTCATTACCGACTGATACATCAATAGTTCCTAACAAGACATGTGTGTGTCGTATTTCTTGATTGTCTCAAACAAATTCATCTCTCGTCTCAAATTATCGTTCAACTCATGAACCCTATTTCAAGTTCATTGTTATTACCTTACAAACGAACTACGTAACGCTTTTATCATTCGCAAAGGAGAGCACTTTTCACCATAAGAATATTTAGGTGCTCGACTCTCTCTCTCTCTCTCTCTCTCTCTCTCTCTCTCTCTCTCTCTCTCTCTCTCTCTCTCTCTCTCTCTCTCTTCATATATGTCTCTCAGGAAGTTATCAATGATTTGGTTGCATTCAATGCTAAATCAGAATATCAACCTAATGGCCGATTTAGCTCAGTTGCTAGAGCGCATGAGTAGCACAGTTTACAATAACGAGGGAAACCTATGGTAAGTGCGCTGCTCGACCTCAGTGCTAGTGAAAAAAGTGTTGACTCCCTTGCAATCGGAATGATACTGACAATAGGCCACACTGTCGACTTTGCTAACATACAAGTAACCCCTTTCTCTCTCTCCCCTCTCTCTCTCTCTCTCTCTATATATATATATATATATATATATATATATATATATATATATGCCTATCATGGGGCATGTAGTGCAATGGTTAGAGTAGCAGGAAATGGTCTCGGTGACATGAGATCAAATTCTGAAAAAGGCTGTTTGCATCTTCCCTAGATCTAATACCCTAGGGAAAGGTATGTGTTCAACTAATCTCCCTCCAGCTAGGGGTAAATTGTAGGGTAGATCGGGCTCTTTAACAATGGATAGGTAACCAGTCTAGTACCTGTGAGTAATAGTTACCGTTGTAGGAAATAGACAAGGCAATCCTAGTTCAAATCCTTGACCATGCTATAAACTAGGTAGATTCCTTGATGATTGATGATTTCTCGTTCATCTCACACGCCTGGTTTGGTTGTGGTGGTGTCACTTATATAATGTACCATGAAGCCACGTTATGTAGTGATTATTATCGTATGAAATAGACTCGTCGAACAGAGTTCAAATCTTGAACAAGTATGTTTGCATTGCACATTGCGCTAATACCCTTGGGAAAGGCATGAATCCGACTATTGTCCCTCCAGTTATGGGTAAAGAACAAACTGAATTCGAACCTGTTAAACTCCGCTTAGAAATTGACTTTGTGTCACATCCTGGTCGAGCATAGTGTTTTGGTAAATACATTTTAGGGAAGCATTTTTAGAAATTCGGCTTCAGTTATTTTAACTCTGTACGAGTGGCTCTATTTCTGGATACTGAGCACTTAAAAGATAAAACACAGGATCACTGTAAGTTGTCTTTATATATATATATATATATATATATATATATATATATATATATATATATATAATACATGTGAACTTTTTGAATAATGCAAAATACATTTATTTTCAGAACTTTTCCATAAATGTAGACCATGCATTGTTTAGAATTGGCTTATAATAAAAATCATTTTGATATCGCAAGAATATTTGTTTTGAATCTATTAAAAATAGTGACAAATCAAATAGAGTTCGCCAGGTTTGAACAGAGTTCTGTCATCAAATTTTGGGCGGCTGAGAATTGAAAACCATCTGAAATTTACTGATCAAATGTTGAATGTGTACGCAGAAGCGTGTTTTAGTAAAAAGAAATGTTTACACATGGGCAAAACATGAGTTTGTCCCTACGAGAGTGAGTCGAAAAAGTTAGTCCATATCGTGGAAAAACATTGACAGTCGGGTAAGAAAAAAGTTCCGAGTGCAGCATTCAGTAAAGAATGTCTTTTAGGGCATGAAAAGATCAATCACTATTAATTTCCTTGAAAATATTTCAACTGTAAAAAATGCTTCCAATTGTCAACTCCTTCTTCATATTTATTGAATGACACTCATATATTCGCGATAATTGTGTATTGTGTTTTAATTAAGAATTTAAGTAACGTTACAGTATTACTTTGATTTATGTTCATAGTTGAATACAGTGGAATGTTTTATGACTTTTCCATGAAAGAATAATGAAACTAAGAATTCAAATGGACTAATATTCAAGAAGTACCATATTTCTGGGATATTAGCCCATTTGAATTCTTAAGTTCAGTATTCTTTCATGTTAAAAAAAACAGTACATCTATTTTCTATAACCATGTCATATATATATATATATATATATATATATATATATATATATATATATATATATATATATATATTATTTGTGTGTGGGGGGGGGCAGCATTTTTTCATTTATGCATGTTGAATTAAACAATTTGATTTTTGATTTTTTTTTCAAGTTTTCTGACCAAGTTTTTATTATCTGGTGGACTAATCCAAGAATTCCACCCAAATATTAAAAAGTTGGCCGAAAACTTGAAATATCACAAATAGAATTGTTAAACAGGACATGTATCTTTGTTTAATTCAACATATATATATATATAAATATATATTATATATATATATATTATATATGTGTGTGTGTGTGTGTGTGTGTGTGTGTGTGTGTGTGTGTGTGGTGTGTGTGTAAATAGAGGAGAGAGAGAGGGAGAGAGAGATGAACAGACTGAAATAGATTCATTGGTAGAAAGTTGATTACCAATGTAATAGACGCACATACTAATGGACTCACATATAAATGGAAACTTTTTCAGCAAAAACTTAGGAGATAAAAAAATGGATCGCTGTACCGAAAGCACCATCTTTTTTTTACATTTGCGAATTAACCCAATTATTATTATTATTTATTATTATTATTATTATTATTATTATTATTTTATCAACTCATTTTCTCCTGTATTTTTTTCAGAAAGATTAAGAAAGAACACAAGACGACACTGAACTGAAAAATGTTCGATAAAAACAAGACAGATTATTTCGTTATATGCATGTACTCGCGTGTGTGTGTGTTGTGTGTGTGTGTGTGTGTGTGTGTGTGTGTGTTGTGTGTGTGTGTGTAATATAATTTCGGTCATAATTTTGTAACCATGTACACACATACATATAACATACTTGTTAACTTCTAATTATATTTTAGATTAGTCTTTCTTTCTCTTATTTCCCTCTAAATAAATGTGTTTCTATTTGCATTTCTATGCATATATATATATATATATATATATATATATATATATATTATATATATATATATATATATATATATATATATATATATATAAGTAATTCAAATCTTAACTGTCTATTTATCTATCTAATTATATTCATATTTATCTATCGATTTATCTAAGTTATATTATATCTAAGTTATATTTCTATCTATCTATCTATCAAACTATGTTCATATTTATCTATCTATCTAAATAATAATATTCATATCTATCTCCCTATCTGTGTTGATATTAGTCGGTTGGTGTATCATTTTGTAACTCTCGTTCTTTCTTTTAATCTCTTTTGGCTGGTGAGCAGATTTTGAAGATATTTTCTATATGTGTGTACGTTTTTTTTTAATAATCTATCAACCAGATTTCCTGATATTTATTCAATCAGCAACCAAATAGCAATAGATAGATAGATAGATAGATAGATAGATAGATAGATAGAAAGATAGAAGAAGAAGAAGAAGAAGAAGAAGAAGAAGAAGAAGAAGAAGAAGAAGAAGAAGAAGAAGAATCTTACAAGGGAAAACTGAACTAGGCTATCTTGTCTAGGATGTAAGAACACTATGAGTAAATGATAGGACAGACTGGGGTCTTCGACCTTGGTTATGGAACCCGCCTCGAAGAAGAAAATCTCTAAATTCAAACCTGTTAAACTTGTCTGAAGAAATTATTCTTGTGTCACATCCTACTCGTGAATAGGCGTTGGTATATATATATATATATATATATATATATATATATATATATATATATATATATAATATAAAGCAAATTATGGTCCAGTCATGCTGAAATAACCGGTTCCTAGATCACCGAAGTTATGCAGCGATGAATCTGTTCAATATTTGATTTGAGTGATCACTAAGGCAACAGCGGATACTGTAAATAACCTAATTTCTTTGTTTATTGAAATGACTTGATTCATCTTATTTTGATCCGAAAATTGTTATTATGCCGTAAAACAAAAAATAACCAAAAGAAATAAATATACAATTAGCTCAACTGTTAAGTTTATTCACAACAGATAATATCAGACTCAGATCTGACACAGATTGTTTTTAAAGTTGAAATATTATCATATGATATCATATACATAATATTATCATATTATCATATTAACGTATCATATTATTATCATATTATCATATTAACATATTATCATATTATCATATCATATTATTATCATATTATCATATTAACATATTATCATATAATATCATATACAGATTGTTTTTTAAGTTTGTCTCTTTAGATCATTTTCTATTTTAATTTAATAAGTATTTCTTTGATATTTACACTTGAGTTTTTGTTTGTTTTTATTTGTTTGTTTTTTTTTTGGGGGGGGGGGTGGGGGGTTAAAGGTTTTTTTAAGTTTGTTTTTTTTTTTTTTTGTTTTTTTTTGCCTTAACTCTTTGACTGCCAAATTTCCTGGTACTTTTTACCTGTGTGATGGAATATTTCAAAGTTCAGTATCTATTCACCTCAGAAATTCTATTCAAATAAAGTCCTATTATTATTATTGTAATCTGAATCCTTCTGCTCAGTTATGATAAACCTAACCACCAGTTTTTGTATTTTGCTTGTGTGTGATGGGAGAGTCACTGTGAGCGGTTTAAAGCAGACAAAGCGTTAAGTGATTGTAATAACTTCAAAATTCTTGTGATATTTAAAAATAACATCATTCAGAACTGCAAAAAAGGAAAACCTGAAATGATAGAGAGTGGGGGTGGGGGTAAGTATCAGGTGAATTCCTAGTGTCAAACATTTTCATACGGATGAATGATTGAATGTATTTTAATCAAACAGATTCTTTTGATTAAAATTCAACATTCATTTTGGGGCGGCTTTTATTCACATTAGAACGAAAAGATCTACAAAAATAAAACGTAGAAATTTTTTTTTTCTTTTGAGAGAAAAATTAAAAACTTCAGGGACAGACATTTGATTTTGTGTCTATGTTTTTTTAGGGGGCATGGTTTTGTTTGTTTTTGTTTTGTTTTGTTTTTTTTGTTTTTTTTTTGTTTTGTTTTTTCTTGTTTTTATTTTTTCATCTTATTTAATCTTTTTATATTTTGTTCGATTAGTTTCTTTTGAATCGGATTTTTTCTCAAACTTTTACTTCTTTAGATTATTCTTTTGATCCTTTTTTTACTTTTCTTCTTTTTTTTAATTCTCTCCTTTTTCATTTATTATTCTTTAACCTCTTCCCTCCTTCCTCTTTTCGCTCTTCCTTTTTTTCCTCTCCTTCTTCATCCAGACTTCTTTCCCTTCTTCCTCTTTTCGTTCAATGTCTTTTCTTTTTTCTGACTCCTTCTCTTCTTCATTCACTCTTCTCATTACCTCTTTTCATTTATTCTCATCTAACTCTCTTTCATTCATTCTCTCTTTCTCTCTTTCTTTTACTCTCTCTCTCTCTCTCTCTCTCTCTCTCTCTCTCTCTCCTCTCTCTCTCTCTCTCTCTCTCTCTCTCTCTTTTTTTTCTCTTCTTTTACTCTTCTTTTTTCTTATTTCTTCATTTGATATTTTCTTACCTCCTTTCTTTCTTCTACTTTTCATGCTTCCCTTTTTTCCTTTTTCTTTTTCTTTCTACACTCCTTCTTTATTTAGTCTTCTTTTACGTTCTTCCTGTTTTCCTTCTTTGTCTTATCTTTTTTCTTCTTACTCCTCCCCTTCTTCATTTAGTCCTTACATTCCCTTCTTCCTCTTTTCATTCTTTTCCTTTTGTTGTCTATTTTCCCGCTCTTTCTCTTCCATTTTCTTTATCTCAGTCTTCATTATTCGACTTTTAATCGTTCTTTTTATATAATAAAATGAAATTTACTTCTACAAATTCTTCCTCTAAAGATTCCATTGTTCAAATAAAGTGGAATTTTAGCTTCACCAGTGAATTCTCTTCCCAATGTTTTGTATAAGAACATAAAGAGAAAATCTACTTTGCTTTAGATCTACTTAAACATATTGAGAAAATAAAATCCATTACAGCTTCATCATCAATACTATTTACACTGGAATAGAATGGAGGCTTTTTGCACATTATACTTGTTGTAAAGGAAAATATATTCCCCTACAAGATAGTTGAACTCGTCCAATGTAACACATATAAAGATACAAATACACGAGATTATTCGTAGTAGAGTTACGTAGTAGTATTCGTATTATGGGCCGGTTTAGCTCAGTCGGTAGAGTGTCCAGCTGGAAACCTTAAGGTTCCTGGTTCGATACCGACCTTCGTCAACTCAGCGTACGAGTAGCACAAGGAACTGTGCGGTAAAGTGAGGAGCTGATGGTAGTCATAGCCCTCCGCCTTAGACGCCAAAAACAATCTCCTAGATCTAGTGCTAGTGAAAAGGGAATAGACTCCTTCGCTGTCTGGCTGATATCCGACTTTAGGCCACCCGACAACTTTACTTTTACCTTATTCGTAGTTGAGTCACTACTAATCGAGCAACTAGTCATACTGTTGGAGAACTGCGCGTTGACTCTATTCCTAAAAAAAAAAGAAATAAACCATTGCCGGATTTTTAATGTTGTTAATTAATGAATTCAGTCACAACATTATTACCATTCTCAATATTCTTATTTTTAGTTAGTGTAGTAAAGTTAACCATGGTTGTTGCCGCCCCCCCCCCTCGAATCAACCCCTATGAATACTTATCCGTTTCCGGTGAGTAAGTGAGGTAAAGATAGATCATGTGGTTTCGAAAAGAGTTAAAGTCGGACGGTCTCGATTCTTCCTCTGGTTTCTAATTCCTCCAGTCTCTTTTTCAGTGCTTTGGGGGCTATTCCTAGTCCACCAGCTACAATTGGTATAACCGTCAACCTCATGTTCCATTGATTTTGTTTGTGCTTTTGTTCTCTGGCAATGTCTAAGTATTTGTCTATCTTTTCGCTTTCTTTAATTTTCACTCTGCGATTCACCGGAGCAGTAAAACCAACTAAATGACAAGTCATGTTTTTCTTCTTCTACCCAGGATTAGGTGATCAGTTTGTATCTCAAAATTCCAGAGAATGTTATGCACTTCACCCAAGGATGGATTCTGGTTTGTGCATATACCATTTGTTAGCATGGTCAAATTTGAATATCTTGCACAGTTTCCAGTGGATCAACTTTCGCACCCAATCGTGTCTATTATGGCTATCATAAAAGATTCAGTTTCTATATAGTGGTTTTCCTTTCTTATCCATGTCCAGGTCTTCACATGTTTAATCTCTAAAACTTGACACTTGAAGTATCCATATTATTATTATTATTATTATTATTATTATTGGCCCATTCTTCCTAATAAACAATAATGTGCGCCCTCCGAGGGTAAGTATTTAAGTTTTGGTAATGAAAAGCATATAAAAAGATTAGACTTATTTTAATTATATTTTAATTGGTTTCTATATAAAATCGTTCTTATTATTGATTCTAATACTTTGTAGAATAAAACAATAATATTAGAGATCAATAACACCAAATAATTATTTATTAAACACGGTTTTGTTAAAACCATTATGCAAATTAACCACACCATACATTAACTAAACCTTTATTTCTTAGTGATATATAAGACACGTTGCAGGATTTAAATGCACTAATAACATGGGCTGTTTTGAGCCAAATCTAAATCAGATTTTCATAGAGACATAATTTTACAAATAAGATTTATTCTATATACAAATGATTTTGACTATAAATTAAATACTCATTGATAAACTTATGCAAATTCCTGAGGGTTCTGTGACATAGGCAGTGAGGTATTTTCAGTTACAGAAAGACACCGAATCTCCATTATAATAAGATTATTCTGTTTCTTCTGAGTCGTCTACCTTCTAGGCTTCGTCGTTCTTCGGGTTCTCCTTCATCAAGTCTGGTCGTTCCGGGTCGTGCCTATCCGCATCCATTTTTATTAGTACGAAGACATATTTCTGCTTTTGATGTAGACATCATTTCCCTGACACCTCAAACGCGCGTGAAGAAGAATTCAGTGGACGCAATTTTGCGTCTAGTCCGATGGGCGTCTTTAGTTCAAATCAATTAACTCTTCCATAGTTTTAGTCGCCACGTGATATTCTCAGCCAATGAGAGAATCTCGTTACAGGTCAAATCAGGAGTTAAAGCCAGACAAAGACATGCTTATCTGAACCATGAACATCCAAAATTAAAAGTTAACGTTTTGATGTCTACACTACATTACAAAATGAAGAGGCTAACTTATTCATTGTGTAACACTGGTATGTAGAACCAGTTCTTCCCCGAGATAGAAAATTTGAGTCTCACTGGGCGTTTACAATTTATTATTGTTTTCAATGTATTTGGTTATAGAAGTGACAAGCCGTTGTAATACACACACACACACACACACACACACTCACACACACACACATATATATATATATATATATATATATATATATATATATATATATATATGAGTTAAGGTAGCATGGACATGGAGTAAACGGCGTCTGGTTTGCTGACAGTTTCCTCTCCTATGCGATAAAAAAAATCAATTAAAAAGATGACAAATACAAGTCAAAATTACTAAGAAATACTGAGAGAATTACATAGATAAGTATATATTTTTCTAGTTCCTTTTTTTAAGTCATCCATTTATATCAAGTGGTTAACTTGTTCTTTTGCGTTGGCGAATTATTATCCTTTGTTGTATTTCAAGATAAGATTTACCTGTTATTATGATGTTTAATAAAAGAAAAGCACTCCACCCTTTTTTTGATATTCAATTCTGATAAGTATTTTCCTCCGGCGATAGAGTCGACTTTCGAGTTTGTCACGGAGTTACATACGAATATGTCGTTCGTTGTGGACAACGGATGATAGTTGGTGATAGTCATAGTTTTGAGAGTAGCAGTAATATTAGAAACATAGAATTTTTTTTCAAGATTTGTAACTAGAATAAAAAAAATGTGTGGAGTTAAAGAAGTTGTTTTTAGTGTCCCGCTATTATAATAACAATCATAATTTATATCGCTGATGAGACTTAATAAAGTTGAAACAGCTGAGCGGTGTTCCACGTGGCGCACGTTATTCGTCGGGTTTGCTTGTCATGATTATTTTCAATAATTATCGAATTTTATGCGATATACGCATTGTAATTGCCTTAAAAATAAAAATGATAATATACTTTACATAACAATACTTCAAAAGCAAATTATCAAATTCCATTATATATATATATATATATATATATATATATATATATATATATATTATATATATTTCCTTAACAGAAAAGATGCATTTCTACGGAAATGTCACCACCAAATCCATAACTCATTAATGTATTATTAAGATTAACCCCTCCTTGAACATATAATAAAGACACCAACTATAACTAAATAAATTTACCTGAAGACTTTAAATCCAGTCGTATAGACGAATAAGATATAAACAAAATGAATAAAGAAGAAAAATGAAGTGGTAGTTGGAGATAGAAGAAGATAGATAGAATTACAAATTACTTTTGTCTGAATGAAGGAGATATGTAAATTAACATTTTTGTCTTCAAATAAAAAAAAGTCTAGACTCAGAAACTAAAGTTTATACAAACTAATTAAAAGAGAGAAAGAGTAAGAAAAATAATTCCAAACAGACTAATTTCTATATTGAAAAGTATATATGAAATTTTTAGTTCTCCTGACGAAGGTGTACCTTGCTCACCGAAACCATGATAGAGAGAAAAACATTTTTCTACAACTATAAATGCTCTATACTTTACGAAATATATTAAGTACTTTTTGGATTAACTACAGATGCTACTACAGTGAAAACGTTTGTAGCAGCATTTGATGAATATATATATATATATATATATATATATATATATATATATATATATATATATATATATATATATACCTTTGGGATATGGGTATGAGGTCTTCCAATTAGTAAAAATTAGACTGACGATGCAACAAAATACCAAAATAGATTTATATCTGAACAAAGGTATCCATTTATTCATTTCATGATACTCTGTATATGTAAAAAAAATACATACGCAAATCTTTACATGTATATGTTTGAGTCCACAATTTTGCTTGAATCCTATCAAGGAAATACTTGATATCATCCACACATCCACACACACAGATATATATATATATATATATATATATATATATATATACATATTGCTGATTTATATTTCATACATATAGCTGTGATATTGTGTTACCAAAAATATATCTAAGCAGGCACGTATACAAATAAATAATAATTATTGCCTTTTCGTTTGCGACATTGATTTTGCTGATGTGGATCACCATACTTACAGTCTAGACCGACCAGCAAAAACCTACATCAATCAACTCTGTATGAATTCTGGATGCTGCGCGGGAGACCTGCCAGAGCGGATGATTGATAGGGACGTTTAGCGAGAGAGTGTCAAGGATATCCTTGCACCTATCACGGCTAGATGATTAATGGCATTGGTGTAGTAATTGCAATATGGTCGTGATAGTAAAAGATATTTGTGGAATAAGTTTTGGTCACATGATCGAGGCATGAATTTCTTATGACAATTATTCTGATTTCTATACAAAAGATGTCACGTCATCTTTGTAAAAAAGACATGGTTAATGATATATATATATATATATATATATATATATATATATATATATATATATATATATATATCATTACAACGCTCTTCTTTGAATGGAGCACTCTGTGACGGCCTTTACACACAAAGCGATGTGTGTATTAAAACAGTTAAAATCCCCTTCCCATTCTGTAAGTGAAGACAGTTTAATGGTTAAGGACTGACACCCAACCGCCCGGAGTTCAATTCCGGCTGTAGGTAGCTTACAAAATGTCTAGCCACACTGAAGAGACTTGATAAGTCGAAACACGTGTCTGTGGATGACCCGACTATATATATATATATATATTATATATATATATATATATATATATACTGTGGATAATATGAGTGCTATGTTTCTAAGCAGATAGTGCTCAGTATCATTGATTGAATTTTGAGTTAAGGTAGCGTGGACATGGAGTCAACTCCTGGTTACTGACAGTTTCTCGCCTATGCGATCGATTGAACTGAAGATCGCATAGACAAGAAACTATTTATATATATATGTGTGTGTGTGTGTGTGTGTGTGTGTGTGGAGGAGGAGGGGGATGGGTATAAAGTCGGTATTGTGCATACGAGGGTCGGCTGAAAAGTAGTAGTAGTAGTAGTAGTAGTAGTAGTATTAGTAGTAGTAGTAGTATTGCTATAAACAAGCATTGGTCCGATTGATGTTGTCCCATGTATAAGAGAAATCCAACGACCGTTGATGGCATAATAAACTAATGGTGATTGAATTTCCAATCGATTTTATTAGGCCAAATATCGATATTATGATCCGAATTGAGACAATAAATTTCCAACAACGATTGTTATGTTTTAACACAGCTGTTTCCATTTATTTGCACAAAGATTTTCTTCTCATTAGAATCCAGAAAATTTCCGATATCATATTTTTTTTTTTTTTTTTTTTTCGTCTGACGAAAAGAGTTTTAATCAACTAAGTGGTTGTCTAGCATGTCCATTGGCTAATACAACTGCGCATGCGTGCGGTAAATAGAAACCGAGTTGGTAAACAAAGACATACAAACAGACTGGAATGAATATATTCCTTGGAAGTATTGCATATTTTACAAGTATACGAATATACCAACTAAAAAAAAAAACGAAAAAGAAAATGAAAAAGATTGTATTGGTCCATTATTTTAAGCGGGCGATACATGCCTACGTTGAGAATCAGCATTACAAATCCTATTTGACCTGGGTTCGATCTCTAACCACGACAGGAACAACGACAATAGATTTTTGGTTGATTGGTTGTTTTGATTCAGATTGCTTACAGTAAACTGTCACCCAATTAAGTATTGAAAAGGCTCTTCTCTGCTTAACTTCGGTGATCTAGCGCGAACACATATACACATCATCATCATCATTATCATCATGTCGCATTCTCCAGCAGTGCTAGCGTCTCTTATTCGTCTCACTCGGAGGGCCTGTGTGATAGGGAGCAAGTGGCCGTACAGCTGCTTTCTTGTAGGATCGTGGAAACAACACCCAACATACAAATAGATTGGAATAAATATCCCTTGTACGTATTGCATATTTTAGAAGTATATGCACCCTCTATCGCGCGTAAGTATTAAATAAGTTTTAATGTAATGAAATATATCAAATTTGAAACACTAACGAAATTAAATAAGATCGCATATAATAAGATTACACTTATATTTTCATTGGTTTCTATATAAAATCATTCATTGGATTAATTTTAATACGTTGTGCAATAAAACAATATTAGAGATCAATAACACTAAGTAATCATTTATTAAACCCGGTTTTGTTAAAACCAGTATGTAAATTAACAACACCAATTGGTACGACCTTCACTTTCATGTTCCACAGTTTTCTCAATTCTCTCGCAAGGTCCAAGTATTTGTCTATCTTTTCGCTTTCTTTCATTTTCACTCGATGATCGGCTGGGACGGCAAATCCACGAGATGACAGGTTCTCTATTAGGTCTGGTCCCCAGTGAGAATCGAATTCACTAACAATAGTTTACTAATCTAGCTTGCAAACCATTACACCACATTAGGTGCCCAACTGACGTAGATATAGATAATGCCAGAGTGACATAGATAGAAGCACTGAAGTGTCATTTATGTTAAAAATACATGAACTACTAGCTAAAAAGATAATCTCTTTGAGGAACAAGATGACCTGTCTTGATAATCGGCTTATTGAAATCTTCCCTGATACATGGATTTCGATGCTGGTTTACTTTTTTATACTTTTTTCTTTCATTTAAATTGAATAAAGTTGTACTCCACACTCCCCAAAACTCCAAAATTGGAACTTTGCCATTAAATGCAGTTTAACGTCATATCCAGGATACTAAGACCCTCAACTGGAATTCTGAAGTGTGTAGAGTACCTCTTCATCACCATTACTCCTAGGTCCACCCTGACCCGAATATATAATATCAGTGCTATATTTATAAGTAAAAATAAATCATGTTTCCACTTTAAAAATGAGTATTAAAAACGTATTTTTAAAAAGTTTGAAAAAAATATTTGAGAAAAAGGAACAACGAATAAAACAATGCGTCTTCGAGATAAAATAACCCTAGACAGATTGACATACCGTAAGATCCAATCTACCAACCAACAACCAACACACACACATAATTGCAATATAGTTTTTTTCTAAGTAAGAAAAAACTTTTAATACCTAATTTCATAGCCGTTCCCATCTCCCAACCTGAAAATTCGATCGACTGTGCCAAGATTTTGGTTAAGCCAATTTTTGATTCTTAATCTGATCAGATAGCCAAACACAACAAAATCAAACTAGAGATATCTAATCTCCAGACTAATACTCTATCAGTGTTTCCATTATCATCGATGACACAGCCAAGTGATTCCAAATATCGATCTATTGATCCAATTCGCAAATCAATTGTCGAACCAAACTATAGAGTCAATAAAAGAACGAACCCATCCCTCGGGTTTTGGCAAATCACTTTCTTCTGTTGGTCTTCATCAATGATGATGGCGTTTCTTTTTTTTTTTTTTTTTTCACATAGAAAATACATTATCTTAGCTGGTACATCCAACTCATGTTTTAATAAGTTTTTCAAAGACAATGTCTTTTCAGGTTTTAAAAATCTCGAGAGCAAAGTGGACTCATTGACCATGGCTAGATTACCTGTCTAGGAAAAGGAAAACTCTGAATCCAAACCTGCTAAACTCCAGTTAAGAAAATTGGCGTTGTGTCACATCCTGATCGTGCTTAGGTGTTGATATATATATATATATATATATTATATATATATATATATGTGTGTGTGTGTGTGTGTGTGTGTGTGTGTGTAATAAGTTTTTCATATACAATTTGTTCACATGAAATGTGGGTTACCGTTTTGCTATCGTTTCGGGTTTAAAAATATGTCCTTTATGTACAATATCCAGCCAGATCGGTGATATCTGTTAGGGTCCCATCGATGGGCTAAATAGATTTTTTTAATGAGTTAAAAATGTGTTTAAAGAAACTGAGTTTTAAAAAAGAAATTGGATACCCAACAAGAATGAATTAACAAAATTTCTTCCGACATAAAATAAAAGAGTCTACATGCCGTAAATCCAACCAACCAGCATCCTGAAATATATATGTAATATAATAGAATGCACTACTGTTTACTAGGATATTTACCACGTACCCAACGTGTAGGGTTTAGGCACAAGGCCCTATTAATGTGGGACCACCCACGAACCGAAGCTCATAGGTGGCGGGTGCAAAAAATGCGTTATTCCCATCGGCATCCCTCCAAGGGCGTGCCTCAGGCACTGGGCAATAAACCCAGCCCTGTCTCTTTAAATCAAGGGTGCAGGTGTTGCCTGGGGGATGGCCGCCTAGGATCATCGATGTTAGCTTGTACAGTCCAGGTTCGAAGCCACTGGACCAACCGGTCGAACCCGGAGTTAGATATGTTGGACTTATTAACATTTACTGGGATAAGAATTGGAATGATGAATCTTAGAATACTTAGATGGTGGGGGTGGCGTAATGTAGCGGCTAACATGATTGACTGTGACATCGTAATAAGTGAGTTCGAACTTTAATTGGGCTATATATTGTTCACTTTCGGACTAATACTCTTGGGAAATATATAAAACCCCTCACCCTCCTAGCTATTGGTTAGATAGTACCACTACTGTTCTTCTACAAGCTGTTGTTTTCGCAGAGTGCTAATACCCGTGGAAAAGGTATGCAATCAACTATTATTCCACATGGGTAAATAGTGGGTGTGAGTGGGCTCTAACCTTGGTATGGCAACCGATCTAAGAGATGTAAAAAAAATTTCCCTGTGTCACGACTTGCTTGTGTAGAAGGGTTGGCAAATATATACAAGGATGGCCTTGACATTAAATAACCCAAGAAAATTTATATGCCATTAAAAAAACGAAAATGGCCAGCTGAATAACTTGCCTCAATTTTAACTTTGAAAGGATATATATTGTATTAGCAGGACTTGTGGATATACCACAGTATGATAATCTAATTATCATAACGTTTGTTATGTTTACTTAAGAACTATTGTGAAATAGTTCAATATGTAAAAAGTATAATAATCTTGATTTAACTCTCTCTCACTCTTTTTTCTTTCTTTCGTTTTCATCTTTCATTGTGTTCGATTGAAAAAGATCAGCTACTGTCTTTCTTTATTTCTTTCTTTCTTTTTCTTTCTTTCTTATATTTTTCTTCATTTTCATTCTTTATGATAAAAACGGAATGATCTATAATTTAGCTGAGGTGACGACACTCATAAAAAATAAGAATTCAGGGGATAAACAACACCGGATAATCAGGATGTACATTTTCGCATTTCATCTTGGAAAATTCGTAGGGTCTCATTTTTAACCAGAAGGTGTTGCAAGATGATAACGGTATTGATGAACTAGTAAATAGAAGATCCGATCCACCGAGTCGATAAAAGAAATCAATCACAGATATCCATAAATGAACCAAGGGTCTGAAAATAACGAGACGACACACTCAAGTTTTTAAAACCTTTTTTTTTTATCCTTGCATCGACCAACTTGATGAATATTTATACTAAGGCAACGTCTCTTCCGAATTCATGAATTTGAAAGTTGTGACTTGAGAAAAATAAAGATTACGTTGAAATAAGGAAAACGACAAGGAAAGAAAGGAATTGATTTTATTTATTTCTTCTTGTTTTCTTTTGTGCATGCAGTACAGGCAATGGGACTCGATAATGAATGAAACCTAAAAGTCAAGCTAACAAGATTAAAAGAAAAAGCACACATAAGGAAGAGTCGTCTGTGGCGTAAAGACTAATGAGCTGCACTGCGACATAGTAGTTAGCAAGTTCGAACTCCAATCATGGTAATACATTAACGTTCAGACTAATACCCTTGGCAAAGGTATGCACCCGCTTACCTACCCAGCTATGGGTCTCAGTCGGTAGAGTGTTCGGCTGGGAAACTCAAGGTTCCTGGTTCGATACCGGCCCTCGCCAGCTCAATGAATGAGTAGCACAGGGATCTGTGCGGTAAAGTGAGGAGTTGATGGTAGGTGTGGCGCCCCGCTTCAGACGCCAAAACAATGTCCGTGGTCTAGCACCAGTGGAAAAGGGTATAGACTCCCTCGCTGTCTGGCTGATACCGACTTTAGGTACGACTTTTATTGATATTCTACAAGGATAGCTTTGTCATTAGATAAGCCCTAAGAGTTGATATGACATTAAACAAGGAAACCAAACATTTTCATCGTATATCTATTAATAATGGAGATTCGTCTGTAACAAAAATTACGTCACTGCTTACATCACATTACCCAAAATTGTCATAACATAGAATAAATATACTCAAAATTTGAACATGCAACACTAGACAGTCCTCATTGTTTTTTAAAACAAGTTTTAATAAATACATGACTGGTATTATATATCTATATAGTTTGTTTTATTTCAATACATATTTAAAGTTTACATTTCAAATTGTTTTATTTCTTAATCCTTTAATGAATTTGGTGATTTTACTTACTTAGGGTACAAACTCACTGACATTGAATTTTTTACTCCCACCCCTCAGGCAATATGTTTCAAAAATCTATTTTTACATCGCCCGGAGGGTGTGTTTTTTTTACTAGTTCCATTGATAAATATTATATTGTATAATATTTTCTTTAGAGAAAAATGATGGCGTTAGAATAAGAAAAAGACAAGTAAAGAAAAGAATTGATTTTAATTCCTTCTTTTCTTTCGTACATGCAGTAAAGACAATGAGACTTGATAATGAATGAAATCTAAAGTCAAGCTAACGAGATTATCCAAAAAAGTACACATAACTCTTTAAATAAAGAAGTGTCTGAGGTGGCGTACTGGGTAAGGTGCTGGACTTCAAAATAGTAGTTTGTGAGTTTGAACTCAAGCCATACTATTACGTTCACTTTTGGACTAATATCCTTGGGAAAGGTATGAAGCCCATATTTTCCCTAGCCATAGGTTTAATAGCACCTCTACTGTTTTTTCTTGATATCCATTAAACAACGAAACCAAACATTTTGATTGTATAATATCTCATTGTATTGTATAATATTTATTATATTGTATGATATTTTCTTTAGAGAAAAATAAAGATTACGTTGAAATATGGAAAAAGAAAAGAACAGAAAAGAATTGATTTTAATTCTTTCTTTTTTGTGTATGACGTAAAACTGAATCAAGTGGTGAAATTCCAATTCTGGAACTCTGGGAAATGTGGAGTATACCTTCATCACCATTACTCCCATGTCCACTCTGGCCCGGAGTGGCAGTTTCTTTAGGATCCCACCTATGGGTTAAATATAAAAAAATGAGCCTAAAAAAGTTTTTTTTTTTAATGAGTTTTAAAAGAAATTGAGTACCCATCAAGAATATATAAAACAAAACGTCTTCGGCATAAAATAACCCAACAAGGGTTGACATGCAGTAAAATCCAACCAACCAACCAGCAAATGACAAAATTTATATTGAATGATTTCCGTTAGTCAAACCAATGTTTTAGCATTGTTTTTTTTTAATTACCGGAAGTTTTGAGGAGAAATCAAACAATTTGTATCGATCTATGAATCCAAATTTCAGATTTTAGATGAAATCTAGTGGATACTCAAACTGCCAACTTACAAAAGACAAAACTACTTAAAAATCCTCTTATATCTTTTCCTCATTCGCCATATTCTTTTATACACTTACATGACAATAATAGCAATATATTCATCCAAGTAGTTTTAATGGCTTCTGGTAACAACCAATACTTTCTCTCTTTTTTTCGATGTGAATCCAAATGACAAAACCTCTTGAGTGAAGAAGAAAGATTTTTGGAAATCAATGAAAAACTTCGTCAATAAAAAGTCTTTTACATTATTGCTATACTCATCTAAAAAAAAAAAAAAAAAAACATGTTTAATGGTTGTAAGTGATATCTACTTTATCCAACAATTATCTCCCTTTATTTCATCACCACCGCTGTGTCGTCATTCAGAAGGTCACGTGACTGCTAGTCTTCTTTTTATTCTCAAACTTTTTCGCAATTCATATTTTGCATATATTTTTGTTACTTTTATAGAGATTATAATCCTTCTTCTTCTTCTTCTTCTTCTTCTTCTTATTATTATTATTATTATTATTATTATTATTATTATTATTTCTCTTCTTATTCTTTCTTTCTTTCTTTCTTTTACTTCTTACTCTATTTCTTCAATCTTTTTAAATTTTTCTTCTTCGTCTGTTTTCTTCTTCCTTCTTCCTTTGTGTCTCTTTTGTGTCTGTTTGAACTTCTTCTTCTTCTTCTTCTTCTTCTTCTTCTTCTTCTTTTCCAACATAATCTGACGATCTTTCATTGGGGTTTGAGTGACAACGTCACCTCAGGCCTCTATGACTCTGCTGGGTATTCTAGCTGGTTTCAACAATGCTGTTGTCTGGATGGTCTTAATTTTTCCTCTGATTTCCAGTTCCTCTAGTTTCTTTTTTAGGCTTTTGGGTACCGTTCCAAGTGCCCCAACTACAATTGGTATCACTTTCAATTTTTATTTCACTCCATTCGAGTTTTTCACACCTGTCTTAGCCGGTGGTTCCCTGGAGGCTGAGTGACAGCAAACCTCCCCAGGTCTCCAGGACTCTTCTGAGTATTCTAGCCAATCTTAATAGTGCTGTAGTCTGGATGGTCTCGATTCTTCCTCTGATTTCCAGTTCCTTCAGACTCTTTTCCATGCCCTTGGGGACCGTTCTAAGGGCACCAATTACAATTGGCACGGCCTTCACTTTCATGTTCCACAGTTTTCTCAGCTCTCTGACAAGGTCCAAGTATTTGTATATCTTTTCACTTTCTTTCACTTTCACTCGATGATCGGCCAGAACGGCAAAATCCACGAGATGACAATTTCTCTTCTTATAGTTAATCAACACTAGGTCTGGTCTCCTGGCCGGGATTAGGTGATCCGTCTGTACCTCAAAGTCCCAGTGGATCGCCTTTCCCACCCAGTCGTGACTAGACTTGTACTCTCTCTGTGCTAGTTTGCTGCATTTGTTAATTATATGATTAATCGTTTCGTTTTTTCTCCACATATTCTACACTTGCTATTCTGTTGTGTCCTATCTATTTTTGCTTTCATACAATTTGTTATTATTATTATTATTATTATTATTATTATTATTATTATTATTATATTCACTCCTTTTGAGTTTTCACATCAATGCTGATGGTCTTTCACTGGAGTCTGGGAGACAGCAAGTCTCCTCGGGTCTCCAGGACTCTTCTAAGTATTCTAGCAGATTGCAGCAGTGCAGTAGTCTGGATGGTCTCCTCTGATGTCTAGATTTTCCAATCCCTTTGGGACCGTTCCAAGTGCACCAACTACAATTGGTATCACTTTGACTTTCATATTCCATAACTTTTTCAGTTCTCGGGTAAGGTCCAGGTATTTGTCCATTTTTTCATTTTCCTTCAGCTTCACCCAGTGATCTGCTGGAACTGCAAAATCCACCAGTTGACAAGTTATTTCTTTTTTGTTAATCAGCACTAGGTCTGGGATAAGGTGATCCGTTTTTATTTCCAAGTCCCAGAGAATTTTATGTGTTTCGTTCTCAAGAACAGATTCTAGTTTATGCATATACCATTTTGTTGTATGGTCAAAATTATTTTTTTGTATAATTTCCAGTGGATCACCTTCCCAACCCAGTCGTGTCTAGTTTTGTATTCCTTTTGTGCTAGTCCATTATTATTATTATTATTATTATTATTATTATTATTATTATCGTTTCTGTTGTTGTAGACTCCTTGTTGTGGTGGCTGGCAAAGTAAATGCCCAGTAGTGATCATTTTGAGAAGAAGAGTGAAGAGAAAATAAATGTTAAGAGTTTATCGAACGCTTAATTTTCTTACAAGGTCCGACATGCGGATCACACCTGCCTATCTGTGGTAACACTTGCACATCCGGTTCACACCTGCACTTCCGTGGTCACACCTGCACATCCGGATCACACCTGCACTTCCGTGATTGTGGGTTTGACCGCAAACATCCTGTTGTCTACCCGGCAACAACTCACCTCATTACAACGCCATTTGAAATTGTAGCAAATGTTTATATATTGCCAGTTATTACTCAATTGAAAAGTAAAAATTCTCGAGACTAAAGTTAACGTGATCTTTATTTCTTCTTTTTATTGTTACTAGCAGGACCTGTAGATATAGCACAGTATGATAATTTAATTATTACAGCATTTGATATATTTAAGCGATATTGCAAAATACTTCAATATGTAAAAAGTATAATAATCTCTCTCTCTCTCTCTCTCTCTCTCTCTCTCTCTCTCTCTCTCTCTCTCTCTCTCTCTCTCTCTCTCTCATCTTTTTATTATGTTCGATTGAAACAGATTATACATTTTTCTCTATTTTTCCTGATTATTATTATTATTATTATTATTATTATTATTATAAAAAATATTTTTTCTTTTGCAGATTTCATCGGAAATTTTATGAATTGACCTCTCTGACCTTTTAAAGGATATAAAAACCAAAAGACGGAATTTACCAAAAAGATGTCGTCAAAAGAGAAACATTGATAAAATCGCAAATTATTTCACCACGGAATAAACTTTATTTTGAAAGTTCATTCTACCAACACAATATTATGTTACGACAGCACAAAAAATTAAAAGAATATATACGTGCTTAATATATATAATTTTAAAATATAACTATGTATGATCTTTCTTAACTTTAAATGAAGAAAAAACAATATTTTTCTCTGATTTAGGATCCAAGTAAACCGTAATTTTAATATATATCCAATTTAGTTATTTATATATATTTATATATATATTATTTTGAATGGCTGTGACTTATTGATTATTAATCTAAAAATGTCTTCGTCAGCTGCATTCTCGTCTCTTTTAGTTCATGGGGTTATCAAGAAATACACCCTAAAGGTGCCCCTGATCACATCGTCATTGATTTAACCCCAGGATCATTTCGGGTCTTGCAACATCATACACCTTCATCTGGGTGACCCAACTAGTGTTGATCAACTACCAGCTTGCGGTCAGGGAACGAGATCTAAGCGTCAAATAAACCATATGGCAGACTTCGAGGCGCTTTATACTGACAACCAGTTAGTTAACTTCTTTAGTTGTTCTTCGAAACAAAATCGAACATGATATTCCATTTCTATAAAAAGCATTCTGGTGTCAGTTGAGAATTTTCATTTGATTATAAAACCAATTCTAATAAAACATACTCTGATCCATGATAGTCCTCGTTGGATGCCCCATACTTGCGACCTTGTGTCACATTCTACCCGTGGCGAAAGGGGTGGATAAATAACTACTTCTGAATAGCGATTTCGATCCTTGCTGGATTCACGTGGCGAACAGGTTCAACAAAAAAATTTATTACTACTAAATAGCGAGTTCAATCCTAGCTAGATACCCCATATTTGCGACTTTAAGTCACATTCTACCCCTGGCGAACGAGTTGGATAGATACATATACTTAATACTAAATAACGAGTTCAAACTTCGTTGGATACTCCATATTTGCCATCTTGTATCACATCCTACCGGTAATCAATAGGTTGGATAAATACCTATATTTAATACTGAATAACGAGTTCAAACCTCGCTAGATGCCCTATACTTGTAACCTTGTGTCACATCCTAAACGTAGTGATCGAGTTTGATAAATACCTACTACTACTGAATAACCAGTACTATCCGAGCTGCATGCTCCATACTTGCGACCTTGTGTCAAATCCTACCCATTACGAATAGGCTGGGTAAATACCTACTCTTACTACTGAATAGTGAGTCCTATCCTCACTAGATGCCCCATACTTGCGACCTTATGTCACACCTCACCTATGGTGAATAGGTTGGGTAAATGCCTTCTGTGATCCATAATAAGAAAGTGTGGATTTTATAAGTTTATAACTAATTCATCAGTTATAAGTTTATAACTAATTTTGTTCGCAAGGTGGAGCGCCACTCATACCATCAGCTCCACACGTTACCACAGATCCAAGCTGTACTATTCATGCGCTAAGTGTGAGCGAAGAATAATAAATTTTTAAAATATCCACATTAAAAAAAACTAAAAGCACCGGAAGTGCTCCAAACCTTTTCAGTATCACCGGAAGTGCCTGATGTTATGCGAGTGTCGAGGCCCCTATTTACTGCTGTCAATGTTGCGAAATCCGGTACAAGGAATATGTCCTCTGCCTTCAACTCCCCCTCCTCCACATCTCCTTTCACCTCGGCTCTGATTGCCACCCCTGATTGGAGAAATGCCTATGTCACGTGGCAATGGGCGTGGCAAATGCACGTCTATACGATCGCCACCATTTTCTATATCCTATCGCTTTTCTGTCTCCTTTCCTTGTTCCGAGGAAGAAAACGACTCCGTAAAAAGAAGCCGTTCGGTCTAATCCTCGGATTCCTCTTTGTCACCGGTGCCTTTCGTGGGACATATTTTGTGCTTGACCCTTACGGATCACAGAGACTCCTACCAATCGTTGCTCGCCAATTGCTTTTCGATACCATCTATCCATGCCTAACCACCTGTTACAGTGTTGTCCAGATGATGATCTTGAAAATGACCAAGGTGGACGTCGGTCCGACAAAGATCGCAAACAAACGGTTTCTAGCCAGCGTGACTGGTTTGTATTTTGCCTCATTGACTGCTGTTGAAATAACTGTTGGTATTCGCCCTGATCTACGATTGCTTCTACTTGTCCCCCACGGTTTCTTTATCACGTGGTCAATGTATCTTTGCGTGACTTTCATATACAATGGCTTTAAGCTTATGCACTATGTAGCGGAAATCAAAAAAGCCCGCAAAGAACTGAGTAGCTACAGTATAGCTAAAAGATCGTGTAGCAGCGAAAACTTCATGACGCGTTCGCAGACAATCCAAAGATTGAACAAACCTCAAATAAGAATCACAGATGAGGATAACCAAACATACAGCATCGTCAGCGACGACGAATCAACAGTCTCCGACCTGAACGAAATGTCTGTATTCCAACCAAATACTCTAAATTATGATTTGAAAAAAATAGCCGGCAAGGTCAGTCATATGATCGACCAGACAATGCTGATTCGATCACGATCAACAGACGTTAATTTCCTCATGGAGGACTCGAACGACGGCACAGAAACGACCACGGCTGAAATACCCGCTCAAGAGATGAGCGAATTACGTCAATGCAACCCTGTTGACTTTGAACAGGTTATTACAAGTGATGCTGCTTCTATTTCCGGGAGTGTCAGTTGTGGGGGTGCTGGTAGTAGGGAAAGGGATGATGAAAGATGCGGGATGGTTAATATTCTCTGTCCCCAACTTCTCCAGCAACAGCACCGAATGCACCAACAACAATCACAAAGCCAACAATACCACCAGCTTCATCAACTTAACCACTTCAACAACCATCAACCAACAAGCCTTTATAATAAGTCTCCATACCATCCAAATCATTCAAACGATCGCAATCACAACAGCAACAACCACTCGTCACACAAGAAAACACTTAAACATAATCTCAGTTATGATGACTCTTTAGACGATGAAACCGAATTCAAAGGCTGCGCGAACACGTTCCGCGCAGGTTGGTGTAGCATTTCAGCCCTTCTGCATCGTGCACCCTCGACGGACGTCACGGATGGTGATGAATCGTTTTTAGTGGACAATGGCTATATGGCCGACACAGAGGTACCGACGTCGAACGGTGAAAGCAAAAAACATAAACATAATCGCCGAAAGTGCTCAGCTGATCAGTCAGAACCCCGGGATGTTGACAGTGTGGAAACCCCATTACCCCTCGGTACAACATGGCGCCCACAACTCTTGGCATCCAGCCCCTCCACACTTAGCCTCCACCGCATCCGGCAGAGCAGGATGCTTCATCGTGTGATGCATTTAACTTATTTTACGACATTCTTACTCATAGTTGCCTGCCTTTTTCAACTTTACGCTTTGTTTGGGATTTACGGACTCTTTTCAAGAATTTCAAACCCCGATCCTTGGCCATGGCTGATATTCCAGACATTCTACAGGTAAGAAATCACACACACACACACACACACACACACACACACACACATATATATATATATATATATATATATATATATATATATATATATATATATATATACTCGTCTGTTGTTTACAAACAAGTTGTTTACAAACCAGTTATCTGGTGATCGTAACATACATCTCCGGATGTATGTACTTATCAGTTAAATGTTCGCCTCTTAATGACGACGGCCGAGAGGTAAAGGAATCGGACTGATGAAAATTCAGTCGGGTTTCGCTCCCAGATAGAAGTAGCGGTTAAGTCTAGCCACTCTGATGAGACGTAAACACTGTGTCTGTGGATGACTATATATATATATATATATATATATATATATATATATATCTTTGTCCACTTGATTAGGATTCCGTGGATGCGTGGCACCCTGTTGGGAAGTCGCAGCTATGGAGGTGACCTTGTCCTCTGTCATGTTGCGGATGTAACTACAAGACATACTATGGTTATGTATTTGCGCGTTTATCATGACTATTTGACGAGCCTTGTCTGTGGCGTAGGCTGCTGGCTCATGGGGTAGTATCTCGGCTGTATACACCGATGATGAGACCTAATAGGTCGAAAAAGTTGTCCAGTGTTTCCGCATGTCACACGCCTCGTTTGGTAAATTTGATAGTCATGGTAATTTAATTATGTTTCTTTTGTT
Organism: Doryteuthis pealeii; assembly: GCA_023376005.1. NCBI lineage: Eukaryota > Metazoa > Mollusca > Cephalopoda > Myopsida > Loliginidae > Doryteuthis > Doryteuthis pealeii. Next base: position 33,545,529 of record CM042170.1, on the reverse strand, counting down.
TGCCCATTGTTTATGTAATATTTCTTTTAGTTTTATGATGTACAACGTTGAATTTAGACGTCATTTTTCTCGTCTCTACCAAAATAATTATAGGTTACTTTTCAGGTTAACAATACTAACTAGTCATGGATCTGAGGGAAAAAAATTATATATATATATATATATATATATATATATATATATATATATATATATATATATGGTTTAAGAATAATTGAATTGTTTTTTTGTTTTTTGTTTTCTTGAAAGGCATTAATCAGTTGTTAAATTATTTCCTTTTTTCCCAAACCTTATCACATGGATTTCCATGTTAATCATTAATCCTTATCACATGGATTTCCATGTTAATCATTAATCCTTATCACATGGATTTCCATGTTAATCATTAATCCTTATCACATGGATTTCCATGTTAATCATTAATTTTCCATTAAGTACAATTTCAGTAGATATGTTATGGTTAATTGTTCCGAACGATCCAGGTTGCTGGCTTTAATCATTAGTGTTTTCGGGTTTGTGGGTTCGAATCCCTACATTTCCATTGATAATTTGCCGTTCATCTTGTGTATATTGTACTGAAATGTTTTTCAAACAGTTGTGATTTGTAGAAAATACAATTTAATGTTGTTAAAACAAATATTATATCCTCAGTTTTGTTTTTTTTTTTGTTTTTTGTTTGTTTTTGTTTTGTTTTGTTTTTTGTTTTTTTTCTGTCATGTATATCAGTCAATCTGTTCTTAATGAATACACTTTTATTTTTAATGTCTTCGGACAATACTCATGACATTACTACTTGTGCTTCAACAGCAATTACTATATCTATCTCTATTAATAATGGAGATTGGGTGTATTTCTGTCTGTAACCAAAACTACGTCACAACTAACGTCACAATATTCTCAATGATTGCGTAAGTCTATTAATGAGTATTTATATTTTCATATATTGTTACATTTCATTTTCAAATATTAAACTAAAAAATGTAACAACCTTAGCTAGCTATGTTTGGAACTTATTAAATGAGAAATATTGAAGAGATCCAATATCGACTGAAGTTTGATTGATCCATGTTTCTTGAGTTTACAAGAAAAGTTAGCGATAATTAGATTAATTATATTTGATTAAAAAACATGAATTTCCATAAAATACATAACTCATTCATGTATTATTAAGATTAATATAGATATAATATAAGATATGCATTAATTATATAAAAAGGACCAAAATCTAAAACTACAACTTAATTGATTTGTCAGAAGACTCCAACTTCAGTAATAAATAGGATATAAACAAAATGAATAAAAGAAAAGAATGGATGGGAATCGAGAACAGCTGACAGATAGAATTACAAATTCCTTTTTCCTGATAAGCGTATGGAAAAATAATCTTTAATTTCAAAGGTAAATTTCAAAGGTTTAGATTTAAAGACTAGAGTTTATATTTATCAAAATGACAGAGAGAGAAATAAAAATAATTCTAGACCAAACAAGTATATATATAAAATGTAGTAACCTATGATTTTTAGTTCTCCTGAGGAAGGTGTACCTTGAACACCGAAACCGTGCTAGAGAGAAAAACTTTTTTCTACAACTATAAATGCTCTATATTTTACGAAATATATTGAGCTCTTTTGGATTAAGTACTTACGCTACTACAATGAAAACATGGTATTAACTTTTTGATGAATATATATATATATATATATATATATATATATATATATATATATATATATATATATATATATATATATATATATATATATTACCGGTTCTTGCTGTTTCTGAATAAAATTGCGAAATATTTGATTTATATTTACGAAGATATCTAAAATTAAAATATACATGATAATAATGGATCTGCGAGACTAACTTGCTAAAACATTACACCACATTTTATTGCCTTCTGCCTCTACCCAGGTGATGCTGGGTAGCCATTTCTAGTATAAATTAAAACAGTTCAGAATTTCCTTGTGTATCAAGATTTTTTTCTACCTCCTGACGATCATGGCTCGATAGAGAAATAGCGTTTTCGTTTTTGTTGTTTTTTTTTTTTTTTTTTTTGTGGTTTTTTGTTTTGTTTTTTCCCAAAATTTCCGTATCAGTTTACTTGTAGATAATCAGTTGAGTGTCGATAGTAATAAAATAAAATCTGTATAAATGAAAGGTGATAGTGGAAATTATTAAATAAAGATATTTGAAGTAAAGACATCAAAAATTATGTGAGTGAAAATGTAGAACTTAAAAACCGAATGAAATAAATAATAATAAATAATAATAATAATAATAATAATAATAATAATAATAATAATAATAATAAAAGCTTAAAAATAAAATAAAGAAGGAAATGCTTTTTAAAAAATCTCATTTTCTTAATTAAGAAAAGAAGCCATAAATAAATAGTGTTTTATCAATCTGAAAATGATTGGAGGAGGGGGGAGAAATATGAGGAAAGAAAATATCGGTGTTGTGACTAATATTGTCGACAAGGATATAAGTAGCTTGAAACTGATTGGATGAGAATCGAACTAAACACGGGATGGAGTGGGGAAAGTATAAATGGCGGGAAAGGTACTCCAAAAACTAATCGATAGAATTACAGATAAATATTAAAATTAGAGTCACTGACCATTAAGAATATAAAAGATACTATGAAAGAACTCATAAAGTTCTTATAACAACAACAACAACAACAACAATAATAATAATAATAATAATAATAATAATAATAATAATAATAATAATAATAACTAGCAGGCCTGTGTATATACTACAGTATGATAATTTAATTATTACAACAATATTAAAATGATTGAAATATTACAGTAATTATTACTTCTTCTTCTTCTTCTTCTTCTTCTTCTTCTTCTTCTTCTTGATGAATAAAAAACTTTCGTTAAAACCAGTAATTTTTACCATTATTTTCGTCGTTGTCATCGTCGTCTTCATCTTATTATTATTATTATTATTATTATTCTAACACTACCTCTAAAGTTTGATATGTTTACTTAAAAGTTATTGCTAAATACTTCCATATATAAAAAGTATAATAATCTTGATTTAAATATCTCTCACACTTTTTTTTCTTTTCTTCCCTTTCTTTCTTGAGGTGACGACGCTTATAAATAAGAATTCGGCGGATAAGCAACACCAGATAATCAGGATTTAATTTTTTTTTCATTTCATCTTGGACGATTTAAATGGTATCATTTTTAACCAGAAGTGTTGCAAGATGATAATGGCCGTACGATTAAGAAAGACAAGTATTGATATAGATAATAATATGTAGAGACAGAGACGAAACTGTTAATCCCATAATAAACGAATGTTACATAATTATTAGATCCCTAATACTTATATAAGGTAGTATAGAAACATAATTGAGAGTGAGTGACGGCGCTTGACCTCACTCTCTCACCTTGCCTTCCGGGATAAATCGTGAGAACCAGAAGGCATAGAGGACCCTGTCTTTCGGTTTAAGGATAGTAAGTAAGTCTCAGTCAGTTAGCAGGTAGGAGCCGAGCCCGATAGGATGTAAGTCTCACCTGCGCAGATGTCTGGGCTGGGGATTGGATATAAAGTAACATCAAAGTAAATCGAAGTCTTGTGTTTATTACCTAAAAACTAACAATGACACAGGCTTCTGATAAGGAGAAAATCCCTAACAGAAAACCACCTGAAATCCCCAAGTCAACTCCAGACGCTAGGCCTTAAAAGATATATCAAAGACGATCAGAATAGCAGCCGGCCAGAATAGAAAATACGACAAGAAGTAAGTGAAGTGAAGAAGGGTAGGCAACACGAATGCAACAAACTACCACAAAGGGGGTACAAGACTAGGCTCTAAAAAGCTCACAAGAAGTGATATAATAACGAGAGAAAACATGAACATGGTTAACAAAGGTGTAACCTCAAAAGATAAACCGAATCTCTTTTAATAGCAACATAATATGATGCCATAAGAATCATTTATATTAAAGCATAGATAGATGATACACAACAAAATACTAATAGTAGATTGTGTGAAGACAGAAATGAAACGGTTAACTATATAAAAATGAATGCAGAAAACTTACATAAAAGGAGATCAAGATAACGCATGACTGGGTGGAAGAAGCTGGCCTACTGGAATTATGCAGAAATTAAGAATGTGTCATACTACCATATGATATATGCACAAACTAGAATCACCCTAGAAATCCTTGTTGTCTGGGGCTTTACACCGACTGCACCTCTGTAGAGGGGTAAAACCCCTTCCATGGGACCACTGTTGGTGGGGGTGGTGACCCGTGATGCTTAAGGATGGAACCTTGAGAGTGAACTGAGAGAGAGAGAGAGAGAGAGAGAGAGAGAGAGAGAGAGAGAGAGAGAGAGACTGGCAGAAACAGACTGACAGGAATGCAAAAGGGACAGATGAGTAGATGGATGGATGGTAAGTCAGATAGATAGATTGATAGATAGAAAGAGAGAAAAAGAGAAAAAGAAAGTGAGAGATACTTGACAGAAACAGGGGGACTGATAAAGTGGATGTGTAGTAATCTAGAGAGAGAGGGGGGAGAGAGAGGGGTGGATAGAGAAAGACAGACAGACAGATAGACAGACAGATATATAGAGAGAGACAGAGAGAGACGGATAAAGACAGGCAGACAGACAACAAACAGATATATATATATAGAGAGAGAGAGACGGAGGGAGAGGAGAGAGAGAGAGAGACGGATAGAGAATAGACAGACAGACATACTGACTAAATTGTGATCGATACTAAAAGATGAACGTTACAAGAAATATTTAGAATTGATTAAAACAATTTCCATGATTGACTCGTTAGTTGCTTCTTTACGTCTGATGCTATTTATAATTAGTCCAAGTTTTATTGTCGCTCTAAAAAAATTAAATTAGATTAAAGCAACGAACGAGTGATAAACATTCAGCGGTTGGGTAACCAATTTATAAAAAAACGAAAGCAATAAAAGAAAGATCTATATATGAATACTGATGTTTCTTAATTGTACGAACGTTATCATCTTGCATCACCCTCTGGCTAAAAATGAAACCGTCCAAATCGTACGTAAGATGAAATGCAAAAAAAAAATTGTCACCTCAGCTAAATAATAGACCATTACGTTTTTATTAGAAAGAAAGAAAGAAGGAAAGAAAGAAAGAAAGAAAGAAAGAAAGAAAGAAAGAAAGAAGGTGAATGATTGAGAGAGGGATGAGCGTGTGAAAGCGATAACGCCAATCTGTTTCAATCGAACATAATGTAAATATGAAAAGAAAGACAGAAATAATAGATAAGAGAGAAAGAGTTAAATCAAGATTATTATACTTTTTACATATTGAACTATTTCACAATAGCTCCTAAATAAACATATTAAACTCTGTAATAATTAAAGTATCATACTGTGGTATATTTACAGGTCTTGCTAGCAAAACATAGTTTCAAACTGAAAAGATTGAAAATACTTATGTGAAACCAGAGAATTATTTGACGTCCTCTGCCAGTGATTCCTAAGGATTTTCTCTTAGAGTTTTATTTCGATTCTACTTGTTTTTAGATTTGATTTTTAATTCTTTTAAAGACATTCGTTTTATTAGCAAAGATATAGGCGAACTATTAGCATAGACAATTTCCTTTTTTGAAAAAAAAAAGTATTTCCGGTTTGTCTTTTGCTTTCCCTTTTTGTCTGTCTGCGTGTCTTTCTCTTTTCTTACCTTAAAACCACTTCGAGTTTCGCTTGATCGATAAACAAAATACCGTTTAGAATTGCTTTAATTGAATGAAATTTTGAATTTCCAAAAGAGAAAAAGAAAAAAGTTAAATAAATATTTAACTCGGATTCGAAGACAAAATGAAATGGGATTGGACTTTACGAGGCAATTTCCATTCTACATTTCAGATTAAATGGAACGGAACTTCAGAGAAATTGACTTGTCTTATATCAATCAGAAAAAAAAACATTTCTGAGTGGAAGATAGATAAATAGATAGATAGATAATGAATTATTCGTTGATCGAAATCAACAAACTTAGATAGGTATGAACAGACTAAGAAAAGTATACACACATAGACACACACACACACACACACAACACACACACATACACACACACACACACACACATATATATATATATATTATATGTTTGTTGACATCCTTACGTCTGCGAAAGACGATGACGTAGTGCCTAAAAAATGTTTTTGGGGGGGAGGGGGTACTACGTACGTGAATGTGGAGGATGTGCTGTTGCCCAAGCAGCATATCCCCCTCTCCACACTGCTGATGTGGTCCAAAGGAAAGATAAGAAACCAATGCATTTGGGTAACGATAGTGTCGCAGGAGTTGTTGTGTAGCACTGAAATTCCGCGTTACTTCCACCTCAGGAACTCCGGCTCCGGGTTTGTTTTCGAGTTTACTCCCATATATATACAGGAATCAAGTCAGTTGGATACTTTTATATATATATATATATATATATATATATAATATATATATATATATATATATATATATATATTAACTCTATCACTGATATGGAACAAATTGGGATTGATTGATACAATAATTCCTAATCATAGCATGTTTATATTTCAAAAGTGAGAATATTGAGCAACACTAATTTCAAATAGTTAGGTTTCTACTCGTCTTGGAGAGGTAAATCTTGGTTTTTACCACGGGCTACAAAATCGAACCCATAACCCTGAGATTCTTTGACGGATGTTTTTCTCATAAACGATTTAATTTTTTCACTTTATGCTCAATAAAAAAAAAGGAAAAGAAAAAAAAAGAAATAAACAAATGAAATTCACTGGCAAATATTATTTTTTTTTTCCCTTTACATGGGTAATCAAAATACCTGATAATTGTAAACTTATCCCGTAATCCCTTTCAGCAACTTAAGAAGTCCAATGACAAAGTCATCGCTTACAACAATAACACAACAGTCTCTAACGTAAACTCAATAACACACTTCCAAGCGTTTCACCTGTCGTGCCTGATGTTTATGCACAGCTCGATCTCGAAAAAACACACGTGAAAATACATTTCGCCAATTCCCTGGTTCCTTAATTAAGGTGCAAATATTTTCTTTTCTTTGAGTCTTTCACTCATTTTGAACGTAAGACACGTTCAGAACATTAAAATATCAACATGGAAGACACTCTGTCCCTTTTTTTAGGAAATAAGCATTATATCATAGAATATTAGACATGAACTTAATCAATTACCATACCAACATGATCCCCCAATGGTGCTAACACATTATTAAAAACAATTCCTACAAGAGATAAATATAAATACACAACATATATTACTTCCTAAACCGTTAGGTATGAAATAACCCCAGATGGGTTGATATGCCGTTAAAATCAATCAACTAATCAAACAACCAACAACGTTCAGAACTGCCTTGTAATTTCTTTGCTACAATTCGAAAGATTCAATTTTTCTCATTATATTGATTTTTCAATGACACTGAGCCAATCGACCTCCATTACTTTTATTACGATAAAATCATTTTAAGGAACTTTTTTGAATTTTAATCGCGTATTTTTTCTTGTTTCATTCATTCATTCATTTCTGTTTTCTTTCAATTATCATCATCGATTAAGTTTCCTTAAAATATTGACGTTTCATTTTCATTTTGGTGTTGTGTGTCTTTTTTAAATTCACAATTACTAATGATTGGTTAATAATCGAATGACTAATTACTAATACTGTACTGCATTCCAACTTTTCTCGAATGGTAGAGCATAATATGATGAATGTGGATATGATTTTCTATATGTATTCTGAAAAGAAGGATTATTTTCATGAACCAAATTAAACAAACGCCAATTGTTGAATTTTAGTTAATAAAATTTGTGTTTGAAAAAACCTGTAAATAATTACGCATCAAACCTAATAGTTCCACTTTCCTCCTCTCTTACTATTATAATAATCGATGTCACAAAAACAAACAATCAAACAAAATGAAGATTTGAAAAAAGATAATAATTCTCTAAAATAAAAGGAAACAATGTGATGGATTTGTTCTCAACAGAATTTGAACTTCCAAATGATTCTTGACGGCTCGCTTTATTTTTCGTTTTTGTTTGTTTTGTTTTTGTTGTTGTTGTTGTTGTTTTCTGACTCTTTAAAGAATTTGTTCAGACATGTTTTAAACATTATCATTAAAATCATTTATCCGTTTTAAATAATGAAAGCATTTATGGTCCTTAATTCCCTGTTTTTTCCATGTGATAAATTAGCTTTTTAATTCACTGAAAGCAGCGTTGTCTCACCCCCCACCCCACCCCCAAGAAACTCAAGGAGTTGTTCTTCGAAATCGACTTTACTATTGATTGATTTAGTTATATCACTTAATCTGTATTTATTTATTTATCTTTTCATAGTGCCTTATTCATCCTTCTCTCTCTCTCTATATATATATATTATATATATATATATATATATATATATATATGTGTGTGGTGTGTGTGTGTGTGTGTTGTGTGATGTGTGTGTTACAGGATTCTGTTCGTTATCGGCATTTACACACACATACATTCATACATACACACACACACACACAAATATATATTATTATCTTCTTCATAGTGCCTATATTCATCCTCTCTCTCTCTCTCTCTCTCTCTCATATATTAATATATATATATAATATATATATATTATAATATATATGAATGTGTGTGTGTGCCTTGTGTGTGTGTTGTGTTGTGTGTG
>CM042170.1:33500835-33533335 GCA_023376005.1 Doryteuthis pealeii | reverse complement strand
TATATATATATATATATATATATATATATATATATATATATATAGAGAGAGAGAGAGAGAGAGGATGAATATAGGCACTATGAAAAAGATAAATAAATAAATAGAGATTAAGTGATATAACTAAATCAATCAATAGCAAAGTCGATTTCGAAGAACAACTCCTTGAGTTTCTTGGGGGGTGGGGGGTGAGACAACGCTGCTTTCAGTGAATTAGAAAAAGCTAATTTATCACAGGAAATTAAGGACGACTAAATGCTTTCATTATTTAAAACGGATAAATGATTTTAATGATAATGTTTTAAACATGTCTGAACAAATTCTTTAAAAGAGTCAGAAACAACAACAACAACAACAAAAACAAAAAACAAAACAAAAACGAAAATAAAGCCGAGGCCGTCCAAGAAATCATTTGAAGTTCAAATCCTGTTGAGAACAAATCTCATCACATTGGTTTCCTTTTAATTTTAGAGAATTATTATCTTTTTTCAAATCTTCATTTTGTTTGATTGTTGTTTTTTGTGACATCGATTATTATAATAGTAAGAGAGGAGGAAAGTGGAATCTATTAGGTTGATGCGTAATTATTACAGCTTTTTTCCAACAAATTTTATTTAACAAAATTCAACAATTGGCGGTTTGTTTAATTTGGTTCATGAAAATAATCCTCTCTTTTCAGAATACATATAGAAAATCATATGCACATTCATCATATTATGCTCTACCACTTCGAGAAAAGTTGGAATGCAGTACAGTCATTAGTAATTAGTCATTCGATTATTAACCAATCATTAGTAATTGGTAATTTAAAAAAGACAACAACACCAAAATGAAAATGAAACGTCAATATTTTAAGGAAACTTAATCGATGATTGATAATTGAAAGAAAACAGAAATGAATGAATGAATGAAACAAGAAAAATACGCGATTAAAATTCAAAAAAGTTCCTTAAATGATTTCTATCGTAATAAAAGTAATGGAGTCGATTGGCTCAGTGTCATTGAAAAATCAATATATGAGAAAAATTGAATCTTTCGAATTGTAGCAAAAGAAATTACAAGGCAGTTCTGAACGTTGTTGGTTGTTGATTAGTTGATTGATTTTAACGGCATATCAACCCATCTGGGGTTATTTCATACCTAACGGTTAGGAAGTAATATATGTTGTGTATTTATATTTATACTCTTGTAGGAATTGTTTTTAATAATGTGTTAGCACCATTGGGGATCATATTGTATGGTATTGATTAAGTTCATGTCTATATTCTATGGTATAATCTTATTTTCCTAAAAAAAAAAAAGTGACAGAGTGTCCTCCATGTTGATATTTTCAAATGTTCTGTACGTGTCTTATGTGCAAAATAAGTGGAAGTCTCAAAAGAAAAGAAAATATTTGCACCTTAATTAAGGAACCAGGAGAATTGGTGAAAATGTATTTTCACGTGTGTGTTTTTTCGAGATCGAGCTGTGCATAAAACATCAGGCACGACAGGTGAGACGCTTGGAAGTGTGTTATTGAGTTTACGTTAGAGACTGTTGTGTTATTGTTGTAAGCGATAGACTTTGTTATTGGACTTCTTAAGTTGCTGAAGGGATTACGGGATAAGTTTACAATTATCAGATATTTTGATTACCCATGTAAAGGGAAAAATAAAAATAATATTTGGCAGTGAATTTCATTTGTTTATTTCTTTTTTTTTCTTTTTCTTGTTTTTATTGAGCATAAAGTGAAAAAATTAAATCGTTTATGAGAAAAACATCCGTCAAAGAATCTCAGGGTTATGGGTTCGATTTTGTAGCCCGTGGTAAAAACCAAGATTTACCTCTCCAAAGACGAGTAGAACCTAGCTATTTAAAAAATTAGTGTTGGTCAATATTCTCACTTTTGAAATATAAACATGCTATGATTAGGAATTATTGCATCAATCAATCCCAATTTGTTCCATATCAGTGATAGAGTTAATATATATATATATATATATATATATATATATATATAAAATATACAAAAGACTTGATTCCTGTATATATCTGGAGTAAACCCGAAAACAAATCCGGAGCCGGAGTTCCTGAGGTGGAGTAACGCAGAATTTCAGTGCTACACAACAACTCCTGCGACACTATCGTTACCCAAATGCATTGGTTTCTTACCTTTCCTTTGGACCACAGTGGCAGTGTGGAGAGGGGGGATATGCTGCTTGGGCAACAGCACATCCTCCATAACAACACACCCAGGCTACGTAGTACCCCCCCAAAAAAAACATTTTTATAGGCACTACGTCATCGTCTTTCGCAGACGTAAGGATGTCAACAACAAGAATATATATATATATATATATATATATATATATATATATATATATATATATGTGTGTGTGTGTGAGTGTGTGTGTGTGTTTGTGTGTCTATGTGTGTATACTTTTCTTAGTCTGTTCATACCTATCTAAGTTTGTTGATTTCGATCAACCGAAATAAATTCATTATCTATCTATCTATCTATCTATCTATCCACTCAGAAATGTTTTTTTTCTGATTGATATAAGACAAGTCAATTTCTCTGAAGTTCCGTTCCATTTAATCTGAAATGTAGAATGGAAATTGCCTCGTAAAGTCCAATCCCATTTCATTTTGTCTTCGAATCCGAGTTAAATATTTATTTAACTTTTTTCTTTTTCTCTTTTGGAAATTCAAATTTCATTCAATTAAAGCAATTCCTAAACGGTATTTTGTTTATCGATCAAGCGAACATCGAAGTGGTTTAAGGTAAGAAAAGAGAAAGACACACAGACAGACAAAAAGGGAAAAGCAAAGACAAACCGGAAATACTTTTTTTTTCAAAAAAGGAAATGTCTATGCTAATAGTTCGGCTATATCTTTGCTAATAAACGAACGTCTTTAAAAGAATTAAAAATCAAATTTAAAAACAAGTAGAATCGAAATAAAACTCTAAAGAGAAAATCCTTAGGAATCACTGGCAGAGGACGTCAAATAATTCTCTGGTTTTACATAAGTATTTTCAATCTTTTCAGTTTGAAACTATGTTTTGCCAGCAAGACCTGTAAATATACCACAGTATGATAATTTAATTATTACAGAGTTTAATATGTTTATCTAGGAGCTATTGTGAAATAGTTCAATATGTAAAAAGTATAATAATCTTGATTTAACTCTTTCTCTCTTATCTATTATTTCTGTCCTTCTTTTTATATTTTCATTATGTTCGATTGAAACAGATTGGCGTTATCGCTTTCACACGCTTATCCCTCTCTCAATAATTCACCTTCTTTCTTTCTTTCCTTCCTTCTTTCTTTCTTTCTTTCTTTATTTCTTTATTTATTTCCGACTTTCTTTCTTTCTAATAAAAACGTAATGGTCTATTATTTAGCTGAGGTGACAATTTTTTTTTTGCATTTCATCTTGTACGATTTGGACGGTTTCATTTTTAGCCAGAGGGTGTTGCAAGATGATAACGTTCGTACAATTAAGAAACATCAGTATTCATATATAGATCTTTCTTTTATTGCTTTCGTTTTTTATAAATTGGTTACCCAACCGCTGAATGTTTATTACTCGTTCGTTGCTTTAATCTAATTTAATTTTTTTTAGAGCGACAATAAAACTTGGACTAATTATAAATAGCATCAGACGTAAAGAAGCAACTAACGAGTCAATCATGGAAATTGTTTTAATCAATTCTAAATATTTCTTGTAACGTTCATCTTTTAGTATCGATCAACAATTCAGTCAGTATGTCTGTCTGTCTATCTCTATCCGTCTATCTCTCTCTCCCTCCCCCCTCTCTCTCTATCTATCTGTTTGTTTGTCTGTCTGCCTGTCTTTATCCGTCTCTCTCTGTCTCTCTATATATCTGTCTGTCTATCTGTCTGTCTGTCTTTCTCTATCCCACCCCTCTCTCTCCCCTCTCTCTCTAGATTACTACACATCCATTTACCCGTCCCCTGTTTCTGTCAATATCTCTCACTTTCTTTTTCTCTTTTTCTCTCTTTCTATCTATCAATCTATCTATCTGATTTACCATCCATCCATCTAATCTGTCCCTTTTGCAATTCCTGTCAGTCTGTTTCTGCCAGTCTCTCTCTCTCTCTCTCTCTCTCTCTCTCTCTCTCTCTCTCTCTCTCTCAGTTCACTCTCAAGGTTCCATCCTTAAGCATCACGGGTCACCACCCCCACCAACAGTGGTCCCATGGAAGGAGGTCTTACCCCTCTACAGAGGTGCAGTCGGTGTATTCTAAAGCCCCAGACAACAAGGGATTTCTAGGGTGGATTCTAGTTTGTGCATATATCATATGGTAGTATGACACAATTCTTAATTTCTTGCATAATTCCCAGTAGGCCAGCTCTTCCACCCAGTCATGCGTTATCTTGATCTCCTTTTATGTAAGTTTTCTGCATTCATTTTTTATATAGTTAACCGTTTCATCTCTGTCTTCACACAATCTACTATTAGTATTTTGTTGTGTATCATCTATCTATGCTTTAATATAAATGATTCTTATGGCATCATATTATGTTGCTATTAAAAGAGATTCGGTTTATCTTTTGAGGTTACACCTTTGTTAACCATGTTCATGTTTTCTCGTTATTATATCACTTCTTGTGAGCTTTTTTAGAGCCTAGTCTTGTACCCCCTTTGTGGTAGTTTGTTGCATTCGTGTTGCCTACCCTTCTTCACTTCACTTACTTCTTGTCGTATTTTCTATTCTGGCCGGCTGCTATTCTGATCGTCTTTGATATATCTTCTAAGGCCTAGCGTCTGGAGTTGACTTGGGGATTTCAGGTCTGGTTTTCTGTTAGGGATTTCTCCTTATCAGAAGCCCTGTGTCATTGTTAGTTTTTAGGTAATAAACACAAGACTTCGATTTACTTTGATGTTACTTTATATCCAATCCCCAGCCCAGACATCTGCGCAGGTGAGACTTACATCCTATCGGGCTCGGCTCCTACCTGCTAACTGACTGAGACTTACTTACTATCCTTAAACCGAAAGACAGGGTCCTCTATGCCTTCTGGTTCTCACGATTTATCCCCGGAAGGCAAGGTGAGAGTGAGGTCAAGCGCCGTCACTCACTCTCAATTATGTTTCTATACTACCTTATATAAGTATTAGGGATCTAATAATTATGTAACATTCGTTTATTATGGGATTAACAGTTTCGTCTCTGTCTCTACATATTATTATCTATATATCAATACTTGTCTTTCTTAATCGTACGGCCATTATCATCTTGCAACACCTTCTGGTTAAAAATGATACCATTTAAATCGTCCAAGATGAAATGAAAAAAAAAATTAAATCCTGATTATCTGGTGTTGCTTATCCGCCGAATTCTTATTTATAAGCGTCGTCACCTCAAGAAAGAAAGGGAAGAAAAGAAAAAAAATTGTGAGAGATATTTAAATCAAGATTATTATACTTTTTATATATGGAAGTATTTAGCAATAACTTTTAAGTAAACATATCAAACTTTAGAGGTAGTGTTAGAATAATAATAATAATAATAATAATAAGATGAAGACGACGATGACAACGACGAAAATAATGGTAAAAATTACTGGTTTTAACGAAAGTTTTTTATTCATCAAGAAGAAGAAGAAGAAGAAGAAGAAGAAGAAGAAGAAGAAGAAGAAGAAGTAATAATTACTGTAATATTTCAATCATTTTAATATTGTTGTAATAATTAAATTATCATACTGTAGTATATACACAGGCCTGCTAGTTATTATTATTATTATTATTATTATTATTATTATTATTATTATTATTATTATTTGTTGTTGTTGTTGTTGTTGTTGTTATAAGAACTTTATGAGTTCTTTCATAGTATCTTTTATATTCTTAATGGTCAGTGACTCTAATTTTAATATTTATCTGTAATTCTATCGATTAGTTTTGGAGTACCTTTCCCGCCATTTATACTTTCCCCACTCCATCCCGTGTTTAGTTCGATTCTCATCCAATCAGTTTCAAGCTACTTATATCCTTGTCGACAATATTAGTCACAACACCGATATTTTCTTTCCTCATATTTCTCCCCCCTCCTCCAATCATTTTCAGATTGATAAACACTATTTATTTATGGCTTCTTTTCTTAATTAAGAAAAATGAGATTTTTTAAAAAGCATTTCCTTCTTATTTTATTTTTAAGCTTATTATTATTATTATTATTATTATTATTATTATTATTATTATTATTATTATTATTATTATTATTATTATTATTTCATTCGGTTTTTAAGTTCTACATTTTCACTCACATAATTTTGATGTCTTTACTTCAAATATCTTTATTTAATAATTTCCACTATCACCTTTCATTTATACAGATTTTATTTATTACTATCGACACTCAACTGATTATCTACAAGTAAACTGATACGGAAATTTTGGGAAAAAACAAAACAAAAAACCCACAAAAAAAAAACAAAAAAAACAAACAACAAAAACGAAAACGCTATTTCTCTATCGAGCCATGATCGTCAGGAGGTAGAAAAAAATCTTGATACACAAGGAAATTCTGAACTGTTTTAATTTATACTAGAAATGGCTACCCAGCATCACCTGGGTAGAGGCAGAAGGCAATAAAATGTGGTGTAATGTTTAGCAAGTTAGTCTCGCAGATCCATTATTATCATGTATATTTTAATTTTAGATATCTTCGTAAATATAAATCAAATATTCGCAATTTTATTCAGAAACAGCAAGAACCGGTAATATTATATATATATATATATATATATATATATATATATATATATATATATATATATATATATATATATATATATATAATTCATCAAAGTTAATACCATGTTTTCATTGTAGTAGCGTAAGTACTTAATCCAAAAGAGCTCAATATATTTCGTAAAATATAGAGCATTTATAGTTGTAGAAAAAAGTTTTTCTCTCTAGCACGGTTTCGGTGTTCAAGGTACACCTTCCTCAGGAGAACTAAAAATCATAGGTTACTACATTTTATATATATACTTGTTTGGTCTAGAATTATTTTTATTTCTCTCTCTGTCATTTTGATAAATATAAACTCTAGTCTTTAAATCTAAACCTTTGAAATTTACCTTTGAAATTAAAGATTATTTTTCCATACGCTTATCAGGAAAAAGGAATTTGTAATTCTATCTGTCAGCTGTTCTCGATTCCCATCCATTTTTTTCTTTTATTCATTTTGTTTATATCCTATTTATTACTGAAGTTGGAGTCTTCTGACAAATCAATTAAGTTGTAGTTTTAGATTTTGGTCCTTTTTATATAATTAATGCATATCTTATATTATATCTATATTAATCTTAATAATACATGAATGAGTTATGTATTTTATGGAAATTCATGTTTTTTAATCAAATATAATTAATCTAATTATCGCTAACTTTTCTTGTAAACTCAAGAAACATGGATCAATCAAACTTCAGTCGATATTGGATCTCTTCAATATTTCTCATTTAATAATAAGTTCCAAACATAGCTAGCTAAGGTTGTTACATTTTTTAGTTTAATATTTGAAAATGAAATGTAACAATATATGAAAATATAAATACTCATTAATAGACTTACGCAATCATTGAGAATATTGTGACGTTAGTTGTGACGTAGTTTTGGTTACAGACAGAAATACACCCAATCTCCATTATTAATAGAGATAGATATAGTAATTGCTGTTGATGCACAAGTAGTAATGTCATGGGTATTGTCCGAAGACATTAAAAATAAAAGTGTATTCATTAAGAACAGATTGACTGATATACACGACAGAAAAAAAAAAACAAAAAACAAAAACAAAACAAAAACAAACAAAAAACAAAAAAAAAACAAAACAAAACTGAGGATATAATATTTGTTTTAACAACATTAAATTGTATATTCTACAAATCACAACTGTCTGAAAAACATTTCAGTATAATATACACAAGATGAACGGCAAATTATCAATGGAAACGTAGGGATTCGAACCCACAAACCCGAAAACACTAATGATTAAAGCCAGCAACCTGGATCGTTCGGAACAATTAACCATAACATATCTACTGAAATTGTACTTAATGGAAAATTAATGATTAACATGGAAATCCATGTGATAAGGATTAATTATTAACATGGAAATCCATGTGATAAGGTTTGGGAAAAAAGGAAATAATTTAACAACTGATTAATGCCTTTCAATAAAAAAAAACAAAAAAACAATTCAATTATTCTTAACCATATATATATATATATATATATATATATATATATATATATATATGTAAACAAGGTTTGTTTAGAATGGCTTTTTGCCGATAATTTTTGGGAGAATAAGTGCTTAATTGGAGTCGTACCTAATTTTGAAAATTAATTAATTAATAATGAATTACTAAGAAGTTCGTTTAGTGTAGGGGTTATGAGATCGGCCTGTCAGCTTGGCAGTCCGGTTTCAAATCACGCACAGGGCGGTCTTCCGATCTATAGCTCTGCTGATGAGGCCTAATAGGCCGAAATGTACATACAGAGATTGATTTTTCTCGATTGTTTAGCCATACATTTAATAGGTATTCCCGCCTAATTCATTATTAATTAATTAATTTTCAAAATTAGGTACGACTCCAATTAAGCACTTATTCTCCCAAAAATTATCGGCAAAAAGCCATTCTAAACAAACCTTGTTTACAACTTATCATATCGTCGTGTAATAAAAGTCACTAGAAGAGGAATATTAACCTACTCTAAACAAATCATAAAATCTAAGAAGTTCGTTTAGTGTAGGGGTTATGAGATCGGCCTGTCAGCTTGGCAGTCCGGTTTCAAATCACGCACAGGCGGTCTTCCGATCTATAGCTCTGCTGATGAGGCCTAATAGGCCGAAATGTACATACAGAGATTGATTTTTCTCGATTTGTTTAGCCATACATTTAATAGGTATTCCCGCCTAATTCATTATTAATTAATTAATTTTCAAAATTAGGTACGACTCCAATTAAGCACTTATATATATATATATATATATATATAATTTTTTTCCCTCAGATCCATGACTAGTTAGTATTGTTAACCTAAAAAGTAACCTATAATTATTTTGGTAGAGACGAGAAAAATGACGTCTAAATTCAACGTTGTACATAATAAAACTAAAAGAAATATTACATAAACAATGGGCAAACAAAAGAAACATAATTAAATTACCATGACTATCAAATTTACCAAACGAGGCGTGTGACATGCGGAAACACTGGACAAATTTTTCGACCTATTAGGTCTCATCATCGGTGTATACAGCCGAGATACTACCCTATGAGCCAGCAGCCTACGCCACAGACAACGCTCGTCAAATAGTCATGATAAACGCGCAAATACATAACCACAGTATGTCTTGTAGTTACATCTGCAACATGACAGAGGACAAGGTCACCTCCATAGCTGCGACTTCCCAACAGGGTGCCACGCATCCACGGAATCCTAATCAAGTGGACAAAGATATATATATATATATATATATATATATATATAATATATATAGTCATCCACAGACACAGTGTTTACGTCTCATCAGAGTGGCTAGACTTAACCGGTACTTCTATCTGGGAGCGAAACCCGACTGAATTTTCATCAGTCCGATTCCTTTACCTCTCGGCCGTCGTCATTTAGAGGCGAACATTTAACTGATAAGTACATACATCCGGAGATGTATGTTACGATCACCAGATAACTGGTTTGTAAACAACTTGTTTGTAAACAACAGACGAGTTTATATATATATATTATATATATATATATATATATATATATATATATATATATATATATATAATGTTGTGTGTGTGTGTGTGTGTGTGTGGTGTGATTTCTTACCTGTAGAATGTCTGGAATATCAGCCATGGCCAAGGATCGGGGTTTGAAATTCTTGAAAAGAGTCCGTAAATCCCAAACAAAGCGTAAAGTTGAAAAAGGCAGGCAACTATGAGTAAGAATGTCGTAAAATAAGTTAAATGCATCACACGATGAAGCATCCTGCTCTGCCGGATGCGGTGGAGGCTAAGTGTGGAGGGGCTGGATGCCAAGAGTTGTGGGCGCCATGTTGTACCGAGGGGTAATGGGGTTTCCACACTGTCAACATCCCGGGGTTCTGACTGATCAGCTGAGCACTTTCGGCGATTATGTTTATGTTTTTTGCTTTCACCGTTCGACGTCGGTACCTCTGTGTCGGCCATATAGCCATTGTCCACTAAAAACGATTCATCACCATCCGTGACGTCCGTCGAGGGTGCACGATGCAGAAGGGCTGAAATGCTACACCAACCTGCGCGGAACGTGTTCGCGCAGCCTTTGAATTCGGTTTCATCGTCTAAAGAGTCATCATAACTGAGATTATGTTTAAGTGTTTTCTTGTGTGACGAGTGTTGTTGCTGTTGTGATTGCGATCGTTTGAATGATTTGGATGGTATGGAGAACTTATTATAAAGGCTTGTTGGTTGATGTTGTTGAAGTGGTTAAGTTGATGAAGCTGGTGTATTGTTGGCTTTGTGATTGTTGTTGGTGCATTCGGTGCTGTTGCTGGAGAAGTTGGGGACAGAGAATATTAACCATCCCGCATCTTTCATCATCCCTTTCCCTACTACCAGCACCCCCACAACTGACACTCCGGAAATAGAAGCAGCATCACTTGTAATAACCTGTTCAAAGTCAACAGGGTTGCATTGACGTATTCGCTCATCTCTTGAGCGGGTATTTCAGCCGTGGTCGTTTCTGTGCCGTCGTTCGAGTCCTCCATGAGGAAATTAACGTCTGTTGATCGTGATCGAATCAGCATTGTCTGGTCGATCATATGACTGACCTTGCCGGCTATTTTTTTCAAATCATAATTTAGAGTATTTGGTTGGAATACAGACATTTCGTTCAGGTCGGAGACTGTTGATTCGTCGTCGCTGACGATGCTGTATGTTTGGTTATCCTCATCTGTGATTCTTATTTGAGGTTTGTTCAATCTTTGGATTGTCTGCGAACGCGTCATGAAGTTTTCGCTGCTACACGATCTTTTAGCTATACTGTAGCTACTCAGTTCTTTGCGGCTTTTTTGATTTCCGCTACATAGTGCATAAGCTTAAAGCCATTGTATATGAAGTCACGCAAAGATACATTGACCACGTGATAAAGAAACCGTGGGGGACAAGTAGAAGCAATCGTAGATCAGGCGAATACCAACAGTTATTTCAACAGCAGTCAATGAGGCAAAATACAAACCAGTCACGCTGGCTAGAAACCGTTTGTTTGCGATCTTTGTCGGACCGACGTCACCTTGGTCATTTTCAAGATCATCATCTGGACAACACTGTAACAGGTGGTTAGGCATGGATAGATGGTATCGAAAAGCAATTGGCGAGCAACGATTGGTAGGAGTCTCTGTGATCCGTAAGGGTCAAGCACAAAATATGTCCCACGAAAGGCACCGGTGACAAAGAGGAATCCGAGGATTAGACCGAACGGCTTCTTTTTACGGAGTCGTTTTCTTCCTCGGAACAAGAAAGGAGACAGAAAAGCGATAGGATATAGAAAATGGTGGCGATCGTATAGACGTGCATTTGCCACGCCCATTGCCACGTGACATAGGCATTTCTCCAATCAGGGGTGGCAATCAGAGCCGAGGTGAAAGAGATGTGGAGGAGGGGGAGTTGAAGGCAGAGGACATATTCCTTGTACCGGATTTCGCAACATTGACAGCAGTAAATAGGGGCCTCGACACTCGCATAACATCAGGCACTTCCGGTGATACTGAAAAGGTTTGGAGCACTTCCGGTGCTTTTTAGTTTTTTTTAATGTGGATATTTTTAAAAAATTGTATTATTCTTCGCTCACAACTTGCGCATGAATAGTACAGCTTGGATCTGTGGTAACGTGTGGAGCTGATGGTATGAGTGGCGCTCCACCTTGCGAAACAAAATTAGTTATAAACTTATAACTGATGAATTAGTTATAAACTTATAAAATCCACACTTTCTTATTATGGATCACAGAAGGCATTTACCCAACCTATTCACCATAGGTGAGTGTGACATAAGGTCGCAAGTATGGGGCATCTAGTGAGGATAGGACTCATTTCAGTAGTAAGAGTAGGTATTTACCCAGCCTATTCGTAATGGTAGGATTTGACACAAGGTCGCAAGTATGGAGCATGCAGCTCGGATAGTACTGGTTATTCAGTAGTAGTAGGTATTTATCAAACTCGATCACTACGTTTAGGATGTGACACAAGGTTTACAGTATATAGGGCATCTAGCGAGGTTTGAACTCGTTATTCAGTATTAAATATAGGTATTTATCCAACCTATTGATTACCGTAGAGGATGTGATACAAGATGGCAAATATGGAGTATCCAACGAGGTTTGAACTCGTTATTTAGTATTAAGTATATTTATCTATCCAACCCGTTCGCCAGGGGTAGAATGTGACTTAAAGTCGCAAATATGGGGCATCTAGCTAGGATTGAACTCGCTATTTAGTAGTAATAGTTTTTTTTTGTTGAACCTGTTCGCCACGTGAATGGGGCATCCAGCAAGGATCGAAATCGCTATTCAGAAGTAGTTATTTATCCACCCCTTTCGCCACGGGTAGGATGTGACACAAGGTCGCAAGTATGGGGCATCCAACGAGGACTATCATGGATCAGAGTATGTTTTATTAGAATTGGTTTTATAATCGAATGAAAATTCTCAACTGACACCAGAATGCTTTTTATAGAAATGGAATATCATGTTCGATTTTGTTTCGAAGAACAACTAAAGAAGTTAACTAACTGGTTGTCAGTATAAAGCGCCTCGAAGTCTGCCATATGGTTTATTTGACGCTTAGATCTCGTTCCCTGACCACAAGCTGGTAGTTGATCAACACTAGTTGGGTCACCCAGATGAAGGTGTATGATGTTGCAAGACCCGAAATGACCCTGGGGTTAAATCAATGACGATGTGATCAGGGGCACCTTTAGGGTGTATTTCTTGATAACCCCATGAACTAAAAGAGATGAGAATGCAGCTGACGAAGACATTTTTAGATTAATAATCAATAAGTCACAGCCATTCAAAATAATATATATATAAATATATATAAATTACTAAATTGGATATATATTAAAATTATGGTTTACTTACTAAATCAGAGAAAAATATTGTTTTTTCTTCATTTAAAGTTAAGAAGATCATAACATAGTTATAATTTTAAAATGATATATATTAAGCACGTATATATTCTTTTAATTTTTGTGCTGTCGTAACATAATGTTGTGTTGGTAGAATGAACTTTCCAAATGAGGGTTTATTCCGTGGTGGAAATTTAATTTGCCGATTTTATTAATGTTTTCTCTTTGACGACATCTTTTTTGGTAATTCCGTCTTTTGGTTTTTATATCCTTTAAAAGGTCAGAGAAGGTCAATTCATAAAATTTCCGATGAAATCTGCAAAAAGAAAAAATATTTTTATAAAATAATAATAATAATTATAATAATAATAATAATCAGGAAAAATAGAGAAAATGCAGAAGCGATATCGCTAATCTGTTTCAATTGAAATAATAAAAAGATGAAGAGAGAGAGAGAGAGAGAGAGAGAGAGAGAGAGAGAGAGAGAGAGAGAGAGAGAGAGAGAGATTAATTTTTACTTTTTACATATTGGAAGTATTGCAATTCTTCTTAAATAAATACACATCAAATGCTGTAATTAATTAATTATCATACTGTGCTATATCTACAGGTCCTGCTATTAACAATAAAAAGAAGAATAAAGATCATTAAACTTTAGTCTCGAAGAATTTTTACTTTTCATTTGAAGTAATAACTGGCAATATCTAAAAAGCATTTTGCTACAATTTTTCAAATGGCGTTGTAATTGAGTGAGGTTGTTGCCGGGTAGACAACGGATGTTTTGTGGTCCAAACCCACAATCACGGAAGTGCAGGTGTGATCGCGGATGTGCAGGTGTGACCACGGAAGTTGCAGGTGTGAACCGGATGTTGCAAAGTGTTTACCACAGAATAGGCCAGGTTGTGATCGCATGTCGGACCTTGTAAGAAAAATTAAGGCGTTCGATAACTCTTAACATTTATTTTCCTTCATCTTCTTCTCAAATGATCACTTACTGGGCAATTACTTTGCCAGCCACCACAACAAGGAGTCTACAACAACAGAAAACGATAATAATAAATTAATAATAATAATAATAATAATAAAATAATAATAATAATAATAATGGACTAGCCACAAAAGGAATACAAAACTAGACACGACTGGGTTGGGAAGGGTGATCCACTGGAAATTATAACAAAAAAATAATTTTGACCATACAACAAAATGGTATATGCATAAAACTAGAATCTGTTCTTGAGAACGAAACACATAAAATTCTCTGGGACTTGGAAATAAAAACGGATCACCTTATCCCAGACCTAGTGCTGATTAACAAAAGAAATAACTTTCAACTGGTGGATTTTGCAGTTCCAGCAGATCACTGGGTGAAGCTGAAGGAAAATGAAAAAATGGACAAATACCTGGACCTTACCCGAGAACTGAAAAAAAGTTATGGAATATGAAAAGTCAAAGTGATAACCAATTGTAAGTTGTGGCACTGGAACGGTCCCAAGGATTGGAAAATCTAGACATCAGAGGAGACCATCAGACTACTGCACTGCCTGCACATCTGCAGAATACTTAGAAGAGTCCTGGAGACCCGAGGAGACTTGCTGGTCTCCCAGACTCCAGTGAAAGACGCATCAGCATTGATTGTGAAAACTCAAGAGTGAATATAATAATAATAATAATATAATAAATAATAATAATAATAATAATAATAACAAATTGTAATGAAAACAAAAAATAGATAGGACACAAAGAATAGCAAGTGTAGAATATGGGTGGAGAAAATAACGAAACGATTAATCATATAATTAACACAAATTGCAGCAAACCTAGCACAGAGAGAGTACAAGTCCTAGTCACGACTGGGTGGGAAAAGGCGATCCACTGGGACTTGAGGTCAGCGGATCACCTAATCCCGGCCAGGAGACAGACCTAGTTTGATTAAACTATACAGAAGAGAAATTGTCATCTCGTGGATTTTGCCGTTCTGGCCGATCATCGAGTGAAAGTGAAAGAAAAGTGAAAGATAACAAATACTTGGACTTGGTCCAGAGAGCTGAGAAAACTGTGGGAACATGAAAGTGAAGCCGTGCCGTTGTAATTGGTGCCCTTAGAACGGTCCCAGGGCATTGAAAAGAGTCTGAAGGAACTGGAATCGAGGAAGAATCGAGACCATCCATGAACTATCAGCACTATTAAAGATTGGGCTAGAATACTCAAGAAGGAGTCCTGGAGACCTGGGGAGGTTTGCTGTCACTCCAGCCTCACAGGGACCACCGGCTAAGACAGGTGTGAAAAAACTCGAATGGAGTGAAATAAAAATTGAAAAGTGATACCAATTGTAGTTGGGGCACTTGGAACGGTAAACCCAAAAAGCCTAAAAAAGAAATAGAGGAACTGAAATCCAGGGAAAAATTAAGAACCAATCCAGACAACAAAGCATTGTTGAAACCCAGCTAGAAACCCAGCAGAGTCATAGAGGCCTGAGGTGACGTTGTCAACTCAAAACCCCAATGAAGATCCGTCAGATTATGTTGAGAAGAAGAAGGAAGAAAGAAGAAGAAGAAGAAGAAAGAAAGTTCACAGACACAAAAGAGACACAAAGGAAGAAGGAAGAAAGAAAAAAAGACGAAAAAGAAAAATTTAAGATTGAAGAAATAGAGTAAGAAGTAAAGAAAGAAAGAAGAAAGAATAAGAAGAGAAAATAATAATAATAATATAATAATAATAATAATAATAATAGAAGAAGAAGAAGAAGAAGAAGAAGAGGATTATAATCTCTATAAAAGTAACAAAATATATGCAAAATATGAATTGCGAAAAAGTTTGAGAATAAGAAAGAAAGACTAGCAGTCACGGTGACTTCTGAATGACAGACACAGCGGTGGTGATGAAATAAAGGGAGATAATTGTTGGATAAAGTAGATATCACGTTACACCATTAAACATGTTTTTTTTTTTGTTTTTTTTAGATGAAGTATGCAATAATGTAAAAGACTTTTTATTGACTTTAAGTTTTTCATTGATTGCTATACTCATCTAAAAAAACAAACAAAAAAAAAAAACATGTTTTAATGGTTGTAAAAGTGATACTACTTTATCCAACAATTATCTCCTTTATTTCAGTCACCACCGCTGTGTCGTCATTCAGAAGGTCACGTGATGCTAGCTTCTTTTTATTCTCAACGTTTTTCGCAAATTCATATTTTGCATATATTTTTGTTACTTTTATAGAGATTATAATCCTTCCTTCTTCTTCTTCTTCTTCCTTCTTCTTATTTATTATTATTAATTATTATTTATATTATTATTTCTCTCTTATTCTTTCTTTCTTTCCTTCTTTTACTTTCTTAACTCTATTTCTTCAATCTTTTAAATTTCTTCTCCTTCGTCTGTTTTCTTCTTCCTTCTTCCTTTGTGTCTCTTTTGTGTCTGTTGACTTCTTCTCTTCTTCTGTCTTCTTCTTCTTCTTCTCCAACATAATCTGACGATCTTTCATTGGGGTTTGAGTGACAACGTCACCTCAGGCCTCTATGACTTCTTGCCTGTATTCTAGCTGTTCAACAAATGCTGTTGTCTGGATGGTCTAATTTTTCCTCTGATTTCCAGTTCCTCTAGTTTCTTTTTTAGGCTTTTTGGTAACGTTCCGAGTGCCCCAACTACAATTGGTATCACTTTCAATTTTTATTTCACTCCATTCGAGTTTTTCAACACCTGTCTTAGCGGTGGTTCCCTGGAGGCTGAGTGACAGCCAAACCTCCCAGGTCTCCAGGACTCTCTGAGTATTCTAGCCAATCTTAATAGTGCTGTAGTCTGGATGGTCTCGATTCTTCCTCTGATTTCCAGTTCCTTCAGACTCTTTTCATGCCTTGGGACCGTTCCTAAGGCACCAATTACAATTGGCACGGCTTCACTTTCATTTCCACAGTTTTCTCAGCTCTCTGACAAGGTCCAAGTATTTGTATATCTTTTTCACTTTCTTCACTTTCACTCGATGATCGGCCAGAACGGCAAAATCCACGAGATGACAATTTCTCTTCTTATAGTTAATCACACTAGGTCTGGTCTCCTGGCCGGGATTAGGTGATCGTCTGTACCTCAAAGTCCCAGTGATCGCCTTTCCACCCAGTCGTGACTAGACTTGTACCTCTCTGTGCTAGTTTGCTGGCATTTGTTAATATTGATTAATCGTTTCGTTTTTTGTCTCCACATATTCTACACTTGCTATTCTGTTGTGTCCTATCTTTTTTGCTTTCATACAATTTGTTTTATTATTATTATTATTATTATTATATTATTATTATTATTATATTATTCATCTCCTTTTGAGTTTTCACATCAATGCTGATGGTCTTTCACTGAGTCTGGGAGACAGCAAGTCTCCTCGGGTCTCCAGGACTCTTCTAAGTATTCTAGCAGATTGCAGCAGTGCAGTAGTCTGGATGGTCTCCTCGATGTCTAGATTTTCCAATCCCTTGGGACCGTGTCCAGTGCACCAACTACAATGGTATCACTTTGACTTTCATATTCCATAACTTTTTCAGTTCTCGGTAAGGTCAGGTATTTGTCCATTTTTTCATTTTCCTTCAGCTTACCCAGTGATCTGCTGGAACTGCAAAATCACCAGTTGACAAGTTATTTCTTTTTTGTTAATCAGCACTAGGTCTGGGATAAGGTGATCCGGTTTTTATTTCCAAGTCCCAGAGAATTTTATGTGTTTCGTTCTCAAGAACATTCTAGTTTATGCATATACCATTTGTTGTATGGTCAAATTATTTTTTGTATAATTTCCAGTGGATCACCTTCCCAACCCAGTCGTGTCTAGTTTTGTATTCCTTTTGTGCTAGTCCAATTAATTATTATTATTATTATTATTATTATTATTATTATTATTATTAATTTATTATTATCGTTTCTGTTGTTGTAGACTCCTTGTTGTGGTGGCTGGCAAAGTAAATGCCCAGTAGTGATCATTTTTGAGAAGAAGAGTGAAGAGAAAATAAATGTTAAGAGTTTATCGAACGCTTAATTTTCTTACAAGGTCCGACATGCGGATCACACCTGCCTATCTGTGTAACACTTGCACATCGGTATCAACCTGCACATTCCGTGTCACACTGCACAGTCCGGATCATACACCTGCACTTCCGTGATTGTGGGTTTTGACCACAAACATCCCTGTTTGTCTACCCGGCAACTAAACTCACCTTCATTAACAAACGCATTTGAAATTGTAGCAAATGTTTTAGATATTGCCAGTTTATTACTCAATTGAAAAGTAAAAAATTCTCGAGACTAAAGTTAAGTGATCTTTATTTCTTCTTTTAATGTATAGCAGGACTGTGTAGATAATAGCACAGTATGATAATTAATTAATTACAGCATTTGATGTATTTAGTTTAAGAGATATTTGCAAAAATACTTCAATATGTAAAAAGTATATAATCTCTCTCTCTCTCTCTCCTCTCTCTCCTCTCTCTCTCACTTCTCCTCTCTCTCTCTCTCTCTTTCATCTTTTATTATGTTCAATTTGAACAGATTAGCGATATCGCTTCTGCATTTTTCTCTATTTTTCCTGAATTATTTTATTATTTATAAATTATTATTATTAATTATTATAAAATATTTTTTTCTTTTGCAGATTTTCAATCGAAATTTTATGAATTGACCTCTCTGACCCTTTTAAAGGATATAAAACCAAAAGCGGAATTTACCAAAAGATGTGTCAAAGAGAGAACATATAAAATCGCAAATTATTTCACACGGAATAAACTCATTTGAAAACGTCATTTACCAACACAACAAATTATGTTTACGACAAGCACAAAAAATTAAAAGAATATATACGTGCTTAATATATATCCATTTTTAAAATATAACTATGTATGATCTTTCTTTAACTTATGGAAGAAAAAACAATAGTTTTTCCTGATTTAGTAAGTAACCTAATTTTAATATAATATCCAATTTTAGTAATTTATATATATTTAATATATATATATTTTTGAATGGCTGTGACTTATTGATTATTAATCTAAAAATGTTTCGTCAGCTGCATTCTCATCCTCTTTTAGTTCATGGGGTTATCAAGATACACCTAAAGGTGCCCCTGATCACATCGTCATTGATTGAACCCCAGGGTCATTTCGGGTCTTGCACACATACGACCTTCATCTGGGGTGACCCAACTAGTGTTGATCAACTACCAGCTGTGGTCAGGGAACGAGATCTAAAGCGTCCAATAAACCATATGGCAGACTTCGAGCCGCTTTATACTGACAACCAGTTAGTTAACTTCTTTAGTTGTTCTTCGAAACAAAATCGAACATGATATTCCATTTTATAAAAAGCATTCTGGTGTCAGTTGAGAATTTTCCATCGATTAAATTAAAACCAATTTCTATAAAACATACTCTGATCCATGATAGTCCTCGTTGGATGCCCCATACTTGCACCTTGTGTCACATCCTCCGTGGCGAAAGGGGGGATAAATAACTACTTCGAATAGCGATTTCGATCTTGCTTGGAATGCCCCATTCACGTGGCGAACAGGTTCAAGCAAAAAAAAAACTATTACTACTAAAATAGCGATTTCAATCCTAGCTAGATGCCATATTTGCGACTTTAAGTCAGCAAATTCTACCCTGGCGAACGGGTTGGATAATTAAATATACCTTAATAACTAAATAACGAGTTCAAACCTGTTGGAATACTCCATATTTGCCATCTTGTATCAATCCTACCGGTAATCAATAAGGTTGGATAAATACCTATAATTTAATACTGAATAACGAGTTCCAAAACCTCGCTAGATGCCTATACTTGTAACCTTGTGTACATCCTAAACGTAAGTGATCGTTTGAATAAATACCTACTACTACTGAATAACCAGTATATCCGAGCTGCAATGCTCCATACTTGCGACCTTGTGTCAAATCCTTACCCATTACGAATGGCCTGGTAAATCCTACTCTTATACTGATAGTGAGTCCTATCCTCACTAGATGCCCCATACTTGCGACCTTAATGTCACACCTCACCTATGGATGAATAGGTTGGGTAAAATGCCTTCTGTGATCCATAATAGAAAGGTGTGGATTTTATAAGTTAATAACTAATTCATCAGTTATAAGTTTATAACTAAATTTTGGTTCGCAAGGGGAGGCCACTCATACCATCAGCTCCACAACGTTACCCAGATCCAGCTGTACATTCATGCGCTAAGTGTGAGCGAAGAATATAACAATTTTTTAAAATATCCACATTAAAAAAACTAAAAGCACGGAAGTGCTCCAAACCTTTTTCAGTATCACCGGAAGTGCCTGATGTTATGCGAGTGTCGAGGCCCCTATTTACTGCTGTCAATGTTGCGAAATCCGGTACAAGGAATATGTCCTCTGCCTTCAACTCCCCTCCTCCACATCTCCTTTCACCTCGGCTCTGAATTGCCACCCCTGATTGGAGAAATGCCTATGTCACGTGGCAATGGGCCGTGGCAATGCACGTCTATAACGATCGCCACATTTTCTATATCCTATCGCTTTCTGTCTCCTTTCCTTGTTCCGAGGAAGAAAACGACTCCGTAAAAAAGAGCCGTTCGGTCTAATCCTCGGATTCCTCTTTGTCACCGTGCCTTTCGTGGGACATATTTTGTGCTTGACCTTACGGATCACAGAGACTCCTACCAATCGTTGCTCGCCAATTGCTTTTCGATACCATCTATTCCATGCCTAACCACCTGTTACAGTGTTGTCCAGATGATGATCTTGAAAATGACCAAGGTGGACGTCGGTCCGACAAAGATCGCAAACAAACGGTTTCTAGCCAGCGTGACTGGTTTGTATTTTGCCTCATTGACTGCTGTTGAAATAACTGTTGGTATTCGCCCTGATCTACGATTGCTTCTACTTGTCCCCCACGGTTTCTTTATCACGTGGTCAATGTATCTTTGCGTGACTTTCATATACAATGGCTTTAAGCTTATGCACTATGTAGCGGAAATCAAAAAAGCCCGCAAAGAACTGAGTAGCTACAGTATAGCTAAAAGATCGTGTAGCAGCGAAAACTTCATGACGCGTTCGCAGACAATCCAAAGATTGAACAAACCTCAAATAAGAATCACAGATGAGGATAACCAAACATACAGCATCGTCAGCGACGACGAATCAACAGTCTCCGACCTGAACGAAATGTCTGTATTCCAACCAAATACTCTAAATTATGATTTGAAAAAAATAGCCGGCAAGGTCAGTCATATGATCGACCAGACAATGCTGATTCGATCACGATCAACAGACGTTAATTTCTCATGGAGGACTCGAACGACGGCACATAGAAAACGACCACGGCTGAAATACCCCCGCTCAAGAGATGAGCGAATTACGTCAATGCAACCCTGTTGACTTTGAACAGGTTATTACAAGTGATGCTGCTTCTATTTCCGGGAGTGTCAGTTGTGGGGGTGCTGGTAGTAAGGGAAGGGATGATGAAGATGCGGGGATGGTTAATATTCTCTGTCCCCCAACTTTCTCAGCAACAGCACCGAATGCACCAACAACAATCACAAAGCCAAATACACCAGCTTCATCAACTTAACCACTTCAACAACCATCAACCAACAAGCCTTTATATATATCTCCATACCATCCAAATCATTTCAAACGATCGCAATCACAACAGCAACAACCACTCGTCACACAAGAAAACACTTAAACATAATCTCAGTTATGATGACTCTTTAGACGATGAAACCGAATTCAAAGGCTGCGCGAACACGTTCCGCGCAGGTTGGTGTAGCTTTTCAGCCCTTCTGCATCGTGCACCTCTCGACGGACGTCACGGATGGTGATGAATCGTTTTTAGTGGACAAATGGCTATATGGCCGAACCAGAGGTACCGACGTCGAACGGTGAAAGCAAAAAAACATAAACATATCGCCGAAAGTGCTCAGCTGATCATCAGAACCGCCGGATGTTGACAGTGTGGAAACCCCTTTCCCCTCGGTACAACATGGCGCCCACAACTCTTGGCATCCAGCCCTCACACTTAGCCTCCACCGCATCCGGAGAGCAGGATGCTTCATCGTGTGATGCATTTAACTTATTTTTACGACATTCTTACTCATAGTTGCTGCCTTTTTCAACTTTACGCTTTGTTGGGATTTACGGACTCTTTTCAAGAATTTCAAACCCGATCCTTTGGCCATGGCTGATATTCAGACATTCTACAGGTAAGAAATCACACACACACACACACACACACACACACATATATATTATACATATATATATATATATATATATTATATATATATATATATATATATATATAAACTCGTCTGTCTTGTTTACAACAAGTTGTTTACAAACCAGTTATCTGGTGATCGTAACATACATCTTCTCCGGATGTATGTACTTATCAGTTAAATGTTCGCCTCTAAATGACGACGGCCGAGAGGTAAAGGAATCGGACTGATGAAAATTCAGTCGGGTTTCGCTCCCAGATATAGAAGTACCGGTTAAGTCCTAGCCACTCTGATGAGACGTAAACATGTGTCTGTGGATGACTATATATATATATATATATATATATATATATATAATATATATATATCTTTGTCCACTTGATTAGGATTCCGTGGATGCGTGGCACCCTGTTGGGAAGTCGCAGCTATGGAGGTGACCCTTGTCCCTCTGTCATGTTGCAGATGTAACTACAAGACAGTTCTGTGGTTATGTATTTGCGCGTTTATCATGACTATTTGACGAGCGTTGTCTGTGGCGTAGGCTGCTGGCTCATAGGGTAGTATCTCGGCTGTATACACGATGATTGAGACCCTAATAGGTCGAAAAATTTGTCCAGTGTTTCCGCATGTCACACGCCTCGTTTGGTAAATTTGATAGTCATGGTAATTTAATTATGTTTCTTTTGTTTGCCCATTGTTTATGTAATATTTCTTTTAGTTTTATTATGTACAACGTTGAATTTAGACGTCATTTTTCTCGTCTCTACAAAATAATTATAGGTTACTTTTTAGGTTACAATACTAACTAGTCATGGATCTGAGGGAAAAAATTATATATATATATATATATATATATAAGTGCTTAATTGGAGCGTACCTAATTTTGAAAATTAATTAATTAATAATGAATTAGGCGGAATACCTATTAAATGTATGGCTAAACAAATCGAGAAAAAATCAATCTCTGTATGTACATTCGGCCTATTAGGCTCATCAGCAGAGCTATAGATCGGAAGACCGCCCTGTGCGTGATTTGAAACGGACTGCCAAGCTGAACAGGCCGATCTCATAACCCCTACACTAAACGAACTTCTTAGATTTTATGATTTGTTTAGAGTAGGTTAATATTCCTCTTCTAGTGACTTTTATTACACGACGATATGATAAGTTGTAAACAAGGTTTGTTTAGAATGGCTTTTTGCCGATAATTTTTGGGAGAATAAGTGCTTAATTGGAGTCGTACCTAATTTTGAAAATTAATTAATTAATAATGAATTAGGCGGGAATACCTATTAAATGTATGGCTAAACAAATCGAGAAAAATCAATCTCTGTATGTACATTTCGGCCTATTAGGCCTCATCAGCAGAGCTATAGATCGGAAGACGCCCTGTGCGTGATTTGAAACCGGACTGCCAAGCTGACAGGCGATCTCATAACCCCTACACTAAACGAACTTCTTAGTAATTCATTATTAATTAATTAATTTTCAAAATTAGGTACGACTCCAATTAAGCACTTATTCTCCCAAAATTATCGGCAAAAAGCCATTCTAAACAAAACCTTGTTTACATATATATATATATATATATATATATATATATATATATGGTTAAGAATAATTGAATTGTTTTTTTGTTTTTTTTTATTGAAAGGCATTAATCAGTTGTTAAATTTTTCCTTTTTTCCCAAACCTTTCACATGGATTTCCATGTTAATAATTAATCCTTATCACATGTTCCATGTTAATCATTAATTTTCCATTAAGTACAATTTCAGTAGATATGTTATGGTTAATTGTTCCGAACGATCAGGTTGCTGGCTTTAATCATTAGTGTTTTCGGGTTTGTGGGTTCGAATCCCTACGTTTCCATTGATAATTTGCCCGTTCATCTTGTGTATATTATAACTGAAATGTTTTTCAGACAGTTGTGATTTGTAGAATATACAATTTAATGTTGTTAAAAACAATATTATATCCTCAGTTTTGTTTTGTTTTTTTTTGTTTTTTTTGTTTGTTTTGTTTTTGTTTTTGTTTTTTGTTTTTTTTTTCTGTCGTGTATATCAGTCAATCTGTTCTTAATGAATACACTTTTATTTTTTAATGTCTTCGGACAATACCCATGACATTACTACTTGTGCTCAACAGCAATTACTATATCTATCTCTATTAATAATGGAGATTGGTGTATTTCTGTCTGTAACCAAAACTACGTCACAACTAACGTCACAATATTCTCAATGATTGCGTAAGTCTATTAATGAGTATTTATATTTTCATATATTTTTACATTTCATTTTTCAAATATTAAAACTAAAAATGTAACAACCTTAGCTAGCTATGTTTGGAACTTATTATTAAATGAGAAATATTGAAGAGATCCAATATCGACTGAGTTTGATTGATCCATGTTTCTTGAGTTTACAAGAAAAGTTAGCGATAATTAGATTAATTATATTTGATTAAAAAACATGAATTTCCATAAAATACATAACTCATTCATGTATTATTAAGATTAATATAGAATATAAATATAAGATATGCATTAATTATATAAAAGGACCAAAATCTAAAACTACAACTTAATTGATTTGTCAGAAGACTCCAACTTCAGTAATAAATAGGATATAAACAAAATGAATAAAAGAAAAAAATGGATGGGAATCGAGAACAGCTGACAGATAGAATTACAAATTCTTTTTCCTGATAAGCGTATGGAAAAATAATCTTTAATTTCAAAGGTAAAATTTCAAAGGTTTAGATTTAAAGACTAGAGTTTATATTTATCAAAATGACAGAGAGAGAAATAAAAATATTCTAGACCAAACAAGTATATATATAAAATGTAGTAACCTATGATTTTTAGTTCTCCTGAGGAAGGTGTACCTTGAACACCGAAACGTGCTAGAGAGAAAAACTTTTTTCTACAACTATAAATGCTCTATATTTTACGAAATATATTGAGCTCTTTGGATTAAGTACTTACGCTACTACAATGAAACATGGTATTAACTTTTTTGATGAATATAATATATATATATATATATATTATATATATATATATATATATATATATATATATATATATATATATATATAATATATATTCCGGTTCTTGCTGTTTCTGAATAAAATGCGAATATTTGATTTTATTTACGAAGATATCTAAAATTAAAATATACATGATAATAATGGATCTGCGAGACTAACTTGCTAAACATTACACCACATTTTATTGCCTTCTGCCTCTACCCAGGTGATGCTGGGTAGCCATTTCTAGTATAAATTAAAACAGTTCAGAATTCCTTGTGTATCAAGATTTTTTTCTACCTCCTGACGATCATGGCTCGATAGAGAAATAGCGTTTTTCGTTTTGTTGTTTGTTTTTTTTGTTTTTTTTTTGTGGGTTTTTTGTTTTGTTTTTTTCCCAAAATTTCCGTATCAGTTTACTTGTAGATAATCAGTTGAGTGTCGATAGTAATAAATAAAAATCTGTATAAATGAAAGGTGATAGTGGAAATTATTAAATAAAGATATTTGAAGTAAAGACATCAAAATTATGTGAGTGAAAATGTAGAACTTAAAAACGAATGAAATATAATAATATATAATAATAATAATAATAATAATAATAATAATAATAATAATAATAATAAGCTTAAATAAAATAAGAAGGAAATGCTTTTTAAAAAATCTCATTTTTCTTAATTAAGAAAAGAAGCCATAAATAAATAGTGTTTATCAATCTGAAAATGATTGGAGGAGGGGGGAGAATATGAGGAAAGAAAATATCGGTGTTGTGACTAATATTGTCGACAAGGATATAAGTAGCTTGAAACTGATTGGATGAGAATCGAACTAAACACGGGATGGAGTGGGGAAAGTATAAATGGCGGGAAAGGTACTCCAAAACTAATCGATAGAATTACAGATAAATATTAAAATTAGAGTCACTGACCATTAAGAATATAAAAGATACTATGAAAGAACTCATAAAGTTCTTATAACAACAACAACAACAACAACAACAACAATAATAATAATAATAATATAATAATAATAATATAATAATAATAATAATAACTAGCAGGCCTGTGTATATCTACAGTATGATAATTTAATTATTACAACAATATTAAAATGATTGAAATATTACAGTAATTATTACTTCTTCTTCTCTTCTTCTTCTCTTTCTTCTTCTTCTTCTTCTTCTTGATGAATAAAAACTTTCGTTAAAACCAGTAATTTTTTACCATTATTTTCGTCGTTGTCATCGTCGTCTTCATCTTATTATTATTATTATTATTATTATTCTAACACTACCTCTAAAGTTTGATATGTTTACTTAAAAGTTATTGCTAAATCTTCCATATATAAAAAGTATAATAATCTTGATTTAAATATCTCTCACAATTTTTTTTCTTTTCTTCCCTTTCTTTCTTGAGGTGACGACGCTTATAAATAAGAATTCGGCGGATAAGCAACACCAGATAATCAGGATTTAATTTTTTTTTTTCATTTCATCTTGGACGATTTAAATGGTATCATTTTTAACCAGAAGGTGTTGCAAGATGATAATGGCCGTACGATTAAGAAAGACAAGTATTGATATATAGATAATAATATGTAGAGACAGAGACGAAACTGTTAATCCCATAATAAAACGAATGTTACATAATTATTAGATCCTAATACTTATATAAGGTAGTATAGAAACATAATTGAGAGTGAGTGACGGCGCTTGACCTCACTCTCACCTTGCTTCCGGGGATAAATCGTGAGAACCAGAAGGCATAGAGGACCCTGTCTTTCGGTTTTAAGGATAGTAAGTAAGTCTCAGTCAGTTAGCAGGTAGGAGCCGAGCCCGATAGGATGTAAGTCTCACCTGCGCAGATGTCTGGGCTGGGGATTGGATATAAAGTAACATCAAAGTAAATCGAAGTCTTGTGTTTATTACCTAAAACTAACAATGACACAGGGCTTCTGATAAGGAGAAATCCCTAACAGAAACCAGACCTGAAATCCCCAAGTCAACTCCAGACGCTAGGCCTTAGAAGATATATCAAAGACGATCAGAATAGCAGCCGCCAGAATAGAAAATACGACAAGAAGTAAGTGAAGTGAAGAAGGGTAGGCAACACGAATGCAACAAACTACCACAGGGGGTACAAGACTAGGCTCTAAAAAAGCTCACAAGAAGTGATATAATAACGAGAAAACATGAACATGGTTAACAAAGGTGTAACCTCAAAAAGATAAACCGAATCTCTTTTAATAGCAACATAATATGATGCCATAAGAATCATTTATATTAAAGCATAGATAGATGATACACAACAAAATACTAATAGTAGATTGTGTGAAGACAGAGATGAAACGGTTAACTATATAAAAAATGAATGCAGAAAACTTACATAAAAGGAGATCAAGATAACGCATGACTGGGTGGAAGAGCTGGCCTACTGGGAATTATGCAAGAAATTAAGAATTGTGTCATACTACCATATGATATATGCACAAACTAGAATCCACCCTAGAAATCCCTTGTTGTCTGGGGCTTTAGAATACACCGACTGCACCTCTGTAGAGGGGTAAGACCTCCTTCCATGGGACCACTGTTGGTGGGGGGTGGTGACCCGTGATGCTTAAGGATGGAACCTTGAGAGTGAACTGAAGAGAGAGAGAGGAGGAGAGAGAGAGAGAGAGAGAGAGAGAGAGAGACTGGCAGAAACAGACTGACAGGAATTGCAAAAGGGACAGATTAGATGGATGGATGGTAAATCAGATAGATAGATTGATAGATAGAAAGAGAGAAAAAGAGAAAAAGAAAGTGAGAGATATTGACAGAAACAGGGGGACGGGTAAATGGATGTGTAGTAATCTAGAGAGAGAGGGGGAGAGAGAGGGGTGGGATAGAGAAAGACAGACAGACAGATAGACAGACAGATAATATAGAGAGACAGAGAGAGACGGATAAAGACAGGCAGACAGACAAACAAACAGATAGATAGAGAGAGAGGGGGAGGGAGAGAGAGATAGACGGATAGAGATAGACAGACAGACATACTGACTGAATTGTTGATCGATACTAAAAGATGAACGTTACAAGAAATATTTAGAATTGATTAAAACAATTTCCATGATTGACTCGTTAGTTGCTTCTTTACGTCTGATGCTATTTATAATTAGTCCAAGTTTTATTGTCGCTCTAAAAAAAATTAAATTAGATTAAAGCAACGAACGAGTAATAAACATTCAGCGGTTGGGTAACCAATTTATAAAAAAACGAAAGCAATAAAAGAAAGATCTATATATGAATACTGATGTTCTTAATTGTACGAACGTTATCTTGCAACACCCTCTGGCTAAAAATGAAACCGTCCAAATCGTACAAGATGAAATGCAAAAAAAAAAATTGTCACCTCAGCTAAATAATAGACCATTACGTTTTTATTAGAAAGAAAGAAAGTCGGAATAAATAAAGAAAAAGAAAAGAAGAAAGAAGAAGGAAAGAAAGAAAGAAGGTGAATTTATGAGAGAGGGATAAGCGTGTGAAAGCGATAACGCCAATCTGTTTCAATCGAACATAATGAAATATTAAAAAGAAGGAGAAATAATAGATAAGAGAGAAAGAGTTAAATCAAGATTATTATACTTTTTACATATTGAACTATTTCACAATAGCTCCTAATAAACATATTAAACTCTGTAATAATTAAATTATCATACTGTGGTATATTTACAGGTCTTGCTGGCAAAACATAGTTTCAAACTGAAAAGATTGAAAATACTTATGTAAACCAGAGAATTATTTGACGTCCTCTGCCAGTGATTCCTAAGGATTTTCTCTTTAGAGTTTTATTTCGATTCTACTTTTTTTAAATTTGATTTTTAATTCTTTTAAAGACGTTCGTTTATTAGCAAAGATATAGCCGAACTATTAGCATAGACATTTCCTTTTTTGAAAAAAAAAGTATTTCCGGTTTGTCTTTGCTTTTTCCTTTTTGTCTGTCTGTGTGTCTTTCTCTTTTCTTACCTTAAACCACTTCGATGTTCGCTTGATCGATAAACAAAATACCGTTTAGGAATTGCTTTAATTGAATGAAATTTGAATTTCCAAAAGAGAAAAAGAAAAAAGTTAAATAAATATTTAACTCGGATTCGAAGACAAAATGAAATGGGATTGGACTTTACGAGGCAATTTCCATTCTACATTTCAGATTAAATGGAACGGAACTTCAGAGAAATTGACTTGTCTTATATCAATCAGAAAAAAAAACATTTCTGAGTGGATAGATAGATAGATAGATAGATAATGAATTTATTTCGGTTTCGAAATCAACAAACTTAGATAGGTATGAACAGACTAAGAAAAGTATACACACACATAGACACACAACACACACACACACACACACACATACACACACACACACACACATATATATATATATATATATATGTTGTTGACATCCTTACGTCTGCGAAAGACGATGACGTAGTGCCTAAAAAATGTTTTTTTTTGGGGGGGTACTACGTACGTATGTGCCCCCAGCCCCCCTCTCCACCTGATGGTCCAAAAAAGGGAAACCAATGCATTTGGTAACGATAGTGTCGCAGGAGTTGTTGTGTAGCACTGAAATTCGCGTTACTCCACCTCAGGAACTCCGGCTCCGGTTTGTTTTCGGTTTACTCCAGATATATACAGGAATCAAGTCTTTTGTATATTTTATATATATATATATATATATATATATATATATATATATATTAACTCTATCACTGATATGGAACAAATTGGGATTGATTGATGCAATAATTCCTAATCATAGCATGTTTATATTTCAAAAGTGAGAATATTGACCAACACTAATTTTTTAAATAGTTAGGTTCTACTCGTCTTTGGAGAGGTAAATCTTGGTTTTTACCACGGGCTACAAAATCGAACCCATAACCCTGAGATTCTTTGACGGATGTTTTTCTCATAAACGATTTAATTTTTTCACTTTATGCTCAATAAAAACAAGAAAAAGAAAAAAAAAGAAATAAACAAATGAAATTCACTGCAAATATTATTTTTATTTTTCCCTTTACATGGGTAATCAAAATATCTGATAATTGTAAACTTATCCCGTAATCCCTTCAGCAACTTAAGAAGTCCAATGACAAAGTCTATCGCTTACAACAATAACACAACAGTCTCTAACGTAAACTCAATAACACACTTCCAAGCGTTCACCTGTCGTGCCTGATGTTTTATGCACAGCTCGATCTCGAAAAAACACACACGTGAAAATACATTTTCACCAATTCTCCTGGTTCCTTAATTAAGGTGCAAATATTTTCTTTTCTTTTGAGTCTTTCACTCATTTTGAACGTAAGACACGTTCAGAACATTTAAAAATATCAACATGGAAGACACTCTGTCCCTTTTTTTAGGGAAATAAGATTATACCATAGAATATAGACATGAACTTAATCAATACCATACAACATGATCCCCAATGGTGCTAACACATTATTAAAAACAATTCCTACAAGAGTATAAATATAAATACACAACATATATTACTTCCTAACCGTTAGGTATGAAATAACCCCAGATGGGTTGATATGCCGTTAAAATCAATCAACTAATCAACAACCAACAACGTTCAGAACTGCCTTGTAATTTCTTTTGCTACAATTCGAAAGATTCAATTTTTCTCATATATTGATTTTTCAATGACACTGAGCCAATCGACTCCATTACTTTTATTACGATAGAAATCATTTAAGGAACTTTTTTGAATTTTAATCGCGTATTTTTCTTGTTTCATTCATTCATTCATTTCTGTTTTCTTTCAATTATCAATCATCGATTAAGTTTCCTTAAAATATTGACGTTTCATTTTCATTTTGGTGTTGTTGTCTTTTTTAAATTACCAATTACTAATGATTGGTTAATAATCGAATGACTAATTACTAATGACTGTACTGCATTCCAACTTTTCTCGAAGTGGTAGAGCATAATATGATGAATGTGGATATGATTTTCTATATGTATTCTGAAAAGAGAGGATTATTTTCATGAACCAAATTAAACAAACCGCCAATTGTTGAATTTTGTTAAATAAAATTTGTTGGAAAAAAGCTGCAATAATTACGCATCAACCTAATAGATTCCACTTTCCTCCTCTCTTACTATTATAATAATCGATGTCACAAAAAACAACAATCAAACAAAATGAAGATTTGAAAAAAGATAATAATTCTCTAAAATTAAAAGGAAACCAATGTGATGAGATTTGTTCTCAACAGGATTTGAACTTCAAATGATTTCTTGGACGGCCTCGGCTTTATTTTTCGTTTTTGTTTTGTTTTTTGTTTTTTGTTGTTGTTGTTGTTTTCTGACTCTTTTAAAGAATTTGTTCAGACATGTTTAAAACATTATCATTAAAATCATTTATCCGTTTTAAATAATGAAAGCATTTAGTCGTCCTTAATTTCCTGTGATAAATTAGCTTTTTCTAATTCACTGAAAGCAGCGTTGTCTCACCCCCCACCCCCAAGAAACTCAAGGAGTTGTTCTTCGAAATCGACTTTGCTATTGATTGATTTAGTTATATCACTTAATCTCTATTTATTTATTTATCTTTTTCATAGTGCCTATATTCATCCTCTCTCTCTCTCTCTCTCTATATATATATATATATATATATATATATATATATATATATATATGTGTGTGTGTGTGTGTGTGTGTGTGTGTGTGTGTGTGTGTACAGGATTCTGTTCGTATCGGCATTTACACACACATACATTCATACATACACACACACACACACAATATATATATATATATTATCTTTTTCATAGTGCCTATATTCATCCTCTCTCTCTCTCTCTCTCTCTCTATATATATATATATATATATATATATATATATATATATATATATGTGTGTGTGTGTGTGTGTGTGTGTGTGTGTGTGTGTGTGTGTGTGTGTGTACAGGATTCTGTTCGTATCGGCATTTACACACACATACATTCATACATACACACACACACACAATATTATATATTATTTTTCATAGTGCTATATTCATCCTCTCTCTCTCTCTCTCTCTATATATATATATATATATATATGTG
>CM042170.1:33463335-33498335 GCA_023376005.1 Doryteuthis pealeii | reverse complement strand
AATGCTACCATTCATTGTGTTTAGTCAGGTCTGGTTTTTAAGATACTTCACGACAAGTTGTATATTACAATAGCAATTATTCAAAGGCCGGCGGACTCTACTTGTCATAGCTATAATACTGTTCTATACATTTCAAGTAAAGCTTGTATCTTAAAAATTTGATCTGATTAGAAAAAATTCGTATGCTTTTTTGATTTAGTGTAAAAAATAACTGCCTTAAAATCAGCTATTATATATCCGACCTTGACAACACCGCAGGCCAGTGTGATTTAATTATTACAACGCTTGATATGATTATTTAAGAGATGTTGCGTAATACTTCAATATGTAAAAGGTATAATAAACTTGATTTAACTCTCTCAAACACATTTTTCTTTATTCTTTTTTTCATCTTTTCAATATGTTCCATTGAAACAAATTAGCGATATGGCTGCCGTGAGCTCAACCCCTCTCTCTAACTTTCCTCTACTCTCTTTCTTTCTTTTGTATTATATTTTTCTGTGTAGCATGTCCTTTTTCTTCCCTTTCTTGCTTTAGATTAAAAACTTTTCTTCCCTTTGTTGCTTTATAATAAAAACAGAATGGTCTATTATTTAGCTGAGGTGACGAGACCCATAAGAAATAAGAATTCAACGGATAAGCAACACAATCAGATAATCAGGATTTACATTTTTGTATTTCATCTTGGATGATTTGGACAGTCTCATTTTTGAGTAGAGGGTGTTGCAAGATGATAACGGTCGTATTTGTTTTGTTTTTATTTTTCAATAAAGAAACGTTTAGGTCGTCTTAGATTCCACAACATTTATATATATGAGGGAGAGTAAAGAATTATCCACACTTTCGCCATAACAAACTTATAGGTGTGGTCACGTGATCGAAGTTTGAGCTTTATCAAGTCATTTTGCTTGCTGTATTTACAGTGTACACATGGCCACTTCACTAACAGTATACACCAAGGAAGAACAAGGTCCGAAGGTCATATGAAACTCATAAGTATGCACAGATACCTGTGGGCAGAAATAGATCTATAACAGCAAAATGGCCGATTTTTAATCCTTATTCTTTGCCAATTATATTGCTCTGTTCAATTATATTGAATATCGAGCTCTCAATCTCGACCTGACTACTTTAACATTACGCCGTTGGCAGAAAGGGCCAAATTAGAATCATCCTAATACCAACTTACCAGGTAACCCATCTACGGATATATATATATATATATATATATATATATATATGTGTGTGTGTGTGTGTGTGTGTGTGTGTGTGTGTGGTTAAGAATAGAGGAAAAAAGTGTACACAAAATAACTCAAACAAGCAGATGTTGAGGAAATATTTCGTTATACATTAAGTGCGACTTCTTAACCACACTTTGTCGCCATTATTTCAATCCTCCTATCCTAATAATGTCGGGAATGGACAAAAACACAGTCAACAAAACATTGAGCACATAAAAAATTACCCGTTCACCTTCTCCACAATAAAAACAAATGTATACTGTATAATTGTTTCAAATATAAGGACTGAAGAAGTCGCACTTAATGTGTATCGAAATATTTCCTCATTATCTGCTTGTTTAAGTTGTTTTGTCCACACTTTTTCCTGTATTCTTAACCATACTTTGTCGGGTTTATTCCAATCCTCCTATTCTAATAGATAGATAGATAGATAGATAGATATAGATATCCCTGTCCTCTCTCCTCCTGTATACAGTTTTTGCTCGACCGAACTAGTTTTAGTTTTTTTTCTAGAATACCATTAGTTTATAGATTAAATCTAAATCAATAAGTTCTTGTTGAGATAAATACAATATCGAGTGTCTTTATCCAGTCATATTTGTCTACAATATGTCTACGTCATATGTTCAATGTTCGAAGGAAGACCAATCAAATGAGGAATTTCAAATAAATAATCCCCCAAGGAAAACCGTTATTGATAATATAAACGGGTTCAAATGAAATACAATGAACATTATGAAAAAAGAAAATATGAAAGAAAAAACGAAAGGAAAATGATAACAAAAAAAAGAATCTAAAAATATTGATAAATTATAAGTTTGATAATTTTTATCCGTATTTATTAATCTTTGATATTCAAAATTAAACGTATGTAGGATTATACATATAGCTACACTTTTTAACTTTACTATATATATATATATATATATATATATATATATATATATATATATATATATATTATATATATATATATATATATATATATATATATATATATCTTATTATAATGTGTTTTTCTGTCTGTAACCGAAACTATATCACTACTCAAGTCACAATTCCCTTACTTATTTACGTCAAATTATCCATGGTTTCATTCTTATAAACCTTCAATTATTAATAAAATTGTTTTACATTATTAATACTGTTGACCATATCTACATACTAATAACATGTGATTGTATTTATATATACAACAAAATAGCGGCATATAGTATGAACGGGAAGGTTTATTTGTATATTGATATTTAAAATTTGATTTTAATAAATATGTGCTTGGAATTATTGATTTCTAATTGTTTGGTTTTATCTTAATGAATATGAGCAAAAATCTCGGAGATAAATCTTAAAAGAAAATTATTTACAAGAAGAA
The DNA here is from genome assembly GCA_023376005.1 of Doryteuthis pealeii. Lineage (NCBI taxonomy): Eukaryota > Metazoa > Mollusca > Cephalopoda > Myopsida > Loliginidae > Doryteuthis > Doryteuthis pealeii. Next base: position 33,495,722 of record CM042170.1, on the reverse strand, counting down.
ATAACTGTAATTTTATTCTTTACTTCCTATTTTAACTAAATAGTTAAATTAGAACAATTTAGTAATGAAAGACGGAAGGGGTGGAAGAGTAAGTTTCAGTTGTTCTATTTTTTTATTATAGCCCCCTCTGTTTCAAATCTTTTTTTTCATTCTTATTTCGTTAGTCTTTCTAATTTAATATGATATTTTATTACATTAAAACTTAAGTACTTGCACCCGGAGGGTGCATATATTTGCTAGTATATACAATAAAGGAAATGACTTATCGCTAAAAAATATTGAGTTAATCCCAATATTTAGTTGATACAAGTATTAATCGGATAAGTCAGTGTTATAACAAATATAACTCGAGTAAGTAATTTCAGTACACACTGTAATACTATATATATATGTGTGTGTGTGTGTGTGTGTGTGTGTGTGCGCGCGTGCGTGTGTGTGTATGTGTATATATAGGCTCGTTGAGTTATTTACGGATTTGAGGTCTTTAGTGATTGTAACATTTATATACCGATGTATGTATTTATCAGTTAAAACTACATTTCTTACAGACTCCAGAATATTGGCGTGGGGTTAAGAAATCGGACTGATGAAAAGTCAGTCGGGTTTCGCTTCCGGTTAGAAGTAGCTTGCTAAGTCTAGAAGAGACGTGAAAAATCAAAACACGGTATCTATCTATCTATCTATATATATATAGGTATATGTAAAAACAAAATTTTTTTTGCGATGAAACAAAGAAAATACAGTGCTCAATCACAGTTTGTAAGAGCTAATATTTATTTATTTTACAATGTTTTCATAGACATTGATCTATGAAAACATTGTAAAATAAATAAATAAATATATATATATATATATATATATATATATATATATAATATATATATATATATATAATTACTTGTACAATGGTTCATATTATTAACGTATTCGCTTGACTCTCTCTCTCTCTCTCTCTCTCTCTCTCTCTCTCTCTCTCTCTCTCTCTCTCTCTCCTTTGAACGGTTGAACGTTATGTTAGTTCATATTTTTTTCAATTGCCGTAAAAATCAAATGTTTACTGGTCTCTAAATGTTACATGTTTCCTATGTCTACACGGAACATTATCTATAATTAGATTCCCAGAGAGGAAAAATCTTTTGAATAATAGAATTTAGTAAATTGGAATTTGTAGACATGGGCTGAACCGGTCAATAAAATATTTTTAGAATTACACTATTAAATTGTAAATAAATAAATTAAGTATTTTTAAATAGTTATTGATTTTAAATGGGAAAGATGCTGAAATTGAACAGTGAAACATTTTAATTAGTAATATTAAACTCCTAAAATATAATTAGGATTAAATCTTAACTGTTTTAATTAGCTATTATCTATAATTAAGTTAATAATAATACAGGAATGAAAATTAAGAAATAAATAAACGAATATAATAAGCCGCATACGGCAATTGAAAATAATATGAACTAACATAGCGTTCAACCGTTTCTATTGGAAAGGAAGTTTATCTCGATTTTACTAAGTAATGGCATTGACTTAGTTAAGCGTAAGGTGGAGTCCTGATGTGATCACTTAGATCGAAACAATGGTAGACCCTTAACTGTTTTCCTCTATTAATATTAGTAATATTATATTGTTTTTTTTTTTTTTTATTGCGCACTTTTTGATAATTTACTAATGAAACTGCAACGGAAAAGTTAAAGCGGCAACTGGATACTATATATATATCATTGAAAATTCATTATATGAACTTAATAAGAATTTCAACAATGAAATATCCAGAAACGTATTTTAAAACTTATTTTCAATCATTCTATATGAGCATGTGAAAAGGAGAGAATACTGACAAATAAATAGATAAGAAAGAAAGAAAGAAAGAAAGAAAAGAAAGAAAAAGGCACAGCAAGAAAAAGGCAAAGAAAGAAAGAAAGAAAGACGCTGAAAAAAGGCACAGAAAGAAAGAAAAGAAAAAAGAAAGAAAGAAAGAAAGAAAAATAAAGACTGATCCCGCAAGAAAATAGTGTAAGCTTTTCCAAGCGAAATGATAGACATTTTGATTAGTATCTAATGAAACAGAAGCAAATAGTGTCAGGATCTTCTGCAAGTGAGAAATATTCCATTATCTGGTGTTAACCTTATTTGACGTGATAATGAAACTCATCTTATTCTAAATGTTGATGAAGAGAATAAAGTATTTCATTTCAATGGTTGATTACCACTTTCTGTCACTGTCGACATATTTGTCTCTTTGAACACCTGCCCTCTCTCTCTCTCTCTCTCTCTCTCTCTCTCTCTCTCTCTCTCTCTCTCTCTCTCTCTCTCTCTCTCTCTCTCTCTCTCTCTCTCTCTCTAACTCTCGTCTTACGCATCTTCGTCTATACTCACTTTTATGTACATATCATCTATACACATTTATCTACCTATCTTAATTCGTGTATATTCGTTCGATGTCACATTGATCCTATTTTTAAATTCGTTGTTGGGAACGTGTGTCTGTGTTCGCGCAACTGCCATTAACTGCCTTTCACCATATCATAAACACTTATTACTATTCAAGTAATTTCCACTCAGTAAAAATTTAATTTCAAACTTCAATGTCTAATTTCTTTGGCTTCGGTTAACTTTTTTTTTCTTTTATATTGCTTATTGTTTATTTTCTCCAATTCATAGTCACGACATTTTCAATTGGTCTAAGCTCTCTTCGGGATTTAAAAAAAAAAAAAAAAACAATATTCATTACTATGAAAAAGCAAGAATTGATAAGACCCAACAGAACAGTAAATGTATGGTGTGTAATGACAAAGATAAGACAATATATATATATATATATATATATATATATATATATATATATATATATATATATATAATTTCTAAACTCAACTTCAAAAAAAAAATATTAAAAAATACGGTCAAACTAAGCTATAGATGTATGCCCAACGTTGGGAATTTAATTGCTAAAAGTAACTTTTAAAAATCAATAAAAACCAAAACAATAAACCTCCTAATTGTAACTGTATCAATAAGACAGAATGTCCCCTGGAAGGAAAATGTCAACAAGAGTACGTAGTACATAAAGTCGAAGTATATACCAATAAACCAAAGGATAATAATAATAATAATAATAATAATAATAATAATAATAATAATAGAGTATACTTGGGATCTACACAAGGAGTCTTTAAAACTAGATACTATAACCATATGAGTAGTTTCGTAAATGAAAAATATAGGCATAATAATAGTTTATCTAATTATGTGCGGAAAATAAAAGAAGAACTAGATATAGACCCCATCTTATGGGAAATAATAAAGAAATGTAATAAATACAAATCAGGAGATAAATTTTGCCAACTTTGCACTGACGAAAAACTCGCCATAGCTCACTACAAAAAAAAACAAAGGAATTATTAAACGAAAGAATTGTAATCCTAAACGCATGTAGACATAAAAAACCGTGACTCCTTAGCCAATAAAAATAGTTATAATACAACCATTTTACGAATTTTTAATTTTTAACATTTTATGCTAATTTTTACCCACTCAGATATCCATTCCCATAATAAAAAAATGTTTGTAACAACCTCTTTTAGTCAGAATTATCCTCAATAACCATTCGGGTGAAACCTAGTTAGATAGTGTCTGAATCATGTAGGTCCTAAATAATATATATATACTGGCGAAAATGATATTTATATGCATTATATATATTATATATATATATATATATATATATATATATATACGTTTGCGTTTTTTGCAAATATCACATTCTAATGGACCTGCATCTTGCTTGGATGTTGACTTGATATGGGATCCCCAAAAATGTGTTTAAGTTTGACATCTGAAATCATTTGATATCACTGGAATTCATTGAATGGAAAAATATACAAGTTTTGTTAAAAACGAATCTTCCTACACAGACGAACTCAGCTGTCTCCACTAAACAGCCACACAACTAACACTTTCACTAATCACTTACTGCCTCATTTATCCTAATTCCTTTCATCCTTCTCTCCGGCCAACCCGAACTTTTGTTTACATTTGTGGAAACCCTTTTTACCTCCTTATTCATTTCCCTGATTATTTTCATCGTCTATATATTTCTCTGTTTTAAAATAATAAAATTCATTCTAATGAAGTTCTCAGACCAATAAAGGCGAAATATTAATTGAATTTAATTGTTTGTTTTTGGTTTGGTTGGTTTGTTTTACGGCATATCAACCTCAGTGGGTCATTTAATGCCGATAAAGTTTTGAAATAAATCAATTCTTAATGGATAATATAATTTTTTTATAAATACATTTTTCTATTCAACCCATAGATGGGACCCTAACAGGTACTACCACTCCGGGTCAGAGTGGACCAGGGAGCAATGATGATGAAGGGGTGCTCCACATTCCCCAAACCTCCAAAACTGGAACCTCACCATCAGATAGAGTTTAACGTCATTCCCAGGACATGTAGACCCGCAGCCACCGCCTTCTAGCACCCATATGATAAAAAGGGGTTGGGGCTTGCCATAAGGGCAATATGGTTGGGATAATCATATAGTGCTAGGGCTCTTAATTGTTTGTGATCGTTATGCACTTTTCCCCCACGGATATTGTTTTGTATATGCCATGAAATATTGTTTTGAAAAAGAATACTGATCAAGAGGAATTGTATATAATTTTGGGCGCCGTCGACTGTGTTTACGTTATCCATAAAGTTCAAGAACTTTGAATGATAGAAACTGGCTGAGTTCGAGTCAGTAAAGCAGATATTTATGAATTTTGATCTTGAATGCAAAAACCGTGATTGAATTGATATTTACAATTATTTTGGCAGACGAAAAAAATGAATTTCCTTTCTTTCATGACATTATTTCTTTATTGAACGGAAATGTTTACTAAATGAAATTCATCTTTTTAAAAATAAAATCGACATTTTAAAAGACCGCGGGGGACAAAGTGCCGATAATGAGGGGAAGAAGGAGGTTTATTATTTTTATCAGTTTTTTTTTTTTTGTTTTTTTTTGTCTACTCAATCAATCCACATTGGTTGATAATGGTTTCTATTTTATTCAGATTATTGTTATTTCTTTTTTTCCACTTATGTTTGAGTCTCTAAGTAGTATTCACAGACTAGGATATATATATATATATATATATATATATATATATATATATATATATATATGTGTGTGTGTGTGTGTGTGTGTGTGTGTGTGTGTGAGTGTGTGTGTGTGTGTACTCTGTATATATATATATATATATATATATATATATATATATTATAGAAAAATAGAAATAAATCCGATAGTTTGAAAACATTAAGATATATGAAAAAATAAAATATTCAAGATGTATTTATCTTAATATTTAAAAAAAAGTATTTTTTTAAGAGACAGGTTGTCGCATAGACATTTATGTATCAATAGATCCCAAAATAGTCATATATGCACATTCAACCAAGACAAAGGCAACCCTGCACACACACACACACATATTTATATGTGTGCAGAAGCAGTTGTATATTATGTTGACTATGCTATAGCCCCCCCCCCATATATATATATATATATATATATATATATATCCCTTTCTCTGAATGTTTGAGATGAGGCTTGATGATTAGTATTATCTGCGTTATTCGGACTATTGTCCTCACCTTCATTGTTATCTGTACAACGCTTCGACCGATATGCCCTCCGGACTTCTTCGGTATTTCTTTCGGACTCGGGACTTTCTTATCGTAATCGGGAGCCATCACGGAACTTTGAACCTAAACCCTTTATTCAGTCCACGGGGTATCCTGTTCTCATTCCGCTAAACATAATCCCGATTACGACAAGAAAGTTCCCTAGTCCGAAAAGAAGGTTCCCGAGTCCGAGCGACAAGAAATACATGAAGAAGGCCGGAGGGCAGATCGACCGAAACGTTGTACAGATAACAATGAAGATGAGGACAATAGTCCGAATAATGCAGATAATACTAATCATCAAGCATCATCTCAATCATTCAGAGAAAGGGATATATATATATACATATATGGGGGGGGGGTCGCGATAGCATAGTCAACTGCTTCTGATCTTTTTTTTTCTTTTTGCAAAAATAAGATTTTGAGACAAAACACAAGATATCCCGTGAGACTGTTCTTGTTTCTTAAATTGAACATTCATCTTAAAGGTACGGTTTAAAGTTGTGGGGAACTTTTAAAAACATACCACGATACTGCTTTACACTATATTAAAAGGGGAATATCATGGGTGCTTCGACCAATAGAAAACTGGATTGGATGTAGAAAGTCTGTTGAACACCAAGTGGACGATTCCGAAGAAATTTAACATTATGTATACATCGAATAGCTCCATTTATATTTTGAAAAAATGAAAATTCACTCGTTATATATATATATATATATATATATATATATATATATATATATATATATATATATATATACTCACACACACACACACACACACAAATATATATGTATATATATATATATATATATGTGCACTTACACACATACACACACACACACACACACACACACATATATATATATATATATATATATATATATATATATGAATATTTCTGTCTGAGCGTGTATTAAAAATTGGCGCCTACACCAGTAATCTGATCTTGATGAAACTTTATACACATGTAAAGAACAAGACTGTATAATTTGATTTCCATAAAAATTAACAATCGAACTCCTGAAGACATCTACATAGAGTTCTAGAGATCTAAAGAGACTTGCTGTCACTTAGCCTCCAGTGAACCACTGGCTTTATCAGGTTAGAAAAAAAACTCTTATGGAGAGAAAAATAATAATAATGATTACCGAAAAACAAAACAAGCCACAAACCTCAAATAAGATGTGTGAAACACGAAAAAGAATGTATGAAACTCCAATAGTTTGATTCAAGATGGGAACCACTGGAATAAAATTCTCAAATATCATCTGATTTACTGAGTTGAACTCAGCCATTTTCATCTTGTCAAAAATTGTTGAACTATATTGGGATTTCTACATCAGTCCTATTTTAGGGAATTCCTATTTCATCGTATAATTGGATTACAATGACATGGAATTCGGCAAAATCCTCTTCATTCTTTTCCTTATTTTATTTGTAGGTTTTTTTTTGTTTTCTTTGTTTTTGTTTGTTTGTTTGTCTGTTTGTTTTTTTGGGGGGTGGGGAGGGGTTCCGATAAAAATCTTCGTCTTGTTTCATTTTTTTAACATGATTCATGTCAATGGCGAATCTTTTGGCACGAAATGATAAAAGCGTTTGGAAAAAGAATCCAAAATGTTTCCTTTTTTTCCTCCTTCCAATTCAGTTATGATGTTTCCAAGAATCCAAAATATTCCATGTATAAATTGATCATTCATATTTCATTCCAGGCGATTTTGGATTCTGTGGATCATTTTTTATTGTTGTTGTTTATTTTCTTTCTCCGTTTCTGCCATTGTGAATTTTTCCTTCGTTATTTTGCCGCATGCAGTTCGACATTTAATGTTGGTTGGTGGGTGGGTTGGTTGATTTTACGGCACGTCAAGTCTTGTTGGGTTATTTTATACAGAAGACGTTTTGTTTTAGTCATTAATGATGGCTATACAACAGTTTTTTTTTTCAAACTCAATTTTTTAAACTCATGTTTTTCTATTTAACCCATAACTCCAGATCATAGTGTACCTGGGAGTAATGGCGATAAAAGAGGAACGCACACTCCCAAGAGCTTCAGAATTGGAACTTCACCACTAAATGCAGTTTAACGTTATACCCAGGATATTATGGCTCTCAGCCACCGCCTTCTAGCACATATATGACAAAAAGGACTGGGGCTTGCCATAAAGGAAATCGGGTCGGGTCAATCATATTGGTGATAGGCTTGACCAGCCGATTGATTGGAAGGGTATTTCACCTGCCGACCGTCAAGTCTAAGTAAGGCCAAAGAGGAGTGATACATAGACTTCTCAACCACCAGGGTAATATCCTTTATCATAACGGATCGCCACCCACGACCAACAGAATTGCAGAGGTACAGTCATTGTATTCTAAAACCCCAGTCGACAGGGCTTTGCATTTAATGTGCAATCCTATGAGCACAATCCTTGCAACCTTGTCCATTTTTTTCTTTTAATTCAGAGTGTACCCTCTTTGTTTTATATTATTATATAATTCCTTGCGAGTTTTCTTTCAGTGGATTCTGAGTGACAGCAAGTCTCCTCAGATCTCCAGGACTCTTCTGAGTGTTCTAACAATGTTGTTATCTGGATGATCTCGATTCTTCGTCTGATTTCCAGTTCGTCCAGTCTTTTTTCTAAACACTTAGCGATAATATATTTTCTGAGCGTTTTTGTAATGAACAAGCATCTTTTATTTTACACCATGCTGGACTATACAGCGTGAATTTTTTCAGGTTTTACTCAGGGACATCTTTTGTAACAGCTACTGCAACCTTTGTGATTATTCAATGGCATTCTCTCTATGGACCAACCTCCTTCAACATTTTACTCACTGCTTCATTGACCCGATCATCCTATTGGTGAACTCTGCCCACCTTCCCTCATGTACACTCTAACCACAACTTTCAGTCGTACTTTTAAGGAACACGAGTACTAATATATAGATATGAACTCATTTGAACGACAAGAAAATTGACCCACAATAATAAAAACAAAAAGATAGAGTCTTTAAGTCAATGCAAATGTTATTATTGTAAAGCATTTTGACAAAAGACGGTTGTAAATTTTCAATTTTCAACAAGGTTTGTTTATTTTCCTGTCTCTAAGGCGCCATTATATGTATCATAATTCCCAATGTTACCCAATTGAACTGACATAATTCATCCATATCTCTATTTTCCTTTTCTTCTTCTCAGATTTTCATAGTAACATCGTTAATAGATCAGATTTATTCTAATCTATGTATTAATGATATTGAATATAAATTGAATACTCATTGATAAATTTACACAATTCCTGAGGGCATTGTAACGTAAGCAGTGGCGTAGTTTCGTTTACAGACAGACCCTGAATCTCCATTATGATAAGATTATGATTCCCAATGTTACCCGATTGAACAGACGATTCATCCATATTTCAATTATTTCCTTTTCTTTTTCGTTTACTGCAGTCTTCGTCTCTGAACGTATTGACACTTCAGAATGTTTAATAACATTTCAAACAGTCAGTTGCCATATTCGTTTACCCTTTACGTTCCATGATTTGTCTGCAACAAAGAAATTCTCAAAGTTCAATACTGTTTCACTTAATGAAATTCAGAAAATATAATTTGATATCTGACATTCCTAATTAGAAAGTTTTGAAATTTTCTTTCATTTCTCTTATCAATTTATTATGAATATAGACGACGATCATTCAATGAATAAGGGAAATTTTGTTTTGAAAAAAAGCAAAATATTTCTTAGAATTATCATCATAATTATCCATATATTAATACTCTTGTTCCTTAATCTTCCGACCGTTATCATCCTGCAACAACCTCTGTTTTAAATGAGACCGTCCAAGATGACATGTAAAAATTTAAATCCTGATTATCTGGTGTCACTTAATCGCCGAATTTTTATTTCTTTTGAGTGTCGTCATCTTTTTTAAACTCATCTAAAAATTCAGAAAAATGATACTTGGAGATATTCATTGAAAAAATATATGATTCTAGTGCTACTTTATTCAGTGCGAAAATTGTGGTTGATGCTTTTCTGTTAGTTTTAAAATATTTGGTTCCAATGTTATCAATGACTTGCTTGTTAACCATTACCAAAAGATTGGACACCAACTCTTTTTCTAAGGAATATGAATCTTGCTCGCCAAGCACATATCGCTAATGGTGGTGGAGTACTCTTTTCAGTTCGGTCGTAAAAGATTTTGTCGTGAAAGCTATTATGATATTTACATTCCATGAATGAAGTCTGATTCTAAAATTGGTTCTGTCCGCTGTGTCAACGTATTCTGATTACCATTTTTGAGTTATTCCAGTCGATCGTCTATATGCTGCTGCTGTTGCTGCTGCTGGAATCAAATGCGGGACTAATAAGTGTGTCATTTTGTCTGCGAAATGATGTCGAGCTCAGAGTCTCATCCACATGTCTGATTGTGTGATATATAAATAAATAAATATATATATATATATATATATATATATATATATATATATATATATATATAAGATGAACGAAAAGTGATAAAATATACAGGAATATTTCTTTTGTGTTATTTCTTTTTTGATTGTTCCCAACTAGTTTTGACCTTAGGTCATCCTCAGGCGAAAATTTCTTGTGAAAGAAATTGTGTTTTTAGAAAGTTTTTAAAAGTTTTTTTAGTGTTTGACAAGCCACAATAATCCTGAGAGATAAATGTATCAGAAGTGGGAAGTCCATCTGTTCAGCGAAAAACATCTTTTAGTTAAATTATATATATATATATATATATATATATATATATATATATATATATATATATAATATATATATATATACGTGTTGGAGGCGCTTGGTTTAATAGTTAGTGTCATAGGGGATAGACTTGTTGACCCGAGTTCAAATTCTGGACGAGGGTGTTTGAATTTCAAATAGCGCTAATACCCTTGAGAAAGGTATGCATCCAATTACCCTCCCTCCAACTATGGGTAAATAGTAAGAGAGACTGGACTCTTTAACCTTGGCTAGGTAACCAGTCTAGGAGAAGGAAAACTCTGAATTCAAACATGTTAAACTTCGCTTGAGAAATTGACCTAATGTCACATCCTGCTCATGCCGAGGAGTTGGTATATATATATATATATATATTATATATATATATATATATATATATATATATATTATATATATATAAGGACATGTATTATTTATCTTGACAAAGAAACTGGCTGGTTGGTGACGACTTTGAACAACTGATATCTTTTGATCCATGTTGATGAACCGAGCGTTGGATCTTCTCCTGACTTAATGGATCTGATCATTTTTAAATGTGATTGACAATGTAATCCACGGCATTCACTCATCGATATTCATTTCGTATTGCAATTTCGAAACTTTCATTTCACTAAGGAGATTCGCTCATTGGAGAGTTGATTTCGTCAATGCAGAAATTGTTATATGATTTATATCGATATAAGCACGGAAAAATATAGTTATTCTGATTATGATGTTAATACACTGCTACCTTGACTTACGAGTGCCACAACTTACGAATTTTCTGAGTTGCGAGCTGTATGTTGCGAATTAAAATTTCAGGTACGAGTACGCTTCAGATACGCTTATGATAAATATTTCATTTTTTCAAGTTTTCAAATTTATTACACCAAAGAAAAATACAGTGGTACTTTGACTTACAAATGCCCAAACTTAAGAATTTTGGGACTTACGATTTTTCCGAGTTACGAGTTTTCCGAATTACGAGTTTTCCAAGTTTTCACTCGGTTGATTTTTTGCTTTGTGTTGAGAGCTAAAATTTAGGTATGAATGTGCTTCAAATACGCTTATAAGTTCACTAAAAACATTCAAATACGTTAATAAGTTCACTAAAAACATTTAAGTTTCCAAATTCATCGCTTCTTAAACTTTGGCAACTAAGTGGGAACCGCACCTTTCGGTGTGATTAACTGTAATTATATGGAAAATATTTTAGGGACCGGGTTAGCTCAGTCGGTAGAGCATTCGGCTAGAAACCACAAAGTTCCGGGTTCGATACCGGTCCTCATCGACTCAGCGTATGAGTAGCACAAGGATCTGTGCAGTAAAGTAAGGAGCTGACGGTAGGCGTGGCGCTTCACCTCAGACGCTAAGATAATCTCCTTGGTCTAGCACTAGTGAAAAGGTGATAGACTCCCTCGCTGAATGGCTGATACCGACATTAGGCCGCCTCGACGACTTTACTTTTTTTTTTACTTTATATGGAAAATGAATATTCACATGTAAAATAAGTCATAAATATACAAGGTCATATTCATTGAAAAAATATATTATTCAAGTGTTACTTTATCCAATGAGAACTTTCTGGTTGATGCTGCTCTATTAGTTTTGCACTATTTGACACCAATATTATCAAGGATAATCGAAGACCAATCCTTTAAAAAATATCGAGTTATTTACGGGCATTTGACACTTTTACTTGCATTAAATATTCACTCCTCTCCTCCCCTCCCCTCCCTCCCCCCCTCCCCTCCCCTCCCCTCCCCTCCCTCTTTGATGTCAGGGAATGTGTTTGCAGAAGGATTTTTTTAAATTGGTGGTTCTAACCGGGTCTGGATTGATCCGGTGTATTCATTCAGCTATCCAAAGAGAGACTATTGGTCATTCGACAGAGAGCGCGAGGTCAACGAAAATACAGCACGTTGAAAAACCAGTCACTGGAGAAAAGAAAAAACTGAAATTAAACAACAATTCGAATGAAATAAAAACGAATTCTTTCGTGTCGTTGAAACGAGATTGTAGTGATTATTTACTTGTGTTTTGCTTAGTCTCACCCACAGGTTTTAGACTGCTGACAACTACCTTGCATTACGTAAGTGATCGTCTATCTAATTACGGGTGATGCTCGTTCCTCGCTTAACATTCAACGTGACTTGACCACAGGTTTACGTCCAGTCGGCTGATCTTAGAATACGCTGACTGTATCCTTCCCACAAAAGGGATGTCCTGTGTTTGACTCTAAACTACAGATAGTGAGGCTCCAGTTCTGTAGCTTTGTGGAGAGTGGAGTAAACAAGGATATTTAATTCTTGGCTTCTTTTTATTGCTACATCGGCCGGGTGGCCTAAATTCGGTATCAGTCAGACAGTGAGGGAGTCTATCCCCTTTTCCTAGTGCTAGACCAAGGCGATTATTTTAGCATCTGAGGTGAAGCGCAACATGTACCATCAGCTCCTCACTTTACCGCACAGCTCCATGTACTACTCATACACTGAGTCGGCAAGGGCCGGTATCGAACCCGGAACCTTGAGATTCTTAGGCTCTATTGACCAAAGTAAACATGAGGTATAATCCAATTTGCAATTAAATAAATTTTACAAATAGAGAGCCGGAGAAAATTAGATACATGTTCAAACATTAAAATGATGTAAACATCATTGACAATAAACAATAGACGTTTCTGTGATTTCTAAATATTTTGGAGGCCTTACCTTTGTGATTACCGACGTAAATGAGATAGTGCTACCGTGTTGACCTTAAATGTCATTAATATTAGCTTGGAAATCTGCTTGTCAACTGAAAGTCAGTTCTTTCCGGGCTGGGTGCTTCCATGAATGTTTTTGTGCTACAATTGGCTTTCTTTTCTACAGACCAATGGAATTCATGCGAAAAGAATAAACAGATTGTAAAAAAGAAATAAAAATAAAAACGAAAAATAAGGAAAGATTTGAGGAAGGCTAAGAACGGTCGTGAGAAATCAAAAATAGCTATCTCTATTCTTCTCATACGAAGCCTCCATTGATTACTTGTTCAAAGTGTGGAAGAAAAAGCCCGGAGAATAAAACGCCAGTTTTAAATTAGTTTAATCCAAGACCAGATTTTAATTAGCTTAAAATAGTCTTTCACCCGTATGGAATAATTACCGGTTTCTAAAAGTTTTTAAAAGAATGAACGGAGAATTTGAACAAAAAGAAAAAAGAAAGAAATTTTTTAAAAGTTAAAAAAAATATAAAGAAAAGGAAATAAGAAAAGAGAAAGACGGAAGGCGTTATTAACAATAAATAATAATTATATAAGTTGTTGGAGCAGACATTCAAAAAGAGAAGACAGGTAATTTACAACAAAGGAGAGATGATTATAATCACCGGATAATTATGCTTAAGTTTAACATTTTGATGGAGTTTTGTCAAAAAAAGATAATAATATATATAAACACAATCCGTTGTCAGAGAGGAATTATATATTATACATTACACGCAAGAGAACTTAGACTATAGAGTTGAACAACTGATAATTCACCCTCAACTAATTAGGGTTCTGTCCAAAATATTAGAATATATATCAAGAATCTTTTTTCTTACACATACACACATACACACACACACACACACACACACACATAACACACACACATATATATATAATATATATGTGTATATATATATATATATTACATTTTGGTCTGAAGATCGCTTAGGTGAGAAACTGTCAATAACACGGTGTTGACTCCATGTCCACACTACCTTAACACACACACACACACATATATATATATATATATATATATATAGGGTTGGAGTAAAATCAGATAGTATGAGGTAAGGTAAAAGGAAAGTAAACAAAAAATAATAACTCAAATAAGTCTGAGAGGAGAAATATTTCGTCCTTACTTGAAGGACTTCTTCAATCATCTGAAGTCAGATAACTGAAGAAGTCCTTCAAGTAAGGACGAAATATTTCTCCTCTCAGACTTATTTGAGTTATTATTTTTTGTTTACTTTCCTTTTACCTTACCTCATATATATATATATATATATATATATATATATATATATATATATATATATACTAGGAATATAAATATATATATGGAAGCGCAAGGTGTAATGGTTAAGGTCATGGGAAATGGACTCGTTGCTCCGAGTTCAATTCCTGGACTTGGTAATCGCATTTCACTTAGCGCTAATACCCATGAGAAAGGTATGAATCCAATTATCCATCCAGCTATGGAGAAATAGTAGGGCAGACTGGGCTCTTTAACCTTGGTTAGGCAACCGGTCTAGGAGAAGGAAAACTCTGAATTCAAACCTGTTGAACACCGCTTAAGAAATTGACCTTGCGTTACATCTTGCTAGTGCGGTGGGGTTGGTAAATATATATATATATATATATATATATATATATATATATATATATACCAACCATACCGCACTAGCAGGATGTGTTACATCCTGCTAGTGCGGTGGGGTTGGTCAATTTCTTAAGCGGAGTTCAACAGGTTTGAATTCAGAGTTTTCCTTCTCTTAGACCGGTTGCCTAACCAAGGTTAAAGAGCCCAGTCTGCCCTACTATATATATATATATATATATATATATATATATATACTAGACAAAGTACCCGATCTATGGCCGTTCGAAAAGTAATTTAGAAACACCAGGGAGTGAGATAGAAAGAGGTAAGAGACGTGTAAGATAAATTAATTCTAACAATAAAAGAAGTTAAGAATTCCCGTATTATAATATTCGTTCATGCAAAACTCCACTTCGACCCTTACTTGGGATAGGCCTCATGCGATCACTTGACTGGTCATGTCAAACCCTAGTAATTATATGATTGTCCCAACCCTATTCTTCAAACTGAACTAATGACAAAGACCCTCAGCTTTTTATCATTTTGGTGCTAGAAGGATGTGGCTGAGTGTCAACTACAAGTACTTATTGATAGTTAAACAAATCATATATATATATATATATATATATTATATATATATGAATATATATATTTATATATATTATATATATATATATATATATAATATATATATTTGAATCAATATATATATAATATATATATTATATATTATATATATATGATTTGTTTAACTATCAATAAGTACTTGTAGTTGACACTCAGCCACACATATATATATATATGTAGCGTCACTTCTACCATCAGTTTTTCTTAATTATTTATCGACTCATACTTACCAAAAAAGACTGGACTCCTTTATATATAGATCCGTTAGGAGAAACCTAGGTAGATAGTCACTGATTTATTAGTCTTTACTATTATTATTTCCCCTACTTAGTGTATTGAGCACTTTAGTATTTTTAACTTAGGCAACTCTATCGGTATGTTTTGGGGGGAGGGGCATTACAATAGTGTCGGTTGATTATTTTCTAATGGTGTATATGTTTTGGTCTTTTCTCTTTTTTATAATATTTTTCTTTTAATGTACAAATTATAGCACCGGAAGTTCTTTTTTAAAAAATTGTTAGAATGTTAATATATATATATATATATATATATATATATATATATATATATATATATATATATTACAAAGTGAGTCATAAAACTATCAAGATTGAAGCTGTATTTACCAAGATAGAAATGAACAATGAAAGGAACGTTATTTTTTTCAGAATACATAGGTGTGTCAAAAAGTACAAAAAATCTCGATACTTTTTTGACATACCTTATATATATATATATATATATATATATATATATATATATATATATATATGTGTGTGTGTGTGTGTGTGTGTGTGTGTGTGTGTGTTCAAACCATCTTTACACCAGTTTTTTAATATAACATTTTATTATGTTCGTGACTAAAATATATTGTATTGATCCCCTTGATCTCTTGAAGACAACACGTCATCACCCCACCTCACCCCTCGCGTATCGTAGCGCCACCTAGTAGACATGAACGTAGGTGCTTGTCGCCCTTTCAAACTTTATCATTAAAGTATCTTTGTGTAAAATTTTGTTCTGCATAAAGAAAATGCTTTTACATAATCATTTCTGATGTTCTTATGTAATGAAGAAGAGATTGTTTGAACCTCAAGCAAAATGTCTCAAGTGGTACCAGCATTTCAAATAAGGAAGAGCATCCAAAGATACTCGAAATTTAGACGACCATTCACATTAAAGGACAACATTCACTTTGACAACTTTTAGCGAATCCCCTGTCTTTTGGTTTCTATTCCCCCTGAAAGGACGTCAATTATAATTTGGTGGAGTGCTTGTGTAATGGTTATCGTTGTAGAAAATGGACGTGACAACACGAGTTCAAATCTTATATGGGGCTGTTTGCATTTCACGTAGCACTAATACCCTTTGCAAAGGGCTGAATATACACTGATAACTTTTAACGAATCCAATATAAATCTCCTCTCCCAACGGCCCTTCTCTCCTGGTTTGGCCCTTTCAGACATTTCGTGCAAAAATCCACCCTAAAAGGTCTTCGATTACAATTTTATGGAGGCGTTTTATGTAATATTTATCGTCGTTGGAAATGGACGCGACGACCCGAGTTCAAATCTTGTACAAGGTTGTTTTCATTTCACGTAGCATTAATACCCTTGCGAAATGTATGAATCAAACTATTATTCCCCCAGCTATGGGTAAATAGTAGTGCAGGCTCTTTAACCAGTCTAGGAGAAGGAAAACTGAATTCAAATCTGTAAAATTCCGCTCAAGAAATTGATCATTTGTCACATCTTACTCGGGCGCAGAGGTTGGTAAATATGTAAGATTTACTATGAAGTGTAAATACTTGATATAGCTCTTTGAAAACCAAACAGGCTATCCCTTCAGTGTTTAGTTGTTTTTTTTTAAGAGCGCTAAAACCTTTACGAAAGATACACATAAACTACTTTAAAACTTGTCGACCCTAGTTCAAATTCTGGACGAGGCTGTTAGCATTTCACATAGAACTAATACCCTTTCGGAAAGGTATATATCCAAATAATCTCCCTCAAACTATAAGTAAGTAGTTGGGCAGATTGGGATTTTTAACCAGGGCTAGGTAACTAGTCAAAGGAGAACTCTTAATTCAAACCGGTTAAACTCTGCTTAACAAATTGACATTGTGTCGCATTCTGCGCGTGTGGAGGGGTTGGTATATATATTATATATATATATATATATATATATATATATATATATATATATATATATTTATCAATGAATGTAATATCAGTGAATGTAATAAGGAGAATGCAACAATAGAAAGGATAGTTAAACACGATTTGTAGGACGGCAGATTTTCATAGAGGATACAATAGAAAGAGAAGGATATCTCGATGTGAATGAAAGAGTTATATTTTAATGTTCATCATAAAATCATAAACTTTGGTGTTTGTATTGTTATATACCTCTATTCTGGGTATTGAAGAGAGAGTTCTTTTGAGGAGATGAGAGATGAATGGCATTCGTATATGTCTCTCGCATATTTAAGTCCTTATCTTACTTGTGTTTCGGAATAACTACGACATTCTTCGAACTGGCCTGATCTGTTACCTTCATTTCTTCTATTGTTTTCTTCTAATTGGTCTTTCTTGGTTTTGTTATCTTCATTTCTTTTAATTGGTCTGGTTCTGTGGAAGCTGGTTCGCAAAGGCTGCCATTTAGTTCATATAGACAACACGAGGCTTATATTTTAGTGATCACATTTTTTTTATTTTGAACCAGATTTCAACCATGGTGGAGTCGAAACAGAAACGACGCTTACATCACGGCGTCTATCGTTTAACTAACTAAGCTAAACTCAACTTCCGTTCCCACCCTTTCCCAGTGGCAGGAAGTTGTGATCAACTCGATGTCATTGAGTGTCAATCATCTAACTCTACGGATTTTGAATTCCAACGACTTTCAATTCAAAATCTAACTACACTAACCGTCCAAAAACAACGGTTTATTAATATACAACAGTAGTAAAGAGTTGCATTTGTATAAAAGGGAATCTTCTTATCTTATATGTAATAGAAGTCGGTATCAACCGAGGGAGTCTATCCCCTTTTCGCTAGCACAAGATCAGGGAGCTTGTTTTTGCTGAGGTAGAGCACTTCACCTACCGTCAGCTCTCAGATGCTTGACCACACTGTTCAGATTACCCAGCGCTAAACCAGCGAAATCGTTTTTTGCGTCTGAGGTAGTGCATCATACCTACCATCAGTTACCTACTTTCTTGCATAGATCCAAGCTGTACAACATATGCGCTGTGGTAAATATTTGATATGCCGTTTAATACCACCCAACCAACTAACCAACCAACCTTAAATAATTTGTATACCTATTATTTTTTTTCTGAAAGCAAAAGAATCCCCTCCGGGTGGTCTAAAAATGATTTTTGAAATAAATTGCCTGAGTGAGATGGGGTAAATTGAATAATTAAAATAAAACTTTTGATTTTTTTAATTAATTACTTACTTTAAAAGTATCATATTCACTCCACTGAGATATTTGTTTTGTTTTATGACCTGTAAGAACCTCCAAAATGCATCTAAAAAATCTGATTTAATTATTCAGACTCTTATCTTAATAGAAAAAATCAAACCGTAAGAGTAAAATATATGTTGTTCAGATTTCATATAATGAAATAAGGTCGACCAAGTAAAAAGATATTTCCCCTAACATATTTTAGGGAAAACTATTTTAAACATAAATTCATCTAAAAGTGAATAAGTATAAAAACATTTTCGTGAAAATTTACTCTTAATTGGTTTTTCATAGAATTCTAAAAAAAAAAAAGTACTGTGACATAAGCAGTAAGGTAGTTTCGGTTACAGACAAAAAGAGTCCGAATCTCCATTCTTTATAGAAGATATTCAGCCTTCGTTTTAGCGGTACAATTTATATTTTATTCATGGCTTCATAAAAGTGAACTTTCTCATGAGAGAAATTTCAGATAAAATTGTATTGAAATATTATCTAAATATTTCCAAAGATAATTAGATAACAGAGAAATAAATTCATTTATTCCCTTCTCAAAATAAAGAGACCCCTTGACTAATCTCGTCAGTAAAACTTCCCAGCGAATATTAATGGCGTGTGGGAAATATTCAGATGGTCTAACCTGTGGGCACATTATTGACATTTCCTAAACCCACACCGCCACCCTATTCACCGCCCCGGTGGTCAGCAGGGTCGAGTGTGGCATTAATAAATGAACGGTTCAAACTGAAATGGACAGAAAGGGAAAATTATTGTTTAGCTGACAACGAACGGATAATGACGTCATAGTTCTCTAATCACAATTCCCTTATACACGTTGTTATTTCAATTGAAATGATAGGAAGAAAAATAATCGGAGTTTCAGAAATATACTCTGGAATGTTGGTTGGTTGGTTGGTTGGTTGGATTTTACGGCATGTCAACCGTTCTTGGGTTATTTTATTTATTAATTCTTCATGGGTAACCTTTTTTAAACACTTTTTGATACTCTTTTTTTTTAATTTAACTCATAGATGGGACCCTAACAGGCACTGCCACTCCAGGTCAGAGTGGACCTGGAAGCAATGGTGATGAAGGGGTCTCTCATTCCCCACAGCTCCAGAATTGGAATTTCACTATCAGATAGAGTTTAATTTAACCCAGGACATTAAGTCACCGCCTTCAAGCATATATTTGATTAAAAGGGTTGGGTTTGCTATAATGGCAATAGGGTTGAGACAATCATATAGTTGCTAAGGCTTCACGTAACCAGCCGATTGATCGGAGGAAGCCTCTCCGACCGCTAGTCTAGCCTATGTAAGGGACAAAGTGAAGTGTTACTGTTCAGCTACAAAGATTCCATCCTTAAGCATCACGGATCGCCACTAACGGCCAACAGGTGACTCCTTTGGGTTGATTTTAGCCTCTGAAGAGATGCAATCGAGGTTTTCTAAAGCCCCAACCGACAGGGCTCTCGAATGTTAGGGGTGTTCCATCATTGAGTAAGGGCTAGCAAGCTAGTCTCGCAGATCCATTACCACTGCATAGTAAGTTCAATCCTCGCTAGATACCTCATATTTGCGCCCTTGTGTCAGATTCTACCCGTAGCAAACAGGTTGGTTTAATACTCTGTATTAAAACTTGACTATTATATATATATATATATATATATATATATATATATTAGATAATATTTGTGCTATATTTCTAAGCAGATGGTGCTCAATATTATTGATAGAGCGTTTATAGTTGAGTTAAGGTGGCATGGACATGGTGTCAACACCTGGTTACTGACAGTTTCAAGCGAGTTACTGTCGGTAACCAGGACGTATACGCAACAAAAAAAGATGGATAGTACACGTCAACACATATACACACATATACACACACGCACAGTTTAAACTCAGATCAAGGGAATATAAATGCTTACACATATTTTAACGCATCCTCACCATACATAAACTGCCAACCGACAGACTTTCATTCCACCCCACTCCAGCCACTCACAACTCTGCTGTAGAATCAGCAGAAATTATAGGATTGGCAGCACAGAACACTAAACATCAAAGACAGGGTCAGATCAGAAAACCGACTGACTTTAAAAGGATCAGAGACAAGGAGCACCAGTCAGTCTAAAACTATCCACAGCAGAGGGATGTATTTCTTCGAAATATTGGAAAATAAATGGAACTTAGAACGTAATATTCAACTCAGTTGAATATTTCACCCATTTCTTTCATGGTTCTAAAAACAAAACAAAAAATTATTTTCCCATAAATATATGATATAGATAAATATCACACACACACACACACACACAGATATATATATATATATATATATATGTGTGTGTGTGTGTGTGTGTAATATACACATACGTGGACTCCACAACATCATATATATATATAATTTCATAATATATATATACACACACACACACACACACACACACATATATATATATATATATATATATATATATATATATATATATATATAAAATGTTGTTCTGGTTCCAACGGGAGAAAATTCAATATTTTATAAAAAAGGAAGGTCCGCAAAATGTATTTTGTTCTCAGATAAAATTTTTTTAATACTTATTATATATATATATATATATATATATATATATATATATATATATAATATAAGTAAAAGTAAAGTAAAGTCGTCGGGGCGGCCTAATGTCGGTATCGGCCATGCTGCGAGGGAGTCTATCCCCTTTTCACTGGCGCTAGACCAAGGAGATTATTTTTAGCGTCCGAGGTGGAGCACCACACCTACCATCAGCTCCTTACTTTATCGCACAGATCCCTGTGCTACTCATACGCTGAGTCGGCGACGACCGGTATCGAACTAGGAACCTTGTGGTTTCTAGCCGAACGCTCTACCGACTGAGCTAAGCCGGCCCTTTAAATATATATATAAGGAGAGAGAGAGAGAGAGAGAGAGAAAGAGAGAGGGAGATAGAGAGAGAATACATCTCTGAACACAAAAAAAGATTTTTAGATTTTATAAGCAAGAGACCGTTGTTATTCTTTTTCTTTTCTTTTCTTTTAATAGATAAATCCCAAATCTGACTTCATATAAACTAACCATTGTTTTGTTTGCCGAAAAAGAAAAATAATTTCTAAAAAAGTTTTTAAAAAAAGAATTCTCTTTTTCCAAATGAGCCAATGATTAAAGAATCCTGATAATTCTTTTTATTCTGTCAGTTGCACAATGACTTCTTCAAGCAATCCTCATTATTTTGTCTTAAACAATCTGACATCTAAAGAAGGATTTTAATGTTGCTCCCAGCTCGATAAACGAAATCTTAAAAACAAACACAATTCCAAACTATTATTATTATCATTATCATTATTATTATTATTAGTAGTAGTAGTAGTAGTAGTAGTAGTAGTGGTGTGTGGTATTTCACTCAATGAGAGAAGTTTCACATCCACCTTAGCTGGTGTTTTATTGGGGGCTGAGTGACAGCAAGTGTCCTCAGATTTCCAGGACTCTTCTCAGTATTCTAGCCTTGTGTATGTGTGTGTGAATATATATATATATATATATATATATATATATATATATATATATATATAATTAAGAAATGGATATAAAGTAACCTACTCGAGTTTCATCATCTGAATCGTCAGGGTTACATCCGCTGGATTAATCGAGTTTTCCATTAATATCAGTTGATACCACGTATGTCTGTTGGAACGGGTCTTATCGTTACAGATAGACGCTTGTTTATAAATTTGAAAAACTCATCGGAAATTGTTTTTGTTTATTGGACTAGAAAATGCGAATTAATTTGTGGGAATTACTTTTTCAATTGTTATTTAATGAAGGGTAGATTACGGGGCGTAAGAGTGGTTAAATAAATAAAAAAGATTAAATTATATATATATAATATATATATATATATATATATATATATATATATATATATATATATATATATATAATTCTCACTTTCTTCTTTCCATTCGATTGAAACAGACGATATGCTTCATTAGTGTTACAATAAAAACAAAATGGTCCATTATTTATGTGAGGTGACGACAGGGCGTAACATTTGAACACATGCATTCATGTTTTATATATTCACATCCTCTTACCTTTTTTTCTTCCTTACTTCGCCGTTTCCATTTCATTAAAACATAATTATCCTTCTTCTTTTTCTACAAATTCTATGTCCTGGATATGACGTTAAACTGCATTTAATGGTGAAGTTCCAATTCTGGAGCTCTGGGGAGTGTGGAGTACCTCTTTATCGCCCTTACTTCCAGATTCACCCTCACTGGGAGGGTCCAATCCATAGGTCGGATAGAAAAAAATGAATTAACAAAAATGTGTTAAGAAAAGAGTTCAAAAAAAGAATTTTCAATATTCATCAAGAATGAATAAAACAAAATGTCTTCGGCATAGAATAACCCAACAAGGGTTGACATGCCATAAAATCCAACCTATCAATCAATATACAAATTATTCTTCTTATTATTATTATTAGTAGTAGTAGTAGTAGCGATGAGTGCCAACTGGAAGGGCGATTGTAAGAATACGTATATATTCCCCGCCGTTCCATGCAGACTATTAGCGCAGATCACGTGACCATGATGATACCTTCTTTTTGCTCGGGGCTTTTCTTTTAATTATCTTGCAGTAATTAGTAGACCAATAGTTTGTATTGTTTCAATTTTCAACCATCACAAATCATTTTCTTTGTCTTCTATTGACGCATTCAACTGCAATTGTTGCTGTTTCATCCATATTATTTTTTATTCTACAAATTTTCTCAAACAAACATTATAAAATTTTGGTCGCCATTTTAGGCGTTAATGGTTGGTTGGTTGGTTGGTTGGTTGGGTGGGTTTACTTTACGGTATGTCAAACCATTGGGTCATTTTATGCCGAAGACGTTTCATTTTAATCATTCTTGATGGATACTCAATTCTTTTTAAACCCAATGTTTTTAAACACTTTTTAGAACAGGTAATTAACTTTGAACCACGTATCTTTGAGAATGTGTTACGCCTCAAAGATACGTGTTTAAAAGTTAACTGACCTGAAAAAATGTAAAAGTTTTTTTAAAAAATAACTGGTGCATTATATCTTTTATGTCAACACTGAAAATTTCATTAAATTGGGTTAATTCCCTGATTTTTGATATTTTTTTCTTTCACCGAGGAACCACTAGATCCCGGGTTCGATACCGGTCTTCGCCAACTCAACGCATGAATAGCAAAGATTGAATCTGTGTGGTAAAGTGGGGAGCTGATGGTAGGTAGGACGCTCCAGTTCAGACGCAAAAAAACAATCTCCCTGGTCTAGAGCTCGTGAAAAGAGGAGAGAATCCCTCACTGTTGGCTGATATGGACAATAGTCCATTCCGCTGACATTACTATTTTATTGCAATAGTTTTGTTTTATTTCACTGAAATGTTTTCACTGAATTATACAAAAAAGTTTTGGTTTATGACTTTCCTCAGGTTTACACTTTCAGCAGTAAATAAATTGTTTACTCCCAGTTAAAGGATTCTTCTAAAAGTTATAGATAGTAAATTGTGCCTCCGTATTTATACAAATAAACTAAAAAAGTAACCGGCACACAAATAATAATCGTATTTACACAGCGAATTCTGCAAATTAGCCAATTTGCAGAATTCGCCGTGTAAATACGATTATTATTCGTATGTCGGTCACTGTTTTAGTCTATTTGTATAAATACGGAGATACAATCTACTATAAAACTGATTAACTAATAAAGTAATATGTTTTTCGAATAAATTGCTTAATTAGATCAAAAACAGCAATTGTGTAGGACATTTTTGGGAACTATCAGATTAATTACTTTATAGAATTTGATCTGTTTATAGATGTTTACTTAATACTGTATATGTTCTTTGCAAAGATTCTATTTTTTTAATGTTGATATATACATGTATATAAAAAAAACAGGATTGATTGATCTTTGCAAAAAAATACGATTATGAGATAATAGTTGTCGTATAGTTTAGCGGAATGAAAACAGGATACCCCCGTGGATTGAATAAAGGGTTGAGTTCAAAGTTCCGTAATGGCTACCGATTACAAGAAGGAGGCGGTGCTTTCAACGTGACTTAACCGTAACGTCTAATAAATGAGTGACGGCAAACATATATATATATATATATATATATATATATATATATATATATATATATATATAACAATTGAATCTCTTCTTTAAGTCTTTGATATTATCAGCACAACGTGTAAACCATTCTATTTCACGGGTTTCCTGAAGTGTACAGGATTCTTTTAAAAATTATAGATAGTAGATTGTGCCTGCGTATTTTTATAAATAAACTAAAAAAAATGACCGATAAACCAATAATAATGGTATTATTAGGATTATTATACTGTGAATTCTGCAAATTGCAAAATCTCTCTGTTTAATGGCATATCAACCTTCGTGGGTTATCTAATACCAAAGCTATCCTTGTAGAAGAACAGAAGAGGTACTTTCTAATTCATAGCTGGGGCAGGGGCTGGGTTCAAAACCTTTCCCAAATGTATTTGTCCGAAAGTGAACGTAATGGAACGACTGGAGTTCGAACTCGCTTAATACGATGTTACAGTCTAGTACGTTAGCCACTACGCCACGGAGATTCCCCCGACAGAAGAAGAACAAAATGAAAAGTATATATAGTAGCACTAATAAATCAGCAAATCCATAGCAATTTTTTCATAAAATGAGTTTCCTTCAGAACCAAAGATACCGGAATTTTATAATTTCTAGCCTTACATCATACAATCAAAAGAAATATTATTGTGAATTATTTATGACCAAACTCTATAGTATTGTAACTTTGAAACCAAAAATAAATGGCAATTCCTCGGTAATAAAACTTTATATCTGATAAATATATATTAGACGTTCCCTTATTTTCGGGCACCTACATATTTTGATTCCGGAATTTCAATACAGTAGGATTTGATAAAAAGAATAATACTTAATAATATCCATTTTGATTGTATAATGTTATATTGAAATTAAAAGAATAATGGTTTCTATTTTTGTCTACACAATATCCATACTATAGAATTTTGTAATAAATAACACCTAATCATATCTGTTTTGATTGTATAATGCTCTACTGTAAATAAAAGAATACTGATATCTATGTCTTGGAATCTCAATACAGTAGAATTTTGTAATAAATAACACCTAATAGTATCTGTTCTGATTATATAATGTTCTTTGGAAATGATAGAATCCTGATATCTATTTTCGTCTTGGAATTTGTCTTCTATCTTATTCTACTCTCAATGTGTGTAAAATTCACATGTACAACTAATACCGCCATCTTCCGAAACATTTGCGTGCACAAAATCGAAATAATTATCTCACTACAGATTTAAATGTTACTCAATTCACTCGTCTGCATTTTTTGTTGTTTGTTGTTTTGTGTTTTTTAGTTTCATAATTTTTTATTTCATTTTATTTATTTTTGTTAGATAATTGTTACATATTCCTTTTGGCAACATTTTTAATCATTTCTTACGGGTTTTTTGTTTTGTTTTTGTTTTTTGGTGAAGGGAGGTACAGACTAGGATTGAAATTGAAATTAAAGAAAAAGCTGAAAAAAAAAATTGTTAATTTTTGTTCATTTGGAATGCCTTGTGCGCATGCGTCACATCTTTTCCCTTTTGCTAATGATTTACGTTTGACGCCATTATTTTCGCTTCTGTCATTGTTGAGAGTCGAACTAAATTAGCAAAATAGAAACTTCCGAATTTCACATCGACTTGCTGAAAAAAAAACTGTTGAATACAATTGAATCTTTTGTTACTAACACTTGAAAATACTTTCTTTTTTTTTTTTTTTTTTCAACGTCTTTTAATTCTTTTCGCCATTTTCTTTGCGTGATCCAAAAATGGAATCTAACAGATTCTTTATCTTTTCTTTTTCTTCTTTTCTTACGGAGATTTCTTGTTATATTTCCCGCTTTCTCTTCTTTTTTATTTTCGATTCTTCTTTCTTTCTTTCTTTCTTTCATTCATTCTTTTCCTACTTTTCATCTTTCTTCTTCTTCTTCTTCTTCTTCTTATTATTATTATTATTATTATTATTATTATTATTATTATTTGTTTATTTCTTCTTCTTCTTCATTTTCTTTTTTCCTTCTTCTTTCTTTCTTTTCTTTCTTTCCTTCTTTCTTTCTTTCTTCTTCTTCATATCCTTTCTTTCCTTCTTTCTTTCTTTCTTCTTCTTCATATTCTTTCTTTCCTTCCTTCTTTCTTTCTTTCTTTCTTTTTCTCCTTTCTTCTTCCTCTTCCTCTTCTTTCTTTCTTTCTTTCCCACTTTCTTTCTTTCTTCTTCTTCTTCTTCTTCTTTTCTTCTTCTTCTTCTTCTTTCTTTCTTTTTTCTTTCTTTCCCACTTTCTTCTTCTTTCTTTCTTTCTTTCTTTCTTTCCCACTTTCTTCTTCTTTTTCTTCTTCTTCTTCCCTGTCATTATTTCATCGTTTCCTTTTTCAATTATTCCTCATCTTCCCTCCTTCCCCACCCCCTTTCCTTCCTTGTCTTTTTTTCCTCTTCGAAATCATTTACTAACTCTTTCCATTATTTTTCATTATTCAGATTTTCACTTCATTTTTTAAAAACTCTTACTTTATTTCACCTTGTTTACTGTTGTTTGTTTGTTTTTTGTTTTGTTAGATTTTTCCTTTTTAGGGGGGGGGGCTGATTTCCCTTTTTCTCGACATTTAAACTAATTTGATTATTTATCTTTTTTTCTCATTATCGGTTCTAATTTCATTCGCATTTATTTTTATTTCGTTTTTCCTTTTGTAAATCTTTTTCTTTTTTTTTTTTTTTTTTTGCTTTTCATTCATTTTCTTATTCTCCTTTCTACTTTTCATTTATTCATTATTTCAGCCCTGTCGGCTGGGGCTTTACACCGACAGCACCTCTGCATAGGGGTAAGACTCCTCAAATGGGGCCACCTGTTGGCCGTGGGTGGCGACTCATGATGCTTAAGGATGGAACCCAGGTGACTGAGCAGTCCATGACATGCAACACTCCACTTTAATCTTTACTTGGACTAGACGGGCGATTAGAGAGGCCCCCTCCGTCAAGCCCTAACACATATTCATACTCCAACTCTATTGCCCTTATGGCAAGCCCCAACCATATTTATCATATGGATGCTAGAAGACGGTGACTGAGGGTCTTCATGTCCTGAAAATGGTGTTAAACTCTATCTTATGATGAGGTCCAAGCCCTGGAAGTTTGGGGACTTCTTCACTACAGATTTCACTTCCACGTCGCTGGAATAATCTTTGCCTCTCAAATCCTCTTTCATGCGACCGAAAAGATGATAGTCTGAAGGCGCTAAATCTGGTGAGTATGGAGGATGCGGTAAAGTTGTTCATCCGAATGAGGCGAGTTTCTCCTTTGTCCTGATGCATGTGTGTGGTCGAATATTGTCATGCAGAAGGAGGACATTGTCAATTGGCAAGTTGGGTCTTACTTGTATTCTTGCCCTGAGTCTCGTTAGGGTCTCAATGTAGGCTTTAGTTTTATAAAGAAACTTCACATGAAATATAGAAAATGATATTACGTTTTGACTCACCTTCGTATAAGTTTGCATCAACATGAACAGGCATTGTGGATGTACAAGGAGATATTGATGATCCCAAATAGAATCATCCCCTACATACCAATCAGTTGTATATTTTTACATTATATATATATATATGTGTGTGTGTGTGTGTGTGCGTGTGTGTGCTGGACAAGTGCGTAAAACTATATATGTACATATATATATATGCATATGCATGTGCAGAGCCACCGACAATATCATTTTGTCGTTCTGTCTGTTCGTCCGTCCTTCAACGTGCCTAACTCTATCTTACTCACTTATTATCTTATTCCTTTCGGCTATGATCAGTTTTCAAGCAAATCATCTTGTAACATTCTCGAAAAAGTCTATATTGGGACGCTTATTAATTTGACAATAACGTATCGTAATTTTCCCAACGTCACGATCCGATAGGGAGGCGAAAAGTTTTTACTTATTCCCGGTGACCCCTACGTTGACCGAAATGCCCAGTTTTATAAACGTTAGACGCGCTACCGATTCACATCCCACGGGAGAAAACAATTAGTTTCGCCGACGACGACGACGTGTGCGCGCGCATCTCACGAAAAGGAGAGGCTTGTTACTAGTTTTGCTTAAGGTATTAGAATCCATCTTCATCTCTTCCTCATCTTCTTCAATTTATTGCTTCTCTGTGCAGAAAAAAAAGCACGTAATGCCCAGTGTAATAAGATTTTTCAATTGAAACTCGCCCGCAACACGTTCCTTGTGATAATGAATTTTCCTTCCCGACGTTAAGGAGTCTGGCATTTGTAATTTAGTAAAACCAAATTTCGGTCGATTGATGTAAAAATAAATTGATTCTTTCCTTGAAGATTTGACACTTCACAATTTTCTTAATATCATTTCAGTGAGTAAAGTTTCTCTTATAACCTATATATATATATATATATATATACATATATATATATATGTCTCTGTGTGTGTGTGTGTGTGTGTGTGTGTGTGTGTGTGTTTGCGTGCGTGTGTGTGTGTTAAAATCTTATAGAGAGATAACAAATTCCAGGGCTAACTGCAACGAATTAAATTAATTACATTAAATCAATTAATTCAATTAAGATATTGCATTGAACCCTGATGATCCGCATGGTGAAACTTGAGTAGGTTATCTGTCTATGAAATTTTAATAAATCGGCTCTACATATGTATTGAGCACTTTTATATTCTTTATAACCCCGACTTATTTTATCGATGGTCGAAGTGGCGACTAACTCGATATTATATATTTCCCGATAAGTCGCCCACTTTATTTATATATATATATATATATATATATATATATATATATATATATATATATATATATATATATATATGAACAACCTTCGTTAAACACGACAAATTACAAATGATTTTGTAGGACGTGATGCAATAATAAATATAGCGATATATATATATATATATATATAGCCTCATTATCATGTCGCGCAAGTAGCACGGATATCCATGACAATCTCCCGTCAACCATTCCTGTCTGTCATTTCTCCGGGAGGTAGTCTGTGCTGAATCCAGAATCTATGCTGAATTGAACGATGTAGGTCCTTACTGGGTGGCCCATACTGGCATGTCCATGTGTAAGTTTCCACAAGAGAACATCACTTGCTTTTCCAGCATTACACAGATAATTTGTCTGATAGGTGGCAGGTGGTCGTATAACTGTTTTCGTTTGGGGTGTTGTTTCCATGATTTGTTTAAGATCGCACGAAACATTCATATATATATATATATATATGACTTGTCGCCCCGAGTTCAAATCCTGGGCGTGGTAATTGCATTTCACTTAGCGCTAATACCCTTGGGAAAGGTATGAATCCTACTTTCCCTCCAGCTATGGATAAATAGTAGGGCAGACTGGGCTCTTTAACCTTGGTTAGACAACCTGCCTAGGAGAAAGAAAACTCTAAATTCAAACCTGTTGAACTCCGCTTAAAAAAATTGACCTTGTGTCACATCCTGCCCGTGTTGTATATATATATATATATATATATATATATATATATATATATATATATATATATATATATATATATAGGGTGTTCGGGATAAATTTGACATATTTATATTTGGTTATTTTTCTCTGTAGGTTGGAGGTATTGATGCACACTACGCATCCTTTAAAAGCTTGGACCCTTCTTCATTCATATATGTGATGACAGATAGAATGGATGACTGGAACCTACCTGAATCATGGAAGAGAATAATTTGTATCATAATGATCTGCGCCGGTCATCAAAATAAGGAGATTATCGTTGCTGCCCAATGCTCCCTGAACACTGTAAAAACAATCAGGCATGAACTGGAGAATTGCAATGGAGACTACGAGACTGCCGGAGGACCCTCAGATGGCTACGTGGAGTTTATAAACACTGTATAACAAGGGTAGCCAAAGGTAGACCATATGTATGGCAGCAGGATTCGGTTCCCTGCCACACCTCTGGGAAAAGTCAAAAATGGTTGTCGGATAATTTTTACGACTACATGAGTCCCAATGTTTGACCTTCCAACTCCCCTGATCTTAACCCCATGGATTATTAGGTATGTGACACTGTTGTGAAAGACACCAATCGCCGTGCCAGTACTACAAAAGCCCAGTTAATAGGCAGAATTAAGGTAGTTTTTTTAGATCCTTCCCAGGGAAACTGTAACATCAGCTTGCTCCAGTTTCCGGAGCAGGATTAAGGCTGTGATCGACACTAATGGCGGTTATCTTGAGTGAAACTTGTTGACAGTAGTGTAATTTCTGTGCCTGTTGAATTTCTTTACAATCCATTAAATTTTGTAGTTACCAAGCACTTTTTCTTTTTCCTTGTGAAACTGTTATTTTCTCCAGAACACCCTATATATATATATATATATATATATATATATATATATATATATATATATAAACTTTCAAGAATTGTTTTGAGGAAAAAAACTCTTCATACACAAAAACTTTTTTTTACTGAACTTATATAAAGCATGAAAAATATATAGTAGTATTTTTTAATTCATATATATATACATATATATATATATGTGTGTATATGTGTGTGTGTGTGTGTGTGTGTGTGTGTGTGTGTGTCTTGTGTAATAATATTCTTTCACCTGAACACGCATCACATTATACAAACGCTGGACCAGGCACTTTTCCATATTCAATCGTCTGATGAATGCCTAATGCACATGAAACTTTAGTAACGGTAAATTAGTACCATGATATTTCACTTGAGATTTTAAATCTCCTCTGCTAATTTAGCATTGAGCACTTTTGTATGAATATACTTTTCATGTTTGCTTTTCTTTATTATATATATATATATAGAGAGAGAGAGAGAGAGAGAGAGACAAAAAAACATCTTTTTGTTTTTATTTTTATACGCATTGTATTGCCTTCATATTTTAATATATTATAATATATATATATATATATATATATATATATATATTATGGACTCTCTCGTCGATTTTCGACGCATGAGGGTTCATACAATGAACACTCTCACAGTGATTTGTTTATAGTGGTGAAGGCTTGTGTTGGACCATCCACACTTTTTGGCACAGTCGATAGGAAAGAATTGTTGCATCAAGTGTTGCCACAAACCTAATCAACGACCGACCTCGGGAATTTTGAATTCAGAGTTATCCCTCTCCTAGACAAGGCTGATGGGCCCAGTCTGCCCTAATATTTAACCCATAGCTGGAGGGAGAATATATGGATTCAAACCTTTTCCAAGGGTATTAGCGCTATGTGAAATGCCAACCGCTTCGTCTAGGAATTGAACTCTAATCAACAAGTTCATTTTCCACGACTCTAACCACTAGCCCACGCGGCTCCATAATATATATATATATATATATATATATATATATATATATATATATATATATTATTTATCTT